>OX451735.1:752190320-752935568 GCA_948472305.1 Vicia faba | reverse complement strand
CATGAGGTCCTTCTCTTCTGGCTCGCCCAAACTGACGTAAGGCCAAGCATGGATTGTAAGTAATTCCTCCATTGGTTCCTATCAGTGGAACATTGGGGTATTCCCCATATCGATCAATAATAGCCACCTCGTCCATACCCTTAATAGTCCAAATGATGTCATTGTGAGAGAGAGACATAACCCTATAAGCCCAGCCCATGCCTTCCTTATTCTTTAAAACTGATTTGGGGAGGTGAGAAATAAACCACCTCGCCAATAACGGAGCACGGCACATCTAGGTTCCCCGCCTCCGAGCAGTACGAGCATAAAGCTGATGAAGAATGTCACCCAAGAGAGTGGGTACATGATTACCAGAGATGAAGATTTTTACCGCATTCACATCAACAAAGGAGTCAGAGTTAGGAAACAATACCAAGCCATATATCAGAAGAGCCAGAATATCTTCAAATGCCTGGAAGTCTAGACTATCCCAGAAATGATTAGCCTTACCAACCAAGAACTTAGTCAGAAAGCCCTTTTCTCCACTTCTAGTTTCCCAGTTTGACATTACCTCATCCTTTGTCAGATGAAGGACTGAAGCAATCTCTTCCGGTCTAAGGATCTTCTCCTAACCTGTAAACGGGGTCTGCTCCAGAATAGAGATACCGAGTAGATCATAGAACTCCTCTAAGGTGGGGACCAACTGGTAGTCTTGAAAAGTAAAGCAATGGTACAATGGATCAAAGAACTGGACTAGGACACTCATCATCTGCTCGTCCAATTTGGAGGTGACCAAACTAAGAAGATGCCCATGTATTCTAATGAAGGAGGTAGTATCATACATCTTTGCAACCAATTCTTTGAGCATAGTTGGAACCTGGACAAAGTTGATCCGGATGGTGTTCCTACGTATAGGTGCCATGACCTACAAAACAGAACAAAGATGAATCCCTCATGTCTTTGAAATAGGTTAGTCCAATGCAAGATGTATGCAATGTTATGATGTCATGATGTCATGATAGAAAGCACACCACAAGTATCCACAAATAGCAAACATGGTAAATGCACACAAGTCACAAAGAGAGCCCTTAGATTTCAGGCTGGCGAGGAGTCTAGGTACTACCCTCTTTCAGTTTAGTCGGTTTAAACTTGTCCTAAAAATAGTAACCGGGTTCTAGAGGATCTCAATATCACTGACTACCCTCGATCGGTCATAATTCCAGTGTAAGAACCTTTTCTTGCGGCCGAAATCATCGCGAGAGTTTAGTCTCAATGAGTGTAGCATACTGCTACTGTTCTACGGCCAAGTTGGTCAATTTAAAGGTTCTAAGGTCAGTTGGTGCTTAATGACCCCTTAGCAGACCCATATTCTCCTCGTTGCGCCACAAGGGATATCAGTACATACTAAAGTGCCACACCAACGTAGCTACTGCTTCAACCGTATCGGTCTACGCCGTACAGTTCCCTCACAGTTTATTGCTACTTACCTAAAGGGTATCCCCCAGATCCGGGTTAGGATCTATAGAAACTCCGATACAAGCCCACAAATATAAAGCATGCAAGTCAAGCAATTAAAAACAATATGAACTATTCCTAAGGTACACCCCACTTATAAGCGTCCCCAGCAGAGTCGCCAGTTCTGTGATACGGTGGGAAGAACTGACTGTTTTTTGGAATGTTGGTTTGCGTTTGTTTTCGCAAAATGTCACGGTAAGCAAGAGTCGCCACCGACTTTTATTTTATCCAACAAGGAAAGGAAAAAAGCACATAAAAATTCCTTTTTCGAGATATTTCTCGGGTCCGGGGGGTAGATTATAGAAAGGGAAGGTATTAGCACCCTTTCCATCCGTGGTTATCCACGGGCTCTTAGGTACTTGCTCATATTGTTTTCAAAATTGCTTTCTTTTGTGCTGGTGGGTTTGAAAAAGTTTTTGTTTTGAAAACTTCGATTTAACTCTTGCTTCTGTCCTCAAGAGTGTAATGAAGTGTTTTGAAAACTTTGTTCGAAAAAGTGTAAGTGTGAAAAGTTTTTGTTTTTTGAAAGAGCAAGTATCTAAGAACCATCTACCTACTCAAAAAAGGAATCGTTCTATGTTATCTTCCTTTAGACAATGATATCCCACTATTGATGAGTAGGTAGCACCGTCGTTGGAGTTTAAGGGTCAATTTGAATTTAGGGACTTACGGTCACCAAAGCAATGTTAGGATGCATTAGCGGTAACCCTAATGTCTTAGATCATTTGTTTGAGGCAATCATATCTGAGGCAACCGTTTCGAGGCGACTATGATCTTTAGACAAGAGGGCGACCTCTAAAGTGACCTATACTCAATGACCGCGTACGAAGGCAACCAACTGGGGTGTACCCTAAGAGTGTGCATGTGCGAGTGTGTCGTTTTCAGTTATTTTTTGTCTTTGTACATATTAATGGTGATCTATGTTGATTTTAGATTAAAACATTCAGTCTTATCATGCCATCCTATTATCAAACATCTAACAGTTATATTTTGCGGAAATTAAATTGCGGAATTTAAATTACAAGGCGTCGGGTATTTACATCGCCAAAGACAAACCCTTTGAAATTTAAATGCGGAAAAATAAATAAAAACGATAAAAATAATTAAATGGTCCTAATTATCTATTACATTCCGGGAACAAATACAACATTGAATAAATAGATCGCGTGCGGAAAATTAAATCGAGCGCAAGGTTTAGGGTTTTGACCCTTTTTATTAAAGAAAAGATTTTTTTGGTTGTTTTTTAATTAAGAAAGAAATTACCTAAGTTAATTATTAAATTAATAAACTAATTAATTAATTAATGAAAATAAATTATTTTTGGATTTTTGGTATTTAAAGAAAGAAAATAAAATTAATCAATGTTGGTAAAAACCTAATTAAGTCTAATTGATTTTAATTATTTATAAAAATATATTAAAGTTATTTCTACTTAATAGCCTAAATTAATTAAATTAGTGTTTATTAATAAAAATTAAAATTTGATTTTATGAAGAAAATATTTTTGGGGTTTTAATTTTATAAAAAAAAAGGAATTTTTGATTGGTTAGTTAATTAAATAAAATATAATAAAACAATTTAATAAAACAAAAAAAATAAATATATAAGGGAGAAGAGGTATGGGTCTGTTTGACTTTTTTTATTCCCTGTGCGCACTTGGACTTGGCTCCATGGTAGACCATCAATTTGGATCACCAGATCTGGCCTTTGGCCATCTGGTTGTTGGACGTGTGAAGGCGCATGGTATGCCACAAGCCTGGATATGCACCTGATTGTATGAAAAACCAAGAGAAAATGCAAAGCGCTGGAGGCATGGATCGAACCCCTGACCTCCAGCCATCAAAGCCTTGGAAATAGACACGCTAACCACTGGGGCACTTCGCTTCAATTGTTAGTAAAATATAAACAAAATATAATATGTTAAAACACGTTAATATGCCAGCACAACAAAATTAAGCGCGCCATGGTTTGAATTGGCCACTAGGGAGGCAACACGCCATCGTCCCCTACCTCCAGCCACTGTAATATTTCCTTCGGATTTGGATCCGCAGCTAAATGCGTAGCTCGATCCAAAAATCAATTCCAGGCCATAAAAACGACCTTCTAAGACATGGTTGGGTTCGTCTCCCTCTCCTGAGTGCAACCATGCCTATCATAAGAATCAATTTCACCTGAAACACAAATCTCTAAAATCCAAAACGTAACCCTAGCCATGTTGTTATGAGGTTACAGTCCATATAAATTAAATTAAGTATTGCCAAAAGTTTAGAAATGCTGTAAGGATCATGAATATGCAATTAGTTTGTACAAAAGATGCAAGAATAATGATTTATGAATTCAAGAACAGAGCTTGGCATCGTGATACTTACAGAGCTCTAGAAGGCTTGAGAATGCGTGCTTTGGATCCAGGAGGATTATGTGATCACCTAGGAATCGATTGGGGTGCTTCTTGGCTTCTGAAAACCTCTCTTGCTATGATTTCGAATTCCAACTTTTTCACCACTTTTTCAAGTTTTGTTTTGCTTGTTCTTGCAGCCCGTAACCCTTATTTCGATTGCTTTGGCCTCCTTATGTATCATATGATGTGCTAGGGTAACAAATATGGCTTGAATCTTCCACATCAATGCATTGAAATTTAATTTGATTCACCTCTTTACAACTTTCCAATTTTGCCAATTTTCAATCTTTTTGCACATGGTATGATGAGATTCGAGTTTGATGATGATATTGATGAGAATCAAATCCTGAAAATAGCAAAAAATCTCATGTAATCAAAGTTTGGGATTTCATTTGATTTAATTTGATTAAAAATGAAATAATTCAATAAAAAATAAAATAAAATAATAAAATTGATAAAAGGACACATGGTTGAGGCTGAGGCACGTGTACAATGATGCAAGCTCAAATCAAGTGGAAAATAATGGGCCCATTTGACAAAATTTGAAGTTTTGGGGATAGTTGACTTTTGGCAATTTTGCAAAAATGTCCAACTTCAACAATGCATAACTTCTTCAATTTTGAACTTTTGGAAGTGTTATTGGACTTTTTAGAAATCTTGAGATGTCCTATAACCAACCCTTTTCGTCTCATCTCATTTTGATATTCCATGCTCAAGTTATAAGCTTTTGCAAAAAAAGGTGTTTTTGTTGACTTTCAAAAATGACCTATAATGTCTAAATTTATAACTTATTGTGAGTGCATTTTCTGATCTTGGGGTATGAAGATGGATTGTAGGAAATTGCATCCTCTTCGAAATGAGCTTTATATGGGTCATTTATCATAAAGTATGAGAAAGTTAAGCTTGGTCAAAGTTGAGTTGACTTTTCCTACAAAACCCTAATTTAACAACTTTTGAGTCTTGATGAATTTTGAGCAACCCTTGATGAATCATGATCAAACCTTGACCAAATAATGAAATATCCTTCAAAATGAGAATGTTGACAAAAAATCTTGAAGTTTGACTGTTTATAGGTCACAGTTGACTTTTGCCCTAGCATAGTCGATTTTTGGACCCTTTGAGCAATTGACTGACCAAACTTCCTATGCAAGGATTGAAATTTGACATGGATGACCTTGAGAACATATTAGGACATTATGGAGCACTTGAGGTCATTTTGACTCAAAGATATTGATGCAACACAAAACCCTAATCTGGGGTTGACTGCCTTAGGAGATGACTTGTCTGACCCACTCTTGAGCAACCTTGAGCCACTTGGAAATTTTTTCTTGAAATGTTTTGAGGAATATGAGAGGGCAAATTTTGGGGTACAACACTTGGGAAATCTTTTTGAAAAATCGATATCGTTTTAACACCATAAGCTTCGTGATTATAGGAACCGATCCCGTCACCCCTTATGTTGTAGCCTTAATCATCATTTTAAAATAAGCCCTTAAGTAGTTTATCTTAGCGGTAAGCTCTGACTTAAGCATGCTCTACGTATGGGACCGATGAAAATAAGTGACTGATCCTAAATTATTATCTCTATTATGCTATTAATAATATAAAATGCAACTCTGGGCTAGGTGACTCTCACACAGTCATTTAACCCAAACTGTTGTAAAATTTGCAAAAAGTAGAATAATTTTACTCATTGTTGGTTGCTTCAGAGGTAGCTGGTGCTGGACTTGGTATGGTGGATTACAATCAGATTCCCCACAACTACAATTGGTTTAATAAAGGGGTTGCACCAATTTATGTACCAGAGCCCCACACTTGAAATCAGAATCACTAACCAGTCACTTTACTATGAGTATGTATGGATAACAGGCTTAATGTGTTTGCGCCAGAATGAAACGGATTTATCAGAGATAAAGAGGTAGGCCTATGCATAGTGGGTTGATGTTGATTAGTTTGTATATGAATGAAGTTTATGACCGCAATCACAGAAAGTGTCACCATGATATCCTTGGTTCAAATAGTTAGTACCTATCAATACATCCAAGATTGAACTTAGAAGCCCTTTTTGCCCAAATCGTTTTGATTATGTTTTTATTTCATGAACTGTAAAGAGATTTGCTTGAGGACAAGCAAAGGTTTAAGTGTGGTAGGATTTGATAACACTGAAACACACTGTATATTTGACTCAGATTGCACATGTTTATTAGAGTATTAGTATATTTTCTTGTGTTATGCTTCATTTTTGTCCTATTTTCAGGTACTTTCCTTACCTAGAGCCCTTCTTGAAGAAACAAAGCCAAAATCCCAAGAAATCAAGTTTTTTTAGTGAAAATATGCACATGGCGTTCAGCACGGCGGCCGTCATAGAAGGCGCCATGATGTGTCTGCTTGCAACTAGAAGGAAACTACCACGATCCCACAATCTTCTACATGAGTTCAGACGGCGGGTGCCATGGTAGCGATGGCGGGTGCCATCTTTGTTATTTTTGTCCTGCGTAAAAGGAGTTAGGGGGCAGTTTTGTATTTCCAAGGATTTAGTTTTATCTATAAATAGCCATTCCTAGTTTCATTTAAAGGAATTCAAATTAGTTTACAACACTAAGCCTAAACTCACCATTTGTAAAAGCGATAATTCGTCACATCGGGGGATTATCGCACTGTAGTTGTGATTAGGTTGGAGCACTTGTACATTAATCTTTCCGCCATTTTATTTACAAGTCAAAGTTTAATTTCTAGTTGTATCAGATTTAAAGTCTCTGATTTGGAACAGGTTTTATTCAGTTTTCGCATTACCTTTATTTACTTTGCATTTGCTTTATTTCATTTATTTTCTTGCACTTGCCTTACTTTATTTACTTTCTTGCTTTGTCATTGTCTACTTGTTTATTACCTTTCATACTTTACTCCCCTTTTAAGTTTTCTAATCTATTTTAACATGATCATTTTTAGCATGTCTGTTTCTTTTTCCATGTCTGGCTAAGTCTTTTAAGGTTAGAATGTAAGGATCACCAATATGATAATAATCTATATATTGTATCTGTAGAAATACTTTACGGGACATTTTGATTTTAAACACAAGTTTTCAGTACTAAATACTAAATTTCATTGGGTAATATTGAAAGTCTTCGAATTCTCAAAGTTAAACTTAGTTAGTTTTAACTGTCCAAAGAGGGCGAAAGCACTTTGTCCAGTTAATTAGGAGTTTTTAGCACTATTAGAAAACGATTTTGAAACTATCTTCGGACATGTTTATAGGTTTAAAATTTGATTCCTTGAGCGAAAGCCATGGATCCCTTTTAAGTTAAACATTCCAAATCAGAATCACTTTTTTAACTAAGTCAAGAGTCCAATTTCTTAAAAATAGGTTTACTACTTTAACGCAAATACAGACCTTTTATAAGTGACAATAGAAGGCATTAATTAGAGAGTAAACTTGGTTCTGAATATGCGAAAGCGACAGTTCCCATTAAATTGGTTCCTTTCAAAAGTAAAAAATATTTCCCCATAAGTAGTTCTATTTAGAAACGGATCAGAGTATTATCTAACTAATGTGAATTACATTCGAGCTTGTCTTTTTTATCTCAATTTACATACCTTTTTACTATTTCATTTTTTTGTGCACTCTCGAACATTGATTTGATCCGTCTTAGATAAACACCATAACAATAGAAATTGATATATTGACATTTGGTCTCTTTGGGAACGATAATCTTTTGTATTACTCTAACGTGATTCGTACACTTGCAAAAATACTGCATCATTAGCTTAGGAATTCTAAACTGTTGTGGTGATTGTTGTTGAAATTCTAGAGATTTCGTGGGAAATTAGGGTTTTCTGGGTTTTTAGGGTTAGGGTTCTTGATACTTAGGTTTAGGATTCTAACATTTCTAGGGTTCTAAGGTTTAGGGTTAGGGTTCTTGTGGTTTCCCATAAACGAATGAAGTTACTGGCGAACTTGCATCCGAGATGGCGACCTTCACAGCCGTCCATGGTGGTTGAGGGTTCTTTGGGATAAGGGTTAGGGTTCTTAATATCCTATGGTTCTTAAGAAATATGGGGTTGGGATGAAGATTACGATTGAATATCAACCAAAATTCTGGGTTTGTTTGGTTGTTTGGTGTGGCTAAGGGTTTAACCACCAGTAGAGACGATTTCTAGCCAGTGGTGGGCAGTGGTTTTCTAGAGAGAAGCCAGAGCTTCTCTCTTGATTTGAGAGAGTGAGAGGGAGAAATGTATATATATATATAGAGAGAGAGAGGAGAAAGAAACAAATTAATGATTGGGAAGGAAGTTTGCTTATGTACTCTTTCTGTTTGCTCTTGATGCGCAACATATGGTTGCTAGCCAGCCATGGGATATGGAGACTGCTGACCAGTCTCCATGCACGTCCCTCTACCCTACTCCCCAGTCAACGTTTAATATGAGCCTTTTATTTTTAATACTTTTGTTAAAACTCCAGGATTAACTCCCAAGAGCCCTTTGATCAAAATTCTATGCTCCAGATCACGCTAGTATACCATGGCGCCATAGGCTCTACACACATAGTCCAAACATACTCAAACTCTTGCCAGGGCTTGGCCCATTGATGTTATCACCCCCAGGTTACTATGTTGAACAATAATTCACACCCACTGCGCCTATTGGACTCCAAACATGATCCTGGATGTGTCCCTTTACTATTTGCACACCCTAAATTACTACACCTGAATAAAATATAACCTCCTGTCATTTTAGTAATAAAATTTAATTTATTTATTCTATTTGGTTTATTTATTTATTACTTTTATTTATTTTGATTATTTTTCTTTCCATATCATTTTTCCCTTTTGCATTAAAATAATTTTTTTTATTATTATAAATATATAATTTATTTTTGACAAATAAATATTATAACAACTTTTATAATTATTAATTATTTTCTAAATTACTAACTCTTTATTAATTCATTAAAACTTTTTTTTTACTAACTTCAATATTATTTCATTCAAACATTTTCAAACACTCGTGCATTTAGAATAGCTAACCAACTTCAATTTTATTTTTCTACTAACTTAACAAAATTTCAATATATTTTCAAAAAAGGGTTAAATAAGATTACTTTCAAAATTAACTGCGAACTACGTCCACGATCACTCTTTTCAAACCTAGACAAGGTTCAAGGATAACTCGAAAGAAATTCTACATAATCCTATAAGAAAAACCAACCAAACTGATACCGAAATCTTTTCTCAAATCAAGGCGAGTCCCATAACTAAAAAATTAAATCTTTTCTCAAATATATGGAAACAACGTAGTTAAATAGAAATTCCCGATATACCCCGAAATCTAGAAAGAGAGCCCCTTGAGAATTGGGAAGATAAAGGGTTCCTAACACCTTCCATTTATTTAACCAACTCACGAATTTAGAATCTCTAAAAAATTTAGAGTTATTCGTTTGTTCCAGTCCTTAGGACAAAAAGTAGCGGTGGCAACTATTTATTTTTTATCGATTACGACACAATCAATAAAGTAAGATGTTAAGGTGACATTTTTCTCCCTTATATATGGATAGACTTTTAATTAGGTTCCATAAGTGTTTTAACTAGTTGTGTGTTATATATCATGTACAAAGCTCATTGATGGATCTACACGCTCCTTAAAAAAGAATGATTAAAACCATATGGGGTAACTTGCACTTACAGGAGACCCCTTACAGGGTATTTGTTGGAACCATATGGATAACCTTGTGACTTCATGCGAATACCTATGGGTTATTTTCTAAAATCCTACAAGGAACCTTGCACCTACTGGAGACTCCCTACATTATATTTGCTGGAACCCTACAGGGAACCTTTCGCCTACGGGCAACTCTCTATGAGTTATTTACCAAAACCCTATAGAGACTCTTAAGCTTGTTGGTGATATCCTACTAATCATGGGGCAATAAGATCATATATATAATCAAAACATATAACAAAAAGCTCATGATCAACTACACTAAAATCACGAAAAACAAGGATAAAAACAAAGCTCAAATTTCTTAATTAAGAGTTTGGAAGTTACAAGTCAAAATTCCCTTGAAATTCTGGTACAACAGACTCAGATGTCCTATAAGGATGTCGAGACATATGATCTGACACAAACACACAGCTAAGGTAAAACAGTACTGAAAAGATAAAGAACACACCATAATTGTTTACCCATTTCAGTGTACAACAACACCTACTTTGGGGGCTACCAAGCCAGGAATGAAGTCCATTATCAGCAATATCAATTTGCAGACCCTACAGCCAACACACTCGTTGACAATCTACGCATTTAATCACTACCCAATGACCCTTCTACCTAGGTCCTCCCTAGATATGAAATATCCCCATCCCACTTCCAATCATCACAATGATGTCTATCAGTCAACACCTCAGTCACTGCATCAACGGTCATTCACCAAGATTATGATTACACAGATAGACAGTTTGGAAGACACACTTCCAAGACAACCTAGCTAAGTCTCCAAGTAAAACTCCACTGTTTGTTAGCTTTGCTCCTAACACATCCTGGAGTTGCTTCAAAGCTTCCTCCAAGAAAAATACACCTCTTACCTACAGGCTTCGAGGTGAACATGGTAACCTTCCCACAACCCGGGAGGTTTACCTTGACAAAACCCTAGACTTCTACATCTTGAGTCGTATCTTTTCTAGGTTACAAACCCTTCTATTTATAACTTGTTACCCAACTGGTTTTGGGCCTTCAATCACAAAAAGTCAGCTGTAACAAACTGCAGAAACTTCTGCCCCAAGAAAGGTCTTCAATCTTTAGTTTCCTAAATAATCTCCTTATTTAGAAAGTCTTCATTCTCCTTGATTTCTGATTGAATTTTCTAGACCTTTAAATATGTGCCGCATAGGATGCATAATATTCTCTTGAATATTCTGCCTCTGTTAAGAATAAACTGAATCTCATTAATACAACTCAACAGGCATGATGTCGAAGACATTTTCTTCGACATGTTGTTCCAGTTGTTGAAAAAGTTCAACACAACATGTTCTGACATTGTAATAGGACTTCTTGTTGTACATGTTCTTCTTAGCAGGTTTATACATCCTATTCTACATTACATGATTGCTGCTATTATTTGTTTTACAAAAATTAAGCCAATCCTAAAACAAGAGAACTAATAATCTTTCCCTTTGGCAAATTTTGGCTAAAACAAATAATCTAAAAACAATTGTCATCTAGGAGATTTCAGCAATACAAAAATATAAACCTCGGCAGTAGTGTTGAGAAGCTACTGCACACAATAATAGATCTTCAGTTAAAAATAATGTCTCAACATCTTGTTCGGCAACTTCTTTATAGCACTTTGAAGAACTCAATTGTATCAGAACTAATGAAAAACAGCTTCAGGATAAAAGGAAGGAAAGTCCTAAAGTTTGGTTGATGCACACGAGGAAGAAGATAGAAGAAGACAACTTGTACTCCCCTCAATCCAGGAACATCTTCTAAAAATAGAAGACCAATGGTGGAATAAGAGAACTCTTAATAAGATCACAGGTCACAAAGGACATATCCAAACAAATACATGATAGAACATTTGATTCGACATGTTTGAACACTATCTTCTATCTAATCAAAACCTTTCTCCCCCTTTTTGGCCAAAATTTGACAAAGGAGACCTTCACAGAACCGGACCCAGATACAACTTACCTAGACCTGAACAAAACCCATTGTGGCGATGAGAACAACACTCACTTGGTATTTAGAGGATATGAGGAGCCTTTTATAAATAGCACATAAGTTTCTTAGAAATTAACAATCTTTAATTCTTGGTCAAATAAGCGATAATTGAGGATGGAAAAACTACTGCACTGATCAATATGCATTGTCTAACCTGACTTTGAACACCTTTAATTGCTCTAGACAGTTTCTGCTGAAAGAACCAGTCCCAATAGATGCACATTCATGGTCAACAACACTTTCTAGACTTCCTTCTTACACGAGGCTGGATGCACATTCTAGAATATTCTTTAGTTAGTCTTCACAGAAACATGTCCTGAACAATCTTCAGACCTCATATCAGACATTGTCTCCAACAAACCTTCAGCAATTTAGTCAAGGATGTTTCCCATACTTCTTCATATGGTCAGAGGCATGACCATAATGCCTTCATCTGAATTCTCTAAGTGCATTCCTTTCACTTAGAATAAGTGTCACACAACAAAAAACATCAGCTCCAAAAAGGAGATGTTAGAACATCTTCTGGGACATTAAGCTTCCCCTCAACCTCACTAGTCAGATTCTCCCCCAAAATGGAAACACCAGCATAGTGTCTAACTGTCTTCAGGACCATTAGACCTAGAAGCTTCAGAACTTCCTTCATTATTCCATCCTCTATCATCAATAATAACATTTATGGATTCCATCATAACCTTAGTTCTGGAGTTAAAGACTCTGTAAGCTCTGCTATTTGTAGAGTAACCTAGGAATATTCCCTCATCACTCTTGGGATCCATCTTCCTTCTCTGTTCACGATCAGCTAAGATGTAACATTTACTTTCAAAAACATGAAAGTATTCGACAATAGGTTTTCTTCCCTTTCATATTTCATACAAGGCTGAGGTGCCTTTTCTCATAGTGACTCTGTTATGGATATAACACGCAATATTCATAGCTTCAGCGCAAAAGTGGTAGGGTAACTTCTTAGCATGAATCATAGCTATGGCAGATTCTTGAAGAGTTCTATTTTTGTGTTCCACAATCCCATTTTGCTGAGAAGTAATGGGAGAGGAAAACTTATGACTGATTCCTTTCCATGATCACTTCTGATTCTGATGACATGATTATCCTTTTCTCTTTGAACTTTTTGAAAGATATCTTTAAAGACTTCAAAATTTTCTGATTTTTCTCTGATAAAACTTACCCATATGTACCTAGAGAAGTCAAGAGTTTCAACATGCATAGGTCCCATCAAGTCCATGTGAAGAAGTTCCAAAACATTTGATGTGGTGAGATGTTGGATCTTCTGATGTGACATCTTAGTTTGCTTTCCAATATGGCATTCACCACATATTCTCCCTTATTCTATCTTGAGCTTAGGAATCCCTCTCACGGCTTCTATATATATGATTTTTTTTCATTCCTTTCAGATGCAAGTGTCCCATTTTTTATGCCACAGTTTAACTTCATTTTCTTTGGCTAAAGCACATGTCGAGGAGAAGTTCAACTCTTGAGGAATTTCCTTCATTATCAGAATCTCCTCCTTCAGTACCCACTTTTTCACCAAGGCTGTCATCCCTCTTCAGTTCCTTGATCATCTTTTCAGATTTCATCTTCCTCGCTGATCTAACTCTGATTGCCTCGTCAAGTACTTTGCAGCCATATATTAACTCAGAAATCCTATCATCCTTGCTTGAGGTCTTATTTTCAGAGGATGCAGATGTCAAGATAATGTGTGGGACATGTTTTCCTAAAAACAGCTTGAAGTGAAGAGACAAAGTAGACTCCCTTTTGCATACCACATCA
Organism: Vicia faba; assembly: GCA_948472305.1. Classification (NCBI taxonomy): domain Eukaryota; kingdom Viridiplantae; phylum Streptophyta; class Magnoliopsida; order Fabales; family Fabaceae; genus Vicia; species Vicia faba. The sequence goes on along the minus strand of OX451735.1, from coordinate 752,922,178 downwards.
GTACCACAAAGAATCCTATGGAGTTGATTGAGAATAATGCCACAAATAAGAGAGGGAAAGGAAATAGGCATCTTGATTGCACAAGTTCCTGCATGCTTTACAGTCTATTGAAAAATGTAAGCACCATAATCAAACATCTTCTTATTTCCAATAGCATAAATGAATTTTCCTAAACCCACTATAATGGTTAAGGTATGATTGGTAGGGACCCATTTAACAGCTCCAATTCTATGCAGGATGACATATTTCACACTTAACTTGCTAACATGGAGCTTATTCTTCATAGGCCATACATTCACCTGGTTTGCAGTAATGGCTTTGCAAACTTGATTATCGGTTACTTGTCAAATAAGTGTGACATCTCCTAACAACCAGCAGGATAGTCTTCTTTATCCCATTCACAACTGCAGAGAAAAATAAATTCTCGTAGAACCAACACATCTTCTTGGAGAAGGATGGTATACTTTAGCAACGTCGGGCTAGAATCTTCAGAGACTCATAAGGATATAAACAGCTACATCTTGTAGCAACATGTCTCAGCATGTTATCCAACATCATCCTCATAGGAGGGCAATAACTCTATACGCTTGAACATCACAAGCTCTAAACAAACCAATTAGTCCACTGACTCCTCCTGTCATGGACAATCAAAAACTTCATTATGGAGAAAATGCAACACTAAACACCCACTAGTTCACTGGGAATAACTATAAGTACTATGAACTAGTCACATAACAAGGACACCTTTGATTCATGCCCTTGCACCTCCACTCCTATTGTCATAACTCTTTAGATGGATAAGATGTCATGTAACCATAGTCTGAAACTAACTTCCAACCATTAGTTAGTGTGCTTAAAAGCTTTACTAAGATTCAGACTCTCCAACAGAAGGAGTACCCCTTAACGAATGTGCTGATTAAATCCTCCTTATGCACATTACTAGTATTTACTAACACTAGTAAAGACTTCAAACCAAGATGGAAGTTATGCATTACTTGAGCATACTTCTCTAAATAAACTCAGAATCTTCTTATTCTAAACCAAGGATAGAATTGCCACTTCTGAATAAGGTGGTAGAATATTTAAGATTCGGAGTCCCAAGTCTCTCCCACAGACTATCATCAACAATGATGTTACAACATTATTTGGGACATTAACAACTTTACTACAGAACTGTCGCACACGTTTCTTGGCGCTCTCAATTGTGACAGTGATTATATGAAATAGAAATGTAGCGGCAAAGATTTGAGATTAAGCCATCAATTGACTTATCTCAACACAATGAAGTCTCCACCTCATTTTATTATTTCCAAAGGGAAATGGGAAAAAAGTGAACAAAACCCAAAAAGATCAGAGATCGAGGTACGGGGGTCGGTTATGCAAAGGGAAGGTATTAGCACCCTAAGCATCTACGGTATTCCGCAGGATCCACTTTGTTTGGTTTCTTTTAAAATGAGTGTTGTGTAAATGTTTACTTGCTAAAGAAAAAGAATGAATGTTTATTTGTAAACAAAAGAAAAGGAAATGTTTTTTTTATTTATTTTTTTATTGCTCGCTTTGGGTCGTAAGACTTAATGCCTACGTACTCCCTCGTGCAATGGGAAAGTCAGAGCACCGTAGTTCGGCTAGAAAAGACTTGTTTGTTGATTGTTTTTAAACAAGGAGACAAGTCGTCATTGTTAGGAGAGAAATATCGACTAACGCCCACAAGGTGTAAGAAAGATGGACCATGCGTCAGCAAGAGTGAGGGTTTGAGAACGCCTCTAGTACTCAAGTGGAAGAGTCGACACCTTTATAACCATAGGAATAGGAGAATGTTGCTCGACTATCAATGAATCATGTCTCATCTTGAAAAAAGTTTTGAAATGGTAAAGGTGCTCGAGCGCACAAAAGAGTTTGAATGAGTTGAAGTGTTTTTGTTAATTTTGAAAGATGTCAAGGTATGATTAAATGTATTGAAGTTTGTTTAAAGAAAAGAAACTTTAAAATAAAAAGCACTCGACAAAGTCGAGGTTTATTATGAAAGCGGTTTGAGTTTAAAAACAAAGAAGATTTTGAAATAAGATGAGAAGGTTTTGAAAATTAAAGAAGATGGGAGGAGATGAAGGGACTATCCTAAAGAATAAGGTAAAAGCTAAGGAAGAGAACCGTCTAACCAACAAGAAGTCAATACTTGACATTATGAGCCAAGATAGAATTCTCATTCTTTGGATTGAAACCAAGCAAGCAAAGATACTAGACTTCTTGAGAAGACCAAACTCCAAGTGTATTAAGTCTTCGGAAAAAAATGGGGCTGAGTAACGGCTGTATATGGGTGAATTCCAGATTACAAGCAAAGCATTTAATCACAATAACCTGCACACAAACAAACAAACCAATGTCTTGAGGTAAACCTCAAGAGCTCCAGACAAAATATCCATTAAGATCACAAGGTATCCAATGTAAGCCAAGGTCTCTAATCCTAAGTCCAAGAAGTCCAATACTCCATAATGCCAAGGATAGTAACCAAGTAGTCCAAGTATCATTGAAGTTTTTTATGGTTCATGTTGATTATTAGGTGTCTTCAAAAGGAAAAGAAAAGCTCAAGTGAGCAAAATATAAATGACATAAAAGTAAATGCTCAAGTGAGCAAAGATGAAAATAGTATGAAATGTAAAATGCTAAAAGTAAATGGTTCATAAAGCATAAAAATAAAAGCATAAAGTAAAGTCAATTGTTAGAAATTTGTGGTTAGTTGGATGACCATCTTGAAACTTGCATTTGGAACTCATTAGAGGATTGGTAGAACCAAAGCCTCAATACAACAAGTTGCATTTGCTTTTTGTCAAGTATATCATCCATTTTGGAATCCTCAAAAAGTAACATGTAATGATCAACAATGTTTAAGTGATCCGCGTTGACCAAAGGTGTTGTAGATCCATTAGAGGATTGGTAGAACCAAAGCCTCCACACAATGAATCTCAAGGTTATTGGATCAAAGAGATCAAATTAACATAATTGGGCTTGCAATCATAAGTTTGGGCCACGAATGATCATTTATTCGAATCGGGACAAAATTTAGCGCTATGTTAAGCAATCATAAGTGGACTTATGTAGAAGTCGCACCTATTTTGAGGCCGGTCAATTGCAATCTATGTACTTCATGTTTGGATAAATGATATAGAGATCATCGTCCTTTAACATATAGAACAATTAAAAAAGAAAGGGATAAGATGAAGAGGGAGGGGAATGATAAGCTAATTTGGATCACCATTTCAAAATTCTTTCATCTTTAAATTCAACCACTCCTCTAGATGGATTAAAGAACTAAACATATCATTAATCCAAAGCACCAAAAATGAATTAAATAATTCACTCTTAGGTAGATTTGAATTGATGAACATTTATCCAACTTCATCTACATCACAAAGTCCATTGAGTTTAAAGACAAATTGGACATTTAAAATTGCAATCCACACCAACAATCAAAAGGAGTGAGTAGAAAAATCATTTTGGATCAAAGATGCCCCAAAACAAGGCAAAAAATACATTATGTCTCTGTGTAAATCGATTGTACTACTGTGTAAATTGATTTACACAGTACAGTTTTCAAAAATTTGTGCAAAATTGCTTCTGTGCAATCGATTGCACAGTTACTACAATCGATTGCACACTGTTACAGGCAGCAAAAACATCATTTTAAAAGGCCAATTTCTTGTTCAAACTTTCCATCAAACACCTTATGATCATGGATCCAAATGAGCACGAAAATTCCATCAAATTATGAGAAAATAGTACCAATGGAATCACAAAACAATGCTCAATGAATCAATCCCAAAGATCACCAAGAGATCACAATGTGAAAGATGAATTATCCAAGTTACCAAAGGTAGATCTAGAGAATTATCAAAACAACTTCAAGAATTTGCTTCAATTCAACCACAAGAATCAATTTCCAAGCTTGGATGTAGAGAATTGATGAAGAAAAAGTGTTTGGATGAAGGTTTATCTCAAAGATTAGTAAGCTTTAATGCAAAGCTTACTAACTTTTCTTGAAAATGGAGCTTTGAGTGAATTTGGTAGGTGGAGAGAATTGAGAGATTTTTTAGCAAAGTGATTTTGGTTATCAAAAGCTTGAAATTTGAATGAGATGAGGGCTCTATTTATAAAGTTTAGGATTGGGATTAGTGGTAATTTGGTAATTGATTCTTGGAGCCAAAATTTGAATTAATGATAATTCTTTCAAAAAATAGAGCCAAATTGGAGCCAAAAATTTGAAAAGCTTGAAATGCTGATTTTTTTCAAATTTTCACGTTGTGCAATCGATTGCACTACAGTGCAAATCGATTTGCACAGTGTATTTTTTCAAAAATTATGCAAAATTCACTTTGTGCAATCGATTGCACTCTAGGAGCAATCGATTGTACAGTGAAAAAAATGAAATTTTTTTTAAATTCTTTTTCTTTGCAAATAGAGATTTTAGGGAAATAATACTGGAAAACCTTATATGCCATATGCTTCGACTCGGTACCTACAAAACACAAATATGCAAAGACAAAGACAAATATTTTTTTGTATTTTGATTAGAAGTTAGTCAACAACACAAGAGCAAACTTAAAGATAGGATGCAAATGTGATGAATGAAGCTATTTGTAATGCGGATGGAGAACTGACTTGAGGTTTTGCGTTTGTTTTTGCAAATGTCGCGGTTAGCAAGAGTCGCCACCGACTTTTATTTTATCCAAAAGGAAAGGTAAAAAAGCACAGGAAAGACCTTTGAGATTGTTTTTGGGTTCGGGGGGTAGATTATGAAAAGGGAAGGTGCTAGCATCCTTTTCATCCATGGTTTTCCATGGGCTCTTAGTTACTTGTTTTAGATCACTTGCTTTGCTTTTTCAATTGTTTGAAATGATGCTTTGTGTGGTTTTGAAAATATTTTGAAAAGGGGTCTTTGTTTAGGCAATCTTTGTAATGATTCTCATTGGTAAGAATGTATACAAAGATGTTTGTCTTTTGAAAAATGTTTCAATGTATTGAAAGTTGTTTGGAAATGTTTTGAAATTGTGTGTGTGTTTGTTTGAAAATAGAAAGGATTTTTTGAAAGAGATCAAGTAACTATGAGCTATCTAACATACTCAAAAGTCTTTCCTATACATTTTTATTCCTTTGACATTGTTAACCTACCATTGTTTTGGTAGATAACCCTATCTTTGGATGTTAAACGGGACGGGCGTGGGTCATTGTATGACCATGATAGCAATGGTACCAAGTATCTTAGCAAGTTTGAGGGACTAAGATCATTTGTTTTTAGGCAACTTTGTGATAGCGTCATCGAGGGACTATGATCTTTTGTTTTGTTTTGTTTTACCAAGATACCTAGCATGCATAGCATGGCCATTTTGTTAAGGCAACCAAGTGGGTGAAACCCTAGAGGTGTTTGTGTGCAAGATGTTGTCATTTTTCATGCATTTTTGTCTTGAATTAGGTCATGCTATTTGTTTGATTTTGTCTTATCATACAAACCCTAGTTTTTACTAAACATGCATATAATGCGATAAATTGCGTAAAGTAAATCTAAGCTATTACAACAATATTATGGGAAGGGGGATACAAGTTTTGAATGGGGGATATTGCTCAAAATAAAAAACTCTAATTTACTATTACAACCCAATTGAATTTATTGTACAATAAATAAATAAGCAATTATTTAAATATGCAATAAAATATATGTATGCAAAAATGTTTTTGTATTTATTTTTATGTGTGAGAAAAAATAAATTATTCAAGTCTTAAAATTAGAAAAAATATTGTGATTATTTTTGAAAGGGTGAAAAACCCTAATTCTTGTTTAAAAGAAAATATATTCTATATTATTCATTTTATTCATTTTTGTTCAAGAAAAATAATAAAAATATGTACAAAATGTTAAAAGATTAAAATATGCATGAAAATAATATTTTAAGTGTATGAATAATAAAAATAAAAATATATGATATTTTTAAATCATTTACAAGTTATTTTAATAAAATGATTTCCATTAACTAAAATAAAACTATTTTTATATGCAAAAAATAAGATAAAAAATAAAATAAAATGCAAAAAATTAAGAAAATATTTTTGGGTTTTTTTAATGTTCAGAAAAAAATAATAAAGTCAAAATTATAAAAATAACAAGAAAATATGAAAAATAACAAAATATGAATCAGGGGGGTGCAAAAGCAAAATGGGGGGTGTGAAAAGTAGCAAGACCAAGGTCCAAGCCCAAGACAGCTTCATCCCTGTCCTCTGTACACTTCATGCGCGCGTTTCTGAGCCAAACCTGTATCTCTTGCATACGTGCATAAAAACAAGTTTTTGCAACATGAAACTTGTAGCATGTTAACTCACGATTCCAATGATATAAAAATCATGACCTAACTCTCAAAGATCAAGGAGAATTTTATCACCCCTAATTTCTGACCTAAAATTTTCATGAACTTCAAGCTTCAAATTCTCACTACTCAGTTAATATAAATAAAAATTATGCATATGTACAGCTCAAGCATGTTAAGGACTACATCTTTGCTTCACAAACCTAAGCTTAAGGATGCTTAAATAGAGAGATAGAAACTTGACAAATACCTTGTTCAGTTGAGTTTGGATATGGCAATGTGGGCACTTTGAGTGAGGCCTGAAGTTCTTGTAAGCTTCCTTAAAGTTCCCTCAAGCTTCTCCAATGCTCAGCTTGCCTTGAAGTTGCCTGAAACTCCTTGCACGAGTCAACCTGCAACCTTGCAAAATGAAAATGGTGAAGTGTGAAACTGAACTTACAGTCGCAAGACAGGGGCCTGTATAGTTTAGGTAGGAGGTATGGAATTTGTTTGAAGTGATTCAAAGTAAAACGCACGAGGCAGTATGGAAATGGCTTGTGATTTGCAGAAGTTGCCCTGTTTTGGGCAGAAATTGGGTTTTTTGTGTTTTAGGGTGTTTTGGATGCTATGAGCTCTTGTATTGGATTGTTACAAGGTTCTGAGGTTGGTTCAAATGAGGCCAAGGCTTGCCTTTATCAGATGGATGAGATCCCTTGACTTTTGCAACTTTCTTACTTTTGAAGAAAAGTTGGAAGTGACAATGCCAAAGCCTGTACAGGCTTGCTTGCTAGCTGCACATAGTTGGTACAATTTTTCTGATATTTGTGGATATTGTTTGCAGCAAAAGATTAGGTCCATGGCTCAAGATTTGCAAAGTTGGAAAAGGCAAGCTTTATCAAAGTAACAATGTGAACTTTATGCCATTTTTGGATTAATTCAATGTCCAATGCTTCAAATATCAGAACAAGACCATTATCCAATGTGTTTGCATTTAATTATGGAGTGTATAAAGGATTAGGACCTATAAAACCAAGTACAAGCATGTTTGAAACTGATTTGCAACTTGTAACATTGTGGAAAATGCCTTGAACAAAAGTGATAAATTACCATTTTCATTTCTTCGATTCTCCCTAACCATAAATTATCTTGGAGAGTTCTTTGACATTTTGGAAAGCTTCTAACATGCTCTAAAATCCATCTTTGAAATTAATTTTGAGATTCCTCATGTAAATAGGTGAAAAGTTGCCATGAAGTTAGGTCAAAAATCTGCCTAAACTAGGGCAAAATTTCACTAAGTTAAAAAGTTTATGGACCCCTATTCACAAAATCATAACTTGAGATCCAAGCATCATTTGGAAAAATTTGTGAATCAAGGTTGTAGATTTCATGGAGGACTACAACTTTCATGTTGGAAGTTTGTTTTGAATCCAATTGCATCATGGTGAAAAAGTCGTGGAAAGTTGGGAAAAAATAAGAAATTTCCATAACTTAGAAAAATTCTAAGTTATGAAAATTTTCAAACTAAAACCCTAATTTGAAAAATTAGGTTACTTGATCAAACAGTTTCACATTTTGACATATCTTGATGAATTATGACCCTTGGCACTTGATTTTGACCAAAAAGTCAAAGTTTGACTTTTCAGTGTACAATTGATTTTTGATCAGTTGACTGGAAAATTCATCTGTCAATCATATGCATTTGAGATCTTTTAAACTATGTGATTAGGTCAAGATGATGAAATTGAGTTCTTGAAATCATGTTTGAACCCAATTGGTCATTGGCTAGGTCAAAAATCAGAAATTGCCCTTTCTCAGTCAAAAACCCTAATTTTGACCATTTTGCCCTTTTGATGATTTGATCAAATTTCTTGAGGAGTTATGGTCCAAACTTGATCAAATGGTACATAGGATCCTAGAATGTTATTGTGGATCAAAAATAATGAAGTTTGACTGTAAATTAGCCATGGTTGACTTTTTCCCCAATACAGTTGATTTTTAGGTCAATTGTCCAATTGATTGGGCAAAAATGTGATTCAAGGCTTGAAACTTGGTATGGGCAATCTTAGGGGTCCAAGATGGTGTATGAAAGTCACATTAAGCATTGATGGTCCAAAAATACTTGTGCAAACTCAAACCCTAATTTCAGGTCATCAGTGCAAGAGGAGGTCTTGAGCTGAGCAAACCCTAATCCTGTCTGGAGTCCAAGAAGTCTTGTGAGGAAAATATTGATAAATGAGAGGGAAAATTTTGGGATACAACAGCTGCCCCTCTTCAATCTTCTTGAACCTGAAGAGTTAGATTGGCGAGTTTGTCGTTCGTGACTCGAAGGTACAAGATGATTGGACACTAGAGTTCCCGTAAATTTGCAGTCGTCAAAATGTAGTCGACGAAATGGGCTTAAAGATGCCATTCGGAGATGTGATAGAATCTTGTTGGAGACGGGCTTAAAGATTCCATCCAAGCATGTTTGCTGAGTTGTATGTTATAAGTCAAAAGAATGAGTATTCATAATGGTGTCCGTGTCTGGAACGTATCTGAACTGTATCTGGAGACTTGTAATGAGAAACAGAATAGCATCTGTGTCTGGAGCGTCTCTAAACTGTATCTGGTAGTTAGAATCTGAATGAGCAATAGAATAGCATCCGTGTCTGGAGCGTCTCTAAGTTGTATCTGAATGTTGAATCTGAATAAGCAATAGAATAGCATCCGTGTCTAGAGCATCTCTGAGTTGTATCTGAACTTTGTATTTGAATAAGCAATAGAATAGCATCCGTGTCTGGAGCATCTCTGAGTTGTATTTGAACTTTGTATTTGAATAAGTAGCAGAATGACTTTCGTGTCTGGAGTGTATCTGTACTGTAATCTGAATGAGTGACAGAATGGCAACCGTGTCTGGAGCATATCTGTACTGTACCTTGACCTTGAATTCTGAATGAGTAATAGAATGACTTCCTTGTCTGGAGTGTATCTTTACTGTATCTGAAATCTTTGAATATTGTTAATGATAGCTGTTAATCTTATCCTGAAAAGGGTAAAATGTTAGCTGAAACACGGAGTTATGTTGCATGTAATGTATGATGCAATAGATGTGTTTTATGATATGTGGATGTAATGTATGCGCATGTAAGCTGATTTGTTGTATTGCTGAGGAAAATAAATCCTTGACAGCTGGGGATAAAAACTCTTGACTGCTGCCGGGGAAAATAAATCCCTGACTGCTGCTGGAGATTCAAAATCTTTGATTGCTGAGGATGAGAAATCCTTGGTGACTGTTGGGGATTGACAACTTCTGTGGAGATATAAGGATCCTTCATGTCTTGAAGTTGGAGTACCGGCGAAAAATTATGTTGTGAGAGTAATGCCTGACTGTTTGAGAAACTAGCTTGGGGAATCCAGAGAACTTTGATGACTTCTACTGGGGGTAACACAATGGGAATCCTTACTTGGCTGGGGAATAGGAAAAACTCTGGTGATTTCTGCGGGGAAGTAAGAATGAGAATCTTCATTCTATTGGGGAGTAATGAAGACTTTGGTGACTTCACTAGGGAAATGAGAATGAGAATCTTCAATCTGCTGGGGAATTTGAATCCTTGGGGACTTCATGCTGGGGAGTCAAGAATGAGAATCTTCATTCTGTTGGGGAGTAAAAACTCTGTGGGGAAGAAGGCTTACTGCTGGAGAGTAAGTTCAGGAGTTTTCGGTCTTCTGCCACTCTACTGGGAAGTTATCCTAGGTTGGGGAGAGACAAAGGTTAACTGTTATCTGGTTGATTTCCAGGCTTCAAGATAACTTGTTGGGAAATTGGATGGTTTCCGTTGGGGATTAGAAGTCTTGACTCGACTAGGGATGAAGGTTTCAGCTCTGCTGGGGGATCTGTAACTCGAAGTCTTGGCTCCGCTGGGGATTGGGAGTTTGAAGTATTAACTCTGGTGGTGGATTAAGGTTTTGAAATTATAACTCCGTTGGGGATATGTATTTCAAAGTTTTAGCTCCGCTGGGGATCTAGATGATGTACTGCAGGGGATTTCTCTTGGAATAGTCTAAAGACGTTTTTCCTATCCTTTCACCCTGCCAGTAATTGTTCTCTTCCATCCTGTTTATTTGTAAACAGTAATTATGTTCAAATGCATATGTTAATCAATGAATTATTGGACGTTTTTGCAAATAAAAACACAAGTGTAAAAGAAAAAGACAAACAGTTTCTTGCACTTTAAAAGAGACATATTTGTATTTACTTTGAGTAAGTGTTTTGTACAAAGGAGACAGACATCCTAGTAAGGGGATGGTGTCACAAAAGTAAGAAAATTTTATACAAAGAAAGATAGTTATGTGTGTAAAAATCCCATGGGGTTCCCATTCTGCTATAGCCTTCGTAACTCCGAATATCTTGTCCATCTGTTGCTTCGTCCGAAGATGATTGGATTGATCAGAAGTTACAGGTTTGTCAGTAAAGAGATTGTCCTTAAAGTGATCCAACGAGACATAGTGATACTCTTTAATTCCCTAACTTTTGCCTGGACCACCCTTTCGGGTTTTCAGTCTACCGGGAAACCCTTTTTTGCCCAAGTCGCCCTTTCGGGTTTTCAACTTACCGGGTGTACAGATTTTTTTTTGTTTATCCCTAATTTTTTCCTGAACCGCCCTTTCGGGTTTTCGATTCTCCGGGATGCCCTTTTTTGCCTATGTGTGTCAACCTAGCGGGTCATTATGCGTAGTATCTTTTGACTATGTCTGTGTTCGCAGGATGCAGCAGGTCGTCTCCGTCCATGGTGGTTAAGATCATTGCCCCACTAGAAAAGATGTTCTTGATCACAAATGGTCCTTCGTAGGTAGGAGTCCATTTGCCCCTGGGATCACTTTGTGGCAGAATAATGCGCTTGATCACTAGATCCCCAACTTGATATATCTGGCGTCTGACTTTCTTGTTGAAAGCCTTGATCATCCGTTTTTGATACGTCTGACCGTGGCAAACAACAGTAAGTCTCTTCTCGTCAATTAAGTTCAATTGATCAAGTCGGGTTTGGATCCAATCATCTTCACTCAAACCAGCATCTTTCATGATTCTCAAGGAGGGAATCTGAACCTCGATAGGTAAAACAACCTCCATGCCATATACCAAAGAATAGGGTGTTTCCCTAGTTGATGTGCGTGCCGTGGTACGGTATCCGTGAAGAGCAAACGGTAACATTTCATGCCAGTCCTTGTAGGTGACTGTCATCTTTTGTATGATCTTCTTGATATTTTTGTTAGCAGCTTCGACAGCACCGTTCATCTTTGGCCGGTAGGGAGATGAATTGTGATGTTGAATCTTAAACTTCTCGCACAAGGCGGTGATCATAGTATTGTTAAGGTTTGTACCGTTGTTAGTGATGATCCTTTCGGGGATACCGTACTGACAGATAAGGTTCTGCTTGATGAAGCGGACAACAACATTCTTAGTTACGGATGCGAAGAAAGCTGCTTCGACCTACTTGGTGAAGTAATCAATGGCCACTAGAATAAAGCGGTGTCCATTAGATGCTATCGGCTTGATCTCTCCAATCATGTTGATTCCCCGCATAGCGAATGGCCAAGGAGCTGTTAAGACATTTAGAGGAACAGGAGGCACGTGCACCTTGTCTGCATATATTTGACATTTATGGCATGTGCGAGAATGTTGATAGCAGTCATCTTCCATGGTAGACCAGTAATAGCCTGCCCGTAGAATCTTCTTAGCCATCGTATGCCCGCTAGAGTGAGTGCCGAAGGTACCTTCATGCAATTCGGCCATAATCCTTTCAGCTTCAGCTTTGTCCACACAACGGAGCAGAATAGAATCATGATTGCGCTTTGTGATACGGTGGGAAGATAACTGACTGTTTTTGGAATGCTGGTTTGCGTTTTGCGTTTGTTTTTGCAAAATGTCACGGTAAGCAAGAGTCGCCACCGAATTTTATTTTATCCAACAAGGAAAGGAAAAAAGCACAGAAAAATTCCTTTTTCGAGATGTTTCTCGGGTCCGGGAGGTAGATTATAGAAAGGTAAGGTGTTAGCACCCTTTCTATCTGTGGTTATCCACGGGCTCTTAGGTACTTGCTCAAAGTGTTTTCAAAATTTGCTTTTCTTTGTGTCTGTGGGTTTGAAAGAAGTTTTTGTTTGAAAGGTGCGTAAGTGCGGAAAGTTTTGGTTTTTGAAAGAGCAAGTACTTAAGAATCATCTACCTACTCGAAAAAGGAATCGTTCTATGCTAATTTCCTTTAGACAATGCTATCCCACTATGAATGAGTAGGTAGCACTGTCATTGGAGTTTAAGGGTCAATTCGATTAAGGGACGTGCGGTCACTAGAGCAATGTTAGGACGCCTTAGCGGTAACCCTAATGTCTTAGATCATTTTATCCGAGGCAACCGTTTCGAGGCAACTATGATCTTTGGACAAGAGGGTGACCTCTAAAACTTCCTATACTCAATGACCACGTTCGAAGGCAACCAAGTGAGGTGTATCCGAAGAGTACGCATGTACGAGTGTGTTAGTTCGGTTATATTATCTTTGTACATGTTATGGGTGAGCTATGTTGATTTTCATTTCATACATTGGATCTTGTCATGCATTCCCTATTATCAAACATCTAATAGTTTATAAGTTGCGGAAATTAAATTGCGGAAATTAAATTGCTGAAATTAAACTAACTATTACAAGGCGTCGGGTATTTACATCGCCAAAAGCAACCCTTGAAATTAAAATGCGGAAAATAAATAAAGCGGTAAAAATATTTAAAGTCCTAATTATCTATTACAAACCGGAGGCAAGTACATTAATATGATAAAAATAAACAAACGTGTGCGGGAAATTAAATCAAGCGCAAAGTTCTAGAGTTTTGACCCTTTTTGTTAAAGAAAAGATTTTTTTGTTTGTTTTTGAATTTTAATGTACTTGCCTCCGGTTTGTAATAGATAATTAGGACTTTAAATATTTTTACCGCTTTATTTATTTTCCGCATTTTAATTTCAAGGGTTACTTTTGGCGATGTAAATACCCGACGCCTTGTAATAGTTAGTTTAATTTCCGCAATTTAATTTCCGCAATTTAATTTTCGCAACTTATAAACTGTTAGATGTTTGATAATAGAGAATTCATGACAAGATCCAATGTATGAACTTAAAATCAACATAGCTCACCCATAACATGTACAAAGATAATATAACCGAACTAACACACTCGCACATGCGCACTCTTAGGGCACACCTTCCTTGGTTGCCTTCGAACATGGTCATTGAGTATAGGAAGTTTTAGAGGTCACCCTCTTGTCCAAAGATCATAGTTGCCTCGAAACGGTTGCCTCGGATAAAATGATCTAAGACATTAGGGTTACCGCTAAGGCGTCCTAACATTGCTCTAGTGACTGCACGTCCCTTAATCGAATTGACCCTTAAACTCCAATGACATTGCTACCTACTCATTCATAGTGGGATAGCATTGTCTAAAGGAAATTAGCATAGAACGATTCCTTTTTCGAGTAGGTAGATGGTTCTTAAGTACTTGCTCTTTCAAAACCAAAACTTTTCGCACTTACACACCTTTCAAACAAAAACTTCTTTCAAACCCACGGACACAAAGAAAAGCAAATTTTGAAAACACTTTGAGCAAGTACCTAAGAGCCCGTGGATAACCACGGATAGAAAGGGTGTTAACACCTTCCCTTTCTATAATCTACCTCCCGGACCCGAGAAACATCTCGAAAAAGGAATTTTTCTGTGCTTTTTTCCTTTCCTTGTTGGATAAAATAAAAGTCGGTGGCGACTCTTGCTTACCGCGACATTTTGCGAAAACAAACGCAAAACACAAACCAGCATTCCAAAAACAGTCAGTTCTCTTCCCATCGTATCACAGAACTGGCGACTCTGTTGGGGATTCCGCTGATAAGCTCCGCTGGGGATTTTAACGATAAACTCCGCTGGGGATATCTTGTATTCTACCGGGGAATACTCTTATACTCCGTTGGGGAATATTAAGACTGCCGGGGATATTAAGCCCTTTCAATGTTGATAGTAGATAAACTCTGCTTGGGGAGAATATTACCAATTCAATCACAGTTGTAAGTCTCAGCTGGGGAGAGCTATCATTATTGTCTTACTCTGCAGGGAGTGAAAGCATCTTAGCCATATTCTTCAGCTGAATATACCTTAGTACCTGGTGGACAGAGCAACGGTACAGTTCAGACAATTCTTTTTTGCCCCTGTTTCTGCTATTACCAGTAATTCATCTTTCGTTTTGCATGTAAATATTTATGATCAGCAATTAATGTCAAATGCATATATCAAAAATGAACTTTGGACGTTCTTTGCAAAACAAAAATAGATAAAGGAAAAATAGTTTGAAATTTGTCTGAAAATGAATTTGTATTGATTCTGAAGTTTGGCCTGAAAATAGGCGTTTTTTGTACAAGAGGTTGGCGTCCTAGTAAGAGAACGCCGCCGAACAAAATTTACACAATTTGTGAAAAGAAAACAAAACATCTATGTGAATAATCCCACTGGGTTCCAACTCTGTTATTGCCTTTATGTCCTCGAGCATCTCAACACTTTGCTACTGGTTGAAGGTAGATCAGATTGATTAGTGTCATCCGAGCTTGACAGTCAATACCGAAGTCTGGATGCAAGGTGATCCAATGAGACATAGTGTTACGCTTTGATCCCTAATTTTTGCCTGGACTGCCCTTTCGGGTTTTCAGTCCACCGGGATTCCCTTTTTTCCCAAGCCGCCTTTTCAGGTTTTCGACTTGTCGGGTGTACAGATTTTTTATTTTCATCCCTTATTTTTGCCCGAACCCTTTTGGTTCGCCGGGAAGCCCTTATTTTTGCCTAGGCCAATCGACCTAGAGGGTCTTTGATTATGCGTAGTATCTTTTTACTATGTCTGCATTGACGGGGTGAGGGAGGTCGTCACCATCCATGGTGATTAGAATCATAGCTCCTCCTGAGAAAATGTTCTTAACCACAAATGGCCCTTCGTAAGTAGGGGTCCATTTGCCCATGGGATCACCTTGAGGTAGAATAATGTGCTTGATTGCCAGATCTCCAACTTGATACTCTTGTTGTTTAACTTTATTCTTAAATGCCTTGATCATCCGCTTTTGGTACGTCTGACCATGACAAATAGTAGCAAGTCTTTTTTTCGTCGATTAGGTTCAGCTGATCAAGTCGGGTCTGACTCCAGTCATCTTCGCTCAAACCTGCATCCTTCATGATTCGAAGAGAGAGTATCTGAACTTCAATAGGCAAGACTGCCTCCATGCCATAAACCAAGGATTAGGGTGTTACCCCTGTTGACGTCTGTGCTGAGGTACGGTACCCATGAAGAGCAAATGGTAACATCTCGTGCCAGTCTTTGTATGTCACTGTCATCTTCTACACAATCTTCTTAATGTTTTTATTAGCCGCTTCTACAACCCCACTCATCTTCGGCCGGTAAGGAAAAGATTTGTGATGTTGTATCTTAAATTGCTCGCAGAGCTCAGTGATCATCTTGTTGTTAAGATTGGTACCATTGTCCGTAATGATCCTCTCTGGGACACCATATCGGCAGATCAGATTGTGCCGAATGAACCGTGCCACGACGTTCTTGGTTACAGTAGAAAAGGAAGCTGCTTCAACCCACTTCGTAAAGTAATCAATTGCTACCAGGATGAAACGATGCCCGTTGGATGCCGTAGGTCTGATCTCGCCGATCATATCAATGCCCCACATTGCAAAAGGCCAAGGTGTTGTCAAGACGTTCAGATATTTTGGTATCAGAAGAGTAGTATGAGCCAGCATATACTGTCTCAGCCGGCGAGCAGCCCATGCCAAAGCGTAGCAAGTTCTCTCGAGCAGTGAGTATTGGGTCTCACAGTCGGTAAACTTTTTGCTAAAGCAGTAAATAGCATGCTCTTTTCGGCCAGACTCGTCATGCTTCCCTAGCACACCTCTCTGTATTATCCAGCATTTTTTAAGTATGAGATCAACGGTCTTCCTGCAATAGGAGGCATCAAAATTGATGGCTTGGAGGTAGTATGGCCCTCTCTTCTTGAAGCAGCAGTTTAACAAACTCAGCAGACACTTCGCAATCATACTCACCTTCGTCTTAGACTAAGTTGATCGGGCTTTCAAAGTCATAACTGGAAGTAGCAGAGTCGTTATCAGTGGGATCCAGAGTGGATGTAGATCATGACACGTGAGTGTGTGTAAAATAACTGTTTTGCAATATATAATAAAAGAAAAACAAGGAGCGCAAGATTCGAAATGCAAGAAACTTCCAATGCTTTTATTAATGATATATGAAAATGACACACATAAATCCCTCACAAATGAAGCCACGGTGCCCCGGGTAAGACACCGGGCCATAAAGTTTTAAACATTGTCTGTTACACATTCAAAACAAAAAGTTTCATTACTGGGTGATAACTGAAACGGACATAGAATCCTTCGTTGTCCAGTTGCTTAATCCACCATTGGCAGTCCGGTAGATCCAACTGTCAATATCAAACTCTTCATCATCGTCATCCCTGATAGCATTCACCCCTGCATCTTGTTTAGGCTTCTCTGGTGCTCTGAACTCAATCTCCTTCGCATCGATCAAGTCCTGTACCCTGTTCTTTAAAACCCAACAATCATCCGTATTATGCCCCGGGCTATCAGCGTGATAAGCACAGCGGGCGTTAGGGTTATACTTTGGTGATATCGTATTTGGATTCTTCGGGGCTTCCTTTAGAATCACCAGATTGGTCTTCAGCAACTGTGGCAGAATCTGAGATAAGGTCATGCTGAGACGGGTGAATTGCCTTCAAGGTTTCTCGTCTTTCTGTTGATTGTTGTACTGAGGAGCACCAGCAGGTTTTGAAATAACAACCGCATTAACAGCTTGGCGGTGTTCGGGTCTATTCTGTCTTTTCGAACTGTAGACAGCACTGGACTCTTTCTTAAACGGCTTCTTCTCGGTACTCGATGAAGCACCCTGCTGTATCTTCCCAGTCTTAATACCAGCCTCGATCCTCTCACTAGTCAAAATAAGATTTGTGAACCCAGATGAAGAGCTTCCAATCAAGTGGTTGAAAAATGGACCAGACAGGGTCCCCAGAAACATGTCCATAAGTTCCCGATCAGCTAAGGGTGGTTGTACTCTACCAGTGAGGTCTCTCCACTTCTGAGCATAATCTTTGAATCCTTCACCCATTTCCATTGACATACCCTGGAGTTGGGTACGCGTAGGAGCGAGGTCGGAGTTATACTGATACTTCCTGTAGAATGCAGTAGCCAAATCTTCCCAACTGCGGATGCTGGCTCCGTCCAACTGGTAGAACCATTCAAGCTGAGTCCCTGAGAGACTGTCTTGAAAGAAATGGATCCATAAGTTTTTATTAGCGGTATACGGATGAATCTTCCTCACATATGACTGGAGGTGTAGCTTCGGACAAGAAACTCCGTCATACTTAGCAAAGGCTAGTGCCTTGAATTTGTGGGGAATCACTACCCCAGATGATAGACCTAGATCACCAGAGTCCAGACCAGGCACCTTCTGAACTTCCATAGCATTCAACCGGTCTTCCAGTTGCTTGTATCTATCCTCAACGGGAGGATACTGTTCTTCATCATAGTCTGTCTCGTTGTCGGAGACCACGGGGCTAGGAGCCCTCCTTTCCTCTTGACTACCTTTCCCTCCAGATGAGGTGGTCAGATCAACTTCATTCTGTAGTCTGTTTCCAAACCTGTGCCCTGTGTTAAACAGGATTGTCCTCTTCATCTTCTTCTTCTCTTTCAGAATTAAGGTCTTCAGGTCTTGCTGACCCTTAGCTAGATTCATGAACAGCTCTTGGAATTGGGCATTCTGGGCCTGGAGGGCCTTGATAGCTTGCTCAGTTGAAGGTTCAGCAGACATGATGCTGAAATAAACAACGAAGAAGATAAAAGACCTGTAATGGGTACCTGTTTATGAAGTGCATGGGATGAAATGCGTATGATTTATGATTTCAAAGACAATCTGGAGATTCAAATTTGTAAACAAGAAAGGAAACACGCTTTTATTAGATCAAACTTTGAAATTCAAATTGTTCAACTGATGCCCTCAGGGTGTTACAAGAAAGGAAATACTAAAAAGTAAATAAAAACTGGAAAGGAAAACATCAAAGGCCAATCAACGCTCCCATGGTCTCTTCTTCTCAGTGCGGACGTAGTCGTTGAGAATCCGCTCGTTCTCCAACTGCCTAGTCAACCTCTGGATCTTCTGCTCTTGCTCGTTGAACTTCTCTCGGTAAGAATCCCGTTCTTCCCCCAGTTGCATCCAAGACCTTTTCACTGCCCCAATGTCAGTAGGCATATAAGGATGGAGAATGGTTGGAAGAACCCCTTCTTCATTAGCAACTTCAAGAGTGACATGTCGGATGGCTTCGTATGGCATACCCAGCTTCTGGGCACGGATACGGATCCATCTGAGATATGTCTCCAACGGAAGAGAAGTCTTTGGACCCAGCTCATGTGGATCTGATTGGTGAACTCTATCCCAAGCCTTTATGAATCTGCGATGTTGCTCGTCGCTATCCCCTTGAAAATCAAAGATAATACTAGGCATTAGCATCTCATGAGGTCCTTCTCTTCTGGCACGTCCGAACTGACGTAGAGCTAAGCATGGGTTGTAAGAAATTCCTCCATGGGTTCCTAATAGTGGAACATTGGGGTACTCCCCACATCGATCAATAACAGTCACCTCGTCCATACCCTTGAGAAAGAGACATAACCCTATAAGCCCAACCCATGCCTTCTTTATTCTTCAGCACTGACTTGGGAAGGTGCGAAATAAACCACCTTGCCAATAAGGGAGCACAGCACATCAAGGTTCCCCACTTTCGGGCAGTACGAGCATAGAGCTGATGAAGAATGTCACCCAAGAGAGTGGGTACCGGATTCCGAGAGATTAAGATCTTTATCGCATTCACATCAACAAAAGAGTCAGAGTTCGAAAACAGTACCAAACCATATATCAGAAGGGCCAGAATATCCTCGAATGCCTTGAAATCTAGGCTATCCCAAAAATAGTTAGCCTTACCAACTAAGAACTTAGTCAGAAAGCCCTTTGCTCCACTTCTAGTCTCCCAATTAGCCATTACCTCCTCTTTGGTCAAATGGAGGGCTGCAGCAATCTCTTCGGGCCTAAGCATCTTTTCCCAACCAGTAAATGAGGTCTGTTCCAGAACAGAGATACCGAGCAACTCAGAGAATTCTTCTAAGGTGGGAACTAGCTGATAGTCTTGAAAAGTAAAATAATGGTACAACGGATCATAGAATTGGACCAGGACACTCATCATCTGCTCGTCCAATTTGGAGGTGACCAAACTGAGAAGATAACCATGCCTCCTGATGAAGGAAGTAGTATCAGGCATCTTTGCAATCAACTCTTTGAGCAAGGTGGGGACCTGAACAAAGTTGATCCGGATAGTATTCCTACGCATGGGCATCATGATGACCTACAAAACAGAACAAAGATGAATCCCTCCTGTCTTTGAAATAGGTTAGTCCAATGCAAGATGTATGCAATGTTATGATGTCATGATGTCATGATAGTAAGGCACACCACAAGTATCCACAAAAAGCAAACATGGTAAAGGCACCCAAGTCACACAGAGAGCCCTTAGATTTCAGGCTGGCAAGGAGCTTAGGTACTACCCTCTTTCAGTTCAGTTGGTTTAAACCTGTCCTAAAAATAGTAATCGGGTTCTAGAGGATCTCAATATCACTAACTACCCTCAATCGGTCATAATTCCAGTTTAGCAACCTTTTCTTGCGGCCGGAATCATCGCGAGAGTTTAGTCTCAATGAGTGTAGCATACTGCTACTATTCTATGGCCAAGTTGGTCAATTTAAAGGTTCTAAGGTCAGTTGGTGATTAATGACCCCTTAGTAGACCCATATTCTCCTCGTTGCGCTACAAGGGATATCGGTACATACTAAAGTGCCACACCAACGTAGCTACTGCTTCAACCGTATCGGTCTACGTCGTACAGTTCCCTCACAGTTTATTGCTACTTACCTAAAGGGTATCCCCCAGATCTGGGTTAGGATCTATAGAAACTCCGATACAAGCCCACAAATATAAATCATACAAAGCAAGCAATTGAAAACACAATGATCTAATCCTAAGGTACACCCCACTTATAAGATATCCCCAGTAGAGTCGCCAGTTCTGTGATACGGTGGGAAGAGAACTGACTGTTTTTGGAATGCTGGTTTGTGTTTTGCGTTTGTTTTCGCAAAATGTCGCGGTAAGCAAGAGTCGCCACCGACTTTTATTTTATCCAACAAGGAAAGGAAAAAAGCACAGAAAAATTCCTTTTTCGAGGTGTTTCTCGGGTCCGGGAGGTAGATTATAGAAAGGGAAGGTGTTAGCACCCTTTCTATCTGTGGTTATCCACGGGCTCTTAGGTACTTGCTCAAAGTGTTTTCAAAATTTGCTTTTCTTTGTGTCCGTGGGTTTGAAAGAAGTTTTTGTTTGAAAGGTGTGTAAGTGCGAAAAGCTTTGGTTTTTGAAAGAGCAAGTACTTAAGAACCATCTACCTACTCGAAAAAGGAATCGTTCTATGCTAATTTCCTTTAGACAATGCTATCCCACTATGAATGAGTAGGTAGCACTGTCATTAGAGTTTAAGGGTCAATTCGATTAAGGGACGTGCGGTCACTAGAGCAATGTTAGGACGCCTTAGCGGTAACTCTAATGTCTTAGATCATTTTATCCGAGGCAACCGTTTCGAGGCAACTATGATCTTTGGACAAGAGGGAGACCTCAAAAACTTCCTATACTCAATGACCACGTTCGAAGGCAACCAAGTGAGGTGTATCCTAAGAGTGCGCATGTGCGAGTGTGTTAGTTCGGTTATATTATCTTTGTACATGTTATGGGTGAGCTATGTTGATTTTAAGTTCATACATTGGATCTTGTCATGCATTACCTATTATCAAACATCTAACAGTTTATAAGTTGCGGAAATTAAATTGCGGAAATTAAACTAACTATTACAAGGCGTCGGGTATTTAAATCGCCAAAAGCAACCCTTGAAATTAAAATGCGGAAAATAAATAAAGCGGTAAAAATATTTAAAGTCCTAATTATCTATTACAAACTGGAGGCAAGTACATTAATATGATAAAAATAAACAAACGCGTGCGGGAAATTAAATCGAGCGCAAAGTTCTAGAGTTTTGACCCTTTTTGTTAAAGAAAAGATTTTTTTGTTTGTTTTTGAATTTTAAGAAATAAATTATCTAAGTTAATTATTAAACTACATTAAATCAATTAATTAATGAAAATAAATATTTTTGGGTTTTTTGATATTTAAAGAAAGAAAATAAAATTGATCAATGTTAATAAATCCTAATTATGTCTAAAATAATTTTATTATTTACAAAAATATATTAAAGTTATTGTCTAATTAAAGCCTAAATTAATTACTAAATTAAATTAATTAAATTGATGAATAAAAATAAATTATTTTTGGTCTTTTGGTATTTTAAGAAATAAATCAAAATTAACGTTAGTAATTAAAACCTAGATCAATTCTAATTGAATTTTAATTATTTACAAAAAGAAATTAAAGTTTCCTAGAATTAAAAACCTAATTAATTAATCGGAATTTTTTAAAGAAAAATAAAGTTCTTAATTTTAATTGGACAAAATGATATTTTTGTGATTTTTTGATAAAAAGAAAATTTGTTATTGGTTAGTAAATTAATTAAGTAAAAATAAAATAAATAAACCAAATAAATAAAATATGAGAAAGTAGAGAAATTGGGCCTTTTTTTGGAGGGTGCAGAAAGCATTCCTGAGCTCGGATCTTCGAAAGCTTCATGCTCTAACTATGGTGCTTTTTGATTCTTGCGTGGAACCTATGATTCAACCATCCATAACTGTTCTATATAAACTCAAACAAACGTTAGCATACCATAAAATGTGATTAAAATTAGAGATTCGAAATTTAAAATTTTACCAAACCGGTGGGCGTGCTAGGCGTGTGATGGATTTCTCTTGGGCCTTGTAAGACTCATGAGGACTTAAAGAGGATGGTTTGAGGCTTGATGTCAATTGCGAGAGGCCGGAACCTCGAGATATGACTTGCACAAATTCTTTGATTTCTGGAGAGCTTTTTGAAGAGCTTTTAGAGAACTTTTTGAAGAGCTTTTTAGAGAGGATTTTCGTGTCTTCCAAGCTTGTGTGGCTCTCTATTTATATAGGAGAATGAGGAGACAAGAAAGCATGGAAAGAATCTCCCTCATAATGTTGTGTTTTAAGACCATGATCAAGATTTGAAAAAAATGCCATATTTGATGATTCTCCATTATTAAACCTTCCAAATTTGATTTGATTCAATCTTTTTGCACATGATTAGGCTTTATACTAATTTGATGGTGACCATGATGATAATTAAGACCTATAGCAACCAAAAAGATCCTAAGTAATCAATATTTGGATTTTATTTGATTTAAATTGATTTAAAATGAATTAATTCAATAAAAAATTAAATAAAATAGAAAAATTAATAAATGGACACAAGGCTGAATCTAGGACACGTGTGTAGTGTGACAAGATCAAATCAAGTGGAAAAGAGTGGGCCCATTTGACAAAATTTGAAGTTTTGGGGATAGTTGACTTTTGGCAATTTTGAAAAAATGCCTAACTTCAACAATGCATAACTTCTTCAATTTTGAACTTTTGGAAGTTTTATTGGAGTTTTTAGAAACCTTGATATGTCCTCTAACCAACCCTTTTGGTATCATCTCATTTTGATATTCCATGCTCAAGTTATAAGCTTTGGCAAAAAAAGGTGTTTTTGTTGACTTTCAAAAATGACCTATAATGTCCAAATTTGTAACTTCTTGTGAGTACATTTCTTGATCTTGGGGTGTGAAGATGGATTGTAGGAAATTGAATCTTATTCAAAATGATATTTGGATGGGTCATTTCTCATAAAGTATGAGAAAGTTATGCTTGGTCAAAGTTGAGTTGACTTTTCCTGCAAAACCCTAATTTAGCAACTTTTGAGTCTTGATGAATTTTGAGCAATCCTTGATGAATCATGATCAACCCTTGATCAAATGATGAATTATATTTCAAAATGAGAATGTTAACAAAAAATCTTGAGGTTTGACTATTTGTAGGTCACAGTTGACTTTTGCCCTAGCACAGTCGACTTTTGGACCTCTTGAGCAATTGACTGACAAAACTTCCTCTGCAAGGCTTGAAATTTGACATGGATGAACTTGAGAACATATTAAGGAATTGGGGAGAACTTGAGGTCATTTGGATGTAAGGACCTTGATGCAACACAAAACCCTAATTTGAGGTTGACTGCCTTAGGAGGTGATTTGACTGTCTAACTCTTGAGCAACCTTGAGCCATTTGGAGATTATTATTGACTTGTCTTGAGAAATATGGGAGGGAAAATTTTGGGGTACAACACGCTTGTATAGGATGCCATTACTCAAGAAGAATTTTGTCGAGAATCTCCTTAAGAACTTTTTGTCATTGACTGAAGCTCCTTCATGGTATTCCTGAGCCTCTAGATACCTTTTGACTTCATGAAACCATGGTTGGTCCACTACTTCTTCGGTATTAATCTCGTGACAATGTGCCGGTTCATCCATCTGTTCAATGGTAATTTGGGGAGCCTCATTGTCCCAGTTAAGTTTAAACATGGATGACATTGTAGCTAGAGCATCTGCTAGCTAATTTTCTTCTCGCGGGAAGTGCTCGAAGGTAATCTGCTCGAAATGTGGTAACAATGTCAAGACATGTTATTTGTAAGGGATGAGGTTTGGATGTTTAGTATCCCACTCTCCTTTGATTTGACTGATGACCAAAGCTGAGTCCCCAAACACATCTA
This sequence comes from Vicia faba, assembly GCA_948472305.1. Lineage (NCBI taxonomy): Eukaryota > Viridiplantae > Streptophyta > Magnoliopsida > Fabales > Fabaceae > Vicia > Vicia faba. The sequence continues at coordinate 752,897,970 of OX451735.1, read as the reverse complement.
AGGATTTGATTCCCAAGTCTATGGCAGCCTTGAGTCCAAAGATGCAAGCTTCATACTCTGCCATGTTGTTCGTACAGTCGAAGCAAAGTATGGCTGTGAAAGGTGTATGGCAACCTTCCGGGGAGATGAGTATCGCGCTGATACTGTTGCAAAGTGCATTGGAGGCCCCATCAAAGTACAGGGTCCATCGAGATCCTTGTTCAGGTCCGTCATATGGCCTGAAACCTTCAACGTTGTCCAATGTCATGATGTCTTCGTCAGGGAAGTCAAACCTCATGGATTGGTAATCTTCAACAGCTTGATGAGCCAGATGGTCAGCTAGCACACTCCCCTTTATAGCTTTTTGGGTCGTGTACTGTATGTCGTATTCCGTCAGGATCATCTGCCATCTAGTTATTCTTCCAGATAGAGCAGGCTTCTCAAAGATGTACTTTATTGGATCCATCTTAGATATCAGCAAAGTGGTATGAGTCAACATATACGTCCTTATCCGGCGAGCAGCCCATACCAAAGTGTAACAAGTTTTCTCGAGCAGTGAGTATCGGGTCTCACAGTCGGTAAACTTTTTGCTAAGGTAATAAATGGCATGCTCTTTTTGGCCAGACTCGTCATGCTGCCCCAGTACGCACCCCATTAATATCTCTAGGACGGTCAGATACATGATTAGAGGTCTTCCCTCGACGGGTGGCATCAAGATAGGAGGTTCTAGCAAATACTCCTTGATTTTATCGAAAGCAATTTGACAGTCATCATTCCACCGAACTACCTGATCTTTCTTCAACAGCTTGAATATTGGTTCACATGTAGATGTTAGGTGAGAAATGAACCTTGTGATGTAGTTTAGGCGTCCCAAGAAACCTCTGACCTCCTTCTCAGTGCGAGGAGCAGGCATTTCTTGTATAGCTTTGACTTTGGTAGGATCAACCTCGATGCCCTTGTTGCTGACAATGAAACATAAGAGTTTACCGGACGGGACTTCGAATGTACACTTGTTTGGTTTGAGCTTGTACTCCTTCAACCTGACAAACAGCTTTTGCAAGTGATCAAGGTGTTCTTCTTTAGTTTGTGATCGGGCTATCATGTCATCTACGTAGACCTCTATCTCATGATGTATCATGTCATGAAACAAATCTACCATGGCGCGTTGATAGGTTGCCCCGACATTCTTCAGTCCGAATGGCATCACTTTGTAGCAGAACGTACCCTACTGTGTAACAAAAGTAGTTTTCTCCATGTCCTCAGGGGCCATTTTGATCTGGTTATAGCCTGAGAATTCGTCCATGAAAGAAAATACTTTGTGTTGAGTTATGTTGTCAACCAAGATGTCAATGTGCGGAAGTGGAAAGTCATCTTTAGGGTTGGCCCTGTTTAAATCTCTATAGTCCATGCACATTCTAACTTTGTCGTCCTTCTTAGGCACGGGCACGATGTTAGCAACCCATTATGGATAAGAAGTAACAGCCAGAAATCCAGCATTGAACTGCTTCATAACTTCTGCTTTGATCTTTTCAGACATGTCAGGTCTCATGCGGCGGACCTTCTGTTTCACTGGTGGACAATCTTCTCTTGTAGGGAGACAATGTACCATAATGTCTGTATCAAGTCCCGACATGTCTTCGTATGACCAGGCAAAGATCTCAACATATTCATGCAGTAGCTGAATTAGGCGCTCCTTGACATTTGGCTCTAGATTGGCACCTATCTTGATTTCCTTTCTGTCTTCCTCAGTACCTAAGTTGATCGTATCCAACTGTTCCTCATGAGGCTGAATTGCTCTTTCCTCTTGCTGTAGAAGTCTGGCCAATTCCCTTGGCACCTCACAATCTTCCTCACCTTCGTATTCAGCTTGGTTGATCAGATCTTCAGGGTCACTGAAGGCTATAGAAGTATCGTTGCCCATGGGTTCCGGAATGGAAGGGTACCTGCATTTGTGAGTGTGGGTGTGTGTAAGGGATAGCCATCTTAAAACAACAAAATGTAAAAGAAAGACAATGAGCAAAAAAGTGTTTAAATATGAAAAGCGTCCATGATTCATTAAAATGACATATGAAATGAAATAAGAACCCTTACAAATGGACCTATGTGCCTCGGGTAAGACACACGGTTGAAAAAGTACAAATTGTTTGTGAATTATTACAGTCCAACAGAAACAGAAAAGATAAATTACTGATTCATGAAAGTAATCGGAACAAAGTCTTTTGCTTCCCAGTTGCACAGTCCTCCGTCAACAGTAGGGAAAATCCAGTCTTCTAAGTTTCCCTCTTCTCCACTGTCCTCTAGCGCATTAACCCCTCGGTGGCTGATCTTTACAGGTGGCCCTCCGGCACAGGAGCGGCCCACGGCCTTCTGACCAGTCGAAGTAAATCCCAAGCCAAATTTGTCTGATTTGAAAGGAAATTCCAGAAGCTGCCCCCAGATTGTGGATCCGTCTTCTTCCACAACTTCCCTAGCATCCTTTAAAGAAGACATCAGAGGCGGAGGTCTTGTAATCACAGGAGTTAAGGACACTGCCTTGGTCGCTGCTATCTCTTCAGAAACTTCCTCAAAGTGTTGGAAAGGGGTCTCTATGAATTCACCATCTAACTCCATATAACGGAAGGAGTTCAGATGACTGATCATGTATTCCTCTTCGCCATGAACAGTTATGATTTTCCCCTGGACAGGGTACTTGAGCTTTTGATGCAGAGTGGAAGTGACAGCTCCAGCATGGTGGATCCAAGTTCTTCCAAACAGGCAAGAGTAGGAAGGACGGATGTCCATCACGTTGAATGTTGAATTGAACGTCTGGGTACCCACCTTGATCGAGATGTCCACCTCTCCGTGGACCATCCTCTTAGAACCATCAAAGGCTCTGACAATGATATTGCTGGGTTTTAGGGTTAAGCCTTCACAATCTAACCTATCCAAGGCTTTCTTTGGCAAGACACTTAGAGACGGCCCAATATCAACCAAAACATGATCTAGGGTGGTTCCCCTACACTCCATCGTGACATGTAGTGCATCATTATGTTTTCTCCCTTTGGAGGTCAAGTCTGCATCGGAGAACCCCAGGCCATTGTCAGCTGTTAAGCTGGCCACACATTCCTGAAATTAATCAGCGGAGGTTTCTTGTGGCACGTGGGCCGTCTTCAAAAACTTGATCAAAGCTTTAGCATGTGCCTCAGAGCACAGCAACAAGGCTAACATAGATATTTTGGAGGGGTTCTGCCCCAGTTGTTCAACAACATTGTAATCACTTTTCTTAATAATCCTCAGAATCTCTTCCACCTCTTTCTTGGATGTTTCAGGAATGACTAATGACTGAGCCTTCGTCAAGACAGACTCCTCTTGAACATTCTTTCCTTTTCTCTCAGCATCGGAAACAGGGATGGAAATTGCATTGTCATTGTTGGCGAGTACACTTGCAGGTACAGTTATAGGGGTAATCTTCAGGATGGCCGTGGGTCCAAAGACTGCTGTTGGAGGAGCAATCTCTAGAGAAAATATTCTCCCACTACGAGTAATTTTGCTTGTTCCAGCAATGTTACTGATGTCGGGATTATCTTCCTCAGAGCTTTCTTCTTCAACGGTCTCTTCAATCTGTTTGACACCATGATAGTAGATTTCTCCACCATAGTTCCATGGTACCATTTTATCAGTTTTGTAAGGGGTTGGCCCTGGCATTATTATCTTCAACGGAGTAGTCACTGGAGTAGATGTAATATTAACGGGTTTTTTAGGAACCCTGGAAGGATTGGCGTATATGGTTATTATTGAAACTTCTGAAACTGGAATGGGTGAGACAGGAGCTTTCTCAAACAAAATTTCCTTGTTATCAATCAATTGTTGGATTCCCTTCTTCGATAGAGGACAGTCAAATGGGAAGGACAATAAAGTATGGCAAGCTTGGTCACAACCTGGAAACACCCCAGCCTTCAACAAATTCAACTTGATGGTTAAGAGAGGAGTTAACAGTTCATCCACAGTAGAAACAAACAGATCTTCTTCCACAGCATTAGCATTGTGCCCATGCCTAGGCATCGGTGCGGAGATAACATTCGGCTTTTCAGGAGAATCAAATTTAACTTCCTTAGCGTCAATCAGATCTTGTATCTTGTTCTTTAGGGCCCAACAGTTGTTGGTGTCGTGCCCTGGACTTTCTGAATGATAAGCACATTTGGCGTTGGGATGGTAATGTGGAGATGAAGTGTTAGGATTTTTAGGGGCCTCCTTTAGCATGGCTAGGTTAACTTTAAGAGATGGGGTAAGACTTGAGCAGGAGTCATGTTTATCTTGGTGAATTGCCTTACAGGCCTTTCCACCCTTTACTGGTTATTCATCGGCTGATCATTCCTCGACTGACTGTTTCTCGGTTGGTCTGATGCAGACTTCTGAATCATAATGGCCCTCACAGTTGGTCGTCTTTCAATTCCTCCCTGATTTCTCTGGGCATAGACAGCTGAAACTTCCTTCTTTGTAGTGAAGGGCTTCTTTGCAGCAGCAGAGGTAGACGCATCTTTCTGAATTTTCCCGCTTCTAATACCGACCTTCACTCTTTCGCTAGTTAGAATCAACTCAGTGAAACCTGCAGAGGAGCTTCCAATCAGGTGATTAAAGAAAGTACCTGACAGAGTCCCCAAGAACATGTCAACTAGCTCTCTTTCAGATAATGGTTGTTGCACCCTTCCGGCCAAATCCCTCCATTTTTGGGCGTAGTCTTTGAAACCCTCATTGGTAGCCATAGCCATACTCTGTAGCTGAGTACGGGTTGGCGCCAAGTCGGCGTTATATTGATACTATTTATAGAATGCGGCTGCCAAATCCTCCCAATTATAGACTTCTGACCTCTCCAACTGGCAGAACCAATCTAGCTGTGTTCCTGACAAACTGTCCTGAAAAAAGTGAACCCACAAATCTTTGTCAGAAGAATGTGGTTGAATTTTCCTGACATAAGATCGCAGGTGCATCTTTGGGCAAGACACCCCATCATACTTAGAAAACAGTGGCACTTTAAATTTAGGAGGGATTACAATTCCAGAAAGCAACCCTAACTCCTCAAAGTCTAGCCCAGGCACTCTCTGTATCTCCATAGCAGCTAGACGTTCTTCCAAGATTTTGTAATTGTCATCGGCCGGAGGGTACTGCTGTTTAGAATAGTCCTCATCCTCTTCTTCTTCTTCCTCCTCATAATCAGATGGTACTGCCGTTTCTTTTCCCTTTCCTACCCCTTCATCAGATGTTGAGGGGAATTCCAAATTATGTCTGGCTTGTCCTTCAAACCTTCTGCTCATGAGAACCACACCGGCTCGCTTCTTCTTCTTTTTCTCTTTATCTTTCTCTAGCAAGGTCTTGAGCTCCTCCTGCCCCTTGGCTAGGGTCAAGAGTAGCTGTTGAAATTGTGAATTCTGCGCTTGCAAATCTTTAACCGTTTGTTCAATATCCATCTTGCTAAAATAAACAGCAGAGAGATGAGGAAACTTGGTGTAAAGACCTGCTTATGCATATGATGAATGATATGTACTCATGTAATGCATTCAAGGATTCGGAAATTCAAATTTGTTTTAAAACAAAAATAAACACACTCATATTAATAAGATAGAATTTGTTAGTACATCAATGCCCCATGGGCAAAATAATACAAAATTCTAAGGTAAAAAGACGTTGCGCATCCTCTTTGGTGCAATGTAGGTGTTGAGAGTCTACTCTTCATGAAGTTGACGAGTGAGTTCCAAAACCTTCTTCTCGCTTGCGTAGAATTGGGCTTCGAAAGTATCGCACTCTCCCTTGAGTTGTATCCAACTTCTTTGTAAGTCTTCGAGTGATGTTGGCATGTCAGGATGTAGGAGGGTGTATGGAACCTCTCCTTCCAAAATAGGCTCTATAATCACAGGGAGAATGGAGGGGTAAGGCATCATAAGACTTTGGGCGCGGGTTCGTACCCACTTGAGGTAGGGCTCAAGAGGGATGGAATTCTTGTGTCCCAAGGTCTTACTATCCACCTTGTTGGGCATTCTCCAAGCTCGGATAAACCTTTGTCGGAGTCCTTGGTTGTCGTTGTCGAAGTCGAAAACCAAACCTTGAATCAGCATGTCATGTGGGCCATCCCTTTGGGCATAACTGTGATCGGTGGATCTGGAACTGACTGTTTAACGCTGGTTCGCGAAATGTCGCGGAAGCAAGAGTCGCCACCGTCTTTTATTTTCTCCAAATGGAAAGGACAAAAGCACAGAAAAATTCCTTAAAGAGATCGCTCTCGGTTCGGGAGGTAAGTTATAGAAAGGGAAGGTGTTAGCACCCTTTCTATCCATGGTTATCCATGGGCTCTTAGATACTTGCTCAATGTGTTTTCAAAATTGTTTGTTTGCTTTTCAATGTGGGTTTTAAAAAGTTTCTTTGAAAAATTTCAGTTCGACTCATACGTCAGAGTGTTTGAAAAGTTTGCTTTGAAAGCTTTTGTGTCAGTGTGAAAAGTTTTGTTGTTTTTGAGATTAGAGCAAGTATCCTTGAGAACCTACCTACCCTAAGGAATTCGTCTGTGTAAATGTCCTTTAAAGTAGTGCCATCCCACCATTGAGAGGTAGGTAGCACCACCGTTGGAGGTGTTCGGGTCAATTCGAGGTTCGGGACATGGTGATCACCGGAGCAATGGGAAGACACCTTAGAAGCTACCCTCATGCCAGGTTCCCGGATCATGAGGACTTACTAAGACATCCTCTACTCGACGATCACCTTTCGAAAGGCAACAGTGAGGCGTACCCTAGGGGTGGTGTGTGCGAATTGTGTGTCATGTTTCAGTTTATTTGTCTTGTCATGTTTGTCGTGTTCTACGCTTGATTTTAATTTAAGTCCATACAGTCTTTCATGCTTTTTTAACAGTTATAAGGTTGCGGGAAAGTAAATCTACGATTATTACAAATGGCGCGGGTCCACATCGCCAAAATTTCCAGGACCCGATTTAGCGGAAAGTAAAAGAGCAATAAAAAGTGCAAGGAATTCAAGGTTACATGGCTTCGGGGCAATTACAAAATCATTTAAACGATATAAAGTAAATGCGCGAAAATAAAGGAATTAAACGAACTAGGGCGTTGGACCCTTTTACCACAATAATTAAATTAATGAATTAAAGATTGAAATTAAATGAAAATAATATTTTTGGTATTTTGTGTTTTTTAAATTTAATAAGGGAAGGAAATTAATTGAAATTAAATTGGAAGACAAACCCTAATTCTAGTATTTTTTTATTTATTATGAAAGTTTTTTTGATTAAACCTAAATTAAACTCTAAATTAATTTATGTACAGTTAAAATAAGAAAATAAATAAATAAATAATATTATTCTGAAAAAAAGGAAAATTAAAAAAAAGAAAATAAAAAGTTGTTTAAACCTAAATTCTACTTTTTGATTTTTTATTAGAAAGATTAAAATGATAGCCTAATTAACCTAAATTATTTACATGTTTAAAAATAATCATAATAAATAAATATTACATTTTTTATTTTTCTGACTTTTGTATGTTTTTGTTATTTTGATGAAAATAATTAATTAATAAAAACCAATGAAAATAAGAAAATAATATAACAATTAAAAAGAATGAAATATAAAAAAGAAAGTCAAACCAGGGGGGGGGTAGTCCCCAAGTGGAGGTTCAGGCCTGGTAATTTAAGCCCATTGAGCTTCAGTTTTCGTTGACCTTTTTGGATCATGTGGGACACGTTGACCAGCTTCCATGGTAGGCCTTCAATCCATGCCTTTGACTTGCTTTTGTGGGACGCGTGGACAATAGGTGAGGAGGACATATGGTGATCCTTAAGAGCGTGCCTGCATAGGATTAGCTTTTGAAAAATAACATGAAATTGTTGAAGACCTGGGAATCGAACCCAGGTCTCACGCCTTGCCAATGCCTTCCACCTGCCACTGAACCACTTTGATCACTTTTATTATATATTAATGAATGAATAATGTAAAGAGAATCTGGTTAGTGGCCACTAGGCACAAAAAAACGCGCGCTGGTTCAAATGAACCAACCAGTGATTGCCAGATCATCGTCTTCCTCACGCTTCTTTCTGCCTGAAAAATATCAAACATTTAACGGGGGTTTTGAACCCCCCCAATATATACATGTTTTCAAAATAGCGATTAGGCTATATGCAAACATAAAAATGGCGCGACTAGTGGAATCGGATCGTCCAAAGGTCCTGAGTTCGTTAGGCTTGGTCTTATTGTCTAATTTTGCCGTGTGAGAGAAACCCTCTTTTGGAATTCCTGAAACCCTAAAGATTGTTCATGGTAATATCGCGTATGTTGCTCAAAAACGAAATTCATTAGCATGGTTAGCATCAGAACAAAACAACAATCATGAATCCACAAACAAAAATCAAAAGAAATGCTTAAATTATGATATGCGTTCAAGAATTTTATGCTATACAGTCCAAAGCCTCGTTACCAATTCTTGAGGTTTTTTCTGTTGTTAATGATTGGAATACGTTCAGAATGGTCCGAGGAAGCTATTGAGACACGAATGGAGCTTTGAATCGCCCTGTAACTTAGATTTCAGAATCCAACTTTTTGAGAAATTTTGCAAGTTTGTAATGCTTGTTCATGCGCAGCTTTCAGTCTCTAGGGTTTTGGTTTGTGGTACTGAGTATGTATAGAACATGTTAGGTCAACAAAGTTGGATAGAATCTCATGAATTCAATGGTTTAAGATTTGATTTGCTTAATATCTTTTTTCAATCTTTTTTCATGTTATTTTTGTTCAATCATGATCCAATCTCATCCAAATTTACCTAATTGGGATATGCACGAAATATTATGAATAAACATGCATGAAAAGATTTTTTTAGGTTAAGCTTGATATTTTTCATATATTAAAATCATTTAAATGAATATAAATTAATATTAATTCAAATAAATAATTAAAAAACATGAGAATACTTCCCTTTGGGCCTAGTGGTCGTGCATAGGCTTGGCATGAAGAAATTTGGAAGAAAATTGGGCCCATTTGCATTTTTAGGCCTTTTGCATCAATGTTGACTTTCAAAAATTTCCAAAAATTTCCCAACTTCCACAAGGCATAACTTGGTCAATTTTTAAGCTTTTCACATGTTCTTGGACATTTTGGAAAGGTCTTTGAGTCCTCTAACCAATGCCTTTGGTCCCATGTCATTTTGATTTACCAATCTCAAGTTATGGCCTTTGACTTAAAGTCACTTTTTGTTGACTTTTGAAAATGACCTATAATGTTGAAACTGATAACTTTTTGTGAGAGCATTTCTTGGACTTGGAACATGAAGATGAATTGTAGGAAATGTCTTTCTCTTCAAAATGAGCTTTGGATGGAATTTTTCTGATAATCCATGTGAAAGTTATGCCCTGGTCAATTTCTGTTGACTTTTTCAGCTGTCCAAATATAGCAACTTTTGCATCTTTGATGATTTCTGAGCCAAATTTTGAGAATCATGATCAAGCATTGATCAAATGATATTTGTGGCTTCAAAATGATATATTGACCAAAAATTTGAACTTTTGACTGTCAAATGACCATTTTGCCCCTACAGTTGACTGTAGTGCAATCTAGGGTTTTGACTGTGCAATTTTGAGCTGAATGCCTTGAAACTTGACATGAGGATATTTGACCATCTTTGTAGGCACATGAGATTTGATTGGGCCTTTGAAAAGTTCATTTGCTTGACCAGAACTCAAACCCTAGTTTTGACTGTCTAGGAGACAGTTGAGCTGCACAACCCTTGGGGCATTTTGTGACCTTGATTTTGACAATTCTTGATGAATATGGGAGGGCAAATTTTGGGGTACAACAGTTGCCCCTGTTCAATCTTCTTAGACCTGAGGATGCAGATTGGCTGACGTGCCTTTCGTAATCCGAGGGTAGAAGATGATTGAACACTAGAGTGCCCAGAAATTTGCGCTCACATAGTAACAGTGATGATGGAATGGGCTTATAGATGCCATTTAGAGATTGCTTAGATAGGATGATGGGCTTATAGATGCCATCTGGACGTTGATTGCATAGGAGATTCCTTAGCAAGAAACTGCATACCTGCAAAACAAAAAAATGAGTACCTGACACGTTGCAGGAGCTGACTTTAGATGCTTGACATAGATATGTCCTGATTGGTTACAGGAGCTGGATCTGGAGCTTCAAACGTTGATGAATGAACCAGGGATGGTTACTGCCTTAGCCTGAATGATAAGTGAACCTTGGGTGATTTTAACTTCAACAACGCTCGTTGAGAAAAATCTTGGTGAGAATTACCATCTTTGTAGTGTCGGGAAGAGAACCAAAGGGCATTATAATCTCAAGGGGAGTTACCTCATTCGCCGTTGGAGAGGGAACTATAGGAAATTACAATCTGAAAGGAAATATCACCTCACTCGCCGTTGGAGAGGGAAACATCTTGAAAGGGAATTACCACCTCACACGCCGTTGGAGAGGGGACCATAAGAGAATATCACCTCACGCTCATGCCGGAGAGGGGAACATCTGAAGAAGGAATTACCACCTCACACGCCGCTGGAGAGGGGACCATAAGAGAATATCACCTCACGCTCATGCCGGAGAGGGAAACATCTGAAGAAGGAATTACCACCTCACATGCCGTTGGAGAGGGGACCATAAGAGAATATCACCTCACGCTCATGCCGGAGAGGGGAACATCAAAAAGACTTCTGGAAGCAGTATCAGAACGTCGCCATATCTGGTTTACATCTGAAACTATATCTGGAAGGGAATCTGGAAGCAGTATCAGAACGTCACCATCGCTGGGCTTACATCTGAAACTATATCGAGAAGGAATTCTGGAAGCAGTATCAGAACGTCACCATCGCTGGGCTTACATCCGAAACTATATCGAGAAGGAATTCTGGAAGCAGTATCAGAACGTCACCATCGCTGGGTTTACATCTGAAACTATATCGAGAAGGAATTCTGGAAGCAGTATCAGAACGTCACCATCGCTGGGTTTACATCTGAAACTATATCTAGAGAGAATTCTGGAAGCAGTATCAGAACGTCACCATCGCTGGGCTTACATCCGAAACTATATCGAGAAGGAATTCTGGAAGCAGTATCAGAACGTCACCATCGCTGGGCTTACATCCGAAACTAAATCGAGAAGGAATTCTGGAAGCAGTATCAGAACGTCACCATCGCTGGGTTTACATCTGAAACTATATCTAGAAAGAATTGCGTTAGTTGATAGTAATCATTTTTGTATTGATCTTTTTCTTGAAAAGGTAGAACATAATTGTATGCAAGATCATGATGTATGAACTGTATGTCTTCAATATCAATGAGATACGTGTAGTATGATGCATATGCATGCTATAATGATGTATGTGACGTTTTATGAATGTATGTTTAGGAAAATAAATCCTTGACGGGTGCCGGGAAGTCGCATCCTGGGCTGTTGTGGAGGAATAGCTTTTGCTTCCGCTAGGGATGATAATTGCAAGTATACCGGTAGGAGAAGATAACTCCGTTGGGGAATAAACTTGGCGAATGGAGGATTCTGCGGGGAGAAAAAGATATTCTAGCGACCATGCTGGGGAGAAATACTCTGTGGGGAGATGCTTTTGCTGAATTGTTGAGGATGGCTCGCTGAGGATACCTTGCTGTATTGGGAGTATGAATGGACTTCGCTGGGGATAAGAAGATCCCGTCGACGACGCTCTTTCCGTGGCTTTTGGCTGAGGATAACCCAGTTATATCCTGTTAAGGAAATAACTCTTTAAATCAAGCCGGATGACGCGTTCGTGCCCTGAGAGGGGTGAGCTTCCGTAACTTACTGGGGGTACGCTTATTGCTTGGGGATATGAATTCCAACTTTCCTGGGGAACTTGGGTTGGACTCTCCTGGGGAAGCTTTGATATGTTGGGATGTTCTTCAACGGAACCTACCCTGATGCCTTGGAGGATAGAACGGTCAGACTGCTCAGACCAACCTTTATTGCCCCTGTTTTTTGTGGGGTGCTGATAGTTGTTGGTGGACAAACCTTCTTCTGGCAGACAGATGACACGAAGGCGGGACATAGTCGTACGCTTTAATCCCTAACTTTTGCCTGGACCGCCCTTTCGGGTTTTCAGTCCACCGGGATACCCATTTTTGCCCAAGCCGCCTTTTCAGGTTTTCGACTTGCCGGGTGTACAGATTTTTCATTTCATCCCTTCATTTTGCCCGAACCCTTTTGGTTCGCCGGGAAGCCCTTATTTTTGCCTAGGTGTGTCGACCTAGCGGGTCTTTGATTTTGCGTAGTATTTTTCGACTATGTCCACGTTCTTAGAATACAGGTGGGTGCCCCTGGCTGTTTGTGTTGCCATATTACCAGAAAGTGCTTGATTAGGTAAGATTTATTGCTGGAGTGCCCCAGGTGACTCAAGCGGAGATTTGCCCCAGGCTATTTGGCCTTTTGAGAGATGCTCCGAATCTTGACTTAACTGCCCCAGATGATGGGCAATAGTCATGCCATGCCCCTTGATTGGAGATAATTTTGTTCACTAGGTATTTCTCGTGCGAATTTCCCTGCTGTTCAAACAAAAAGTCATATGCAAACAAAGTTATGTTAAAAATGCAAAGCTCATGTCTGTCTTGGAGATTTTGAAAATGCATCTTTTCATAAAACAAGTGAATGTTTGTAAAACGTGATGTCAACTCCGTATTTACCGTAGGCCTTCAGGAGTCAGGATACCTTTCGTAACAATATGCTTTCGAATTAACCCATGCTTCAGCTAGGACTTTTAAGGGTTATAACGTGGCCTGGTTCACGGTTTAAGAAACAAAGGATAAGGCTCAAATTTTGTTTGTACCCACCCGCTCTTCGTGATGTTCTCCAAACCTAAACTCAGTTGATCATGCGTTAGACCTTGCTTGAGTCTTTGCTTTGATGTTCCAGTAATGTTTCAGATATTGATAACTTGTTTTGAATAGGCAGTCATTTTTGCTTTGGTTGAGGGTTTGTAAGACCTCTTTTGTTATCCCTTTCCTTTTTGCCTGAGCTGTTTCCCTTTTTTGGAATTACAGTCAGCGGGATGCCCCAGTTTCATAAGTCCCCTTTGTAGGTTTAGACTTTTTGGGCTTTTTGTTTATGATTTTTTTTTGGTAGTGACTGCCTATCTTTTTTATTGTTCTGAACCATCACTGTCTTCCTTTTTGTAAGGACCTCTTCGGTGCCATTTGTTACGCACTTGGATCAACTGAGAGACTACCCTGCCCCAGGTTATGATTAAGGGTTTTAAGTTTCGAAAAGAAAAACTCCTACTTCTTTGGCTCAGAGGGGTTGACGAGGGATTATCTTCCTTATAACTCCAGTGTTTAGGGATTTGAAACAATGCCTGTACCTCATCAGCGGGGTCTGTTCAAAAGCATACTGTAATGATTGTGGTATCGTTTTCGTCATCCTCCCTCAAGAGGCTCAGAATTATTAACCGAGAGTTGACATCAGAAAAAATATGAAAAGATATTTGAACATAATGAAAGTAATTGTATTAATTTCCAAAACAGACGTGTGCGATGCATTGATAACATAAAAGAGTTTGCTATGACATTAGTTGTTTGTATAAGCAAAAGAAAGTACAACTCAAAACATTCAAATAAACAAAAGGCTTCAATGATTGGGCAACGGAGCAGTGACTATGTTCGGAGTCTCTGGCACTTCAAACTGAATCTCTCCAGCGTCGATCATATCTTGAATCTTATTCTTGAGAGGCCAGCAGTTGTCTGTAGTATGCCCCGGGCTATCTGAATGGTATGCGCACCTATCGTTGGGATGATAGTTGGGTGCAGAAGTGTTCGGATTCCGGAGAGGAGCCCTTAAGGTGATCAGCCCTGCCTTCAACATTTGTTGCAGTGCTTGATCCAACGACATGTTGAGTTTGGTATACTGCCGTTTCTCTTTGCGTTGCTGCCCCTGTCCTTGTTGAGCAGGTCCGGGATTAGAGATTTGGATTGCCCCTGCCTCATGACGGCTCTTTTTACCGTGCACAGCATTGGATTCCTTCTTTCCATGATGAGGCTTCTTATCAGAAGGTATAGCCTCTTGAATTTTCCCAGACCGGATGCCAGCTTCAATTCTCTCCCCAGTCAAGATAAGATCTGTGAATCCAGCAGACGAATTTCCAATCAGGTGGTTATAAAATGGACCAGACAAGGTCCCCAAGAACATGTCCACAAGTTCCCGATCAGTCAGAGGTGGTTGTACCCTTCCAGCAAGATCCCTCCATTTCTGCGCATATTCTTTGAAACCTTCACTTGATCCTAACGACATACCCTGGAGTTGGGTACGCGTAGGGGCAAGGTCGGCATTGTACTGGTACTGCTTATAGAAAGCAGTTGCCAACTCCTCCCAGTTACGAACTTTGGTCCCATCCAGCTGATAGAACCATTCGAGGTGAGTCCCTGAAAGACTTTCCTGGAAGAAGTGGATCCACAAGTTTTTGTCCACCGTGTATGGTTGGATCTTCCGAACATAGGACCTTAGATGCAGCTTGGGACAAGACGCCCCGTCATACTTAGAGAAGGATGGTGCTTTGAACTTATGGGGGATAACCACGCCAGTTGACAAACCCAGATCTCCGAGATCCAGCCCAGGTACCTGTTGAACCTCCATAGCTTTCATTCTGTCCTCCAATTGTTTATATCTGTCATCAGCAGGAGGGTACTGCTCCTCATCAAAATCTGTCTCGTTGTCGGAGACCACTGGACTGGGAACCTCTCTCTCATGATGACTGCTTTTTCCCACAGATGGGGTTGTCCTCTCAGTTTCAACTTGCGGTGTATTCCCAGATCTGCGTCTAGGGCTGAACAGAACAGTCCTCTTCTTTTTCTTGTCCTTCTTCAAAAGCAGAGCCTTCAGGTCCTGTTGCCCCTGGGTCAAATTCAGGATCAGCTCTTGGAACTGGGCGTTCTGAGCCTGGAGATCCTTGATGGACTGTTCGGCTGATGATTCAGGATTCATGGCGATCGGCTGAAATAAACAGCAAGGAAGGGTAAGCAACCTGTCAAGGGATACCTGCAA
Source organism: Vicia faba (assembly GCA_948472305.1). Classification (NCBI taxonomy): domain Eukaryota; kingdom Viridiplantae; phylum Streptophyta; class Magnoliopsida; order Fabales; family Fabaceae; genus Vicia; species Vicia faba. The sequence goes on along the minus strand of OX451735.1, from coordinate 752,882,962 downwards.
TGCAATGAGATGTATGACATGCATGTAATGTTTTCAAGGACCTCGCGGGGTAAACAAGAAAATTGTTAGAATTTGAACCCGGTAGCTTGATTGAAGGAACTTCCTGTTGTAGAGAGTCCTTCTTCAAGGGTCAAAGGCTCACCATATCCAGTGGGTCATAGCCCCTGACAACCTTGGCTAGAGGAAAATAAATCCTCTTTGCCCCTTGCTAGACGTTTGATTCATCATGACCTGCATCACAAGCCCTTGAGATCCTTGGAATGGGTTAGGATGTATGCAATGGTATGATGTCATGCTATGCATGGGGTAATGTGAGTAACCCTGTTATGAGTCCCAATTAAGGACTATAAACAGACCCTGTAGGGAATTTAGTATCCTGTTATGAGTCCCAATTAAGGACTATAAACAACACCTGCAAGAAATTTGATAAACCCTGTCATGAGTCCTAGTTAAGGACTATACACAAGACCTGCAAGAAATTAGGTAAACCCTGTCATGAGTCCTAGTTAAGGACTATAAACAGAACCTGCAAGTGATTAGTACACCCTGTTATAAGTCCCAATTAAGGACTATGAACAAAACCTGCAAGACATCAAGGGTCAGATAACAAGCATGCAAGTAGTCAAGTACGAAGGCACACAAGTCACACAAAAGAGCCCTTAGGGTTTAGGCCAGCATGAGGTCTGGGTAGTACCCTCTTTCAGTTTGTTGGTTAAGACCTGTCCTATCAAAGTAACCGGGTTCTTAGAGGATCCCAATATCATTGACTACCCTCAATCGGTCATAACTCCAGCATCGCAATCTTTTCTTGCGGCCAGAACCATCACGAGAGTTTAGCCTCAATGGGCGTAGCATACTGCTACTGTTTCTATTGGCCAAGTTGGGTCATTTAAGGTTCTAAGGTCTGTTGGTGCTTAATGACTCCTTGGAAGACCCATATTCTCCCCGTTTCAACACGAGGGATATCGGTACAGACCAAGGTGCCACACCAACGTAGCCACTGCTTCACCCATGTCGGTATACGCCGGACAGGTCTCTCACAGATTATGCTACCTAAACAGGGTATCCCCAGATCCGGGTTAGGATCTATGTAACTCCGATACAACCCACAATAGTAAAGCAAGCAAAGAAGACAATTGAAAACACAGTGATCTTAATCCTAAGGTACACCTCACTTTATAAGATGTCCCCAGCAGAGTCGCCAGTTCTGTGATCGGTGGATCTGGAACTGACTGTTTAACGCTGGTTCGCGAAATGTCGCGGAAGCAAGAGTCGCCACCGTCTTTTATTTTCTCCAAATGGAAAGGACAAAAGCACAGAAAAATTCCTTAAAGAGATCGCTCTCGGTTCGGGAGGTAAGTTATAGAAAGGGAAGGTGTTAGCACCCTTTCTATCCATGGTTATCCATGGGCTCTTAGATACTTGCTCAATGTGTTTTCAAAATTGTTTGTTTGCTTTTCAATGTGGGTTTTAAAAAGTTTCTTTGAAAAATTTCAGTTCGACTCATACGTCAGAGTGTTTGAAAAGTTTGCTTTGAAAGCTTTTGTGTCAGTGTGAAAAGTTTTGTTTGTTTTTGAGATTAGAGCAAGTATCCTTGAGAACCTACCTACCCTAAGGAATTCGTCTGTGTAAATGTCCTTTAAAGTAGTGCCATCCCACCATTGAGAGGTAGGTAGCACCACCGTTGGAGGTGTTCGGGTCAATTCGAGGTTCGGGACATGGTGATCACCGGAGCAATGGGAAGACACCTTAGAAGCTACCCTCATGCCAGGTTCCCGGATCATGAGGACTTACTAAGACATCCTCTACTCGACGATCACCTTTCGAAAGGCAACAGTGAGGCGTACCCTAGGGGTGGTGTGTGCGAATTGTGTGTCATGTTTCAGTTTATTTGTCTTGTCATGTTTGTCGTGTTCTACGCTTGATTTTAATTTAAGTCCATACAGTCTTTCATGCTTTTTTAACAGTTATAAGGTTGCGGGAAAGTAAATCTACGATTATTACAAATGGCGCGGGTCCACATCGCCAAAATTTCCAGGACCCGATTTAGCGGAAAGTAAAAGAGCAATAAAAAGTGCAAGGAATTCAAGGTTACATGGCTTCGGGGCAATTACAAAATCATTTAAACGATATAAAGTAAATGCGCGAAAATAAAGGAATTAAACGAACTAGGGCGTTGGACCCTTTTACCACAATAATTAAATTAATGAATTAAAGATTGAAATTAAATGAAAATAATATTTTTGGTATTTTGTGTTTTTTAAATTTAATAAGGGAAGGAAATTAATTGAAATTAAATTGGAAGACAAACCCTAATTCTAGTATTTTTTTATTTATTATGAAAGTTTTTTTGATTAAACCTAAATTAAACTCTAAATTAATTTATGTACAGTTAAAATAAGAAAATAAATAAATAAATAATATTATTCTGAAAAAAAGGAAAATTAAAAAAAAGAAAATAAAAAGTTGTTTAAACCTAAATTCTACTTTTTGATTTTTTATTAGAAAGATTAAAATGATAGCCTAATTAACCTAAATTATTTACATGTTTAAAAATAATCATAATAAATAAATATTACATTTTTTATTTTTCTGACTTTTGTATGTTTTTGTTATTTTGATGAAAATAATTAATTAATAAAAACCAATGAAAATAAGAAAATAATATAACAATTAAAAAGAATGAAATATAAAAAAGAAAGTCAAACCAGGGGGGGGGTAGTCCCCAAGTGGAGGTTCAGGCCTGGTAATTTAAGCCCATTGAGCTTCAGTTTTCGTTGACCTTTTTGGATCATGTGGGACACGTTGACCAGCTTCCATGGTAGGCCTTCAATCCATGCCTTTGACTTGCTTTTGTGGGACGCGTGGACAATAGGTGAGGAGGACATATGGTGATCCTTAAGAGCGTGCCTGCATAGGATTAGCTTTTGAAAAATAACATGAAATTGTTGAAGACCTGGGAATCGAACCCAGGTCTCACGCCTTGCCAATGCCTTCCACCTGCCACTGAACCACTTTGATCACTTTTATTATATATTAATGAATGAATAATGTAAAGAGAATCTGGTTAGTGGCCACTAGGCACAAAAAAACGCGCGCTGGTTCAAATGAACCAACCAGTGATTGCCAGATCATCGTCTTCCTCACGCTTCTTTCTGCCTGAAAAATATCAAACATTTAACGGGGGTTTTGAACCCCCCCAATATATACATGTTTTCAAAATAGCGATTAGGCTATATGCAAACATAAAAATGGCGCGACTAGTGGAATCGGATCGTCCAAAGGTCCTGAGTTCGTTAGGCTTGGTCTTATTGTCTAATTTTGCCGTGTGAGAGAAACCCTCTTTTGGAATTCCTGAAACCCTAAAGATTGTTCATGGTAATATCGCGTATGTTGCTCAAAAACGAAATTCATTAGCATGGTTAGCATCAGAACAAAACAACAATCATGAATCCACAAACAAAAATCAAAAGAAATGCTTAAATTATGATATGCGTTCAAGAATTTTATGCTATACAGTCCAAAGCCTCGTTACCAATTCTTGAGGTTTTTTCTGTTGTTAATGATTGGAATACGTTCAGAATGGTCCGAGGAAGCTATTGAGACACGAATGGAGCTTTGAATCGCCCTGTAACTTAGATTTCAGAATCCAACTTTTTGAGAAATTTTGCAAGTTTGTAATGCTTGTTCATGCGCAGCTTTCAGTCTCTAGGGTTTTGGTTTGTGGTACTGAGTATGTATAGAACATGTTAGGTCAACAAAGTTGGATAGAATCTCATGAATTCAATGGTTTAAGATTTGATTTGCTTAATATCTTTTTTCAATCTTTTTTCATGTTATTTTTGTTCAATCATGATCCAATCTCATCCAAATTTACCTAATTGGGATATGCACGAAATATTATGAATAAACATGCATGAAAAGATTTTTTTAGGTTAAGCTTGATATTTTTCATATATTAAAATCATTTAAATGAATATAAATTAATATTAATTCAAATAAATAATTAAAAAACATGAGAATACTTCCCTTTGGGCCTAGTGGTCGTGCATAGGCTTGGCATGAAGAAATTTGGAAGAAAATTGGGCCCATTTGCATTTTTAGGCCTTTTGCATCAATGTTGACTTTCAAAAATTTCCAAAAATTTCCCAACTTCCACAAGGCATAACTTGGTCAATTTTTAAGCTTTTCACATGTTCTTGGACATTTTGGAAAGGTCTTTGAGTCCTCTAACCAATGCCTTTGGTCCCATGTCATTTTGATTTACCAATCTCAAGTTATGGCCTTTGACTTAAAGTCACTTTTTGTTGACTTTTGAAAATGACCTATAATGTTGAAACTGATAACTTTTTGTGAGAGCATTTCTTGGACTTGGAACATGAAGATGAATTGTAGGAAATGTCTTTCTCTTCAAAATGAGCTTTGGATGGAATTTTTCTGATAATCCATGTGAAAGTTATGCCCTGGTCAATTTCTGTTGACTTTTTCAGCTGTCCAAATATAGCAACTTTTGCATCTTTGATGATTTCTGAGCCAAATTTTGAGAATCATGATCAAGCATTGATCAAATGATATTTGTGGCTTCAAAATGATATATTGACCAAAAATTTGAACTTTTGACTGTCAAATGACCATTTTGCCCCTACAGTTGACTGTAGTGCAATCTAGGGTTTTGACTGTGCAATTTTGAGCTGAATGCCTTGAAACTTGACATGAGGATATTTGACCATCTTTGTAGGCACATGAGATTTGATTGGGCCTTTGAAAAGTTCATTTGCTTGACCAGAACTCAAACCCTAGTTTTGACTGTCTAGGAGACAGTTGAGCTGCACAACCCTTGGGGCATTTTGTGACCTTGATTTTGACAATTCTTGATGAATATGGGAGGGCAAATTTTGGGGTACAACAATAACCAAACTGTCTTAGAGCCAAGAAAGGGTTGTAGGTGATGCCTCCCCTAATGCCAAGTAGAGGGACATTAGGGAATTCCCCACAACGGTCAATGATGATGACATTCTCTCTGGATCGAGAACACCAATGGATATTTGAATGTGTAAGGGTCATTACCCGTTGTGAATACCTCAGACCTTGCTCTTTCTTCAAAACTGATTGGGGAAGATGAGAAATAAACCATCTTGCCAGTAGAGGAGTGCAACACATGAGAACACCTATTTTCCTCATTGTTCGAGTGTGAAAAGAGTGGAGGATATCCCCAAGCAATGTAGGCACTGGGTTGCGAAACATGAAGATTTTGACAGCACTCACATCTATGAGTTGGTCAGGGTTAGGGAACAAGACCATCCCATAGATGAGAAGAGCTACAATCTCCTCAAAATCTTGTAAGTCCAAAGAATTCCAGCAGCTTTGGGCCTTCTCAAACAGAAACTTTGACAAGAAGCCTTTGGCACCACTTCTAGTTTCCCAATGTGTTGTGACATCAGAGGAGTGCAAGTGTAAGGCTTGAGAAATCTCTTATGGTTTTGGATCTCTTTCCGTACCATTGAAGGGTAGTTGATTGAGAATAGGAATCCTCAAGAGTTGAGATAATTCTCCAAGGTAGCCATAAGTTGGTAGTCAGAAAATGTGAAGCAATGATGCAAAGGGTCAAAGAACTGGAAGAGAACTTTCAGCATATCCTCCTCAGTGTTGGCAGTGACTAAGTTGAGTAGACGACCATGCCTCTCGGTGAATGGAGAATTCTCAAGAATCCTTGAAGCTAGCTCCTTGAGTTAAGGAGGAATTCTTATAAGGTTGATTTGGACAATTTTCCTGCAAAGTGAATCCATAACCTACAAAACAGGAACAAAGATAAAAATCCAAAATCCTTGAAATAGTTAGTGGATGCATATGATGCTTCATGATGTCCATGATGTTATGCACAAGTATATGTGTACAAACAAATCACACAAGTTCCTAGTTTAGGCTTGCATGGGGTTTCATAGGTAAGTACCCTCTGGAAGTTTAGTTGGCTCAACCTGTCCTAGTAAAAGTAACCTGGTTCTAAGGAGCTCAATATCACTAGATTGTTTCCTTGTTCATTGTTTCAATTCAGCCTCTTTACTGGCGACCGAAATATTCTAAGGAACCAACCCTCAATGAGTGTAGTATCGAGTATCTACCAACTTCGGACTGCACCAAAGTAGGTCATCTCACTACATCCTAAAAGGCCAAGTTGGTCAAGTCAAGGTTCTAAAAGTCCATTAGTGCTTCATAACATCACTCAGCGGCCCTATATTCTCTTTGATTGACTCAAAGGCTACTGGTACCCATAAATATGTCGCACTAATATAGCTATTGCTTAGACCATGTCGGTATACCCCGCACAGTTTCCACAACGTATTGCTATTTACCTATGAATGTTTCCCAAATCCGGGTAGAGGATTCAAACCCAAACAATAGAACCAAAGTATAAAGAAAACAAGTTAAGTAAGATAAGCATGTAAAGGTGATCTAAAACCCTAAGGTAACCCCACTTTTACTTGATTCCCCAGCAGAGTTGCCAGTTCTGTGATGCGGTGGGAGAACTGACTTGAGGTTTTGCGTTTGTGTTTGCAAATGTCGCGGTTAGCAAGAGTCGTCACCGACTTTTATTTTATCCAAAAGGAAAGGTAAAAAAGTACATGAAAGACCTTTGAGATTGTTTTTGGGTTCGGGGGGTAGATTATGAAAAGGGAATATGCTAGTATCCTTTTCATCCATGGTTTTCCATGGGCTCTTAGTTACTTGTTTTAGATTACTTGCTTTGATTTTTCAATTGTTTGAAATGGTGCTTTGTGTGGTTTTGAAAATATTTTGAAAAGGGGCCTTTGTTTAGGAAATCTTTGTAATGATTCTTATTTGTAAGAATGTATACAAAGATGTTTGTCTTTTGAAAAATGTTTCAATATTTTGAAAGTTGTTTGGAAATGTTTTGAAATTGTGTGTGTGTTTGTTTGAAAATAGCAAGGATTGTTTGAAAGAGATCAAGTAACTAGGAGCTATCTAACCTACTCAAAAGTCTTTCCTATACATTTTTATTCCTTTGACATTGTTAACCTACCATTGTTTTGGTAGATAACCCTATCTTTGGATGTTAAACGGGACGGGCGTGGGTCATCGTTTAACCATGATAGCAATGGTACCAAGTATCTTAGCAAGTTTGAGGGACTAAGATCATTTGTTTTTAGGCAACTTTGTGATAGTGTCATCGAGGGACTATGATCTTTTGTTTTGTTTTACCAAGATACCTAGCATGCATACCATGGCCATTTTGTTAAGGCAACCAAGTGGGTGAAACCCTAGAGGTGTTTGTGTGCAAGATGTTGTCATTTTTCATGCATTTTTGTCTTGAATTAGGTCATACTATTTGTTTGATTTTGTCTTATCATACAAACCCTAGTTTTTACTAAACATGCATATAATGCGATAAATTGCGTAAAGTAAATCTAAGCTATTACAACAATATTATGGGAAGGGGGATACAAGTTTTGAATGGGGGATATTGCTCAAAATAAATAAAAAAAACCTAATTTACTATTACAATCCAATTGAATTTATTGTACAATAAATAAATAAACAATTATTTAAATATGCAATAAAATATATGTATGCAAAAATGTTTTTGTATTTATTTTTATGTGTGAGAAAAAATAAATTATTCAAGCCTTAAAATAAGAAAAAATATTGTGATTATTTTTGAAAGGGTGAAAAACCCTAATTCTTGTTTAAAAGAAAATATATTCTATATTATTCATTTTATTCATTTTTGTTCAAGAAAAATAATAAAAATATATACAAAATGTTAAAAAATTAAAATATGCATGAAAATAATATTTTAAGTGTATGAATAATAAAAATAAAAATATATGATATTTTAAAATTATTTACAAGTTATTTTAATAAAAGGATTTCCATTAACTAAAATAAAACTATTTTTATATGCAAAAAATAAGATAAAAAATAAAATAAAATGCAAAAAATTAAGAAAATATTTTTGGGTTTTTTTAATGTTCAGAAAAAAATAATAAAGTCAAAAATATAAAAATAACAAGAAAATATGAAAAATAACAAAATATGAATCAGGGGGTGCAAAAGCAAAATGGGGGGTGTGAAAAGTAGCAAACCCAAGGTCCAAGCCCAAGACAGCTTCATCCCTGTCCTCTATACACTTCCTGCGCGTGTTTCTGAGCCAAACTTGTATCTCTTGCATACGTGCATAAAAACAAAATCTTACAACATGAAACTTGTAGCATGTTAACTCACGATTCCAATGATATAAAAATCATGACCTAACTCTCAAAGATCAAGAAGAATTTTATCGCCCCTAATTTCTGACTTAAAATTTTCATGAACTTCAAGCTTCAAATTCTCACTACTCAGTTAATATAAATAAAAACTATGCATACTGTGATCGGTGGATCTGGAACTGACTGTTTAACGCTGGTTCACGAAATGTCGCGGAAGCAAGAGTCGCCACCGTCTTTTATTTTCTCCCACATGGAAAGGACAAAAGCCCAGAAAAATTCCTTATTGAGATTAGCTCTCGGTTCGGGAGGTAGATTTATAGAAAGGGAAGGTGTTAGCACCCTTTCTATCCATGGTTATCCATGGGCTCTTAGATACTTGCTCATTTGTGTTTTCAAAATGTTTGTTTGCTTTTCAAAGTGAGTGGGTTTGAAAAAGTTTCTTTGAAAGTTTCAGATCGACTCTTGTATCAGTCCTCAAGAGTGTTTGAAAAGTTGTTTTGAAAGCTTTTTGAAAAAAGTGTCGGTGTGAAAAGAAGTTTTTGATTTGTTTTGAATTAGAGCAAGCATCTATGAGTCATCCACCTACCCTAAGGAATTAGTCTGTGTAAATGTCCTTAAGGTAGTGCCATCCCACCATTGAGAGGTAGGTAGCACCACCATTGGAGGTGTTCGGGTCAATTCGAATTTGTAGGGACAGTGTGGTCACCAGAGCAATAGTAGGATACCTTAGAAGCTACCCCCATGCCATGTTCATGGACATGAGGACTTACTAAAACGTCCTCTACTCGACGACCATGTTTCGAGGGGCAAGGCAACAGTGAGGCGTACCCTAGGAGTGGTGTGTGAATTGTGTGTCATTTTCAGTTATTATTTGTCTTGTCATGCATTGGGTGAGCTACGCTTTGTTTTTATTTGGGCATACATTCTTTCATGTGCTTTAACAGTTTAAAGGTGCAGAAATTAAAATGCGGAAAAATAAAAGTCCTACGCTATTACAAGGCGCGGGTCTACATTGCCAAATTAACAAAGACCCGATTTTGAAAAGAAAAGTGCGGAAAGTAAATGTCCTAATTATCTATTACAAGGCTTTGGGGCAAATACATTATATTCATAAAAGAAATAAAAATAAATGCGCGAAAAGAATTTAGAATCGAGGGTGCGAGGGCGCTGGACCCTTTAAGGAATTGAATTGAAATTATAAATTAATTAATGATTAAATAAAGAAAAGAAATTGTTTTTTTTTTGATGTTTTTGTATTTATGACAAATAAAGAAAATTAATTAAAATTAAAAGTTAAATAAAACCCTAATTCTAAATTGTTTTTAATTATTAAAGAAAATTGTTTAAGTTTAACCTAATTTAACCCTAATTAATTAATTACAAATATTTACAAAATAAGTTAATAGTTAATAATAATAAGAAGAAAAATTTAATTATTGAGAAAAAGAATAAGAAATGCTAAAAACCTATTTTTTTTATATTTTTTAGTTATTTAAGAAAAACATTAAAATTAAACCTAAAATTAAACTAATTTGATTATTAGGAATTTATGTACAAAATAATTAGTGAATTAAAAAATAAATAAACATATTTTTATTTTTATAATTTCTGATTTTTTTGTATTTTTTATATTATGAAAATTATTTTTATGGAATTAAATAAATAATTAAAATAATTAAAATAAATAAAAGAAAAGAACAAAAAGAGAGAAAGAAAATGCAAACCTAGGGGGTTTTCTGACCCAATTAGGAGTTATATGCAAGCAATTTGGCCCAATCAGAATGAGGCCTTTCTTGACTTTCCCAGCGCGTTTGCTTATGGTTGACTGAGGGTGTATGGTGGAGTGCGTGATCTGGCCATTGGATGGATCTCCTTGGCGCGTGGCAAGCTTAGATGGTGAGGACGCATGATGGTCCTGGAAACGAAGGCTGCATAGGAGCACGTTAAAACAAAATATATTGAATAAGTGGGGGACCTGGGAATCGAACCCAGGTCCCAATGCTTGCAACTATCCCTCTCCACCAACTGAGCTATGCACGCGTGTTTGTTAGTATAATAAGATAGAAATAATATATGTGAAAGCAAACGCTATTGGTGGAAAACAGAAATTGCGCGCGGATATTCAAACCCTCCATTCAGGCTTTGCCACGCCAGCTTCATCTTCATCTTTTCTGCAAAAAATATCAAACAAGTAGCGGGGGTTTTAAACTCCCACTAACCACAATATACAAAAATAGCGATTAGAGCAGGCCTTATCATAAATTGAGCGCGATGGTATGGTTAAATTCGTCTGGAGTTTCTGAGTTCAATGGTACTGGTTAGGATGGCCAATTTTTCCTTATGTGTGAAACCCCAAATCAAAGCTTCATAAAACCTAATATACGTTCATGGTGGATTCTCATACAGGGCTTAATACTTCAATCAAAGCATGCCATTAGCTTCAGAGAGATCATATTAGTATAAACCAACAATTAAAAGACATTAATCATGCATGGAAAATGGAATACGATTATCAATTTTTTCAAGAAAAGTAGAACACGGTTATACCAATTCCTTGAGTATGGAGGATTGAATTTGATTGGAATGGCTTCCTGGATGTGTCAGGAGTGTAATTGAATGGTTCTTTTGCTTTGAAACGTGCTCTATGTGGGAAAACAGTTTTCAATTCTTTTGGAAAAAATGCAAAGTTGTTCTTTGAGTTTGGGCGCAGCTTGCCTGTCCTTCAGCATTAGGGTTTGTTTGTATATGTATGAGGAATGATTTAGGTTAGAAAACAAAGCCCAAAATCCATTGAATCAATGTTTCAATATTTGATTTTTCAAGCATCTTTTTCAATCTTTTTTCCATCAAAACATTGCCAATCATGGGAGATTCTTTCCCTTTTGGATGTGCACGAAATCTTGAGTGAATAAAGAGTGCATATGCTGCATAAAAAGATTTGGAAAACATGTTTTAGTATTTTTCTTATATTTAATTTTAATTAAATGAATTAATAGGATTAAAAACTCAATTAATTAATTAAAAATAAGAAAATAACTCCCCTTTGGGTCAATGGGTCGTGCATAGCTTTTGGGTGATGATTCTTGGAAGAAATTGAGGCCCATTAGCAGTTTTGAGGCATTTGAAGCAAAGTTGACTTTTCAAAATTCCCAAAAATTTCCCAACTTCCACAAGGCATATCTTGCTCAATTTTAAGCTTTGATCATGTTCTTGGACAATTTGGAAATGTCTTGAAGTCCTCTAACCAATGCCTTTGGTCCCATGTCATTTTGATTTACCAATATCAAGTTATGGTCTTTGACTTAAAGTGCCTTTTTGTTGACTTTTGAAAATGACCTTTAATGTTGAGATTGATAACTTTTTGTGAGAGCATTTATTGGACTTGAAGTGTGAAGATGAGTTGTAGGAAATGTCATTCTCTTCAAAATGAGCTTTGGATGGAATTTTTCTGATAAACCGTGTGGAAGTTATGCCTTGGTCAATTTGCAGTTGACTTTTCCAGCTGTCCAAAAATAGAAACTTTTGCATCTTGAGACTTTTTGAGCCATGCTTTGAGAATCATGATCAAGAATTGATCAAATGATGTTTGTGGCTTCAAAATAAGATGTTGACCAAAAATTTTGACTTTTGACTGTCAAATGACCATTTTGCCCCTGCAGTTGACTGTTGAGCAATTAGGGTTTTTGACTGTGCAATTTTGTGCTGTGAGTCTTGAAACTTGGCATAAGGATGCTTGACAATGTTTATAGGCATATGGGACTTGTTTGGACCCTTGGAAACTTCAACTTCTTTGCCAGAACCAAAACCCTAATTTTTGACTGTTAGGAGGCAATTGGACTGTGCAACCCTTGGGAGACTTTGAAGCATGCTTTTTGCAAATCTTGAAGAATATGGGAGGGCAAATTTTGGGGTACAACAGTTGCCCCTGTTCAATCTTCTTAGACCTGAGGATGTAGATTGGCTGACGTGCCTTTCGTAATCCGAAGGTCGAAGATGATTGAACACTAGAATGCCCAGAAATTTGCGCTCACATGTTGGCAGTGTGATGGTGGGAATGGGCTTACAGATGCCATTTGGAGATTGATGGATAGGAAGATGGGCTTACAGATGCCATGTTGAGAGGTGATGAATAGGTGGATGGGCTTATAGATGCCATCTGGGTGTCGATCGCGTAAGAAATTCCTTAGCGAGAACTTGCGTACCTGAAAAAGAAAGATGATTACCTGACCTGTTACAGGAGTTGGTCTTCAAACTCTTTGTGTAGATGCATTCTGGCTGGTTACAGGAATTGAATCTTTAAATTCTTCAGACGCACCCTCAGCAGGATGATGAATGGATCAGGGACGATTACTACCTCAACAGTAATGATGAGAGAACCTTGGGTGAATACTACCTCAACAGTAACGATGAGAGAACCTTGGGGCGATTACTACCTCAACAGTAACGATGAGAGAACCTGGGGCGATTACTACCTCCATAGTAACGATGAGAGAACCTGGGGCGATTACTACCTCAACAGTAACGATGAGAGAACCTGGGGCGATTACTACCTCAACAGTAACGATGAGAGAACCTGGGGCGATTACTACCTCAACAGTAACGATGAGAGAATCTTGGATGTCTTCTATTAAGTCTTCATCAGGAAAATCTTTAGGAATCGATTTAATTGGACTAGAGAAGGCCTTTGACTGGATCGGCATCAGAAAAATCTTTAGGAGTCGATTTAACTGAACCAGGCAAGGTCTTGAAATAACTTCAACTGGATAAGAATCAGAAAAATCTTAGGGTCGATTTGACTGAACCAGAGAAGGCCTTTGACTGGATAAGAATCAGAAAAATCTTTAGGAGCCGATTTAACTGAACCAGGCAAGGTATTGGAATCTTCAACTGGAATAAGAATCAGGGAGATCTTAGGGTCGATCTGACTGAACCAGAGAAGGCCTTTGACGGGATAAGAATCAGGAAAATCTTTAGGAGTCGATTTAACTGAACCAGACTAAAGTCTTGGAATCTTCTTTGACTGGATAAGAATCAGGGAGATCTTAGGGTCGATCTGACTGAACCAGAGAAGGCCTTTGACTGGATCGGCATCAGAAAAATCTTTAGGAATTGATTTAACTGAACCAGGCAAGGTCTTAGAATCTTCAACTGGAATAAGAATCAGGGAGATCTTAGCGTTGATCTGACTGAACCAGAGAAGGCCTTTGACTTACTTTAACTGGATAAGAATCAGAGAAATCTTAGAATCGATTTAACTAAACCAGACGAAAGTCTTGGGATATCTTTGAGAACTTAATTGGATCTTTCCTGAAAGGTAAAGGTCAGTCATATGCAATGCATGATATGGATCAAGCCATGATGTTCTCAACATAAATGAGATCGTATGTTCATGATGCATATATGCATGCTATAAATGTATGGAAATGCGATGTTTATGAATGTATGTTTTTGTCTAGGAAAGTAAATCCTTGACGGGTGCCGGGAAGTCACATCCTGAGCTGATGTTGGAGAATAGTGCTTTGTTGTTTCCGCTGGGGATGATAGTTGCAAGAATACCGGTAGGAGGAGATAACTCCGTTGGGGAATAAACTTGGCGAATGGATTACTCTGCGGGGAGAAAATTACTCTAGCTACCTTGCTGGGGAACAGTACTCTGTGGGGAGAGAGGTATGCTGTTGAGATGTTGATGGTAACTTCGCTGAGGATACCGTTGTTATGTTGGAAGCTTTAATAGACTTCGCTGGGGAGTAAGAAGACTTCGCCGAGGACGATCTTTCTGTGGCTTTTGGCTGAGGATAACCCAGTTATATCCTGGTAGGGAAATAACCTTTGAATAAAGCTGGGGGACGCGTTCGTGCTCTGTAGGGGATAAGCTTCCAGAATCTACTGGGGATAAGCTTACTGCTGGGGAGATGATTCAAACTTTCATGGGGAAATCTTGCACTATACTGGACTCTCCTGGGGAAATTTTGCACTATACTGGACTCTCCTGGGGAAATTTTGCACTATACTGGACTCTCCTGGGGAAATTTTGAGGTGTATTGAGGAAGTGGCTCCGCTGAATATCTGGTATACCGCCGGGGAACAATCTTAGATCAAGACTGCCGGGGATGCTTGTTAAGAATGTCCGTATATTGTGCTGGGGAATGTTGAGATCTGCGGGGGATACCCAACTTCCTTAAGGCTAATTGTATAGCTTTGCTTGGGGAGAGTGCATTGACTTGCTGACTCACTCTCTGGGGAATTAAGATATACTGGTTATGTTCTTCAGCCAAACTTACCTTGGTACCTTGGTGGACAGAACAATTAGATCGCTTAGACCACTCATTATTGCCCCTGTTTCTAATGTTACCTGTAATTGATCCTTTGTTTCGTATGCAAATATTTATGAGTTAGCAATTAGCGTTAAATGCATATATCACAAATTGAACCTTGGACGTTCTTTGCAAAACAAAACAGAAAAAGGAAAAACAATTGACAATTTTAACTGAAAAGTGACTTTATATTGATTTTTGAATTGCCTGTAAATATGCGTTTTATGTACAAGAGGCTGACGTCCTAGTAAGAGAACGCTGCCGAATAAAAGAGTTTATACAAATTTGTACAAAGAGAAAACAAAACAGCTATGTGAAAAGAATGATCCCACTGGGTTCCAACTCTGCTATCGCCTTTATATCTTCGAGCGTCTCATCACTTGATGACCTAGCTGAAGATGAAGCTGATTGATTGATGCCGTTTTGAACTTGATATTGATACCGGATTCTGGATGCAAAGTGATCCAATGAGACATAGTATTACGCTTTATCCCTAACTTTCGCCTGGACCGCCCTTTCGGGTTTTCGGTCCACCGGGATACCCATTTTTGCCCAAGCCGCCTTTTCAGGTTTTCGACTTGTCGGGTGTACAGATTTTTTCATTTCATCCCTTCATTTTACCCGAACCCTTTTGGTTCGCCGGGAAGCCCTAATTTTTGCCTAGATATGTCAACCTAGCGGGTCTTTATTATGCGTAGTATCTTTTTACTATGTCTGCATTGGCGGGGTGAGGAAGGTCGTCACCATCCATGGTGGTTAGGATCATGGCTCCTCCTGAGAACACATGTTTAACCACAAATGGCCCTTCGTACGTAGGGGTCCATTTTCCCCTTGGATCACTCTGAGGAAGAATGATGCGCTTGATTACCAGATCCCCAACTTGATATTCTTGTGGTCTGACCTTCTTGTTAAATGCCCTGATCATTCGTTTTTGGTACGTCTGACCATGGCAAATAGCAGTGAGTCTCTTTTCGTTGATTAAGTTTAGTTGATAAAGTCGTGTCTGGATCCAATCATCTTCGCCCAGATCTGCATCCTTCATTATCCGGAGAGAGGGTATCTGCACTTCGATTGGTAAGACTGCCTCCATGCCGTAGACCAAGGAGAAGGGAGTTGCCCCGGTTGACGTCCTTGCTGAGGTACGGTACCCATGTAGAGCAAACGGTAACATCTCGTGCCAATCTTTATAAGTCACTGTCATCTTCTGCACGATTTTCTTGATATTCTTATTCGCTGCTTCTACAGCCCCATTCATCTTCGGCCGGTAAGGAGAAGAGTTGTGGTGCTGTATCTTGAACTGCTCGCAGAGCTCAGTGATCATCTTGTTGTTAAGATTAGTACCGTTGTCTGTAATGATTCTTTCTGGGACGCCGTATCGACAGATCAGGTTATGTCGAATGAACCGTGCCACGACATTCTTGGTTACCGTAGCGTAGGAAGCTGCTTCAACCCACTTTGTAAAGTAATCGATCGCTACCAGGATGAAGCGATGCCCATTGGATGTCGTAGGTTTAATCTCACCGATCATATCTATGCCCCACATTGCAAAAGGCCAAGGTGAAGTCAGAACGTTCAGAGGAACTGGAGGAACATGCACCTTATCTGCATAAATCTGGCATTTATGGCATGTCCGAGAGTGTTGGTAACAGTCGGCTTCCATTGTGGACCAGAAATACCCTGCCCGAAGGATCTTCTTTGCCATGGTGTGTCCACTGGAATGTGTTCCGAAGGTACCTTCATGTAGCTCTGCCATGATCCTTTCTGCTTCAGTCTTATCCACACAACGCAGTAAGGTCGAATCATGGTTTCGCTTGTACAGGATGCCATTGCTAAGGAAGAACTTTGCAGCGAACCTTCTCAGAAACTTTTTATCATTGATAGACGCACCTTCAGGGTATTCCTGAGCTTCCAAATATCTCTTCACCTCATGGTACCAAGGCTTCTCAGTCACCAACTCAGTCTCAAGATCACAACAGTATGCCGGTTCGTCCAGTTTCCAGATGATGACCCGGGGAGCCTCATTATCCCATTTGACTTTGAACATGGAAGACATCGTAGCTAATGCATCCGCCAATTGATTCTCCTCTCTTGGGAAATGTTCAAAGGTTATCTCTGTGAAGTGGGGGATCAAGGTCAACACACATTCTTTGTAAGGAATAAGATTCGGATGTTTCGTATCCCACTCTCCTTTGATTTGATTGATCACGAGAGCGGAATCTCCGAAGACACTCAGAAACTTGATCCTTAAGTCAATCGCAGCTTGAAGACCCATGATGCATGCCTCATACTCTGCCATGTTGTTGGTGCAGTTGAAACATAGTCGGGCAGTAAGTGGAGTATGAGTGCCTTGAGGGGATATGATCACAGCGCCGATACCGTTACCCAAAGCGTTGGAGGCTCCGTCAAAGTGCATAGACCATCGGGATCCTTCCTCAGGTCCTTCATCCGGTCCAGGCACTTCACAATCAGTCACTATCATGATGCTCTCGTCAGGAAACTCAAAGTTTATTGACTGATAGTCGTCTACTGCCTGATGTGCCAAGTGGTCTGCCAATACACTTCCTTTGATGGCTTTCTGAGTCGTGTACTGGATGTTGTATTCTGTCAAGATCATTTGCCATCTTGCTATTCTCCCAGACAGAGCAGGCTTTTCAAATATGTACTTTATTGGATCCATCTTTGAGATCAACAAGGTAGTGTGAATCAGCATATACTGTCTCAGCCGGCGAGCAGCCCATACCAAAGCGCAGCAAGTTTTCTCGAGCAGTGAGTATCGGGTCTCACAGTCGGTAAACTTTTTGCTAAGGTAATAAATGGCATGCTCTTTTCGGCCAGACTCGTCATGCTGCCCCAGCACACACCCCATTGAGTTATCAAGTACTGTCAGGTATAATATCAGAGGTCTCCCTTCAACCGGTGGCATAAGAATGGGTGGTTCTTGGAGATACTCTTTGATTCTGTCAAAAGCAGCCTGACATTCATCATTCCAACGTACTACCTGATCTTTCTTCAGCAGCTTGAAGATTGGTTCACAGGTGGCAGTTAGATGGGAGATGAATCGAGCAATGTAATTCAGACGTCCTAGAAAGCCTCTGACTTCTTTCTCTGTCTTGGGAATTGGCATCTCTTGAATGGCCTTAACCTTGGCAGGGTCTACTTGAATACCCTTATCACTTACAACGAAGCCTAGCAATTTCCCAGATCTAACCCCGAAGGTGCACTTGTTCGGGTTCAACCTCAGCTTATACAGTTTCAAACGGTCGAACAGTTTCTGCAGATGGTCAAGGTGTTCCTCCTCAGTTTGGGACCTTGCAATCATATCATCGACATAGACTTCAATCTCATGATGGATCATGTCATGAAATAAAGCAACCATGGCACGTTGGTAGGTTGCCCCAGCATTTTTCAACCCGAATGGCATGACCTTGTAGCAGAAGGTGCCCCACTGAGTGACAAAGGTAGTTTTCTCCATGTCTTCAGGAGCCATCTTGATCTGATTATAGCCTGAAAAACCATCCATGAAGGAGAACACCTTATGCTGAGTAGTATTGTCAACTAGAACATCGATGTGAGGCAAAGGGAAATCATCTTTGGGGCGGGCCCTATTCAGATCCCTGTAATCGACACACATTCTGACCTTACCATCCTTCTTCGGTACTAGCACTACATTAGCAACCCACTGAGGGTAAGAAGTTACTGCAAGAAACCCGGCATCAAACTGTTTCATAACCTCAGCTTTGATCTTCTCGGACATCTCTGGACGCATACGGTGGACCTTCTGCTTAACCGGAGGGCAATCTTCCTTGGTAGGCAAATGATGGACCACAATGTCGGTATCCAACTCGGGCATGTCTTCGTAGGACCAGGCAAATATCTCCACATAATCATGTAACATCCGAGTCAACCGTTGCTTCACGCTGAGCTCTAGGTTGGCACCAATTTTGACTTCCTTTCTGTCCGTCTCGGTACCCAGATTTATCGTTTCCACTGGCTCTTCATGTGGTTGAATTGCCCTCTCTTCCTGGAGTAACAGTCTTGCAAGCTCGCCAGGCACTTCGCAATCATCTTCACCTTCGTCTTCGGCTAAGTTGATCGGACTTTCGAAGTCATAACTGGCAGTAGCAGAGTCGTTACCAGTGAGATCCAGAGTAGGTTGAAACCTGTATGAGTGAGTGTGTGTAAATACAGCTGTTTTGCAATATATAAAGAAAGGAAAGAAAGAAAAAGAGCATAAGATTTGAAGTGCGAGAAAACTTCCAAGGTCTTTATTCATGATATATGAAATGACAATTAATATGCCCTCATAAATGAAACCAGGGTGCCCCGGGTAAGACACCGGGCCATAGAGTTTCAATTCATTGTTTATTACAAATAACAAAAACAAAGGAATTCATTACTGCGTAACAAAAGTAACAGGAGTATGATCTTTAGCAGTCCAATTGGTCAATCCACCATCAGTCGTCGGGTAGATCCAGCTATCGAACTCTGATTCTTCCACCTCGTCTTCGTCCCCAATGGCATTCACTCCTGGATTGGTGATGAGCACAGGAGGTCTTCCGATCCTAGCCTTGCGCACGTTCCTCTGAGCCTCTGCAGTGAAACCCAGTCCAAACTTGTCAGTTTTTGGTGTAAAATCAGGGAGCCTGCCCCAGTTAGCACATTCACCTTTCTCGATTACAGCCCGGGCGTCCTTCAAGGAAGCCATCTTCAAGGGAAAGTCCTCTTCAACCACTGTTTCTGCTGCTGCCAATGTTGGAGGTACCTCTTCAAAATGCTGAAAGGGGGTTTCAATAAACTCCCCGTCCATCTCGATATATCGGAAGGAATTCAAGTGACTAACCATATATTCCTCCTCTCCCTGCACAGTGACAATCTTCCCTCTAACAGGGTACTTGAGCTTCTGGTGTAGGGTAGAGGTCACTGCCCCAGCTTTGTGAATCCAAGGTCGACCCAGTAAACAGGAATAAGATGGACGAATATCCATCACATAGAAAGTTGATTCGAATACTTGAGAACCCACACGAATAGGAATGTCTACCTCTCCATGAACCATCCTCTTAGAACCGTCAAAGGCTCTGACAATGATGTTGCTAGGTTTCAGCTCCAGGCCCTCACAATCCAACCGGTCTAAGGCCTTTTTGGGTAGCACATTCAGGGAAGAACCGGTGTCCACCAACACGTGCGCAAGAGTAGTGCCCCTGCATTCAATAGAGACATGCAGGGCATCATTGTGGTTTTTTCCCTTAGCAGTAAGGTCAGCATCCGAGAAACCCAAACCATTGTCAGCTGTCAAATTGGCTACGCAATCAGTAAACTGGTCTGCAGATGTCTCCTGTGGCACATGGGCCGTCTTTAGAAATGAAATCAGGGCCTTAGCATGGGCCTCTGAGCACAACAGCAAGGAGAGCATAGAGATCTTGGAGGGGGTATGCCCCAGCTGTTCAACAACATTAAAGTCACTCTTCTTGATTATTTTGAGAATTTCCTCCATCTCTTGCTGGGAGGCTTCAACATTCACAGATTTTGGTGCCTCCATCCGGGCAGGCTCATCTTCAATCCCTTTGCCCCGAGCATTAGATGACTCGGCAGCAGGGGAAACAACTTGATCAGAAGTGGAAACAGGTGCACTTGCAGGTGTTATAATGAGAGGTCTTCGAATAGCTGGTGGCGCAATGTCAGGCGAGAAGAGCCTGCCACTGCGGGTAAATTTTGCTGGACCGGTGATATTGCTGATGCTGGTACCAGTGTTGAACTCTTGCTTTATACCATGTACATATACATCTACCCCATAGTGCCATGGGACAGCCTTATCAGATTCATAGGGGAGAGGCCCCAGAACAGTAATAACAATGGGTGCGACAGTCATGATTTTAACTGGCTTCCTCGGGGAAGCCTTGATTGGATTGTTGAAAATTGTAACGACGAATACTTCTTCCACATGAAAAAAGGGAACATCGGTCTTCTTGAACAAAATCTCTTTACTACCCATCAGGCTTTGGATGCCTAACTTCAGTAACGGACAACCAGTAGGGGTAACAGCACACAAAAGGCAACCCTTGCTGCAACCCGGAAATAAACCGGCCAGCAGTAAGTTCCTCTTAACAGTCATCAGAGGGGTAGCTACATCATTCACGGAAACGGCATACAAATCTTCATCAACAACATTTACTCCATGCTGAGGCATAGGAGCAGTCACCACATTTGGCCTCTCAGGCGCCTCAAATTGTATCTCCTTCGCATCAATAAGGTCCTGCACCTTATTCCTAAGGGCCCAGCAATCATCAGTAGAATGCCCCGGGCTATCGGAATGATAAGCACAGCGGGCATTTGGATTATATTTAGGAGAGGCAGTATTCACAACCTTTGGAGCCTCTCTGACAATCACCAAGTTGGTTGATAGCAGCTGCGGCAAGATTTGTGACAAGGTCATACTCAGCTGGGTAAACTCTCTTCTGGGTCTTTCAGCCCTTTGCTGATTAGTTTGTCGAGGAGCGGCAGCAGGTTTAGCAATCACCACCGCGTTGACAGATTGGCGGCGCTCTGGTTTATCTTGCCTTTTAGGCCCATACACAGCACTGGCCTCTTTCTTAAAGGGTTTCTTCTCAGAACTTAAAGACGCACCTTTCTGAATTTTACCGGACTTCATTCCAGCCTCTATTCTTTCCCCAGTTAGAATAAGATCAGTGAACCCTGCAGATGAATTGCCAATAAGATGATTGAAGAATGGCCCGGACAGGGTCCCCAAGAACATATCTACCAGCTCACGGTCAGTTAACGGAGGCTACACCCTGCCAGCCAGATCCCTCCACTTCTGTGCATACTCTTTAAAACCTTCGCCTGATCCTAGCGACATACCCTGGAGTTGGGTACGCGTAGGAGCAAGGTCGGAATTATATTGATACTGCTTGTAAAAAGCAGTAGCCAACTCCTCCCAGTTACGAACTTTGGTTCCATCCAGCTGATAGAACCATTCGAGATGAGTCCCTGAAAGACTCTCCTGGAAGAAGTGGATCCACAAGTTCTTGTCCATTGTGTACGGTTGAATCTTCCGCACATAAGATCTGAGGTGTAGCTTGGGGCAAGACGCCCCGTCATACTTGGTGAAAGATGGTGCCTTAAACTTGTGAGGAATGATCACACCAGTAGATAAGCCCAAGTCTTCGAAATCCAGCCCAGGCACTTGTTGGATCTCCATGGCGTTCAGTCTGTCTTCCAACTGCTTGTACCGGTCTTCAGCAGGAGGATACTGTTCCTCATTAAAATCAGTCTCGTTGTCAGAGACTACTGGACTTGGAGCCTTTCCCCCCTGGGGACTGTCTTTTCCTACAGAGGAACCAGCTTCCTCATTCTACAGAGTATTACCAAACCTCCGGCCCGAGTTGAAAAGAACAGTTCTCTTCTTCTTCTTCTCCTTCTTCAGGAGCAAAGCCTTCAGCTCTTCTTGGCCTTGAGCCAAACCCATGATCAGCTCTTGAAATTGTGCGTTCTGCGCCTGAAGGGCCTTGATAGACATCTCGGTTGATGATTCAGGGTTCATGATGCTGAAATAAACAGCGAAGAACAGTAAGCAACCTGAAAAGAAGAATACCTGCTATGCACATGATGAATGGAATGTGTATGATTTATGTTTTCAAAGACAATCGGGAATCAACTTTGTAAACAAAAAGGAACACCCTTCATTAGATTCAACTTTGGAATTTAAATTGTTCAACAGGTTGCCCTTAGGCGTTACATAAAATGGAAATACTGAAAAGGGAAATAAAACTGTAAAAGAACATCCAGAGCTCCTCATTGATCCCAGGGTCTCCTCTTTTCAGTACGGATGTAGTCATTCAGAGCTCGCTCATTCTCCAACTGCTTTGTCAGCTTCTGGATCTTCAATTCCTGCTCGTTGAACTTTTCCCGATAAGAATCCCGTTCTTCTCGCAGTTGCGACCAAGACCTCTTTAATGTCTCATAATCAGTAGGTACCTGAGGAGGGAGGACAGTTGGGGGAACCCCATCTTTGTCAGGATACTCAAGAATGATGGGTCTGACAGCTTCGTACGGCATACCTAACTTCTGAGCACGGATGCGGACCCATTTGTAGTAGGCTTCCATAGGTAGAGAAGTCTTTGGCCCCAACTCTTGCGGGTCAGCTTTATGAACTCTGTCCCAAGCCTTGATGAACCTACGACGCAGCTCGTCACTATCCACCTGAAACTCAAAACTGATGTGAGGCACCAGCATCTCATGAGGTCTTGCTCTTCTGGCTCTTCCAAACTGACGGAGCGCTAGACATGGATTGTAAGAGATTCCTCCTTGAGTACCAATCAAAGTAACATTAGGGTATTCTCCGCAACGATCAATAACCACTATCTCATCCAAACCTCTGAAAGTCCAAATGATGTCCTTATCAGTGAGAGACATTAACCTATGAGCCCAGCCTCTTCCTTCTTGGTTTTTCAGTACGAACTTAGGGAGGTGCGAAATAAACCACCTCACCAACAAAGGGATACAACACCACAGAGTTCCTCGTCTTCGGGAAGTACGAGCATAAAGTTGTTGCAGGATGTCACCCAAGAGAGTGGGCACAGGATTCTGAGACATGAAGATCCTTATGGCAGTGACATTGATGAAGTTGTCAGGATTAGGAAACAAGACTAGCCAATAGATTAAGAGAGCCAAGATGTCTTCATATGCCCTAAAGTCCAAGTCATTCCAGAAACTGTTAGCTTTACCAATCAGAAACTTGGCCAAGAAACCCTTAACTCCGCTTCTAGTCACCCAGTTGTACATTACTTCTTGATGGGTCAAGGGAAGAGCTGCAGCAACCTCCTCAAGCCTAAGAGTCTTTTCCCAAGCAGTGAAGGGAGTCTGATCCAAGATAGGGATACCAAGAAAATCAGAGAACTCTTCCAGGGTAGGGACCAGCTGGAAGTCTTGAAAGGTGAAGCACTGGTACAGAGGGTCATAGAACTGGGTCAGGACACTTATCAATTGTTGATCCCGCTTTGCAGTGATTAAACTGAGAAGAGAACCATGCCTCTGGATGAAGGAAGTGGTGTTTGGAATTCTGCTAACCAATTCTTCAAGTAACTCAGGTGGGTGAACAAAGTTGAACCGGATAGTATTCCTTCGCATAGGCATCATGATATCCTACAAAACAGAGCAAAGGTGAAACCCTCTTGTCTTTGAAATGGTCAGTCCTTATGCAGGATGCATGCAATGCTCATGATGTTATGATGTTATGATAAAGCACACCACAAATATTTACAAAGGCAAACATGATAAGGCACACAAGTCACACCAGACAAGCCCTTAAAGTTTAGGCCAGCATGAGGTCTAGGTATTACCCTCTTTCAGTTTGTTGGTTCATACCTGTCCTATCAAAAGTAACCGGGTTCTTAGAGGATCCCAATATCACTGACTACCCTCAATCGGTCATAACTCCAGCATCGCAATCTTTTCTTGCGGCCAGAACCATCACGAGAGTTTAGCCTCAATGGGCGTAGCATACTGCTACTGTTCTATTGGCCAAGTTGTGTCATTTAAGGTTCTAAGGTCTATTGGTGCTTAATGACTCCTCAGAAGACCCATATTCTCCTCTTTGCAACACAAGGGATATCGGTACAGACCAAGGCGCCACACCAACGTAGCCACTGCTTCACCCATGTCGGTCTATGCCGGACAGGTCCCTCACAGCTTATGCTACCTAAACAGGGTATCCCCAGATCCGGGTTAGGATCTATGTAACTCCCGAGACAGGCCCACAATATTAAAGCAAACAATTCAGACAATTGAAAACACAATTGATCTTAGTCCTAAGGTACACCTCACTTTATGAGATCCCCAGCAGAGTTGCCAGTTCTGTGATCGGTGGATCTGGAACTGACTGTTTAACGCTGGTTCGCGAAATGTCACGGAAGCAAG
The DNA here is from genome assembly GCA_948472305.1 of Vicia faba. Classification (NCBI taxonomy): domain Eukaryota; kingdom Viridiplantae; phylum Streptophyta; class Magnoliopsida; order Fabales; family Fabaceae; genus Vicia; species Vicia faba. The sequence continues at coordinate 752,858,511 of OX451735.1, read as the reverse complement.
AGTCGCCACCGTCTTTTATTTTCTCCCACATGGAAAGGACAAAAGCACAGAAAAATTCCTTATTGAGATTAGATCTCGGTTTGGGAGGTAGATTTATAGAAAGGGAAGGTGTTAGCACCCTTTCTATCCATGGTTATCCATGGGCTCTTAGATACTTGCTCATTTGTGTTTTCAAAATGTTTGTTTGCTTTTCAAAGTGAGTGGGTTTGAAAAAGTTTCTTTGAAAGTTTCAGATCGACTCTTGTATCAGTCCTCAAGAGTGTTTGAAAAGTTGTTTTGAAAGCTTTTTGAAAAAAGTGTCGGTGTGAAAAGAAGTTTTTGATTTGTTTTGAATTAGAGCAAGAATCTATGAGTCATCCACCTACCCTAAGGAATTAGTCTGTGCAAATGTCCTTAAGGTAGTGCCATCCCACCATTGAGAGGTAGGTAGCACCACCGTTGGAGGTGTTCGGGTCAATTCGAATTTGTAGGGACAGTGTGGTCACCAGAGCAATAGTAGGACACCTTAGAAGCTACCCCCATGCCATGTTCATGGACATGAGGACTTACTAAAATGTCCTCTACTCGACGACCACGTTTCGAGGGGCAAGGCAACAGTGAGGCGTACCCTAGGAGTGGTGTGTGAATTGTGTGTCATTTTCAGTTATTATTTGTCTTGTCATGCATTGGGTGAGCTACGCTTTGTTTTTATTTGGGCATACATTCTTTCATGTGCTTTAATAGTTTAAAGGTGCAGAAATTAAAATGCGGAAAAATAAAAGTCCTACGTTATTACAAGGCGCGGGTCTACATCGCCAAATTAACAAAGACCCGATTTTGAAAAGAAAAGTGCGGAAAGTAAATGTCCTAATTATCTATTACAAGGCTTTGGGGAAAATACATTATATTCATAAAAGAAATAAAAATAAATGCGCGAAAAGAATTTAGAATCGAGGGTGCGAGGGCGCTGGACCCTTTAAGGAATTGAATTGAAATTATAAATTAATTAATGATTAAATAAAGAAAAGAAATTGTTTTTTTTTATGTTTTTGTATTTATGACAAATAAAGAAAATTAATTAAAATTAAAAGTTAAATAAAACCCTAATTCTAAATTGTTTTTAATTATTAAAGAAAATTGTTTAAGTTTAACCTAATTTAACCCTAATTAATTAATTACAAATATTTACAAAATAAGTTAATAGTTAATAATAATAAGAAGAAAAATTTAATTATTGAGAAAAAGAATAAGAAATGCTAAAAACCTATTTTTTTAATATTTTTTAGTTATTTAAGAAAAACATTAAAATTAAACCTAAAATTAAACTAATTTGATTATTAGGAATTTATGTACAAAATAATTAGTGAATTAAAAAATAAATAAACATATTTTTATTTTTATGATTTCTGATTTTTTTTTGTATTTTTTATATTATGAAAATTAGTTTTATGGAATTAAATAAACAATTAACATAATTAAAATAAATAAAAGAAAAGAATAAAAAGAGAGAAAGAAAATGCAAACCTGGGGGGTTTTCTGACCCAATTAGGAGGTATATGCAAGCAATTTGGCCCAATCAGAATGAGGCCTTTCTTGACTTTCCCAGCGCGTTTGCCTATGGTTGACTGAGGGTGTATGGTGGAGTGCGTGATCTGGCCATTGGATGGATCTCCTTGGCGCGTGGCAAGCTTAGATGGTGAGGACGCATGATGGTCCTGGGAATGAAGGTTGCATAGGAGCATGTTAAAACAAAATATATTGAATAAGTGGGGGACCTGGGAATCGAACCCAGGTCCCAATGCTTGCAACTATCCCTCTCCACCAACTGAGCTATGCACGCGTGTTTGTTAGTATAATAAGATAAAAATAATATATGTGAAAGCAAACGCTATTGGTGGAAAACAGAAATTACGCGCGGATATTCAAACCCTCCATTCAGGCTTTGCCACGCCAGCTTCATCTTCATCTTTTCTGCAAAAAATATCATACAAGTAGCGGGGGTTTTAAACCCCCACTAACCACAATATACAAAAATAGCGATTAGAGCAGGCCTTATCATAAATTGAGCGTGATGGTATGGTTAAATTCGTCTAGAGTTTCTGAGTTCAATGGTACTGGTTAGGATGGCCAATTTTTCCTTATGTGTGAAACCCCAAATCAAAGCCTCATAAAACCTAATATGCGTTCATGGTGGATTCTCATACAGGGCTTAATACTTAAATCAAAGCATGCCATTAGCTTCAGAGAGATCATATTAGTATAAACCAACAATTAAAAGACATTAATCATGCATGGAAAATGGAATACGATTATCAATTTTTTCAAGAAAAGTACAACACGGTTATACCAATTCCTTGAGTATGGAGGATTGAATTTGATTGGAATGGCTTCCTGGATGTGTCAGGAGTGTAATGGAATGGTTCTTTTGCTTTGAAACGTGCTCTATGTGGGAAAATAGTTTTCAATTCTTTTGGAAAAAATGCAAAGTTATTCTTTGAGTTTGGGCGCAGCTTGCATGTCCTTCAGCATTAGGGTTTGTTTGTATATGTATGAGGAATGATTTAGGTTAGAAAACAAAGCCCAAAATCCATTGAATCAATGTTTCAATATTTGATTTTTCAAGCATCTTTTTCAATCTTTTTTCCATCAAAACATTGCCAATCATGGGAGATTCTTTCCCTTTTGGATGTGCACGAAATCTTGAGTGAATAAAGAGTGCATGTGCTGCATAAAAAGATTTGGAAAACATGTTTTAGTATTTTTCTTATATTTAATTTTAATTAAATGAATTAATAGGATTAAAAACTCGATTAATTAATTAAAAATAAGAAAATAACTCCCCTTTGGGTCAATGGGTCGTGCATAGCTTTTGGGTGATGATTCTTGGAAGAAATTGAGGCCCATTAGCAATTTTGAGGCATTTGAAGCAAAGTTGACTTTTCAAAATTCCCAAAATTTTCCCAACTTCCACAAGGCATATCTTGCTGAATTTTTAAGCTTTGATCATGTTCTTGGACATTTTGGAAAGGTCTTGAAGTCCTCTAACCAATTCCTTTTGTCCCATGTCATTTTGATTTACCAATCTCAAGTTATGGTCTTTAACTTAAAGTGCCTTTTTGTTGACTTTTGAAAATGACCTATAATGTTGAGATTGATAACTTTTTGTGAGAGCATTTCTTGGACTTGAAGTGTGAAGATGAGTTGTAGGAAATGTCATTCTATTCAAAATGAGCTTTGGATGGAATTTTTCTGATAAACCATGTGGAAGTTATGCCTTGGTCAATTTGCAGTTGACTTTTCCAACTGTCCAAAAATAGAAACTTTTGCATCTTGAGACTTTTTGAGCCATGCTTTGAGAATCATGATCAAGAATTGATCAAATGATGTTTGTGGCTTCAAAATAATATGTTGACCAAAAATTTTGACTTTTGACTGTCAAATGACCATTTTGCCCCTGTAGTTGACTGTTGAGCAATTAGGGTTTTTGACTGTGCAATTTTGTGCTGTGAGTCTTGAAACTTGGCATAAGGATGCTTGACAATGTTTATAGGCATGTGGGACTTGTTTGGACCCTTGGAAACTTCAACTTCTTTGCCATAACCAAAACCCTAATTTTTGACTGTTAGGAGGCAATTGGACTGTGCAACCCTTGGGAGACTTTGAAGCATGCTTTTTGCAAATCTTGAAGAATATGGGAGGGCAAATTTTGGGGTACAACACATACGTACAACTTAAGCATGTTAAGGACTACATCTTTGCTTCATAAACCTAAGCTTAAGGATGCCTAAATAGAGAGATAGAAACTTGACAAATACCTTGTTCAGTTGAGTTTGGATATGGCAATATGGACACTTTGAGTGAGGCCTTAAGTTCTTGTAAGCTTCCTTGAAGTTCCCTCAAGCTTCTCCAATGCTCAGCTTGCCTTGAAGTTGCCTGAAACTCCTTGCACGAGTCAACTTGTAACCTTGCAAAATGAAAATGGTGAAGTGTGAAAATGAGCTTACAGTTGCAAGACAGGGGTCTGGATAGTTTAGGTAGGAGGTATGGAATGTGTTTGAAGTGATTCAAAGCAAAATTCACGAGGCAATATGGAAATGGCTTGTGATTTGCAGAAGTTGCCCTGTTTTGGGCAGAAATGGGTTTTTTTGTGTTTTAGGGTGTTTTGGATGCTATGAGCTCGTGTATTGGCTTGTTACAAGGTTCTGAGGTTGGTTCAAATGAGGCCAAGGCTTGCCTTTATCAGATGGATGAGATCCCTTGACTTTTGCAAGTTTCTTGCTTTTGAAGAAAAGTTGGAAGTGACAATGCCAAAGCCTGTACAGGCTTGCTTGCTAGCTGCACATAGTTGGTACAATTTTCCTGATATTTGTGGATATTGTTTGCAGCAAAAGATTAGGTCCATGGCTCAAGATTTGCAAAGTTGGAAAAAGCAAGTTTTATCAAAGTAGCAATGTGAACTTTATGCCATTTTTGGATTAATTCAATGTGCACTGCTTCAAATATCAGAACAAGACCATTATCCAATGTGTTTTCATTTAATTATGGTGTGTAGAAAGGATTAGGACCTTTAAAACCAAGTACAAGCATGTTTGAAACTGATTTGCAACTTGTAACATTGTGGAAAATGCCTTGAACAAAAGTGATAAATTGCCATTTTCATTTCTTCGATTCTCCCTAACCATAAATGATCTTGGAGAGTTCTTGGAAATTTTGGAAAGCTTGTAACATGCTCTACAATCCATATTTGAAATGCATTTTGAGATTCCTCTTGGAACTAGGTGAAAAGTTGCCATGAAGTTAGGTCAAAAATCTGCCTAAACTAGGGCAAAATTTCACTAAGTTAAAAAGTTTATGGACCCCTATTCACAAAATCATAACTTGAGATCCAAGCATCATTTGGGAAAAATTTGTGAATAAAAGTTGTATATTTCATGGAGGACTACAACTTTCATTTTGGAAGTTTTGTTTGAATCCAATTTCATCATGGTGAAAAAGTTGTGGAAAGTTGGGAAAAAATAAGAAATTTCCATAACTTAGAAAAATTCGAAGTTATGAAAATTTTCAAACTAAAACCCTAATTTGCAAAATTAGGTTTCTTGATCAACAAGTTTCACATTTTGACATATCTTGATGAATTATGACCCTTGGCACTTGATTTTGACCAAAAAGTCAAAGTTTGACTTTTCAGTATACAGTTGATTTTTGATCAGTTGACTGGAAAATTCATCTGTCAATCTTATGCATTTGAGATCTTTTGAACTATGTGATTAGGTCAATATGATGCCATTGAATTCTTGAAATCATTTTTGAACCCAATTGGTCATTGGCTAGGTCAAAAATCAGAAATTGCCCTTTCTCAGTCAAAAACCATAATTTTGACCATTTTGCCCTTTTGATGATTTGATCAAATTTCTTGAGGAGTTGTGGTCCAAACTTGATCAAATGGTACATAGGATCCTATAATGTTATTTTGGATCAAAAATTATGAATTTTGACTGTAAATTGTCCATGGTTGAATTTTTCCCCAATACAGTTGATTTTTAGGTCAACTGTCCAATTGATTGGGCAAAAATGTGATTCAAGGCTTGAAACTTGGTATGGGAAATCTTAGGGGTAAAAGATGGTGTATGAAAGTCACATTAAGCATTGATGGTCCAAAAATCCTTGTGCAAACTCAAACCCTAATTTCAGGTCATCAGTGCAAGAGGAGGTCTTGAGCTGAGCAAACCCTAATCATGTCTTGAGTCCAAGAAGTCTTGTGAGGAAAATCTTGATAAATGAGAGAGAAAATTTTGGGGTACAACACTATTTATTAATTATTGTGACCAAATGGAAAAATATGGTATGAAAGTGCGACTGAAAATGTTAGGAGCAAAATTTAGGGTACAACAGCTGCCCCTATTTAATTATCTTTTAGCCAGATATGCGAAAAGTAATTAAATACAAACAGACCTGAATTTTGTCCCTGATGCGATGAGATGATAGCATATGTTATAAATGAGTGCATGGACTCTTTTTTGACATATATATTTTTTGAATGATGTATGAGATGAGACAGACTTTGTGTGAATATGGAAAGATTCAAAACTGGAAACTTGTGGTAGTTCAGATGGAATGACGTGGAAAGGCACACTAGGGAAACAACAAGATACTTCTGGATATATGTCAGGGTGACAAGGAGTAACCAGCAATACTTGGAAAAAAGATAAAACTCGAGAAGGCAAGCAGCGACATCCAAGAATGGCATTGAATGAGGCGAGCAACTCTCTAGAAAAGGCAATCAAAAACATCTATAAGAATAATAGATGTGGGATGAGACCAAATATGAAACTACATCAGAGTCGTCCAGGAAAGATGCTGGACGGAAAAGAAACACGACATCCAATACTGGCTTTGAATGAAGTGAGAAAAAAACATCAATGCGTCCAATACTGGCTTTGAACGTCAACAAAAGATTCTGACATTCAATAATGGCTTTGAATGAAAGAAAAGCTCAACGTCTAATACTGGCTTTAGACAAGAAAAAAGATCACAACATCCAACTAGCTTTGAATGAGTGGAAAACTCAACGTCTAATACTGGCTTTAGATGAGAGAAAAGATCACAATATCCAATACTGGCTTTGGATGGAAAAAAAAGATCCTGACATTCAATACTGGATTTGAATGAAAGAAAAGATCAACGTCTAATACTAGCTTTAGACGAGAGAAAAGATCACAACATCCAATACTGGCTTTGGATCAGTGAAAGAGATCTTGACATTCAATATTGGCTTTGAATGAAGGGAAAACTCAACTTCTAATACTGGCTTTAGACGAGAGAAAAGATCACAACATCCAATACTGGCTTTGAATGAGTGAAAGAGATCTTGACATTCAATACTGGCTTTGAATGAAGGGAAAACTCAATGTCTAATACTGGCTTTAGACGAGAGAATCGATCACAATATCCAATACTGGCTTTGGATGGGGTGAGGGAAAAAAACAAGACGTCCAATACTTGCTTTGGACGGAAGGAAAGGTAACAACATCCACTACCGGCTTTGGATGGAAAAAGAGATCTTGACATTTAATACTGGCTTTGAATGAAGGAGAAGCTCAACGTCTAATACTGGCTTTAGACGAGAGAAAAGATCACAACATCCAATACTGGCTTTGGATGGAAACAAAAGATCCTGACATTCAATACTGGCTTTGAATGAAGGGAAAACTCAAGGCGTCCAATACTGGCTTTGGACGGCAGAAAAGGTAACAACATCCAATACTGGCTTTGGATGGAAAAAGAGACAGTTGAACTGATGTTTGCTTTGGTAGGTGCCAAGTAAGTTGGACTTTGATCTCAAGGTGACATGTCAACTACAACAAGACCTCGGGAAATGCAAATGAGGATGAAACACTCTTATTATGCATTATGTTTGGATTTTTTTATGCATGATATATGAATGATATATGCATGTAATGCCGATGTTTACGACAATGGAGTTTGACTCTTTTGTGGAAGTAAGATTGGAAGTTTGATTCCTCAACACGGAGAACTCTGCCAAATTGTTTGGGAAGAAAAATGTCTTGAACCAAAATTTGTCACACTTGTAAGTTGTATTGAACTGATGATCTTCTGAGGAAGGACATGGAGAGCTGCTTGGGGATTTGTCCCAGATTAGTTGACTGTTGAAGATAAATTGATCATGGCTTCAGTCGAAAGTTGCTGGAAATGAGCTGATCATGGCTTCAACTCTGAAATGACTATTGGAGATAAACTGATCATGGCTTCAGCTCTTGAGATGATTGTTGGAAAGGAATGCCCTAGTATGAGTCTTGAAAATGATCTTCTAGCTAACCAATTCTGAGAAAACTTGCACTGAGCAACAAATCTTAAACTGATTCGCAAATGGACCTAGAAGATACTTGCCCCTAATAGGATCACTGACCAAGTTTCTCAGTTGTTTGAAATTCCTTGATGAGGAAAGATTGTTTTTAAGCAAAATTGTTTATTCAAACATGGTAATTTTAATGCAAAGTTCATGCAAAAGTTTTGAATCTAAAATCATTTTTGAAATGATATTATTGGTGTATGGAAAATGCATCACTTGTTAAAACACAGTAGTTTATACATTTAAAGTGAAAGAGAAAGCAAAGGTATGATACCAAAACAAATGATTCGCAAAAGATCATAGGAGTCAGTTTACGCAACCTTGTTGTAGTATGCTTTCAAAAGAAACCTGGCTTAAATTAGGTCTTTTGAGGGTTGTAACGTGGTCTGGTTCACGGTTTTAGAAATAAAGGATAAAGGCTCAAAGTTTATTTGTACCCAACCCAATCTTCGTGATGTTCTTCAGTTCTACATTTAGTTAATTCAGAATATGCATTCAGGTTCCAAGAGATTTTGGAATTGCACTGATGGCAGCAATGATGATGGCTCGGAAGCTAAGGAATTTTGAGAATGACAGTCATTTCTTCTTACATCTTTTTGCTGTTTTGAGGACTTTTGTCAACTCTGATGGAGAATTTTGAGGATTTGAAGACCTCTTCTAATTGAGTTTATTATTCCCCACTTTTGCCTGAACTGCTTCATTTGGAAATACAGTCGGCGGGATGTCCCTATTTTTTTTGCCTGAACTGTTTCATTTGGAATTACAGTCAGCGGGATACCCCAGTTTTTTGCCTAAGTCTCCTTCATAGGTTTTAACTTAGCGGGAATTTTCTTTTGATTTTTATTTTCATTTCATTTTTATTTTTTGGAAAGATAATGACTGCCTTGCTCAATGATTACGGGGAACCATCTTCGTCATTTTTTGTTTGAGAGCATCTTTGAAACTTCTTGTTGTGTTCAAAGGAAAGCATGATCGCGACTTTTATTGAAAGGTGTCTTGCACGATTTCTCTTGTAATTGAATGCACAACCAAATTAACTGAGAACTACCCATCCCCAGGTTAAGATTGCGGGTTTTTTCATATAGAAAGAAACTCCAACTTCTAGGCTCAAAGGGGTGAACAAGGGATTAACTTCCTTATTTCTCTGGTGTTTGGGAGTTGAAACAATGCCTGTATATCCTCAGCAAAGTTTTATTCAAAAGCATACCAGCAACAATTATGGGTATTTCGTTTTCATCATCCTCCCTCCAATCTTTTCATAAACAAAGGCTTGATAAAGAGAGTAAACAAGAGAAATATATTCGAAAGCAGTAAATGAAAATGATTTGAATCAAAACATTGCAATGCTCATTTCATTAAACTTAACATGAAAGTATAAATAGTATTTGAAAGAAACAATTGTAACATAAACAAGGGAAAAATGCAAACAGAAAGAAACATGGCCTAGTGACTAATCAGTAACAAGGATGAGTTGTCCTGTCTGAAACACTGGCTTTAGGAAGTGACTTGAGGGTACCCCGACTCAGTCTTTAGCCACTTTGTTTTGGCAGAGGATTGTTGATAACATTAGGACCTGCCTCTTTGAAAGTGAGAATATTTGCTTTCACCAATTCTTGCACTCTGTTTTTCAATGCATAACAGCTTTCTAAATCAAGACCGGCAGCTCCCTGATGAAATTTACAGTGAAGGTCAAATCTGAACCCAGCTGGAGGAGGATTTTGAGGAATCAGAGGCCTAGTTATAATCAAGCCTTTCTGCACCAATGCAGGATACAATTCAGTGTATGTCATAGGGATGGGATCAAACTTAGCCCTATTCCGATTTTGTGCAATATTCTATCGTTGAGGGACATGAACTGGTTGAGCATTGACCGCAAGAGTAACAGCCGCTACTTGTGCTCAATCAGTGTATTAAGGCCTACGGCGAGGTCCTCTTCTCTCAGTTAAGACAGCACTGGCTTCTACCTCTTTCTTATTCTGAAAGTTCCCAAGGAATTTCTTTGCACCATTAGAAGTTTCAGCAGCTTTAGACACTTTACCATTCTTGATTCCCTCTTCTAATCTTTGGCCAATAGTCACCAGGTCTGTGAAGCTGGAGGACACACTACCAATCATCTTCTCCCAAAAGAAAGGGGACAAAGTATCCATGAACAAACAAGTTAACTCTTTCTCTGCCAGAGGTGGTTCAACTTGAGATGCCAATTCTCTCCAGCGTTGAGCATATTCCTTGAAAGATTCTTTCTCATTCTGAAACATATTTTGCAATTAGCGACGATCAGGTGCCATGTCAAGGTTGTATTTGTATTGCTTTATGAAAGCATCAACAAGATCTTGGAAACATTGGATACGACCTTTCTCAAGCCCCATATACCATTTCAATGAAGCTCCACTCATACTATCTTGGAAACAATGGATAAGCAGCTTGTCATTCTTAGTGTAAGCAGACATCTCTCGAAAGTACATCACTAAATGACTTCTTGGACAAGTGTGCCCCCGGTATTTCTCAAATTCAGGAGTCTTGAACTTTGTAGGCATAACCAGATCAGAAACTAGGCACTTGTTGTTAGCATCAACACTGAAGAACTCATTTCCTTCCATAGCTCTGAGTCTCTTCTCCAAAGTCTGATATTATTCTTTGAACTCTTCAAACTCACCAAAGTCTCCTTGGCTCACACTTCGAGGACTGGCAGCATGGTACTCAAAGAGAGGGTTCCCAAAAGCAACTTGTGCAGTAGGTTGAAGAGAAGCAGTATGAATGATTGGCTGAGGTTCAGTGAAAACCGGAGCTTGAAAGACTGGTCGGGAAGACTGGCCAGCCATTAAAGTAATGGCAATAGGCGGAGAGTAGTTATGAGGTAACCCAAACTCTGGCCATGTAGTAGATTTATGCTGGATAGGTTGAGTGTCAACAACAGCAGTTGGGATTTCAGATATCATAGTCCTTTGAGGTGGATCTCCTCTGGAAATCAAGACTTGCATCATCTTAGTAAGTTTGGCCATGCCTGACTTTAACTCATCTATTTCCATTCTGACTTCCATGTTGTGTTGTTCTTGGTTTTCCATTCTCAATCTGACAGCAGCTCTAGTCCCGTAGTTATGTTGAGGAATCAGATTGACGGTAGACGACTAACTAGAAGAAATAAGCAACTGGGAATAAGATCCAGAACAACCTGGATGTATGTAGAATGATGCAGAGGATGCAAATGATATGCAATGTTATGTAATGCACTGCACAGTAACAGGATCACATGGTTCAGAGTCACGAGCCTGGAGTCAACGGTACAAACCCATAAGGTATGGACTAACGGTTATCACCTTCCGAATAAGGTTCTAAGAGGTTCCTAGAGTCTACATCCTTCCTTTGGATATTACCAACGTCCCGATTAACTCGGTAATTAGCAATATTCTCAGGAAAGACTCGTCCGAGCGTAGTATCGCGTGACAACTATTTCCGGATTACTCTGTCATAGCTTTCGCACTACACCTAAAAGGCCAAGATGGGTTAGGTAATCTATGGTCCTTGGCTTCAGTAGGCTCACAGGTCAAAAGTAGTACGTCTTCCCGATTACTCGGTAAACGACACTACAGTCAAAGGGGTCTCCACTGAGTGGGGGATCTCATGTCTCCTTTTTTGGGATTACTCCCTCAAAGTTAACATGACTATACCGCCCGTCCTATCTTATGTTTGCCCAAATTCCGGGTAGAAGACTTATAAGAAATCACCAAGCCCCTGAAAACCAGGAAAATCCAGACAAACCTATATACAGCATAATGGGAAGTAATAAACAGCAAGTAAAACAATATATACACACTCATAGAAGATAAATAAACAAAGCTAGGATCGACCCACTTAGGAATGAACTAGCAATAGGTCAATCTGTCCCCAGTGAAGTCGCCACTTTCCTGTCGCACACTTTTCTTGGCGCTCTCAATTGCGACAGTGATTATATGAAATAGAAATGTAGCAGTAAAGATTTGAGATTAAGCCATCAATTGACTTATCTCAACACAATGAAGTCGCCACCGCATTTTATTGTTTCCAAAGGGAAATGGGAAAAAAGCGAACAAAACCCAAAAAGATCAGAGATCGAGGTACGGGGGTCGGTTATGCAAAAGGAAGGTATTAGCACCCTAAGAATCTATGGTATTCCGCATGATCCACTTTGTTTGGTTTCTTTTAAAATCAGTGTTGTGTAAATGTTTACTTGCTAAAGAAAAAGAATGAATGTTTATTTGTAAACAAAAGAAAAGGAAATGTTTTTTTTGTTTTTTTTTGTTGCTCGCTTTGGGTCGTAAGACTTAATGCCTACGTACTCCCTCGTGCAATGGGAAAATCAGAGCACCGTAGTTTGGCTAGAAAAGACTTGTCTGTTGAGTGTTTTTAAACAAGGAGACAAGTCGTCATTGTTAGGAGAGAAATATCGACTAACACCCACAAGGTGTAAGAAAGATAGACCATGCGTCAGCAAGAGTGAGGGTTTGAGAACGCCTCTAGTACTCAAGTGGAAGAGTCGACACCTTTATAACCATAGGGATAGGAGAATGTTGCTCGACTATCAATGAATCACGTTTCATCTTGAAAAAAGTTTTGAAATGGTAAAGGTGCTCGAGCGCACAAAAGAGTTTGAATGAGTTGAAGTGTTTTTGTTAATTTCGAAAGATGTCAAGGTATGATTAAATGTATTGAAGTTTGTTTAAAGAAAAGAAACTTTAAAAGAAAAATCACTCGACAAAGTCGAGGTTTATTATGAAAGCGGTTTGATTTTAAAAACAAAGAAGATTTTGAAATAAGATGAGAAGGTTTTGAAAATTAAAGAAGATGGGAGGAGATGAAGGGACTATCCTAAAGAATAAGGTAAAAGCTAAGGAAGAGAATTGTCTAACCAACAAGAAGTCAATACTTGACATTATGAGCCAAGATAGAATTCCCATTCTTTGGATTGAAACCAATCAAGCAAAGATACTAGACCTCTTGAGAAGACCAAACTCCAAGTGTATTAAGTCTTCGGAAAAAAATTGGGCAGAGTAACGGCTGTATACGGGTGAATTCTAGATTACAAGCAAAGCATGTAATCACAATAACCTGCACACAAACAAACAACCCAATGTCTTAAGGTAAACCTCAAGAGCTCCATACATAATATCCATTAAGATCACAAGGTCTCCAATGTAAGCCAAGGTCTCTAATCCTAAGTCCAATAAGTCCAATACTCCATAATGCCAAGGATAGTAACCATGTAGTCCAAGTATCATTAAAGTTTTTTTATGTTTCATGTTGATTGTTAGGTGTCTTCAAAAGGAAAAGAAAAGCTCAAGTGAGCAAAATAAAAATGACATAAAAGTAAATGCTCAAGTGAGCAAAGATGAAAATAGCATGAAATGTAAAATGCTAAAAGTAAATGGTGCATAAAGCATAAAAATAAAAGCATAAAGTAAAGTCAATTGTTAGAAATTAGTGGTTAGTTGGATGACCATCTTGAAACTTGAATTTGGAACTAATTAGAGGATTGGTAGAACCAAAGCCTCCACACAACAAGTTGCATTTTCTTTTTGTCAAGTATATCATCCATTTTAAAATCCTCAAAAAGTAACATGTAATGATCAACGATGTTTAAGTGATCTGCATTGACCAAAGGTGTTGTAGATCCATTAGAGGATTGGTACAACCAAAGCCTCCACACAATGAATCTCAAGGTTATTGGATCAAAGAGATCAAATTAACATACTTATGCTTGCAATCATAAGTTTGGACCATGAATGATCATTTATTCGAATCGGGACAAAATTTAGCACTATGTTAAGCAATCGTAAGTGGACTTATGTAGAAGTCGCACCTATTTTGAGGCCGGTCAATAGCAATCTATGTACTTCATGTTTGGATAAATGATATAGAGATCATTGTTGTACCCCAAAATTTGCCCTCCCATATTCTTCAAGAAATTGACAAGCCAAGTCACAAAATTCCCCAAGGGTTATGCAGTTCAACTGTCTCCTATACAGTCAAAACTAGGGTTTGTGTTCTGATCAAGAATTGAAAGTTTTCAAAGGCCCAATCAAGTCTCATATGCCTACAAAGATGGTCAAGTATCCTCATGTCAAGTTTCAAGACATTCAGCTCAAAATTGCACAGTCAAAACCCTAGATTGCACTACAGTCAACTGTAGGGGCAAAATGGTCATTTGGCAGTCAAAAGTTCAAATTTTTGGTCAATATATCATTTTGAAGCCACAAACATCATTTGATCAATGCTTGATCATGATTCTCAAAATTTGGCTCAGAAATCATCAAAGATGCAAAAGTTGCTATATTTGGACAGTTGAAAAAGTCAACTGAAATTGACCAGGGCATAACTTTCACATGGATTATCAGAAAAATTCCATCCAAAGCTCATTTTGAAGAGAAAGACATTTCCTACAATTCATATTCATACTTCAAGTCCAAGAAATGCTCTCACAAAAAGTTATCAATTTCAACATTATAGGTCATTTTCAAAAGTCAACAAAAAGGGACTTTAAGTCAAAGGCCATAACTTGAGATTGGTAAATCAAAATGACATGGGACCAAAGGCATTGGTTAGAGGACTCAAAGACCTTTCCAAAATGTCCAAGAACATGTGAAAAGCTTAAAAATTGAGCAAGTTATGCCTTGTGGAAGTTGGGGAATTTTTGGAAATTTTTGAAAGTCAACATTGATACAAATGATCCAAAAATGCTAATGGGCCCATTTTTCTTCCAAGTTTCTTCATGCCAAGCCTATGCACGACCATTAGGCCCAAAGGGAAGTATTTTCTCATTTTTTAATTATTTATTTGAATTTATATTAATATTAATTCATTTAAATTATTTAAATATATGAAAAATATAAAGCTTGACCTAAAAAATCTTTTTGTACACATTCTAGGCTCAAGATTTCGTGTACAATTAAATATGGCAAGATTTGGTGTGATTGGAGCATGATTGAACCAAATAACATGAAAAAAGATTCAAAAAAGATTTTACAAAATCAATTAGCAAAAACCATTATGGCATGAGATTTTGTTCAATTTTCTTAACCTAATATGCTCTATACATATTCAGGAATCAAAACCTAATGGTCTTAGACTCAAAACTGCGCAGCAATTGACATCACAAAACTTGAAAATTGTCCATAAACTCAAGAACTGAAAAGCATTCAAGAGGTGGTTTTAAGCCCTAACATTCATCCAAATAGCTTCCTTAGGCATTCCTGAACAGATTCCAATCGCTATCAACCACCAAAGCGCAAAGAATCGGTAGTTAGAACTCAAACTGTAAAGCGAAATTCTTGAAATCACATATCATAAATCATACGTCTTTTTGCATTTTTGTTTATATATTCATGTTCCTGATGAAGTTTGTGAACTAACCATCATATTTAATTGAGTTTTCGTGCGCCATATACAGATTTACCATTATTGTGTTCTAGGGTTTTCACGAGCTTTGATTTGGGCATTTCGTGATACTGTAAAATTGAGGCTCATCAGTACCATGATCAAAACCAGCGCGATTAGACGATCAATATACAACTATCGCGCCTAATTTATATGCAATGAGGGGCTATTCGCTATTATGGGATTTGACTTGTTTTGAGGGGGTTCAGAACCCCCGTTAACCTTTCTCTATTTTTCAGGCAAAATGCAATCTTGAGGAAGACGATGAAGTGGCGTGTATTGATTGGACCATTTGAAATTTTCGCGCGCTGGACCACTCTGGCTTTGGTCTTCCTTTTTATTATTTGTTGACTATAATATAATAACGTGTGCGTAGTGGCTCAGATGGTGGACGTTGATTGCGTTAACCCTTGTGACCTGGGTTCAAGTCCCAGGTCTGGCAAGTTTCAATGTTATTTTTCAATATAAAATCCTATGCTACGCTAACATCCAGGTTCACCATGTACCATCACAATCCATCATACACGCGTCCAGTGAAAGCAGATCAAGGGCATGGATTCAAAGAGCACGCTACGCTCTAGTCAATGCATCATACAGGATTCAAAAAGTCAACAAATTCCAATGCTTAATGGGCCAGAATGCTAGGCCTGTACCTCACAAATTGGGGCTACCCCCCCCCCCCCCCCCCCCCTTGGTTTGCCTTCTCTTTCTTTCTATTTTTATTTTTATTTTTATTCTTGTTTTAATTATTATTTTTATTACTGTTTATTTAATTAATTATTTTTTAACAAAATATAAAAACATTACAAAAAATCAAAAAAAGGATAAAAACATAAAAAATATTTATTGTATTTATTTTCTTGTAAATAATTAACATGTAAATGAATTTAGTAAAATAGGTTAATTAATTTTGATTCTTTAATTCCTTTTTTTTTACAATAATAATATTCCCTTTATTTATTTTCTATAATTTTGGCATGTAAATAAATTTAGTTTTAATTAGGTCATAATTTTAATCCTTTTAATAACCAAAATCCAAAAATAGAATTAGGTTTAATTTTTATTCATTTTAATTTCCCTTTTTAATAATAATATTTATTTTATTTATTTTCATAAATTAAATTTTGCATGTAAATTAACTTAGATTTTAATTAGGTCAAAAATTCAATATTTTCACAATAAACTTAAAAAAACATTAGAATTAGGATTTAGCATTTTATAATAATTTTAATTAATTTTTATTTTTCTCCTTAAAACCTAAAAAACACAAAAATACCAAAAACATTTAATTTTTAATTAATTAATTCTTATTAACTTTAATTTCTTATGAAAGGGTCCAACGCCCATACTTTTAATTATTAATTTCGCGCATTTTACTTTGTCGCTTATTATAATTATGTACATGTCCCAAAGCCTTGTAACGATTTTATTTCTCGCACTTTTTATTCGCTTTCTTTATTTTTCCGTCAAATCGGGTCCGGTTTAATTTTGGCGATGTGGACCCGCGCCATTTGTAATAGTTTAGATTTATTTTTCGCAAACTTTATAACTGTTAAAAAAGCATGCAAGAATGAATGGCCTTAATTAAAATCAAGCGTAGATCACAACAAACATGACAAGACAAAAATATCTGAAAACGACACACGAATTGCACACACCACCCCTAGGGTACGCCTCACTGTTGCCTTTCGAAAGGTGATCGTCGAGTAGAGGATGTCTTAGTAAGTCCTCATGATCCGGGAACCTGGCATGAGGGTAGCTTCTAAGGTGTCTTCCTATTGCTCTGGTGATCACCATGTCCCTAAAAATCGAATTGACCCGAACACCTCCAACGGTGGTGCTACCTACCTCTCAATGGTGGGACGGCACTACTTTAAAGGACATTTACACAGACGAATTCCTTAGGGTAGGTAGGTTCTCGTAGATACTTGCTCTCTTCAAAAAACAAACAAAAATCTTTTCACACTGACACTTTTTCAAAAGCTTTCAAAGCAAATTTTTCAAACACTCTGACGTACGAGTCGATCTGAAATTTTTCAAGGAAACTTTTTAAAACCCACATTGAAAAGCAAACAAACATTTTTGAAAACATATTGAGCAAGTATCTAAGAGCCCATGGATAACCATGGATAGAAAGGGTGCTAACACCTTCCCTTTCTATAACATACCTCCCGAACCGAGAGCAATCTCTATAAGGAATTTTTCTGTGCTTTTGTCCTTTCCATTTGGAGAAAATAAAAGACGGTGGCGACTCTTGCTTCCACGACATTTCGCGAACCAGCGTTAAACAGTCAGTTCCAGATCCACCGATCACAGAACTGGCGACTCTGCTGGGGATGACTTATAAAGTGAGGTGTACCTTAGGGCTAGCTTATAACTATGTTTTCAATTGTTTTCCTTGTGTGCTTTAAATTGTGGGTTGCTTGGGAGTTCTATAGATCCTAAACCCGGATCTGGGGGATACCTTTTTTTTAGAAAGTAGCAACAAGGCTGTGAGGGAACTGTGCGGGGTATACCGACATGGTTGAAACAGTCTGCTACGTTGATGTGGCACTTTGGTGTGTACCGGTAACCCTTGAGTTCAGTCAAGGAGAGTACGGGGCCTCCGCGTGGTGTCGTGAAGCATCAACAGACCTTAGGAACCTTAATTGAACTATCTTGGCCTCTTTAGGGTAGTGAGATAACTGACTTTGGTGCAGTCCGAGGTTGGTTGATACTCGATACTACACTCAATTGAGGGTTGCTTTCCTGGAATATTTCGGTCGCCAGTTCAGTGGCTAAATCGAAACGATGAACAATGAAAGCAATCCCGTGATATTGGGAACCTTAGAACCCGGTTACTTTGATTAGGACAGGTTGAACCCACCAACTTCAAGAGGGTACTACCCAGACCCCATGCTGGCCTTAAACCTTAAGGGCTTGTCTTTTGTGCCTTGTGTGCCTTACATGTTTGTCTTTGTACATATCTGTGGTGTGTTTAATCATAGCATCATGACATCATCCAGCATCATATGCATTGACTAACCATTTCAGGGGTTCGAATTTTCATCTTTGTTCTTGTTTTGTAGGACATGGAAACTGCTCGTAGAAAGACAATTCAGGTCAATCTTGTAAGGATCCCTCCTCAGCTTAAGGAGCTTATATCCAGGATTCCCGAGAACTCTTCATTCAGTGACAGGCATGGAAGCCTCATCAGCTTGGTCAACACCAACATTGAGGAAGATATGATAAAGGTCTTGTTCCAATTCTTTGACCCTCTGCATCACTGCTTTACCTTCTTGGACTATCAGTTGGTACCTACATTGGAGGAGTTCTCCCGGCTCCTGAAGATCCCTATCCTTGATCAGCCACCCTTCAACGGTACAGAAAAGGAACCTAAGCTTGAAGAGATTGCTAAAGCCTTGCACCTACAGTCATCTGACCTCAAGGGACATTGGGAAGTCAGAAGTGGTATCAAAGGGTTCTTAGCCAGGTTTCTGTTTGAAAAGGCCCTTGAATGTTGGAACTCCCTTGACTTGCAAGCTTTTGAAGAGGTTGTGGCCCTCCTTGTTTATGGTTTAGTGTTGTTCCCTAACCCAGATCAGCTCATTGATATCAGTGCCGTTCAGATCTTTATGTCCAGGAATCCTATACCTACATTGCTGGGGGACATCCTTCACTCATGTTACACTCGAACCATGAGAAAAAGAGGTGTCCTTATGTGTTGCACTCCCCTCCTGGGAAGGTGGTTTATTTCGCACCTTCCCCAATCAGTCCTGAAGAATGAACGGGGTTTGAGATGGTCACAACGGTTGATGACTCTTACACATGCAGATATACATTGGTGTCCTAGATCCAGAGGAGATGTCACTATCATTGATCGTTGCGGGGAGTACCCTAATGTTCCTTTACTTGGAATCAGAGGAGGTATTACTTATAGCCCATGCCTGGCTTGGAGACAGTTTGGTTATGCTCAGAGAGACGGTCCTCATGACATACTAATTCCCGACATAGTTTTTGACTTCGACAATGATACTCAAGGACTTCGTCAGAGATTTATCAGAGCTTGGAGGATGCCTAGTAGGATAGACAGCAAAACGCTGGGGCACAGGAACTCCATCCCTTTGGAGCCTTATCTCAAGTGGGTACGCGCCCGCTCCCAGAAGTTAGTGATGCCTTATCCTCACATGCTCCCGGTGATCAAAGAACCAGTCTTGGAAGGGGAAGTGTCTCACACTATTCAGCACCCTGATATGCCCACATCCTGGGAAGAGATGCAGAAGAGCTGGATCCAGCTTAAGGAGGAAAGGAATTATCTTGAGACTAGTCTGCATGCCAGTGAAAAGAAGGTCCTGGAGCTCACTCGCCTGTTGCATGAGGAGAGGAATCTCAACACCTACATAGCTCCGAAAAGGATGCGCAGTGTATTTTGGGATTGACTTGATTTTTGTACTTTTGCCCATGAGGCCTCGATGTATTAAACAATGATTTCCTTAATGATAATGTGTGTTCTTTTCTTGTCTACAACAAATTTGAACTTTCGAACCCTTGAATGCATTGCATACGCATTTCATACATCATGTGCATAGCAGGTTTTTCCCCTTTTCAGGTTGCTTACAGTTCTTCGCTGTTTATTTCAGCATCATGAATCCCGGATCTGAATCAACCGAGACATCAATCAAGGCTCTTCAGGCGCAGAATGCGCAGTTTCAAGAGCTAATCAAGGGTCTGGCTAAAGGCCAAGAAGAACTGAAGACTATGCTCCTGAAGAAGGAGAAGAAGAAGAAGAGAAGAACTGTTCTGTTCAACTCGGGCCGAAGGTTTGGCAATACTCTGCAACATGAAGAGGCTGGTTCTTCTGTTGGCAAGAGTCCTTCTCAGGCAGAAGTAAAGGTTCCTACTCCCGAAGTCTCCGACAACAAGACAGATTTTGATGAAGAGCAGTACCCTCCTTCAGATGACAGGTACAAACAACTGGAGGACAGGTTGAAGGCTATGGAGGTGCAACAGGCACCTGGGCTGGATTTCGGAGATCTGGGTTTGTCGACTGGTGTGATTATCCCGCATAAATTCAAAGCACCAACCTTCTCCAAATATGACGGGGCATCTTGTCCCAAGCTGCACTTAAGGTCCTACGTTCGGAAAATTCAGCCGTACTCTGCGGACAAGAATCTATGGATCCACTTCTTCCAGGAGAGTCTTTCAGGGACTCATCTCGAATGGTTCTATCAGCTGGATGGGACCAAAGTTCGTAACTGGGAGGAGCTGGCTACTGCTTTCTATAAGCAGTATCAGTATAATGCCGACCTTGCCCCCACACGTACCCAACTCCAGGGTATGGCGTTAGGTGCAAGCGAAGGTTTTAAGGAGTATGCTCAGAAGTGGAGAGACCTGGCTGGAAGGGTGCAACCACCATTGACTGATCGGGAGCTGGTTGACATGTTCTTGGGGACCCTATCTGGGCCATTCTTCAACCATCTCATTGGGAATTCTTCTGCTGGTTTCACTGATTTAATCTTAACTGGAGAGAGAATTGAAGCTGGGCTGAAGTCTGGGAAGATTGCAAAGGGTGCCTCATCTAGTTCAGAAAAGAAACCGTTTAAAAAGGAGTCTAGCGCCGTATATGGTTCTAGGAGAAATGAACACCGCCAATCTGTCAGTGCGGTAATGATCGCTAAGCCTGCTGCCGCTCCCCGGCCAAACAATACTCAGAAGGTGGAAAGACCCCGGAGAGAATTCTCCCGTTTAAACATGACCTTGTCGCAGATCCTGCCACAGTTGCTCTCAACTAATTTAGTGACTGTCAGGGAGGCGCCGAAGTTTCCAAACACTGCATCCCCCAAGTACAACCCGAATGCTCGTTGTACTTATCATTCAGAAAGCCCGGGGCACTCTACTGATGACTGTTGGGCGTTGAAGAATAAGGTGCAAGACCTTATCGACGCAAAGGAGATACAATTCGAGGCGCCTGCCAAGCCGAATGTAGTTACTGCCCCTATGCCTCAACACGGGGTAAATGCTGTTGATGAAGACGTTTATGCTGTTTCTGTGGATGATCTAGCCACTCCCCTAAAGATCGTCAAGAAGAACCTACTGCAGGCCGGTTTATTTCCGGGTTGTAGTGAGGGTTGCCTATTCTGTGCCGTGTCCCCATCTGGTTGTCTCTTGCTAAAATTAGGCATCCAAAGCTTAATGGATAGCAAGGAGATTCTATTCAAGAGGTCTGCTGTTCGTTTGGTTCCAATGGAAGAAGTCTCTGTGGTGACTATCTTCAATAATCCGATCCCGACTCTCCCGAAGAAGCCCGTCCAAATTCTGACCGTTGCACCTGTAACTATCACTGTTCCTGGGCCCCTGCCCTATGTATCTAACAAAGCTGTCCCTTGGCACTATGGGGCAGATGTATATATAAACGGAGTTAAACAAGAGCTCAACGCTGGCGCCAGCATCTGTGACATTACTGGCCCAGCCAAAGTTACCCGCAGTGGCAGGCTCTTCTCGCCTGACATTGCGCCACCTGCTGCCCGAAGACCGCTCCTGATAGTTCCTACCAATACACCTATGCCTGTTGCTGACCAAGTTGTTGTTCCTGCTGTTAATCCGATTGTTTCTCCTGCTGCCGAGTCATCCAATGCTCGAGGCAAGGGAATTGAAGTTGAGCCTGCCCAGATGGGGGCACCCATACCCATAGCTGCCGAGGCCTCCCCACAAGAGATGGAGGAGATTTTGAAGATTATAAAAAAGAGCGATTTTAATGTTGTGGAACAGCTGGGGCATACGCCCTCCAAGATCTCCATGCTCTCTTTACTGCTGTGCTCTGAGGCCCATGCAAAGGCCCTCATCTCATTCCTCAAGACGGCCCATGTGCCACATGAAACCTCTGCAGTCCAGTTCACCGATTGCGTGGCAAGTCTAACGGCAGACAATGGCTTGGGTTTCTCAGATGCTGATTTGACCGCAAAGGGGAGAGATCATAATGATGCTCTGCATGTCTCAATCGAATGCAGGGGCACCACCTTGGCACATGTGTTAGTTGATACTGGGTCATCTTTGAATGTGCTACCCAAGAAGGCTTTGGACCGTCTAGATTGCGAAGGCCTGGATTTGAAACCCAGCAACATCATCGTCAGAGCCTTTGATGGTTCAAAGAGGATGGTCCATGGGGAGGTTGACATTCCGATTCGTGTGGGCTCTCAGGTGTTCGACTCCACTTTTTACGTGATGGATATCCGTCCATCTTACTCTTGTCTGCTGGGTCGACCCTGGATACATAAGGCTGGGGCAGTGACCTCTACCTTGCATCAAAAGCTGAAGTACCCCGTCAGAGGGAAGATTGTCACCGTGCAAGGAGAGGAAGAATATATGGTGAGCCACCTGAACTCCTTCAGGTACATTGAGATGGATGGGGAGTTTATTGAGACCCCCTTTCAGCATTTCGAGGAGGTGTTTCCAATCGCAGCAGAAACAGCAGAAGCAGGTGGTCCTTTGAAGATGGCTTCCCTAAAGGATGCCAGGGCTGTGGTGCAGAAGGGTGAATGTGTCAACTGGGGCAGACTTCCAGACTTCACCCAGAAGACTGATAAACTTGGGCTGGGTTTTACCTCAGAAGGTCAGAGAGCTATGAGGAAAGCAAAGATCGGAAGACCTCCGGTATTTATTAAAAGCTCAGAGGTGAATGCTGTTGGGGAGGACCATGAAGTGGATGAAGCCGAATTCAACAGCTGGATCTATCCGACGGCCGAAGACGGATTGAACAATTGGAGTGCAAAGGACCATACCCCTGTTACCTTTGTGACGCAGTAATAAATTTCTTTGTTTCGTTATATTTTGTAATAAACAATGATAAACTCTATGGCCCGGTGTCTTACCCGAGGCACCGTGGTTCTATTTGTGAGGGCATACGAACTGTCATTTTATACATCATGAATGAAAATCTTGGACGTTTTTCGCATTGCAAATATTGTGTTCCTTTTCTGTCTTTCTTTTCCTTTACATAATTTTCAAAAACAGCTGTATTTACACACACACTCACTCATACAGGTTCCAATCCACTCTGGATCTTGCTGATAACAGCTCTGCTACTGCCAATTACGACTTCGAAAATCCGATCAACTTAGCCGAAGACGAAGGTGAAGATGATTGCGAAGTGCCTGGCAAGCTTGCAAGACTGTTGCTTCAGGAAGAGCGGGCAATTCAACCCCATGAAGAACCAGTGGAAACCATAAACCTGGGTACTGAGGCAGATAGAAAAGAGGTAAAGATTGGTGCCAACCTTGAGCTCAGCGTGAAGCAACGGTTAACCAAGATGTTACATGACTATATGGAGATCTTCGCCTGGTCCTACGAAGACATGCCAGGGTTGGATACCGATATTGTCGTCCATCACTTGCCGACTAGGGAAGACTGCCCTCCAGTTAAACAAAAGGTTCGTCGGATGCGTCCAGAGATGTCCGAGAAGATTAAAGCCGAAGTCATGAAACAATTTGATGCCGGTTTCCTTGCAGTGACTTCTTACCCTCAGTGGGTTGCTAATGTGGTGCCGGTACCTAAAAAGGACGGTAATGTCAGAATGTGTGTCGATTACAGGGATCTGAACAGGGCTAGCCCCAAGGATGACTTCCCCTTACCTCACATTGATGTCCTTGTTGATAATACAGCTCAGCACAAAGTGTTCTCTTTCATGGATGGTTTTTCAGGTTACAATCAGATCAAGATGGCACCTGAAGACATGGAGAAGACTACATTTGTTACTCAGTGGGGCACCTTCTGCTACAAGGTCATGCCGTTCGGATTAAAGAATGCTGGGGCAACCTACCAACGTGCCATGGTTGCCTTATTTCATGACATGATTCATCACGAGATAGAAGTGTATGTGGACGACATGATCGCTAGGTCCCAGACTGAGGAAGAGCATCTAGATCATCTACAGAAGTTGTTCGATCGGTTGAAACTGTACAAGCTGAGATTGAACCCGAACAAGTGCACCTTCGGGGTAAGATCGGGAAAGTTACTAGGCTTCGTGGTCAGTGATAAAGGTATTCAAGTGGACCCTGCTAAGGTCAAAGCTATTCAAGAGATGCCAGTTCCTAAGACAGAGAAGGAAGTCAGAGGCTTTTTAGGACGCCTGAATTACATCGCTCGATTCATCTCTCATTTGACTGCTACCTGTGAGCCAATCTCCAAGCTGTTGAAGAAAGATCAGGTAGTACGTTGGAACGATGAATGTCAGGCTGCTTTCGACAGAATCAAAGAGTATCTCCAAGAACCACCTATCCTTATGCCACCGGTTGAAGGGAGACCTCTGATACTATACCTGACAGTGCTTGACAACTCAATGGGGTGTGTGCTGGGGCAGCATGACGAGTCTGGCCGAAAAGAGCATGCCATTTATTACCTTAGCAAAAAGTTTACCGACTGTGAGACCCGATACTCACTGCTTGAGAAAACTTGCTGCGCTTTGGTATGGGCTGCTCGCCGGCTGAGACAGTATATGCTGACTCACACTACCTTGTTGATCTCAAAGATGGATCCTATAAAGTACATATTCGAAAAGCCTGCTCTGTCTGGGAGAATTGCAAGATGGCAAATGATCTTGACGGAATACGACATTCAGTATACAACCCAGATAGCCATCAAAGGGAGTGTATTGGCAGACCACTTAGCTCATCAAGCTGTAGATGACTACCAATCAATGAACTTCGAGTTTCCGGATGAAAGCATCATGATAGTAACTGACTGTGAAGTACCTGGACCGGATGAAGGACCTGAGCCAGGATCCCGATGGTCTATGCACTTTAACGGAGCTTCCAATGCTTTGGGAAATGGTATCGGCGCCATCATCATATCTCCACAAGGTACTCATACTCCACTCACTGCCCGGCTATGTTTCAACTGTACCAACAACATGGCGGAGTATGAGGCGTGTATCATGGGTCTTCAAGCTGCGATCGACCTAAGGATCAAATTTCTAAGTGTCTTCGGAGATTCCGCTCTGGTGATCAATCAGATCAAAGGAGAGTGGGATACGAAACATCCAAACTTGATTCCTTACAGAGAATGTGTGTTGACCCTGATTCCCCACTTTACAGAGATAACCTTTGAGCACTTTCCAAGAGAAGAGAATCAGTTAGCGGACGCGTTAGCTACAATGTCTTCAATGTTCAAGGTCAAATGGGATAATGAAGCTCCCCGGATCATCATCTGGAAACTGGACGAACCGGCATACTGTTGTGATCTCGAAACTGAATTGGTGACTGAGAAGCCTTGGTACCACGAAGTGAAGAGATATCTGGAAGCTCAGGAATATCCTGAAGGTGCCTCTATCAATGATAAAAAATTCCTGAGGAGGTTCGCAGCAAAGTTCTTCCTAAGCAACGACATCTTGTACAAGCGAAACCATGATTCTACCTTACTGCATTGTGTGGATAAGACTGAAGCGGAAAGAATCATGGAAGAGCTACATGAAGGGACCTTTGGTACGCATTCCAGTGGACATACTATGGCTAAAAAGATCCTACGGGCAGGATATTATTGGTCCACAATGGAAGCTGACTGCTACCAACACTCCAGGACATGCCACAAGTGCCAGATCTATGCAGACAAGGTGCATGTTCCTCCGGTTCCCCTGAATGTTCTGACTGCGCCTTGGCCGTTTGCAATGTGGGGCATAGACATGATCGGCGAGATAAAACCTACAGCATCTAATGGACATCGCTTCATCCTAGTGGCGATTGACTATTTTACGAAGTGGGTTGAGGCAGCATCCTATGCTACGGTAACCAAGACTGTTGTAACACGGTTTATTCGGCACAATCTGATCTGTCGGTACGGCGTCCCTGAGCGAATTATTACAGACAACGGTACCAATCTGAACAATAAGATGATTGCTGAGCTTTGCGAACAGTTCAAGATACAGCACCACAATTCTTCTCCTTACAGACCGAAGATGAATGGGGCTGTAGAAGCAGCCAACAAAAACATCAAGAAGATCGTGCAGAAAATGACAGTGACTTACAAAGATTGGCACGAGATGTTACCGTTCGCTCTGCATGGGTACCGTACCTCAGCCAGGACGTCAACCGGGGCAACTCCTTTCTCTCTGGTTTATGGCATGGAGGCAGTCTTGCCGATCGAGGTGCAAATTCCCTCTCTCCGAATAATGAAGGATGCAAATCTGAACGAAGATGATTGGATCCAGACACGACTTGATCAACTCAACCTCATTGACGAAAAGAGACTTGCTGCTATCTGTCATGGTCAGACGTATCAGAAACGAATGATCAGGGCATTTAACAAAAAGGTCAAACCACAAGAATATCAAGTTGGGGATCTGGTTATCAAGAGAATTATCCTTCCTCAGAGTGATCCAAGGGGCAAATGGACCCCTACATACGAAGGGCCATTTGTGGTTAAGCATGTGTTCTCAGGAGGAGCAATGATATTAACCAACATGGATGGTGACGACCTTCCTCACCCCGCCAATGCAGACATAGTTAAAAAATACTACGCATGAAAAAAGACCCGCTAGGCTGACATGCCTAGGCAAAAATTAGGGCTTCCCGTCGAACCAAAAGGGTTCGGGCAAAATGAAGGGATGAAAATGAAAAAAAATCTGTACACCTGGCAAGTCGAAAACCTGAAAAGGCGGCTTGGGCAAAAATGGGTATCCCGGTGGACTGAAAACCTGAAAGGGCAGTCCAGGCAAAAATTAGGGATAAAAGCGTAATACTATGTCTCATTGGATCACTTTGCATCCAGAATCCGGTATCTACATCAAGTTCAGACGGCATCGATTAGTCAGCTTCACCTTCAACCAAGGTCATCAAGTGATGAGACGCTCAGAGTTATAAAGGCAATAGCAGAGTTGAAACCCAGTGGGATCATTCATATTTCACACAGCTGTTTATTTTCTTTCGTACAAAATCTGTATAAACTCTTGCTCGGCGACGTACCTCTTACTAGGGCGTCAGCCTCTTGTATACAAAACGCCTATTCATGGGCCATTCAAAATCAATACAAATATATTTTTCAGTTAAAACGCGCCAAATGTTTTTCTTTTTTCTGTTTTGTTTTGCGAAGAACGTCCAAGGTTCAATTTGTGATGTATGCATTGACAATAATTTGCTAACTCATAAATATTTGCATACGAAACAAAGGAATTAATTGCAGGTGACACTAGAAACAGGGGCAATAAAGAGTTGTCTGAGCAGTCTAATTGTTCTATCCTCCAAGGTACCAAGATAGGTTCAGCTAAAGAACATAACCGGTACATTTTAAATCCCCAGAGAGTGGTTCAACAAAACAATACATTCTTCTCCAAGCTATCATCAAATATCAAAGGAAATGGAGTATCCTCCCATAGATCTCAACACTTTACCAGCAGCATATATTCTTAACAAGCATCCCCGGCAGTCTTGGTCTAAAGATTGTTCCCCGGCGGCGTATCAACATTCAAAGGGATCACTTCCCCAGCATATCAAAACTCCCCAGAAGAGTCCAATCCAGTTTCCCCAGGAAAGTTGGAATTCTCCCCAAGCAGTAAGCTTATCCCCAGTAAATTCTGGAAGCTGATCCTCACAGAGCACGAACGCGTCGTCCGGCTTTATTTAAAGAGTTATTTCCTTAACAGGATATAACTGGGTTATCCTCAGCCAAAAGCCATGGAAAGAGCGTCGTCGACAAAGTCTTCTTACCCCAGCGAAGTCCTTCAACACTTCCAACAACAAGGGCATCCTCAGCAAACTATCAACATTTCAGCAAAGCATCTCTATCCCCACAGAGTACCGCTTCCCATCATGGTCGCTAGAGTATCTTTTCTCCCCGCAGACTCTTCATTTGCCAAGTTTATTCCTCAATGGAGTTATCTTCTCCTACCGGTATTCTTGCAGTTATCATCCCCAGCGGAAGCAAAATCTATTCTTCAACGTCAGCCCAGGATACAACTTCCTGGCACCCGTCAAAGATTCACTTTCCTAGACAAAAACATACATAAAACTTCACATACATCATCATAGCATGCATAACGCACTGCATCATACAAGTCTCCTTTATGTTGAGAACATCATTGCTTGATCCATATCATGCATTGCATATGACTGACTTTTACCTTTCAGGAAAGATGCAGTTTAAAGTCTCAATCACATTTCAAGACCTAGACCGGTTCAGTTAAATTGACCCTAAGATTTTCCTGATGCTTATCCAGTCAAAGGCCTTCTCTGGTTCAGTCAGATCGACCCTAAGATCTCCCTGATGCTTATCCAGTTGAAGATGTTTCAAGACCTAGACCGGTTCAGTTAAATCGACCCTAAGATTTTCCTGATGCTTATCCAGTCAAAGGCCTTCTCTGGTTCAGTCAGATCGACCCTAAGATCTCCCTGATGCTTATCCAGTTGAAGATGTTTCAAGACCTAGACCGGTTCAGTTAAATCGACCCTAAGATTTTCCTGATGCTTATCCAGTCAAAGGCCTTCTCTAGTTCAGTCAGATCGACCCTAAGATCTCCCTGATGCTTATCCAGTTGAAGATGTTTCAAGACCTAGACCGGTTCAGTTAAATCGACCCTAAGATTTTCCTGATGCTTATCCAGTTAAAGGCCTTCTCTGGTTCAGTCAGATCGACCCTAAGATCTCCCTGATGCTTATCCAGTTGAAGATGTTTCAAGACCTAGACAGGTTCAGTCAAATCGACCCTAAGATTTTCCTGATGCTTATCCAGTCAAAGGCCTTCTCTTGGTTCAGTCAGATCGACCCTAAGATCTCCCTGATGCTTATCGAGTTGAAGATATTCCAAGACCTTGTCCGGTTCATTTAAATCGACCCTAAGATTTTCCTGATGCTTATCCGGTCAAAGGCCTCCTCTGGTTCAGACAGATCGACCCTAAGATCTCCCTGATTCTTATTCCAGTAGAAGACACCCAAGATTTTTCTCAACAAGCGTTGTTGAAGTTAAAGACACCCAAGATTTTTCTCAAACGAGCGTTGTTGAAGTTAAAATCGCCCAAGGTTCTCTTACCATCCATGCTAAGGCAGTAACCATCCCTGGTTCATTCATCAGCGTTTGAAGCTCCAGACTCAGCTCCTGTAACCAGTCAGGACACATCTATACCAAGCATCTAAAAATCAGCTCCTGCAACGTGTCAGGTACTCATTTGTTCTTTTGCAGGTATGCAGGTTCTCGCCAAGGAATCTCCTACGCGATCAACATCCCGATGGCATCTATAAGCCCATCATCCTATCCAGCAATCTCTAAATGGCATCTATAAGCCCATTCCCCCATCACTGCTACTATGTGAGCGCAAATTTCTGGGCACTCTAGTGTCCAATCATCTTCTACCCTCGGATTACGAAAGGCACGTCAGCCAATCTGCATCCTCAGGTCTAAGAAGATTGAACAGGGGCCATTGTTGTACCCCAAAATTTTCCCTCCCATATTCTTCAAGAAATTGACAAGCCAAGTCACAAAATTCCCCAAGGGTTATGCAGTTCAACTGTCTCCTATACAGTCAAAACTAGGGTTTGTGTTCTGATCAAGAATTGAAAGTTTTCAAAGGCCCAATCAAGTCTCATATGCCTACAAAGATGGTCAAGTATCCTCATGTCAAGTTTCAAGACATTCAGCTCAAAATTGCACAGTCAAAACCCTAGATTGCACTACAGTCAACTGTAGGGGCAAAATGGTCATTTGGCAGTCAAAAGTTCAAATTTTTGGTCAATATATCATTTTGAAGCCACAAACATCATTTGATCAATGCTTGATCATGATTCTCAAAATTTGGCTCAGAAATCATCAAAGATGCAAAAGTTGCTATATTTGGACAGTTGAAAAAGTCAACTGAAATTGACCAGGGCATAACTTTCACATGGATTATCAGAAAAATTCCATCCAAAGCTCATTTTGAAGAGAAAGACATTTCCTACAATTCATCTTCATACTTCAAGTCCAAGAAATGCTCTCACAAAAAGTTATCAATTTCAACATTATAGGTCATTTTCAAAAGTCAACAAAAAGGGACTTTAAGTCAAAGGCCATAACTTGAGATTGGTAAATCAAAATGACATGGGACCAAAGTCATTGGTTAGAGGACTCAAAGACCTTTCCAAAATGTCCAAGAACATGTGAAAAGCTTAAAAATTGAGCAAGTTATGCCTTGTGGAAGTTGGGGAATTTTTGGAAATTTTTGAAAGTCAACATTGATACAAATGATCCAAAAATGCTAATGGGCCCATTTTTCTTCCAAGTTTCTTCATGCCAAGCCTATGCACGACCATTAGGCCCAAAGGGAAGTATTTTCTCATTTTTTAATTATTTATTTGAATTTATATTAATATTAATTCATTTAAATTATTTAAATATATGAAAAATATAAAGCTTGACCTAAAAAATCTTTTTGTACACATTCTAGGCTCAAGATTTCGTGTACAATTAAATATGGCAAGATTTGGTGTGATTGGAGCATGATTGAACCAAATAACATGAAAAAAGATTCAAAAAAGATTTTACAAAATCAATTAGCAAAAACCATTATGGCATGAGATTTTGTTCAATTTTCTTAACCTAATATGCTCTATACATATTCAGGAATCAAAACCTAATGGTCTTAGACTCAAAACTGCGCAGCAATTGACATCACAAAACTTGAAAATTGTCCATAAACTCAAGAACTGAAAAGCATTCAAGAGGTGGTTTTAAGCCCTAACATTCATCCAAATAGCTTCCTTAGGCATTCCTGAACAGATTCCAATCGCTATCAACCACCAAAGCGCAAAGAATCGGTAGTTAGAACTCAAACTGTAAAGCGAAATTCTTGAAATCACATATCATAAATCATACGTCTTTTTGCATTTTTGTTTATATATTCATGTTCCTGATGAAGTTTGTGAACTAACCATCATATTTAATTGAGTTTTCGTGCGCCATATACAGATTTACCATTATTGTGTTCTAGGGTTTTCACGAGCTTTGATTTGGGCATTTCGTGATACTGTAAAATTGAGGCTCATCAGTACCATGATCAAAACCAGCGCGATTAGACGATCAATATACAACTATCGCGCCTAATTTATATGCAATGAGGGGCTATTCGCTATTATGGGATTTGACTTGTTTTGAGGGGGTTCAGAACCCCCGTTAACCTTTCTCTATTTTTCAGGCAAAATGCAATCTTGAGGAAGACGATGAAGTGGCGTGTATTGATTGGACCATTTGAAATTTTCACGCGCTGGACCACTCTGGCTTTGGTCTTCCTTTTTATTATTTGTTGACTATAATATAATAACGTGTGCGTAGTGGCTCAGATGGTGGACGTTGATTGCGTTAACCCTTGTGACCTGGGTTCAAGTCCCAGGTCTGGCAAGTTTCAATGTTATTTTTCAATATAAAATCCTATGCTACGCTAACATCCAGGTTCACCATGTACCATCACAATCCATCATACACGCGTCCAGTGAAAGCAAATCAAGGGCATGGATTCAAAGAGCACGCTACGCTCTAGTCAATGCATCATACAGGATTCAAAAAGTCAACAAATTCCAATGCTTAATGGGCCAGAATGCTAGGCCTGTACCTCACAAATTGGGGCTACCCCCCCCTTGGTTTGCCTTCTCTTTCTTTCTATTTTTATTTTTATTTTTATTCTTGTTTTAATTATTATTTTTATTACTGTTTATTTAATTAATTATTTTTTAACAAAATATAAAAACATTACAAAAAATCAAAAAAAGGATAAAAACATAAAAAATATTTATTGTATTTATTTTCTTGTAAATAATTAACATGTAAATGAATTTAGTAAAATAGGTTAATTAATTTTGATTCTTTAATTCCTTTTTTTTACAATAATAATATTCCCTTTATTTATTTTCTATAATTTTGGCATGTAAATAAATTTAGTTTTAATTAGGTCATAATTTTAATCCTTTTAATAACCAAAATCCAAAAATAGAATTAGGTTTAATTTTTATTCATTTTAATTTCCCTTTTTAATAATAATATTTATTTTATTTATTTTCATAAATTAAATTTTGCATGTAAATTAACTTAGATTTTAATTAGGTCAAAAATTCAATATTTTCACAATAAACTTAAAAAAACATTAGAATTAGGATTTAGCATTTTATAATAATTTTAATTAATTTTTCTTTTTCTCCTTAAAACCTAAAAAACACAAAAATACCAAAAACATTTAATTTTTAATTAATTAATTCTTATTAACTTTAATTTCTTATGAAAGGGTCCAACGCCCATACTTTTAATTATTAATTTCGCGCATTTTACTTTGTCGCTTATTATAATTATGTACATGTCCCAAAGCCTTGTAACGATTTTATTTCTCGCACTTTTTATTCGCTTTCTTTATTTTTCCGTCAAATCGGGTCCGGTTTAATTTTGGCGATGTGGACCCGCGCCATTTGTAATAGTTTAGATTTATTTTTCGCAAACTTTATAACTGTTAAAAAAGCATGCAAGAATGAATGGCCTTAATTAAAATCAAGCGTAGATCACAACAAACATGACAAGACAAAAATATCTGAAAACGACACACGAATTGCACACACCACCCCTAGGGTACGCCTCACTGTTGCCTTTCGAAAGGTGATCGTCGAGTAGAGGATGTCTTAGTAAGTCCTCATGATCCGGGAACCTGGCATGAGGGTAGCTTCTAAGGTGTCTTCCTATTGCTCTGGTGATCACCATGTCCCTAAAAATCGAATTGACCCGAACACCTCCAACGGTGGTGCTACCTACCTCTCAATGGTGGGACGGCACTACTTTAAAGGACATTTACACAGACGAATTCCTTAGGGTAGGTAGGTTCTCGTAGATACTTGCTCTCTTCAAAAAACAAACAAAAATCTTTTCACACTGACACTTTTTCAAAAGCTTTCAAAGCAAATTTTTCAAACACTCTGACGTACGAGTCGATCTGAAATTTTTCAAGGAAACTTTTTAAAACCCACATTGAAAAGCAAACAAACATTTTTGAAAACATATTGAGCAAGTATCTAAGAGCCCATGGATAACCATGGATAGAAAGGGTGCTAACACCTTCCCTTTCTATAACATACCTCCCGAACCGAGAGCAATCTCTATAAGGAATTTTTCTGTGCTTTTGTCCTTTCCATTTGGAGAAAATAAAAGACGGTGGCGACTCTTGCTTCCGCGACATTTCGCGAACCAGCGTTAAACAGTCAGTTCCAGATCCACCGATCACAATCATCATCCTTTAACATATAGCACAATTAAAAAATAAAGGGATAAGATGAAGAGGGAGGGGAATGATAAGCTAATTTGGATCACCATTTCAAAATTCTTTCATCTTTAAATTCAACCACTCCTCTAGATGGATTAAAGCACTAAACATATCATTAATCCAAAGAACCAAAAATGAATTAAATAATTCACTCTTAGGTAGATTTGAATTGATGAACATTTATCCAACTTCATCTACATCACAAAGTCCATTGAGTTTAAAGACAAATTGGACATTTAAAATTGCAATCCAAACCAACAGTCAAAAGGAGTGAGTAGAAAAATCATTTTAGATCAAAGCTGTCCCAAAACAAGGCAAAAATACATTATGTCCATGTGTAAATCGATTGCACTACTGTGTAAATCGATTTACATAGTACAGTTTTCAAAAATTTGTGCAAATTTGCTTCTGTGCAATCGATTGCACAGTTACTGCAATCGATTGCACCCTATTACTTGCAGCAAAAACAGCATTTTAAAAGGCCAATTTCTTGTTCAAACTTTCCATCAAACACCTTATGATCATGGATCCAATTGAGCACGAAAATTCCATCAAATTATGAGAAAATAGTACCAATGGAATCACAAAACAATGCTAAATGAATCAATCCCAAAGATCACCAAGAGATCACATTGTGAAAGATGAATTATCTAACTTATCAAAGGTAGATCTAGAGAATTATCAAAACAACTTCAAGAATTTGCTTCAATTCAACCACAAGAATCAAATGCCAAGCTTGGATGTAGATAATTGATGAAGAAAAAGTGTTTGGATGAAGGTTTAGCTCAAATATTAGTAAGCTTCAATGCAAAGCTTACTAACTTTTCTTGAAAATGGAGCTTTGAGTGAATTTGGTAGGTGGAGAGAATTGAGAGATTTTTTAGCAAAGTGATTTTGGCTATCAAAAGCTTGAAATTTGAATGAGATGAGGGCTCTATTTATAGAGTTTAGGATTGGGATTAGTGGTAATTTGGTAATTGATTCTTGGAGCCAAAATTTGAATTAATGATAATTCTTTCAAAAATTGGAGCCAAAAATTTGACAAGCTTGAAATGCTTATTTTTTTCAAATTTTCATGCTGTGCAAATCGATTTGCACAATGTATTTTTTCAAAAATTATGCAAAATTCACTTTGTGCAATCGATTGCACTCTAGGAGCAATCGATTGAACAGTGAAAAAATGAATTTTTTTTAATTCTTTTTCTTTGCAAATAGAGATTTTAGGGAAATAATACCGGAAAACCTTATCTGCCATATGCTTCGACTTGGTACCTACAAAACACAAATATGCAAAGACAAAGACAAATATTTTTTTGTATTTTGATTAGAAGTTAGTCAACAACACAAGAGCAAACTTAAAGATAGGATGCAAATGTGATGAATGAAGCTATTTATTAATGATTGTGACCAAATGAAAAAATATGGTATGAAAGTGCGACTGAAAATGTTAGGGGTAAAATTTAGGGTACAACAAGAACCTATCGGCTTTCATTCTGGAATCACCATCCAAGGGACTCATTTCCATACATTCCCTTTACAAACCTCCCAATCTACACAATAGGATACCAATATATCTCATCTTCAGTATCTACCATAAATCAGAACATAATTTAAGAGACATAAGCTCTCAAATGTTTTCTGAAAGAAATGTTCAGAAATCAGATTTGCACTCAATCATTAGACAAACACTCAGCTCCCATCAAGGTATTTGTAGTCAACTTTCATGCATAATCCTAATAAATACTCAGTCTCCCGTCAAAGTACTTATCAGTTAGTCAGATAAGATTACTTTCTCACACTAGGTAGGACTTTAATCTGACATCCTTCTTCTTCACACCTGTGATATTTTCTGAATCTTTGACATGACATCCAATCATGGCAGCCAAAACATTCCAGATTAGGTCAGTGGCTTGACCTTAAACTCAACTTTGGAGAACACACAATTTTCTTCTTACTGAACCATGATATGAGATAATTCCCCAGAAAGAACCATCCTCTTGATGTACTTTTTCTATCATAAGCATTTCCTTCCCAATCAGCATCACAATATCCACTAAATGCAGAGCTAGATCCATGAGAATACAACATACCATAGTCACTTCTCTCATTCACATACTTTAGTATTCTCTTCACATGGTTGGAATGGATAACTTTGGGATCAGCTTGATATCTAGCACATACCCCTTTTTCATCTTTAGACAACTTCAGATGTGTGGGAGCAGGTATTCTCTTGTGACTGGCATTTTTCATCCTAAATTTCTTTACTATATTCTTCACATATTTGCTCTGAGATAAGAATATGGAATCTTTCATTTGTTTAACTTGCATACCAAGAAAGTAGGTTAACTCACCAACAAGGCTCATCTCAAATTCTGGCTGCATTTGCTTGACAAAATGTTGAACCATCTCATTTGACATCCCACATAAATCTGTGCAATCATGATCTTCCCTTCTTCTTCCTTGATAAAAAGAGTTTTGTCTATGCCGCCTTTATTATATCCATTCTCACCAAGAAATTCTGTCAGTCTCTCATACCAAGCTCTTCGAGCCTGCTTTAGATTATACAAAGCTTTCTTCACTTTGTACACATGGTTAGGAAAGCTTGGATCAACAAATCCCTTAGGCTGTTCCATATAAACTTCCTCATTCAGATAGCCATTTAAGAAGGAACTCTTTAAATCCATTTGAAACAACTTAAATCTCAGAATGCAAGCAACTCCTAAGAGTAGTCTGATTGATTCAAGTTTGGCAACAGGGGCAAATGTGTCATCAAAAAAACAACTCCTTCAATTTGAGTGTATCCTTGAGCAAAGGTCACTTTTATTGCTGAAATAATGTTCCAACATCTTCTATGACATCATCCATTGTTACTATGGTTCTGAGGGAAACATCCATAGTAACTCATACTCAACTCTTGTATAGGAAACACAAGGAAACATACCAACAACAACATATCAATCTTCAGGATCAGACTACCAACATATGTAGAGGATTGCACGAGCCACATCTCAATAAACTTTTCTTCAGACCTCCTGTCTGACTTTGAGATGATGGATGCCATTGTCTGTACCTACATAGGAGATTTCCTCTATTAGGTATCTATACAGACTTTTCAAAGAAGTATGTTTCCCCTGATTCTTCAAAAACAATTCCCTTCAAATTTTAACATCTTCAAAGATGTCACAACATTATTTCTGACATCATATCAACCCTTGACAAGGGGATCTTCTTCAAAAACTTCTGAGGGTACACAAAGAGAATCACAAATTATCTTCCTCAAGGGTAATCAAAACAACATTGTGGTTGGATCACAATACTCCTCTTCAAACATAATCTGTTCTATAGCCACATCTCATAAAGGGTCTGCTGGTTCCTTTGATCAGAAGGATCTTCCAAATACGAGCTCATCTCATAAAGGGTCTGGTGGAGATTCCTCTATGAGTTATTCTCAAGAACATGGAGTTCAACCTCTATACTCCCATAAGCCTTGGCCAAAAATAAACTGATACATGGAGTAAATAAACTGTTGACCGTGTCCTGATCAACCTGCACAAACCAAATGCCTCCTCTTCTAGATCAGGAGTAGGTTCCAAACAAAAAGTATTCATAACATTTTTGTTCAACACCCAAGGAATCTGTTCTTCAACTGGTAGTTGCATACCTGCTGAAATAATGTTCTAACATCCCATAGAACATCGGTTCCTTCTTCTTGGAACACACCATCCTTGACTGTCTTTAAGGTCAATATGCAGATGTGTATAAGCATCATTGATCAATTGATTTTCATCAACCTTATTGATAAATGTATTTATGAGTGAACTTGAGGAAGATCTCAAGTATCTTTGACACTTTTAATACGGTTGAAAATGTCAACATATATTTCGTTGAGGATAACAACCCTAATATCCTTCCCATACTTTCGGGGTTATATCAGATACAAAGCAGCGGAATACAAAAAACTCCTCAACACAATTCTTACACACTTATCCAAGTATAAGCATGGAAACTTAGGATTAAAAGTAAATCAACCCTACGTGCAACAGCTTCCCACTAAGCTACAGGCCTGAAGGCATAAAAACATGAACAATACCTGTCACAGATAACCAATGATCCTTACCACAAGATCATCTGTACAATAGTATGATTTGTCCAAGTCCATACCTCTTTTCAGTAAATACTTTCTTCCTTTCCCATGACCAGAAAGTACCTTCCCAGGATCTCACTCAAAACAGGATGCCCACTCTAATACCAATTAAAATTCGGGTACAGCAGACTCAGATGTTCAATAAGGATGTCGAGACATCTGATCTGACACAAACTCGCAGACAAGATAAAACAATACTGAAAAGATAAAGAACACACCAGAATTGTTTACCCAGTTTTGTGTACAACAACGCCTACTCTAGGGGCTGCCAAGCCATGAATGGAGTCCATTATCAGTAATATCAATTTGCAGACCTTACAGCCAACACACCCATTAACGATCTACACACTTAATCATTAACCAATGACCCTTCTACCTAGGTCCTACCTAGATATGGAATATCCCCATCCCACTTCCAATCATCGCAATGATATCTAGCAGTCAACACCTCAGACTGCATCGACAACCCTTCACCAAGATTCTGATCACACAGATAGACAATTTGGAAGACACACTTCCAATACAACCTAGCTAAGTCTCCAATCCAAACTCCACTATTTGTTAGCTTTCCTCCTAACACATCCTGGAGTTGCTTCAAAGCTTCCTCCAAGAACAATACACCTCTTACCTACAAGCTTCAAGGTGAACATGGTAACCTTCCCACAACCCGAGAGCTTTACCTTGACAAAACCCTAGTCTTCTACATCTTGAGTAGTATCTTTTCTAGGTTACAAACCCTTCTATTTATAACCTGTTACCCAACTGGTTTTGGGCCTTCAATCACAGCAAGTTAGCTGTAACAAACTGCAGAAACTTTTGCCCTAAGAAAGGTCTTTAATCTTTAGTTTCCTAAATAATCTCCTTATTTAGAAAGTCTTCATTCTCCTTGATTTCTGATTGAATTTTCTAGACCTTTAAATATGCACCACATAGGATGCATAATATTCTCCTGAATATTCAGCCTATGTTAAGAATAAACTAAATCTCATTAATCCAACTCAGTAGGTGCGATGTCAAAGACATCTTCTTCGACATGTTGTTCCACCTGTTGAAAAAGTTCAACACAACATGTTCTGACATTGTAATAGGACTTCTTGTTGTACATGTTCTTCTTAGAAGGTTTATACATACTATTCTACATTACATGATTGTTGCTATTATTTGTTTTATAAAAATTAAGCCAATCCTAAAACAAGAGAACTAACAGCCCTGACAATGGGGGAAGGATTACTAAAAAAATACAAAAGAAAAAAAACTATCCTAGGTGTGGGGATGTCTTTGGGAAATCTCTCTAGCAAAAGAGTCCCAGTCTCCCTAGCCTTCTCATCATTAGGCACAACCTCTTTATAAGGAAACTTTTTCTCTATCTTTTTATCCATGGTTGGTCGTACACATGATTTTCTTCCTCTACACACCATCACTTTAAAGTAATCAAGCTTGTGAAGGTCAAGCTTAGGATAGATAAAATGTACCCTCTCTTTTGCCTTATCGAGCTATTGGTCCATAGAAAGGAGACCATCCAAGTGGGCCTTCTCAAGGTCCATCCATTCAGATCGGTCTCAACCTCAACCATGTACTTTGGTCAAAGAAGTTTGTTTCATAGGTTTTTTTCTCCTTCCAAAGTTTGTTCGTCTCCCGCTCGCCCTTTTCAGAGGCATTCTTGGCCTAAATAATTACTTCATGATAATATTATTTCTCTCGTTAGTAGAAGTCAACATGGTTTAATGATCTCATAACTTCCCATATGCTTCTTGAATTCCACCTTTATATTTCCCTACCTCTTTGACAAAGCGTCATAGTCTTCGAATAAGGCATGAATTAAGACAAAACGTCTCATTAGATAGGTGGATAGGAAATAAAACATATTTTGGGGGCACATTAATTTGGCCTTCTCCAAATCTTCAGTGGTAATGAGATGGTCACATATGAATGACATTACACCAAATCTCTTCTTCCAGAAGCAAAACTCTTCTTCTCTAAAAGTGGAGTAATAACCACCTTTTGAAGGACTATTACTACCACCATCCATGAAGCTACTCAATTATAGGTCTATGGAAGCAATTGTGTCCACATATATATGCTCGTTTCTAGAATCATCATACTCCTATTTATTAGGGCGATTTCAAGCTTTCAAGAGGAAGTGTTAGCATGACCATAGTTTGGGGATCTACCTTAATGATTATCCCCTTTGTGACAACTTTTGTTTTATTAGACACCCAAGCTAGGAAGCCATAGGGGTCATTTTGGTGACTAGGTTCTGCCTTGCCTAAGCAAGTTTTAGACTTCCCCATAACCGCTTTCCTTTTCGCCAATGGAAGAAGGGTCATCCTCTTTGCAAAAAAATTTAATTAGAACCAGTGCATAAGGGAGATACATTATGAAATCATCATACACATAAAATGCATCGGCATCAAGAGATCTCCTTTAACTCTAAGTAGATCTCTCACCCCCTCCCCATTATAGCAAATTTATCTAATAGGTCGATCATGTTTCTATATGTCTATTTCGCTAAGTTCAGATATGTTATAACCCATGATAGTAAGGGGATATCCTATCCAGTATATATGAAACATATGTGTCCCATCTTATTCATATAAGAAAGCAGTATATTGGGCAATGCCTTAACCTGAACAAACCTTTCCTTTGAGTTTTTGTAATTAGAAGTTCAAAGGGAGAATAGCTTGCCCGAGGATGGCACTCAAACAGACCCATCCACCCTGTGATCGGTGGAAATAGAACTGATTGTTTAAAGTTGGTTTCACGAAATGTCGCGGAAGCAAGAGTCGCCACCGTCTTTTATGTTCTCCAACATGGAAAGGACAAAAGCACAGCAAAATTCCTTATGAGAATGTTTCTCGGTTCGGGAGGTAGATTTATAGAAAGGGAAGGTGTTAGCACCCTTTCTATCCGTGGTTATCCACGGGCTCTTAGGTACTTGCTCTTATGTTTTCAAAATTTGTTTGCTTTTCAAGTGTGTGTGGGTTTTGAAAAAGTTTGTTTGAAAACTTCTCGGTAACTCTTGTATCAGTCCTCAAGAGTGTATGAAGTATTGTTTGAAAACTTTTTGAAAGTGTAAGGTGTGAAAAGTATTTTGTTTGTTTTTGAAAAGAGCAAGTACCTAAGAGAAATCTACCTACTCTAAGGAATTAGGCTGTGTAAGAGTCCTTTAGATAGTGCTATCCCACCATTGAGAGGTAGGTAGTACCATCGTTGGAGGTATTCGGGTCAATACGATTGTAGGGACAGTGTGGTCACCGAAGCAACAGTAGGACACCTTAGAAGTAACCCTAATATCCTAGATCCTTTTATTCGAGGCAACTGTTTCGAGGCAACTGGATCTTTTAGACAGAAGGGCGACCTCTAAGACACCCTATACTTGATGACCACGTTCGAGGCAACCAGTGAGGCGTACCCTAAGAAGTGGCATGTGCTTTGTGTGTTGTTTTCCAGTTAAGGTTATTGTACATGTTATTTGTGAGCTACAGATTAATTTTATTTTTCATACATTCTTTCATGCATTTTTTAACAGTTAGGAGTGCGGAAAATAAATTGCGGAAAGATAAATTCTAACTATTACAAGGCGCGGGTCTATACATCGCCAAAAACAAAAACTCGTTTTTGAAAAGTAAATGCAGAAAATTAAAGAAAGCAATAAAATCCTAATTACTATTACATCCTCTGTACAGATACATAAATATAATCAAAATAAATAAATACGCGCGAATAGAAATTTAATCGGGAAACGTCCTAAGGGTTTTGACCCTTTTAAGAAAAAAAATGAATTTTTTTGTCCTTTTTTGTGATTAAATGAAATTAAAATTAATAACTAATTAATTAATTTATTAAAAGAAAAATGTTTTTGTATTTTTATGTTTTTAATGAAAGAAAATAAAAGGAAATAAAATTAAAAGTTAATAAAAACCTAATTCTAAATTTATTTTAGTTATTAAGAAAAAAAGGTTAAAGTTGCCTAATTAAAACTAATTCAATTTATTAGTATTTATTTACAAAAGTAAAATGAAATTAATAATAATAATAATATTAGTTCTTTTTTTTTTTTTTTTATTGTGAAAGGGTTAAATAATTAATTTTGGTGATAATAATAATAATTAAAAAAAAGTTAATAACTAAATTAGAAAATATAAAAAGGAAAAGAAAAAGAATAAACCAAGGGAGGGGGTCTGGGCCCAATATGGAGGTGAAAATTGGAATCTGAGGCCCATTACTCATCCAGCCACGTTGACTCCTTGGATCAAGTGTTTGTTGGTTGACTGAGTGCATGGTGAGGATCACTTCCTGGCCTTTGGATGCATGCCTGTAGCCACCTGGCGCTTTGGATTTGTGAGGCGCATGATAAGCCTTCTTTGAAGCCTGCACACAAGTACGTAAGAAAAAATAATATGGGATTTTGAGGGGACCTGGTAAAACTTACAGCGCGGTATGATGGATCTTAGGACGTGGCAAGGGTTGCTTTAGCTTCAGAATATGGCAAAGA
This sequence comes from Vicia faba, assembly GCA_948472305.1. Taxonomy (NCBI): domain Eukaryota; kingdom Viridiplantae; phylum Streptophyta; class Magnoliopsida; order Fabales; family Fabaceae; genus Vicia; species Vicia faba. The sequence continues at coordinate 752,816,390 of OX451735.1, read as the reverse complement.
AGAGAGTCACGTTCTCCTTTTGGCCTGAAAATGCTTGCAACACTCCTTTTGATCTCACGCTTTTTTTTGACACTTTTTGGATTTTGCTCTGGCCGTTTGTGCACACTCTAGGTTGTGAATGAGGCTTGCAAGGCTTGTATATATAGTAATGAGTGAGAATAAGTCACATTTAGGAGCTTTTAACCATTGCCATGAAGTTTTGGATTTCCTCTTTAACACCATTAAAGAAACTTGCCATTTTTGTTCAAAATTTGAATTTCATGCTCATAATGGACTTTACACGAAATTGGTAGGTGGATTATGATGTATCAAAGTCATTCAAGCCACAAGATATCCTTTAATTAATTTTTTTGATTTTCATTTGAATTTTATGGATTTAAAATGAATTAAATCAATAAAATTAAATAAAAATAGAAAAAATAAATTTTTAATCTTGAATTTAATCATGGGACACGTGGGTGGCATGACAAGGCTAAATCAAGTGAAAAAAGTGGGCCCTTTTGTCAAAAATTGAAGTTTCAAGGATAGTTGACTTTTGCCATTTCACAAAAATTTCCCAACTTCTCCAATGCATATCTTGCTCAATTTTGAGGCTATGAACATGTTCTTGGACATTTTGGAAAGGTCTTGAAGTCCTCTAACCAATGCCTTTGGTCCCATGTCATTTTGATTTACCAATCTCAAGTTATGGTCTTTGACTTAAAGTGCCTTTTTGTTGACTTTTGAAAATGACCTATAATGTTGAAATTGGTAACTTTTTGTGAGAGCATTTCTTGGACTTGGAATGTGAATATGAGTTGTAGGAAATGTCCTCCCCTTCAAAATGAGCATTGGATGGGATTTTTCTGATGAACCATGAAAAAGTTATGCCTTGGTCAAGTTACAGTTGACTTTTCAACTGTCCAAAAATAGAAACTTTTGACACCTTGATGATTTTTGAGCCATTCTTGTGAAATCATGATCAAGACTTGATCAAATGATGATTGTGGCTTCAAAATAAGATGTTGACCAAAAATTTTGACTTTTGACTGCCAAATGACCATTTTGCCCTTGCAGTTGATTGTGAAGCAATTAGGGCTTTTGACTGTGCAACTTGACCTTGTGAGCCTTGAAACTTGACATGTAGATGCTTGACAATGTATATAGGCATATGTGACTTGATTGAGTCCTTGAAAACCTCAACCTCCTTGCAAGAACCAAAACCCTAATCTTTGACTGGCTTAGGAGATGTTAGGACTGTGCAACCCTTGAGAAGACTTGAGCAAATTGAGATGATGCTTGTCAAATCTTTGAAGAATATGGGAGGGCAAATTTTGGGGTACAACAGTTGCCCCTGTTCAATCTTCTTAGACCCGAGGATGTAGATTGGCTTGCGTGCCTTTCGTGATCCGAAGGTGGAAGATGATTGAACACTAGAGTGCCCAGAAATTTGCACTCATATAGTAGAGTATCAGCAGTGCGATGGCGGGGTGAGGAAGGTCGTCACCATCCATGGTGGTTAGAATCATAGCTCCTCCTGAGAAGACATGTTTAACCATAAATGGCCCTTCATACGTAGGGGTCCATTTGCCCCTAGGATCACTTTGAGGAAGAATGATGCGCTTGATTACCAGGTCTCCGACTTGATACTCTTGTCGTCTGACTTTCTTGTTAAATGCCCTGATCATCCGTTTTTGGTACGTTTGACCATGACAAATAGCGGTGAGTCTCTTTTCGTCGATTAGATTTAATTGATCAAGTCGAGTCTGGATCCAGTCATCTTCGCTTAAACCTGCATCCTTCATTATCCGGAGAGAGGGTATCTGGATTTCAATAGGCAAGACTGCCTCCATGCCGTAGACCAAGGAAAAGGGAGTTGCCCCGGTTGACGTTCTTGCTGAGGTACGGTACCCATGAAGAGAAAATGGTAACATCTCGTGCCAATCTTTATAGGTCAATGTCATCTTCTGCACAATCTTCTTGATGTTCTTATTAGCTGCTTCGACAACCCCATTCATCTTCGGCCGGTATGGAGAAGAGTTGTGGTGTTGTATCTTGAATTGCTCGCAGAGCTCAGTGATCATCTTGTTATTAAGATTGGTACCATTGTCCGTAATGATCCTCTCTGGTACACCGTATCGACAGATCAGGTTATGCCGAATGAACCGTGCCACGACGTTCTTGGTTACGGTAGCATAGGAGGATGCTTTGACCCACTTTGTGAAGTAATCAATCGCTACCAGGATGAAGCGATGCCCACTGGATGTCGTAGGTCTGATCTCGCTGATCATATCAATGCCCCACATTGCAAAAGGCCAAGGTGTTGTCAAGACGTTCAGAGGTACTGGAGGAACGTGCACCTTATCAGCATATATCTGGCATTTGTGACACGTCCGAGAATGTTGGTAACAGTCGGCTTCCATTGTGGACCAAAAATATCCTGCCCGAAGGATTTTCTTTGCCATGGTATGTCCACTGGAATGTGTTCCAAAGGTACCTTCATGCAGCTCTGCCTGATCTTTTCTGCTTCAGTCTTATCCACACAATGCAGTAAGGTTGAATCATGGTTTCACTTGTACAGAATGTCGTTGCTGAGAAAGAACTTTGCAGCGAACCTTCTCAGAAACTTTTTGTCATTGATGGATGCACCTTCAGGGTATTCTTGAGCTTCCAAGTACCTCTTTACTTCATGATACCAAGGTTTCTCAGTTACCTCTTCAGCCTCAAGATCACAGCAATGTGCAGGTTCATCTAGTTTCCAGATAATGATCCGGGGAGCCTCGTTGTCCCATTTGACTTTGAACATGGAAGACATCGTAGCCAGCGCGTCCGCCAACTGATTCTCCTCTCTTGGGAAGTGTTCAAAAGTTATCTCCGTGAAATGGGGGATCAATGTCAACACACACTCTTTATAAGGAATGAGATTTGGGTGTTTCGTATCCCACTCGCCTTTGATCTGATTGATCACGAGAGCAGAATCTCCGAAGACACTCAGACACTTGATCCTTAAGTCAATTGCAGCTTGCAGACCCATGATGCATGCCTCATACTCCGCCATATTGTTGGTGCAGTTGAAACATAGCCGGGCAGTAAGTGGAGTATGAGTACCTTTGGGGGATATGATCACAGCGCCGATGCCATTACCCAAAGCGTTTGAGGCTCCGTCAAAGTGCATAGACCATCGGGATCCTTCCTCAGGTCCTTCATCCGGTCCAGGTGCTTCACAATCAGTTACTACCATGATATCCTCGTTTGGAAATTCAAAGTTCATAGATTGGTAGTCATCCACTGCTTGGTGTGCCAAATGGTCTGCCAATACACTTCCCTTGATTGCCTTCTGAGTCGTGTACTGGATGTCGTATTCCGTCAAGATCATCTGCCATCTTGCTATTCTTCCAGACAGAGCAGGCTTTCCGAATATGTACTTTATTGGATCCATTTTTGAAATCAACAGAGTAGTGTGAGTCAACATATACTGTCTCAGCCGGCGAGCAGCCCATACCAAAGCGCAGCAAGTTTTCTCGAGCAGTGAGTATCGGGTCTCACAGTCGGTAAACTTTTTGCTAAGGTAATAAATGGCGTGCTCTTTTCGGCCAGACTCGTCATGCTGCCCCAACACACACCCCATTGAGTTTTCCAGTACTGTCAAGTATAGTATTAGAGGTCTCCCTTCAACCGGTGGCATAAGAATGGGTGGCTTTTGGAGATACTCTTTGATTCTGTCGAAAGCAACCTGACATTCATCGTTCCAACATACTACTTGATCTTTCTTCAGTAGTTTGAAGATTGGTTCACAGGTAGCAGTTAGGTGCGAGATGAATCGGGCAATGTAATTCAGACGTCCTAGAAAGCCTCTGACTTCTTTCTCTGTCTTGGGAGCTGGAATCTCTTGTATGGCTTTCACTTTGGCAGGGTCCACTTGAATACCTTTGTCACTCACGACGAAGCCTAGCAGTTTTCCAGATCTTACTCCGAAGGTGTACTTGTTCGGGTTCAACCTCAGCTTGTACAACTTCAGACGGTCAAACAGTTTCCGTAGATGGTCAAGGTGTTCCTCCTCAGTTTGGGATCTTGCAATCATATCGTCGACATATACTTCTATCTCATGATGGATCATGTCATGAAATAAAGCAACCATGGCACGTTGGTAGGTTGCCCCAGCATTTTTCAACCCAAAAGGCATGACCTTGTAGAAAAAGTTCCCCCACTGAGTAACAAAAGTGGTCTTCTCCATGTCTTCAGGAGCCATCTTGATTTGATTATAACCTAAGAACCCATCCATGAAGGAGAGTACCTTATGCTGAGAAGTGTTGTCAACCAGAACGTCGATGTGAGGCAAAGGGAAGTCGTCTTTGGGGCTTGCCCTGTTTAAATCCCTGTAATCAACACACATTCGGACCTTACCATCTTTTTTTGGCACTGGGACCACGTTGGCAACCCACTGAGGGTAAGAAGTTACTGCAAGAAAACCAGCATCAAATTGTTTCATAACCTCAGCTTTGATTTTCTCGGACATCTCTGGACGCATACGGCGGACCTTCTGTTTAACCGGAGGACAGTCTTCCTTGGTAGGCAGGTGATGAACCACAATGTCGGTATCCAACCCAAGTGTGATACGGTGGGAGAACTGACTTGGGTTTTGCGTTTGTATTCGCACTTGTTCGATTGAGCAAGAGTCGCCACCGACTTTTTATTTTATCCTAAAGGAAAGGTTAAAAAGCACAGGAAAAACCTTTTTGAGATGTTTCGTGGGTTCGGGGGGTAGATTATGAAAAGGGAAGGTATTAGCACCCTTTTCATCCATGGTTATCCATGGGCTCTTAGTTACTTGGTTTTAGATCACTTGCCTTGATTTTTGATTGCTTGAAATTGTGGTGTATGTGTGTGTTTTGAAAATGTTTTTGAAATAGACGCCTTTGTTTCGGCAACCAATGTAATTGACTCGTGTTTGAGTGTTTTACAAAAGTGTGTATCTTTTCGAAAAGATGTTTCAAATGTTTTTGAGAGTTTGTTTTGAAAGTGTTTGTGAGGTGTGGTTTTTGAAAAGGAGGCAAGTGTTTTTTTTGCAAGTTGATCTCAAGTAACTAAGAGTTTTGTCTACCCCTATTGTACTCAAAGGTTTTCTCTATGTTTTCAACCCCTTTTTAACAATTTTGTTCCACCATTAAATTTGGTGGACAATCTTGCATTTAGGAAGTTTAACGGGACGGCGCAGGTCATCGTATGGACCATGAATGCAATGGTGCCAAGTGTCTTTGGCAATTTGCTTGAAGGGACTTGATCATTTTGATAGGCAACTTTCGAAAGCGTCATCGAGGGACTTATGATCATTGGAATTTGTTTTGCCAAAGAAACTCGATGTGCAAGCATGGCCCATTTTGGAAGGCAACATGTGGGATCACCCTAGGGGGTGCAAGTGTGATTGTGTATTGATTTCATGCATTTGTATTTGTATTAGGTTATCTAGCGTTCGATTTTATGTACATACAAACCCTAGGTCTAACCATGGTATAATTCGAAAGCGGTAAATTGCGGGAATTTAAAGTCTACGCTATTACAGATAGTATCCGGGAGTGGGGGCATAAATGTACAAATGGGGATGAGACTTAAGTAATTACAACCAAATCGAATTGCGATCAAATATATATGTATCACGTATAGCAATGTAGAAGAAAAGCAATTGCGTATATGTGAAGCAAAGTAAATGTATGGTGTAAGTGTAATGAGAATTATTTATAAATTAAGAAAATGTGAATTTAATGTGTTATCAAGTATGGTTTACTTAATAAAAGAATTAGATGTTTTCTTTATTTAATTTGTAATCTTGTATTTTTCTTTAATATGTACAAAAAAATATTTTAATTAAAAAAAAGAAAAATGTTTTAAGTTTTAATTATATTATGTATATTAAAAAAATGTATTTTAATTGATTATGTACAAAAATAATATCTTGAAAAAAGGAAAAGTATTTATCTAAAGGGAAAAATTATGTAATTATGATTTATGTACAAAGAATATTTTTAAGAAAAGAAATGTGTTATTTTAAAGAAAGAATTATGTATTTAGGTATGAAAGTATTTTTTATTTACTTAATCATTTTATGTATAAAAGGAAAAGGAAAATGTTTTTTTAAGAAAAATTAATATTTCAAGTTGTTTTAATTAATATATTTATACAAAATTAGAACAAAAATTGAGGTATTGGGTTAAGTGATAAAAGATGTTAATATAAACATGATTTTAGTCTTAACAGAATGGGCTTTAGGCATTTCAGAAATGGGCAAGGCCCAAATGTTTCACGTTTGTTTTTTAGGGTTGTGAGTTATTGTATCATTTGGATGAAGGGCTTAGAGTTTACAGCGCCGTTTATTTCACTTCATCTTCTTCTTTGCTCAATGCAACGGTTACTGATCGGGACCTCCACCTAGAGCCACCGCGCCATCATCCATTCTCAACCTCAGGCTCACTCGATCAGCAGTAAGAAGGGGTATGATTTCTCGTTTGCGTTTTTAGGATTTTCGTTAATTCCCTTTTTGCATGTTTAGTCTTTTTTCATTTATGGATTCTGATTCTTGGTTTACGCGAGGTTTTGAAAAGGAATGAAAAGAAATTCTACCTTTTGGAGGAGGCAGAGGAGGAATGAGGATGGGATCGGAGGCGTTTGGAGGCTTGACGGCGGAGAGACGGTGAAGACGTTGAGCTCGCTTGGATTCCTGGTATTTCGTACTTTGTCCCTTAGGTTTGATGATGACACTTGAACTGAAAACCTCTTTGATTTCACTTCTTCTTCTTGCTTGTCTTGATGCCTCGCTTTTGTATGCCCTGTGAATGCTTGAGTTGCCTGTTTGTGTTTGATTTGTGAATGCTAGCCCAATGATGAACCCTAGGTTCTGAGGGTTTTGAATGCTTGATTTTGAGTCTTCTTTGGGTTGCTTGTTGTATGCTTCAGTATGCTTTAGCGTGATGTTGTATAATTTGATTATTTAGCCCTATGATGAATATCTCTGAGGGCCCTTGGGATGTTTGACCCTGTGTGTTCCTGAACATGCTTTAGCTTGATGGTTTTTTTTGGCGAAGGTTTCAGGTTTGTGGCCTGAAATGCAGGTTAGTGGCTTGACAGGGTTTCACAGGTTTTAGGCTTATGAGGTCTTGACAGTTTAGGTTTTAACTGGTTTTGATTGAGGCTGGAAACAGGTTACTGATGGTTAATGGTTTGATAGGTTATTGGCTGGAGGTTTAAGCTTATGGCTTAGCAGGTTGTACTGGTTTAGACATTGCTGGCTTTAGTTGACAGTGGTTTATGTTTAAGCAGGGGTCTTGGCTTTAACTTTTAGGCTTGACTGCAGGTTCTGGGCTTTGAACATGTTTGTTTCTTTTCAGCAGGTTTGGCTCTTGGGTTTGAGACTTTTTGCAGGTTGAGACTTGTGAAGGTTGAGACTTGTGAAGGTTTTTTTTTTTAATGGTGAGGCTTGTATGCTGTTTAGGTTAGGCTTCAGCTTGGACAATGGTCTTGGCTTGATGCTTTCAACAGGTTGTTGGTTTGGAGCTGGAGGCTGGAAGGTTTTTGACAGGTTATGGGGCTTTGGTGGTTTGCTTCAGGCAGGTTATGGCCTTACTGGTTTTTAGGCCTGATGTTTGCTTCAGGTTACAGGTTATGCTATTTGGATATATTTTGCTTGATGCTTTCTCAGTTCTGTTTCTGTTTGTAAATTCTGCCTCCCTTTTTTGATATCTTCTCCTTTTGATATATGTTAGCAGTTTTTTATATTCTATGCCTCAAGCCTAAACCTGTAAGCCCAAACTCTTTTCTCTCTTCTCTCTCCAGTACAATTAAAACAATAAAAAATGTTTATGTTTGTACCTTTCTGAAAAAGCAAACAGCTGGGAAATGATGACTTGAAAACCTTGCTTGCAATAGTAGTTTAACTCTGCATATTTGTCTTCTCTTTTCCATACTTTGTGCTGCATCTTGTACCTTTTGATACTTTGATATCTTTTTGGACAGCCTTTGTTTAGTTTGACATTGGAACTGAGTTTTGAAATTTGAACTTGGTTTAGGCCATTCAGTTTGTAACTTGGACTTTGTATTTGTACATGCTGTCTTGCTTTGAACTATGCAGTTTTGACAATTTTGAAATGTGCAATTTTTGACTTTGTGCATTCATTTTTGACTTGCAAACATTTTCACCCTTCTTTGTGAACCGGGAGAAATCCCGTGATTTGCAGAGAGGGCTAACTGATCCCGGCCATTTGCTTTTAATGATGACCTTTTTTATCTGTCTGTCTCTTTAATTATTTATCCGCTTTAATTGACTTTTTCTTCTTTTCTTTGCAGATAAAAATTAAATGGAGAGGAAAAGCAACAGATGGAGGATGAAGAATTGAAGACTTAGAAAAATATTAGGATAGTTTTATTTAAATTTAAATAAATGTAATATTATTATTGTAAACATTTTGTAAACAAAACAATTATACAAATAATTTAAAGATAAATAAAAAATCCTTTTATTTGATTAATTCTTCTTATTCTTTTCAATTGTTTACTTTATTATTTATAATTCTTTAAATTAAAATAATTTAAAATAAATTCCAACTATTTAATCTTAGAATAATAAATAATTAAATAAACATTGTTTCAGCATTGATCAACTAATAAGCCCGGCGCTTCACAAATCTGAATCAATGCACAGTTAGTCACAACAACTGCCCAGACGTATTTTCCTTTTACTGACTTTAATCAAACCCTGCAAATTCAATCCAAATGTATCCTTTCACTGATTTAATCATACAATGCGAACTCAATCCAAATTTTTCAATCCACATCTCAGCATAACTTGAAAAGCACTGTAGAGTTAAACCTTTCTGAGGAACCGCGCATAAAAAATCCTAATTCTGATCAAATGCCAAAGAAACATTCGCCTGATCGAAGCTGAACCAAAATCACCCAAATCCCTAAGCAAACTGCGTGAACTGTTCTAGAGCCATGAAAACCAATGAAAACCCTAATTTTGTCTGACTGACGAGAAAAGTCTGTTTGACCGATTCTGGAGCCAGTTTGAAAAAATCAGGAAACGCCTGAAGCTGTGATTTCTTGTGAAAAATGCGAGGGCAAATTTTGGGGTACAACAGTTGCCCCTGTTAAATCTTCTTGGACCTGAAGAGTTAGATTGGCAAGTTTGCCTTTCGCACCTCGAGGGTAAAAGGAGATTGGACACTAGAGTGCCTGGAAATTTGCACTCGGTAATGTGATGGTAGAGGGAATGGGCTTAAAGATGCCATTTGGTGATGGGCTTAAAGATGCCATCTAGTGACTGCCGATAGGAGGATGGGCTTATAGATGCCATCTGGAAATGGGCTTACAGATGCCATTTAGAAATGTTTGTTGAGGAGGATGGGCTTATAGATGCCATCTGGAAATGATTGTTGAACTGTATGTCACTGGTGAGTGGACGAGTATCAGAAAGGTATCCATGTTTTGGAACGTCTCTGAACTGGGGGTCCGAACAAGCAATAGATTGACATCCGTGTTTGGATAACCCGTAAACTGTTTTCAGGAGTTGGAGTTGAATAAGCAATAGAGCAGTATCCGTTGTTGAGAAGCGTCCGTAAACTGTTTTCAAAAGTTGAGAAGAAATTGAACAAGCGATAGATTAACATCCGGTGTTGGGAAGAATCCGTAAACTATTTTCAGAAGTCTTAAAGTGGAGAAGGAGCCGGTGTGGGGTTTCCTGATGATGAGCCCGTGTAAAACTGCATCTGGATGAATCTGGAACAAGTATCAGAATGTCGCCGTGTCTGGGTCACATCTGAACTGTCTCTGAGTGAATCTGGAATAAGTATCAGAATGTCGCCATGTCTGGGTCACATCTGAACTATTTCTAGAAAGAATCTCGGAAGATGATGATTTTTGTCTGTCGACTGATCTCACCTGAAAAAGGTAAAGAGTTAATCGTATGCAATGTCATGATGCATGATGCAATGTATGTTATATTAATGTTCATGATATGAATGTGATGAATGTGCATGTAAGCTAATGAGCTGTCTTGCTGAGGATAGACGAATCCTGGATGGCTGAAGATAAAGGAATCTTGACTACTACCGGGGAAAATAAATCCTTGGCTGCTGGGTAGGGCAAGAGTCTTCGATCGTTGAAAATGAGAGGTCCTGGGACCACTGTTGGGGAATCAGAAGCTTGGGTTGTCTGTCAAACTACTGGGGAATTCCTGTCTTGAGGAGATCTTCACTGGAGGATATTCGAATATTCTGTGAGGAGCTGAGAGTGAGAGTCTTCAACTCTGCTTGGGGATTGATAGTTGGAAGTTTAGCTCCGCTGGGGATATTGAAACTTGATTCTGAGGGGAATTAGATTCCGGAAGGTTCTCAGGCTGGGGATTGCGAGAGTCCTCTGATTGCTGCAGGTGTTGGTCTGGAATAAGTTGCTGAATATCGCCAAATCTTGGGTCACATCTTGAACTATATCTGAATGCAAATCTGAATGAGTTATAGAATGTCGCCAAATCTTGGGTCACATCTTGAACTATATCAATCTTCTGAGGTGATGAGGGAATTGTTGAACACTTTTGACATTCGAATGCCCCAAGTGGTGATGTAGATAATTTCCTGGCTTATTACAGGTGTTAATCCATAATCGGTCGTTCACAGATATTTTCCTGGCTTGTTACAGGTGTTGATCTGGAACTTAAGAAAAGTTGGTCAAAGAGATATTCTCCTGGCTTGTTACAGGTGTTGATCTCTGACCTGAGAAAGAAAGATGGTTCCCTGGCTTGTTACAGGTGTTGATCTTCAATCTCTTCATGTAGATGATTTCCTGGCTTGTTACAGGTGTTAATCCACAATCAGTCGTTCACAGATATTTTCCTGGCTTGTTACAGGTGTTGATCTGGAACTTAAGAAAGGTAACAGAATGGCAACCGTGTCTGGAGCACATCTGGACCGTATCTTCCAACAGGTGATGAAGGAATTGTCGAACACTTTTGACATTCGAATGCCCCAAGTGGTGATGTAGATAATTTCCTGGCTTGTTACAGGTGTTAATCCACAATCGGTCGTTCACAGATATTTTCCTGGCTTGTTACAGGTGTTGATCTGGAACTTAAGAAAAGTTGGTCAAGGAGATATTGTCCTGGCTTATTATAGGTATCGAATCTCTAAACTCCTCATGCAGACATGCCCTGGCTGGATACAGGTATCGAATCTCTAATCAATCACTCACAGATATGCCCTGGCTAGATACAGGAATCGAATCTGGAATTGTGATAGTTGATCTGTTGGTGGTTGTAATTTCCAGCAGGTGGTGAAGGAATGATTGAACACTTTTGACATTCGAATGCCCCAAGTGATGATGAAGGAGTCTTGAATCAGATTACTCTGCGGATTGAGAGATTTCCTGAAATCTTGACTGGACTGCCCCAGGTTAACTGAACTTTGAAAGATCTGTCGAAACCTTGACAGGACTGCCCCAGGTTAACTGAACTTTGAAAGATCTGTTGAAACCTTGACTGGACTGCCCCAGGTTAACTGGATGGTGCCATGTCATTCCCCTTGTTGATAGGAGATTTGTCGTTGGAAGTGTCATCCTTTTGAAGTGATTTTGTTCACTGAGAGAGTTTTCGTTCCTCCGAACATTCGCTGTATGAATTTCTTCGCTGTCAATCAAATAGTCAAATGCAGACAGTGATATTCAATCAATGCAAAGTTTATGTTTGTCTCGAAGTTTTGCAAAATGCGTTTTTTAGCAGAAAACTTTTTATAAGACAAGTCAACACAAGATTTAGAGCAAAGCCTTACAGGAGTCAGGATACCTTTTGAAACAGTATGCTTTCGAACTAACCCATGCTTCAATTAGGACTTTTGAAGGGTTGTAACGTGGCTTGGTTCACGGTTTAAGAAACAAAGAATAAAGGCTCAAAGTATATTTGTACCCACCCGCTCTTCGTGATATTCTTCATACCTAAGTTCAGTTAATTGTGCGTCGCACTCTGTTTTGAGTTTGGAACGACTTTTAGGAGATGGTTCACCAGTTGAATTTGGGGAGACAGTCATCATCTCCTTTTTCTTTTTCAACATTTTTCATGTTGTTGAGGATTTTTAATGACCTCACTATTTTGATTTTGATTTGTTATCCCTAACTTTTGCCTGATTGTTCCCATTTTCGAGATTACAGTCAGCGGGATGCCCCAGCTTTCTTAAGCCTCATTTATAGGTTTTGGCTTGGTGGGCTTTTCTCTTTTGAGAGATTGACTGCCTATGTGATAAGGAACCACCCTTGTCTTTTGATTCCAAAGGAACACTTTTCTTTTTCTTTGACGTCGTTCGTTGTATTACGAACTGAGAGTTTGCGATTTCAATGCGCATTTTATTTTGAATTAACTGAGATACTACCCTGCCCCAGGTTTATATCAAAGGTTTTGATCGTTTAGAACAGAAAACTCCTACTTCTTTGGCTCGAAGGGGTTGACTAGGGATTAACTTCCTTATAACTCCAGTGTTTGGGAATTGAAAGAAATGCCTGTACATCATCAGCAAGGTCTGTTCAAAAGCATACGGTATGAGATTATGGTATTTTTTCGTCATCCTCCCTCTAAAGGCTTACGGCTTTTTATCAAGAGTTAAATATCATAAAGAAAACATAAGAGTAGTGAAAACGAATGGATGGATTCAAGACAAACATATGCAATGCATTAATGAAACAGAGTTTGACATTAGAAGTTAATTGTTTGGAAAAGAAATTACAACTTTGAACATTAAAAAAGAAGCAAAAGTCTTTCAGCTCGAGCTTCGTCACTTCAGGTGGAGAACCCCTTAACGGAAGATTTTCATTTCTCCGTCTGGCATGAATTCCAGCACTCCAATGTCGATCAGATTTTGAATCTTGTTCTTCAAGGCCCAACAGTCGTCGGTGTCGTGTCCCGGGCTGTAGGAGTGGTAAACACAAAATGCGTCGGGACGATAGTTAGGAGCGGAGGTATTGAGCTTCCGAGGAGGATCCCTTAAAGTAAGCAGGTTGACCTCCAACAGGCGCTTTAGTATGAAGGATGATGGTATGTCAGTCTCCGTGAACTGTCTTCCCGATGTTTCTTGCTTACGCTGATTACCCCGTTGACGCTGGCGAGGTTGTCGATGGGCTTGTGACCCTGAAGCAGGCAAAGGAGCCTTCCCTTTGTCTTCTTGAGTGGATGGGGGTTGAGTGGTGATTTGCTCTTCAACCTCAGATGTTTGCCCCAAGGGGTTGTTTTGAAGCAGTTGGCGGACGAGAACTCTGAGTTCCTCTTGTCTTTGAGATAGGTCCTGGATGAGAGCCATTTGGCCCACTAACTGCCCCATCACTTGGATCCTCAATGTTGCCAGATCAAACTGCAGCTCCGCAAGCTGATCACTCCTGGCATTATTTGAATTCTCCAAGCCCTTTGTGAGGAGAGCTTTCATTTCTTCTTGCCCCAGAGACAAGTTCAAGAACATTTCCTGTAGTTGAGCAGTTTGGTCTTGGATGTCTTTGACAGACCTTTCTAGAGCCATCTCTTACTGAAATAAATAGTATGAGAGTAAGGAAACCTGAAAAAGGAAAAACTGTCAAGATGCAATGCATGATATGTGGAGGCATGCTTTCAAGGATCTCTTGGGGTAAACACAAGAGAATGTTAGAGGTTGAACTTTGATCTTTGATTGGAGAACTTTGCACCGGTGGATGTCTTTCCACGAGAATCAAGCTCACCATGTCAAGTGGGTCATAGCCACTGATTCAAGTTATTGTATTTGATCTTTGATTGGAGAACTGTGCACCTGTGGATGTCTTTCCACAAGAATCAAGCTCACCATGTCGAGTGAGTCATAGCCCCTGATTCAAGTTGTTGTACTTGATCTTTGATTGGCATTGGTTAGAGGAGAAACCTCTTGCCCCTTGGTAGACGTCTAGTTCAACGTAACCCTGCATCAAAACAACCCTCGAGATCCTTGAAATGGTTATTGAAAATGCTATGGTATGATGTTATGATGTTATGCACATGCATGTAAAAGCAAATGAGTGTATATACAAGCAAACATATTCACACAGAGCAAACAAGTCTTTAGGTTTAGGCTTGCATGGGGTTGTAGGTAAGTACCCTCTTTCAGTTTCGTTGGTTAAGACCTGTCCTATCAAAAGTAACCGGGTTCTAGAGGATCTCAATATCACTGACTACCCTCAATCGGTCATAACTCCAGCATCGCTATCTTTTCTTGCGGCCGGAACCATCGCGAGAGTTTAGCCTCAATGAGTGTAGCATACTGCTACTGTTCTAATGGCCAAGTTGGGTCAATTTAGGGTTCTAAGGTCGGTTGGTGCTTAATGACTCCTTGGAAGACCCATATTCTCCCCGTTTCAACACAAGGGATATCGGTACAGACCAAGGTGCCACACCAACGTAGCCACTGCTTCACCCATGTCGGTATACCCCGGACAGGTCCCTCACAGCTTATGCTACCTAAAAAAGGTATTCCCCAGATCCGGGTTAGGATCTATGAAACTCCGATGCAAAGCCCACAAACGTAAAAGCAAACAAAGCAATCAATTGAAAACAAAGGTGATCTAAACCCTAAGGTAACCCCACTTTTAAACAATCCCCAGCAGAGTCGCCAGTTCTGTGATGCGGTGGGAGAACTGACTTGGGTTTTGCGTTTGTATTCGCACTTGTTCGGTTGAGCAAGAGTCGCCACCGACTTTTTATTTTATCCTAAAGGAAAGGTTAAAAAGCACAGGAAAAACCTTTTTGAGATATTTCGTGGGTTCGGGGGGTAGATTATGAAAAGGGAAGGTATTAGCACCCTTTTCATCCATGGTTATCCATGGGATCTTAGTTACTTGGTTTTAGATCACTTGCCTTGATTTTTGATTGCTTGAAATTGTGGTGTATGTGTGTGTTTTGAAAATGTTTTTGAAATAGACGCCTTTGTTTCGGCAACCAATGTAATTGACTCGTGTTTGAGTGTTTTACAAAAGTGTGTATCTTTTCGAAAAGATGTTTCAAATGTTTTTGAGAGTTTGTTTTGAAAGTGTTTGTGAGGTGTGGTTTTTGAAAAGGAGGCAAGTGTTTTTTTTGCAAGTTGATCTCAAGTAACTAAGAGTTTTGTCTACCCCTATTGTACTCAAAGGTTTTCTCTATGTTTTCAACCCCTTTTTAACAATTTTGTTCCACCATTGAATTTGGTGGACAATCTTGCGTTTAGGAAGTTTAACGGGACGGGCGCGGGTCATTGTATGGACCATGAATGCAATGGTGCCAAGTGTCTTTCGCAATTTGCTTGAAGGGACTTGATCATTTTGATAGGCGACTTTCGAAAGCGTCATCGAGGGACTTATGATCATTGGAATTTGTTTTGCCAAAGAAACTCGATGTGCAAGCATGGCCCATTTTGGAAGGCAACATGTGGGATCACCCTAGGGGGTGCAAGTGTGATTGTGTATTGATTTCATGCATTTGTATTTGTATTAGGTTATCTAGCGTTCGATTTTATGTACATATAAACCCTAGGTCTAACCATGGTATAATTCGAAAGCGGTAAATTGCGGGAATTTAAAGTCTACGCTATTACAGATAGTATTCGGGAGTGGGGGCATAAATGTACAAATGGGGATGAGACTTAAGTAATTACAACCAAATCGAATTGCGATCAAATATATATGTATCACGTATAGCAATGTAGAAGAAAAGCAATTGCGTATATGTGAAGCAAAGTAAATGTATGGTGTAAGTGTAATGAGAATTATTTATAAATTAAGAAAATGTGAATTTAATGTGTTATCAAGTATGGTTTACTTAATAAAAGAATTAGATGTTTTCTTTATTTAATTTGTAATCTTGTATTTTTCTTTAATATGTACAAAAAAATATTTTAATTAAAAAAAATAAAAATGTTTTAAGTTTTAATTATATTATGTATATTAAAAAAATGTATTTTAATTGATTATGTACAAAAATAATATCTTGAAAAAAGGAAAAGTATTTATCTAAAGGGAAAAATTATGTAATTATGATTTATGTACAAAGAATATTTTTAAGAAAAGAAATGTGTTATTTTAAAGAAAGAATTATGTATTTAGGTATGAAAGTATTTTTTATTTACTTAATCATTTTATGTATAAAAGGAAAAGGAAAATGTTTTTTTAAGAAAAATTAATATTTCAAGTTGTTTTAATTAATATATTTATACAAAATTAGAACAAAAATTGAGGTATTGGGTTAAGTGATAAAAGATGTTAATATAAACATGATTTTAGTCTTAACAGAACGGGCTTTAGGCATTTCAGAAATGGGCAAGGCCCAAATGTTTCACGTTTGTTTTTTAGGGTTGTGAGTTATTGTATCATTTGGATGAAGGGCTTAGGGTTTACAGCGCCGTTTATTTCACTTCGTCTTCTTCTTCGCTCAATGCAACGGTTACTGATCGGGACCTCCGCCTAGAGCCACCGCGCCATCATCCGTTCTCAACCTCAAGCTCACTCGATCAGCAGTAAAAAGGGGTATGATTTCTCGTTTGCGTTTTTAGGATTTTCGTTAATTCCCTTTTTGCATGTTTAGTCTTTTTTCATTTATGGATTCTGATTCTTGGTTTACGCGAGGTTTTGAAAAGGAATGAAAAGAAATTCTACCTTTTGGAGGAGGCAGAGGAGGAATGAGGATGGGATCGGAGGCGTTTGGAGGCTTGACGGCGGAGAGACGGTGAAGACATTGAGCTCGCTTGGATTCCTGGTATTTCGTACTTTGTCCCTTAGGTTTGATGATGACACTTGAACTGAAAACCTCTTTGATTTCACTTCTTCTTCTTGCTTGTCTTGATGCCTCGATTCTGTATGCCCTGTGAATGCTTGAGTTGCCTGTTTGTGTTTGATTTGTGAATGCTAGCCCAATGATGAACCCTAGGTTCTGAGGGTTTTGAATGCTTGATTTTGAGTCTTCTTTGGGTTGCTTGTTGTATGCTTCAGTATGCTTTAGCGTGATGTTGTATAATATGATTATTTAGCCCTATGATGAATATCTCTGAGGGCCCTTGGGATGTTTGACCCTGTGTGTTCCTGAACATGCTTTAGCTTGATGGTTTTTTTGGGCGAAGGTTTCAGGTTTGTGGCCTGAAATGCAGGTTAGTGGCTTGACAGGGTTTCACAGGTTTTAGGCTTATGAGGTCTTGACAGTTTAGGTTTTAACTGGTTTTGATTGAGGCTGGAAACAGGTTACTGATGGTTAATGGTTTGATAGGTTATTGGATGGAGGTTTAAGCTTATGGCTTAGCAGGTTGTACTGGTTTAGACATTGCTGGCTTTAGTTGACAGTGGTTTATGTTTAAGCAGGGGTCTTGGCTTTAACTTTTAGGCTTGACTGCAGGTTCTGGGCTTTGAACATGTTTGTTTCTTTTCAGCAGGTTTGGCTCTTGGGTTTGAGACTTTTTGCAGGTTGAGACTTGTGAAGGTTGAGACTTGTGAAGGTTTTTTTTTGAATGGTGAGGCTTGTACGCTGTTTAGGTTAGGCTTCAGCTTGGACAATGGTCTTGGCTTGATGCTTTCAACAGGTTGTTGGTTTAGAGCTGGAGGCTGGAAGGTTTTTGACAGGTTATGGGGCTTTGGTGGTTTGCTTCAGGCAGGTTATGGCCTTACTGGTTTTTTAGGCCTGATGTTTGCTTCAGGTTACAGGTTATGCTGTTTGGATATATTTTGCTTGATGCTTTCTCAGTTCTGTTTCTGTTTGTAAATTATGCCTCCCTTTTTTGATATCTTCTCCTTTTGATATACGTTAGCAGTTTTTTATATTCTATGCCTCAAGCCTAAACCTGTAAGCCCAAACTCTTTTCTCTCTTCTCTCTCCAGTACAATTAAAACAATAAAAAATGTTTATGTTTGTACCTTTCTGAAAAAGCAAACAGCTGGGAAATGATGACTTGAAAACCTTGCTTGCAATAGTAGTTTAACTCTGCATATTTGTCTTCTCTTTTCCATACTTTGTGCTGCATCTTGTACCTTTTGATACTTTGATATCTTTTTGGACAGCCTTTGTTTAGTTTGACATTGGAACTGAGTTTTGAAATTTGAACTTGGTTTAGGCCATTCAGTTTGTAACTTGGACTTTGTATTTGCACATGCTGTCTTGCTTTGAACTATGCAGTTTTGACAATTTTGAAATGTGCAATTTTTGACTTTGTGCATTCATTTTTGACTTGCAAACATTTTCACCCTTGTGGTACAGTGGGAGAACTGACTAGTGTTTTGCGTTCGTATTCGCACTTGTGCGGTTGAGCAAGAGTCGCCACCGACTTTTTATTTTATCCTAAAGGAAAGGTTAAAAAAGCACAGCAAAAACCTTTTGAGATATTTCGTGGGTTCGGGGGGTAGATTATGAAAAGGGAAGGTATTAGCACCCTCTTCATCCATGGTTATCCATGGGCTCTTAGTTACTTGGTTTTTTAGATCACTTGCCTTGATTTTTGATTGCTTGAAAATGGTGTGTATGTGTGAGTGTTTTTGAAAATGTTTTGGAAGAAGATGCCTTGTCTTAGGCTAACCTTGTAACAATTCTTTACTCGAATATTTTACAAAGGCGTGTATCTTTTCGAAAAGATGTTTCAAAATGTTTTGAGAGTTTGTTTTGAAAGTGTTATGGATTGTGGTTTTTTGAAAAGAAAGCAAGTGTTTTTGCAAGTTGATCTCAAGTAACTAAGAGTTTTGTCTACCCTATTGTACTCAAAGGTTTTTGTTATGTTTTAACCCTTTTTAACAATTTTGTTCCACCATTGAATTTGGTGGACAATCTTGCGTTTAGGAAGTTTGTTCGGGACGGGCGCGGGTCATCGTATGGACCATGAATGCAATGGTGCCAAGTGTCTTTGGCAATTTGCTTTGAAGGGACTATGATCATTCCGTTTAGGCAACATTTTGAGGGACTTATGATCATTTTGATTTTGTTTTGCCAAAGATTCTCGACGTGCAAGCATGGCCCATTTTGGAAGGCAACATGTGGGATTACCCTAGAGGGTGCAAGTGTGATTGTGTATTGATTTCATGTATTTGTCTTGTATTAGGTTATCTAGCGTTTGATTTTATGTACATGCAAACCCTAGGTCTAACCATGGTATAATTGGAAAACTGTAAATTGCGGAAATGTAAAGTCTACGCTATTACAAAATAAGTATCCGGGAATGGGGGTACATGTGTATGAATGGGGGTGAGACTTATAGTATCCAATAAGTTACAACCAAATCGAATTTGCGATCAAATGTAAATAATGAATATCAATATATAAGAAAATGTGTATAGGGGCAATGTGAATGCATTTGTATTGTGTAAGTGTGAGATGTATTGTGTAAGTATGTGATTATTTACATGTGCGACAATATGAATGTTGATATGCATTGAGTATTGTTTCAATTAGTCTTGTATTTTGTATTTAGATATGTATGAAAAGAATGTTTTAATGAAAAGAAAATGCTTTCAATTTAATTACATGGTGTAAAAAAATGTATTTTATTATTTTATGTACAAAGGTATATTTAAAAGAAAAAGGTATTTTCAATTATATTGTATGATATGTACAAAATTATATTTAAATTAAATGTTTTAAAATTATGTATATAAGAAATGTGTTTTTAAGTATTCTTGTATTAATGTATTAGTATGTCAACTAAATATTAATCTTAAGAGAAAAAAAATTCTATGTATATATAAGAAAAAAGGTAAGTTTAAATATAGAGAAAGAAAAAAAAAACATTTCTTATAAGTTTATATATAAGCTAAATTATACTATATATATAATATTTGTTAGTGTAAAAAATAATTACTATGTTTTGTTAATTTTCTCAAAAATGATGTGTTAAAAGACAAACTAAATGAAAGCAAATGGGCTTTAAGCATGCAGAATGGGGCGAGGCCCACGTTTAGGCTCAGGAAGTTTTTAGGGTTTGCTGAATGTTTTCAATTGGGACAAAGCTTTAGGGTTCCGAGACAGCGCGCCGTTCATCTTGGGGTTTCGTCTTCTTCGCGTTTCTTGCTTCTTTGCCATGGCTACTGAACCACATCCCTTTGCCTGAGCCACCGCGCTACCATCATCTCCTCCTCTTCTTTGGTCCAACGAGGCTGTAAGGTGACATTTTTCTTCAACGTATTTTAGGTTCTTTGAATGTTAAGTCTTGCATGTTTAATTTGTATTCCGATTTTGATTTCGTTATTGATTCTGACCATTTGTGTCCTTTTTTATTCGGGGTGTGAAGAGAAGGAAAAAGATTTACCTTTGTTGGAGGAGATGGTTAGGAAGCGTCTTGGAGGGCTCGACGATGGAGGGACGCGATTGTGAAGCTAGCTTACTGGTACCCTTTAATTTGTTACCATCTTTAAGGTTTCGTGATGAGGACTTGACTGAAAACCTTATTTTGATTTACCTCTTTCTTCTTCTCTTATTGCCTTGAGTTGGATGCCTTTGTTGCCTCTTCTTCGTCTCTGAGTTGCCTATTTCGTGTGCTATGCCCCTTTGAACGTTTGTTGCCTTAAACGTGTTTGCCTATGATGAAAAGTTTCTGAGGCCTAGGGTTTAGTTGCCTTTGTTGCCTTGAACTTGCCTGTTGGAATATTTCTTTCTTCTCCTTCTTCTATATGCTTTCTAAAGGCCAATGATGCACCCCTCTGAGGCCTTGACGCCTGATATATTTGGTCAAGCTTGAAGCTGGACAGATCTTAATGGCTTTTTGGTAAGGCTTCTGCAAGTCTTGGTCTTGAACTTTTTTTTTCGTTTAGGCTTGCTCTTTGCTTGAGTCGATTAAGGCTTTTGGTTGATGGCTTAGGCAGGGGTTGTTTAGGCCATGATTTTCTGGACTGGTTTTTTAGAAATGCAATAGTAGGTTTTTTACTCCAGGTTCTTAGCAGGTTGGAGTTTGACAGTATGGTGAGGCTGATGCAGGTATTATTTGTGTTTTGTTGTGACAGGTTTGTATGGTTTTTGTTTTTGAGCCAATGCAGGTTATTGGTTTTGAGGTTTTTGAAGCCTTAAGGCCTCTTTATGGTTTGACAGGGGTATGGTTTTGTTTCTGGTTGATGGCCTTAGCAGGTATGATGCTTGAGGCTTAGCAGGTTATGTATTTTTGAGGTTCTGCTGGTTTGACAGATTGTGCTAATGCAGGCTGTGGTTAGGCTTCAGCATGTTATGCTCTTCAGCAGGTTTGGCTTCTGGTTAGGACTTATGCAGGTGGTACTGGTTTTTTGTAGTGCAGTAGGCAATGGTTGAAAAAACTGGTTTGAGTTTTGGCCCTCTCTATTTGTTTATGCAGTAGCAGTTTTTGTATATTTTTCTTTTGCTTTGGTGAAAGTTCTGCCTCCTTCTCTTACTGATTTCTTACCAAGCACTGTAAATCCAAACTGCATATTTCTTTTGACTGGCTCAAACAAAACAACGTGAATTCAAACCAACTGCCTCTTTTACTGATTAAATCAAAACAATTCGAATTCAACCCGAATCTTGGAATATCTTGCAAAGTGCTGTGGAATTTTAACCTTTCTGAGAATATGCCCATAAAACCTTAATTCCTGATTAAATGCCAACGAACATTCGCCTGATCGCAATTGAGCCAGAATCAACCAAAACCCTAAGCCAATTATTTGAAGCAATCCAGAGTCCTAAAAATCAATAAAACCCTAATTTTTGTTTGACTGACGAGAAAAGTCCGTTTGTCCGATTCTTGAGCCAGTTTGAAAAGTCAGGAAATGCCTGAAGCTGAGATTTCTTGTGGAAAAAATGCGAGGGCAAATTTTGGGGTACAACAGTTGCCCCTGTTCAATCTTCTTGGACCTGAAGAGTTAAATTGGCAAGTTTGCCTTTCGCGACTTGAAGGTAAAAGAAGATTGGACACTAAAGTGCCCAGAAAATTTGCACTCGGCGATGTGATGGTAGAGGTGAATGGGCTTACAGATGCCATTTGGTGATGGGCTTAAAGATGCCATCGGGTGACTGCTGGTAGGAGGATGGGCTTATAGATGCCATCTGGACATGTTGAACTGTATGTCAATGGTGAGTGGACAAGTATCAGAAAGCCACCCATGTTTTGGAACATCTCTGAATCGGGGGTCTGAGCAAGTAATAGATTGACATCCACGTTTCGGAGAATCCGTAAACTATTTTCAGGAGTTGGGATTGAATAAGAAATATAGCAACGTCCGTTGTTGGGAAGCGTCCGTAAACTGTTTTCAAAAGTTGAGAAGAGTCTGAACAAGTCGGTAGATTGACATCCGTTGTCGGGAAGAATCTGTAAACTGTTTTCAAAAGTTGAGAAGAGTCTGAACAAGCTGGTAGATTGACATCCGTTGTAGGGAAGAATCTGTAAACTGTTTTCAAAAGTTGAGAAGAGTCTGAACAAGTTGGTAGATTGACATCCGTTGTAGGGAAGAATCTGTAAACTGTTTTCAAAAGTCTTGAAGTTGAAGAGGAACCGGTGTAGGGTTTCCTGATAATGCATCTGAATGGATCTGGAATAAGTATCAGAATGTCGCCGTGTCTGGGTCACATCTGAACTATTTCTGGATGAATCTCAGAAGATGATCTGTGTCTGTCGACTGCTCTTACCTGAAAAGGTAAAGGGTTAGTTGTATGCAATGTTATGATGCATGATGCAACGTATGTGACATCAATGTTTATGATATGAATGTGATGAATGCGCATGTAAGCTGATGAGCTATCTGAGGATAAATGAATCCTGGATGGCTGAAGACAAAAGAATCTTGATTGCTGCCGGGGAAAATAAATCCTTGGCTGCTGCTGGGGAAGAGAATTCCTGATGACCTCTACTGGGGAGTTCCAAATTAGTAGACTCATGCTGGAGAGGTAAGATTGAGAATCTTCAGCTCGGTGGGAAGTAACTCTGGCGACTTCACTGGGGAACTCAAGATTTTCCCTCCCAAAACTCTGTGGGGAGAAGGTTCAATGGTCTGGCTCCACTGGAGATTGATAATTTGAAGTTTTAGCTTTGCTGGAGATAATGAAGCTTGACTCTGAGTGGATTTAGCTTCTGGAAGAATCTGAACAAGCGATAGGTTAACATCCGTTACTTGGAGAACCCGTGAACTGTTTTCAGAAATCTTGAGATTGAATAAGCAATAGAGCCGCATCCGTTGTTGGGAAGCATCCGTAAACTGTTTTCAAAGGTTGCATCTGAACAAGTTGATAGATTAACATCCGTTGTTGGGAAGAATCCATAAACTGTTTTCAGAAGTCTTGAAGAAGAATCTGAACAAGTGATAGGTTAACATCCGTTTACTTGGAGAACCCGTGAACTGTTTTCAGAAATCTTGAAGTTGAATCAGCAATAGAGCCGTATCCGTTGTTGGGAAGCGTCTGTAAACTGTTTTCAAAGGTTGCATCTGAACAAGTTGATAGATTAACATCCGTTGTTGGGAAGAATCCATAACCTGTTTTCAGAAGTCTTAAAGAGGAACCGGTGTAGGGCTTCCTGAAGATGAGCTTGTGTAAAACTGCATCGGGTTTTGAACACTTTTGACATTCGAATGCCCCAAGTGGTGATGTAGATAATTTCCTGGCTTATTACAGGTGTTGGTCTACAATCGGTCGTTCACAGATGTTTTCCTGGGTTGTTATAGGTGTTGATCTGGAATTCTTCATACATGCCCTGGCTGGATACAGGAATCGAATCTGGAAAGGTGATAGTTGATAGATATGCCCTAGCTGGATACAGGAATCGAATCTTCAAACTCTTCAGACGTGCCCTGGCTAGATACAGGAATCGAGTCTGGAAATGTGGTCAACAGATATGCCCTGGCTGGATACAGGAGTCGAATCTGGAATTGTGACAGTTGATAGACATGCCCTGGCTGGATACAGGAATCGAATCTTCAAACTCTTCAGACGTGCCCTGGCTGGATACAGGAATCGAGTCTGGAAATGTAATGATTGATTTGTTGAACACTTTTGGCATTCGAATGCCCCAAGTGGTGATGAAGGAATCTTGAATCAGATTACTCTGCATATTGAGAGATTTCTTGAAATCTTGACTGGACTTCCCCAGGTTAACTGAACTTTGAAATATCTGTTGGACCTTGACTGGACTACCCCAGGTTAATTGAACTTCGAAAGATCTGTTGGACCTTGACTGGACTGCCCCAGGTTAATTGAATTGTGACAGATCTGTTGGACCTTGACTGGACTGCCCCAGGTTAATTGAATTGTGACAGGTCATGCCCCTTGCTGATAGGAGATTTGATGGAAGTGTTATCCTCTTGAAGTGATTTTGACTTACTGAGAGAGTTTTCGTTCCTTCGAACATTCGCTGTATGAATTTCTTCGCTGTCAAACAAAAAGGTCAAATGCAGACAGTGATATTCGAATAATGCAAAGTTTATGTTTGTCTCGAAGTTTTGCAAAACGCGTTTTTAGCAGAAAACTTTTTATAAGACAAATCAACACAAGATTTAGAGTAAGCCTTACAGGAGTCAGGATACCTTTTGTAACAGTACGCTTTCGAACTAAACCATGCTTCAATTAGGACTTTTGAAGGGTTGTAACGTGGCTTGGTTCATGGTTTAAGAAACAAAGGATAAAGGCTCAAAGTATATTTGTACCCACCCGCTCTTCGTGATGTTCTCCAACCTAAGCTCAGTTAATTGCGTCATACTCTGTTTTGAGTTTCGAACGACTTTTGGGCGATGGTTCACCAGTTGAATTTGAGGAGACAGTCATCATCTCCTTTTTTCTTTTGCAACATTTTTCATTTTGTTGAGGATTTTGTAATGACCTCACTATTTTGATTTTGATTTGTTAACCCTAACTTTTGCCTGACTGTTACCGTTTTTCGGGATTACTGTCAGCGGGATGCCCCAGCCTTCTTAAGCTTCCTTTGCAGGTTTTGGCACAACGGGCTTTTTCTCTTTTTTGAGAGATTGACTGTCTATGTGATAGGGAACCACCCTTGTCTTTTGATTTCAAAGGAATGCTTTCTCTTTTTGACATCGTTCATTGTATTATGAACTTGCGAGTTTGCGACTTCAATGCGCATTTTCTTTTGAATTAACTGAGATACTACCCTGCCCCGGGTTTATATCAAAGGTTTTGATCGTTTTAGAACAGAAAGCTCCTACTTCTTTGGCTCGAAGGGGTTGACTAGGGATTAACTTCCTTATAACTCCAGTGTTTGGGAATTGAAAGAAATGCCTGTACATCATCAGCAAGGTCTGTTCAAAAGCATATTGTATAAGATCATGGTATTGTTTCGTCATCCTCCCTCTAAAGGCTTACAACTTTTTATCAAGAGTCAAATATCATAAAGAAAAGCATAAGAGTAGTGAAACGAATGGATGGATTCAAGACAAACATATGCAATGCATTAATGAAAACAGAGTTTATCATCAACAGATAATTGTTTGACAGCAAAAGAAATTACAACTTTGAAAATTCAAAAAGAAGCAAAAGTCTTTCATCTCGAGCTTCGTCACTTCAAGTGGAGAACCCTTTAACGGAAGATTTTCATCTCGCCGTCTGGCATGAATTCCAGCACCCCAATGTCGATCAGATCTTGAATCTTATTCTTCAAGGCCCAACAGTCGTTGGTGTCGTGTCCCGGGCTGTAGGAGTGGTAAACACAGAATGCATCGGGATGATAGTGAGGAGAGGAGGTATTGAGCTTCTGAGGAGGGTCCTTTACAGTAAGTAAGTTGACCTCCAACAGGCGCTTCAGTATGAAAAATGATGGTATTTCAGTCTCCGTGAACTGTCTTCCCTACTTTTCTTGCTTACGCCGATTACCCCGTTGACGCTGGCGAGGTTGTTGATGGGCTTGTGACCCTGAAGCAAGCAAAGGAGCTTTCCCCTTGTCTTCTTGAGTGGATGGAGGCTGAGCGGTGACTTGCTCTTCGACCTCAGATGTTTGCCCCAGTTGGTTGTTTGGAAGCAGTTGGCAGACAAGAACTCTGAGTTCCTCTTGTCTTTGGGATAGGTCTTGGATGAGAGCCATCTGGCCCACCAACTGTCGCATCACATGGGTCCTCAGTGTTGTCAGATCAAACTGCAGCTCCGCAAGCTGGTCACTCCTGGCATTGTTGGAATTCTCCAAGCCCTTGGTGAGGAGAGCTTTCATCTCTTCTTGCCCCAGAGACAAGTTCAGGAACATCTCCTGCAGCTGAGCAGTCTGGTCTTGGATGTCTTTGACAGACCTTTCTAGAGCCATCTCTTGCTGAAATAAACAGCAGGAGAGTAAGGAAACCTGAAAAAGGAAAGATTTTCAAAATGCAATGCATGATATGTGGATGCATGCTTTCAAGGATCTCTTGGGGTAAACACAAGAAAATGTTAGAGGTTGAACTCTGCTCTTGGATTGGAGATCTCTGCACCGGTGGACGTCCTTCCACGAGAATCAAGCTCACCATGACAAGTGGGTCATAGCCACCGACTCAAGTTGTTGCACTTGATCTTTGACTGGAGAACTTTGTATCGGTGGATGTCTTTCCACGAGAATCAAGCTCACCATGTCGAGTGGGTCATAGCCACTGACTCAAGTTGTTGCACTTGATCTTTGATGGCATTTGTTTAGAGGAGAAACCTCTTGCCCCTTGGTAGATGTCTGGTTCAACATAACCCTGCATCAAAAGAACCCTCGAGATCCTTGAAATGGTTATTGAAAATGCTATGGTATGATGTCATGATGTCATGTACATGTATGCACAAGCAAGTGAGTGTATATACAGGCAAACATATTCACACAAAGCAAACAAGTCCTTAGGTTTAGGCTTGCATGAGGTTCAGGTACTACCCTCTTTCAGATCGTTGGTTAAAACCTGTCCTATCAAAAGTGACCGGGTTCTAGAGGATCTCAAATCATTGGCTACCCTCAATCGGTCATAACTCCAGCATCGCAATCTTTTCTCGCGGCAGGAACCATCGCGAGAGTTTAGCCTCAATGAGCGTAGCATACTGCTACTGTTCTAATGGCCAAGTTGGGTCAATTTAGGGTTCTAAGGTAGGTTGGTGCTTAATGACTCCTTGGAAGACCCATATTCTCCCCGTTTCAACACGAGGGATATCGGTACAGACCAAGACGCCACACCAACGTAGCCACTGCTTCACCCATGTCGGTATACCCCGGACAGGTCCCTCGCAGATTATGCTACCTAAAAAGGTTTCCCTAGATCCGGGTTAGGATCTATGAACTCTGATACAAAGCCCACAAATGTAAAAGAAAACAAAGCAATCAATTGAAAATAAAGGTGATCTAGACCCTAAGGTAACCCCACTTTAAAAAATTCTCCCCAGCAGAGTCGCCAGTTCTGTGGTACGGTGGGAGAACTGACTAGTGTTTTGCGTTCGTATTCGCACTTGTGCGGTTGAGCAAGAGTCGCCACCGACTTTTTATTTTATCCTAAAGGAAAGGTTAAAAAAGCACAGCAAAAACCTTTTGAGATATTTCGTGGGTTCGGGGGGTAGATTATGAAAAGGGAAGGTATTAGCACCCTCTTCATCCATGGTTATCCATGGGCTCTTAGTTACTTGGTTTTTTAGATCACTTGCCTTGATTTTTGATTGCTTGAAAATGGTGTGTATGTGTGAGTGTTTTTGAAAATGTTTTGGAAGAAGATGCCTTGTCTTAGGCTAACCTTGTAACAATTCTTTACTCGAATATTTTACAAAGGCGTGTATCTTTTCGAAAAGATGTTTCAAAATGTTTTGAGAGTTTGTTTTGAAAGTGTTGTGGATTGTGGTTTTTTGAAAGAAAGCAAGTGTTTTTGCAAGTTGATCTCAAGTAACTAAGAGTTTTGTCTACCCTATTGTACTCAAAGGTTTTTGTTATGTTTTAACCCTTTTTAACAATTTTGTTCCACCATTGAATTTGGTGGACAATCTTGCGTTTAGGAAGTTTGTTCGGGACGGGCGCGGGTCATCGTATGGACCATGAATGCAATGGTGCCAAGTGTCTTTGGCAATTTGCTTTGAAGGGACTATGATCATTCCGTTTAGGCAACATTTTGAGGGACTTATGATCATTTTGATTTTGTTTTGCCAAAGATTCTCGACGTGCAAGCATGGCCCATTTTGGAAGGCAACATGTGGGATTACCCTAGAGGGTGCAAGTGTGATTGTGTATTGATTTCATGTATTTGTCTTGTATTAGGTTATCTAGCGTTTGATTTTATGTACATGCAAACCCTAGGTCTAACCATGGTATAATTGGAAAACTGTAAATTGCGGAAATGTAAAGTCTACGCTATTACAAAATAAGTATCCGGGAGTGGGGGTACATGTGTATGAATGGGGGTGAGACTTATAGTATCCAATAAGTTACAACCAAATCGAATTTGTGATCAAATGTAAATAATGAATATCAATATATAAGAAAATGTGTATAGGGGCAATGTGAATGCATTTGTATTGTGTAAGTGTGAGATGTATTGTGTAAGTATGTGATTATTTACATGTGCGACAATATGAATGTTGATATGCATTGAGTATTGTTTCAATTAGTCTTGTATTTTGTATTTAGATATGTATGAAAAGAATGTTTTAATGAAAAGAAAATGTTTTCAATTTAATTACATGGTGTAAAAAAATGTATTTTATTATTTTATGTACAAAGGTATATTTAAAAGAAAAAGGTATTTTCAATTATATTGTATGATATGTACAAAATTATATTTAAATTAAATGTTTTAAAATTATGTATATAAGAAATGTGTTTTTAAGTATTCTTGTATTAATGTATTAGTATGTCAACTAAATATTAATCTTAAGAGAAAAAAAATTCTATGTATATATAAGAAAAAAGGTAAGTTTAAATATAGAGAAAGAAAAAAAAAACATTTCTTATAAGTTTATATATAAGCTAAATTATACTATATATATAATATTTGTTAGTGTAAAAAATAATTACTATGTTTTGTTAATTTTCTCAAAAATGATGTGTTAAAAGACAAACTAAATGAAAGCAAATGGGCTTTAAGCATGCAGAATGGGGCGAGGCCCACGTTTAGGCTCAGGAAGTTTTTAGGGTTTGCTGAATGTTTTCAATTGGGACAAAGCTTTAGGGTTCCGAGACAGCGCGCCGTTCATCTTGGGGTTTCGTCTTCTTCGCGTTTCTTGCTTCTTTGCCATGGCTACTGAACCACATCCCTTTGCCTGAGCCACCGCGCTACCATCATCTCCTCCTCTTCTTTGGTCCAACGAGGCTGTAAGGTGACATTTTTCTTCAACGTATTTTAGGTTCTTTGAATGTTAAGTCTTGCATGTTTAATTTGTATTCCGATTTTGATTTCGTTATTGATTCTGACCATTTGTGTCCTTTTTTATTCGGGGTGTGAAGAGAAGGAAAAAGATTTACCTTTGTTGGAGGAGATGGTTAGGAAGCGTCTTGGAGGGCTCGACGATGGAGGGACGCGATTGTGAAGCTAGCTTACTGGTACCCTTTAATTTGTTACCATCTTTAAGGTTTCGTGATGAGGACTTGACTGAAAACCTTATTTTGATTTACCTCTTTCTTCTTCTCTTATTGCCTTGAGTTGGATGCCTTTGTTGCCTCTTCTTCGTCTCTGAGTTGCCTATTTCGTGTGTTATGCCCCTTTGAACGTTTGTTGCCTTAAACGTGTTTGCCTATGATGAAAAGTTTCTGAGGCCTAGGGTTTAGTTGCCTTTGTTGCCTTGAACTTGCCTGTTGGAATATTTCTTTCTTCTCCTTCTTCTATATGCTTTCTAAAGGCCAATGATGCACCCCTCTGAGGCCTTGACGCCTGATATATTTGGTCAAGCTTGAAGCTGGACAGGTCTTAATGGCTTTTTGGTAAGGCTTCTGCAAGTCTTGGTTTTGAACTT
This sequence comes from Vicia faba, assembly GCA_948472305.1. Taxonomy (NCBI): domain Eukaryota; kingdom Viridiplantae; phylum Streptophyta; class Magnoliopsida; order Fabales; family Fabaceae; genus Vicia; species Vicia faba. The sequence continues at coordinate 752,786,587 of OX451735.1, read as the reverse complement.
TTTTTTTCGTTTAGGCTTGCTCTTTGCTTGAGTCGATTAAGGCTTTTGGTTGATGGCTTAGGCAGGGGTTGTTTAGGCCATGATTTTCTGGACTGGTTTTTTAGAAATGCAATAGTAGGTTTTTTACTCCAGGTTCTTAGCAGGTTGGAGTTTGACAGTATGGTGAGGCTGATGCAGGTATTATTTGTGTTTTGTTGTGACAGGTTTGTATGGTTTTTGTTTTTGAGCCAATGCAGGTTATTGGTTTTGAGGTTTTTGAAGCCTTAAGGCCTCTTTATGGTTTGACAGGGGTATGGTTTTGTTTCTGGTTGATGGCCTTAGCAGGTATGATGCTTGAGGCTTAGCAGGTTATGTATTTTTGAGGTTCTGCTGGTTTGACAGATTGTGCTAATGCAGGTTGTGGTTAGGCTTCAGCATGTTATGCTCTTCAGCAGGTTTGGCTTCTGGTTAGGACTTATGCAGGTGGTACTGGTTTTTTGTAGTGCAGTAGGCAATGGTTGAAAAAACTGGTTTGAGTTTTGGCCCTCTCTATTTGTTTATGCAGTAGCAGTTTTTGTATATTTTTCTTTTACTTTGGTGAAAGTTCTGCCTCCTTCTCTTACTGATTTCTTACCAAGCACTGTAAATCCAAACTGCATATTTCTTTTGACTGGCTCAAACAAAACAACGTGAATTCAAACCAACTGCCTCTTTTACTGATTAAATCAAAACAATTCGAATTCAACCCGAATCTCGGAATATCTTGCAAAGTGCTGTGGAATTTTAACCTTTCTGAGAATATGCCCATAAAACCTTAATTCCTGATTAAATGCCAACGAACATTCGCCTGATCGCAATTGAGCCAGAATCAACCAAAACCCTAAGCCAATTATTTGAAGCAATCCAGAGTCCTAAAAATCAATAAAACCCTAATTTTTGTTTGACTGACGAGAAAAGTCCGTTTGTCCGATTCTTGAGCCAGTTTGAAAAGTCAGGAAATGCCTGAAGCTGAGATTTCTTGTGGAAAAAAGGAGAGGGCAAATTTTGGGGTACAACAACCCTTCTTTGTGAACCGGGAGAAATCCCGTGATTTGCAGAGAGGGCTAACTGATCCCGGCCATTTGCTTTTAATGATGACCTTTTTTATCTGTCTGTCTCTTTAATTATTTATCCGCTTTAATTGACTTTTTCTTCTTTTCTTTGCAGATAAAAATTAAATGGAGAGGAAAAGCAACAGATGGAGGATGAAGAATTGAAGACTTAGAAAAATATTAGGATAGTTTTATTTAAATTTAAATAAATGTAATATTATTATTGTAAACATTTTGTAAACAAAACAATTATACAAATAATTTAAAGATAAATAAAAAATCCTTTTATTTGATTAATTCTTCTTATTCTTTTCAATTGTTTACTTTATTATTTATAATTCTTTAAATTAAAATAATTGAAAATAAATTCCAACTATTTAATCTTAGAATAATAAATAATTAAATAAACATTGTTTCAGCATTGATCAACTAATAAGCCCGGCGCTTCACAAATCCGAATCAATGCACAGTTAGTCACAACAACTGCCCAGACGTATTTTCCTTTTACTGACTTTAATCAAACCCTGCAAATTCAATCCAAATGTATCCTTTCACTGATTTAATCACACAATGCGAACTCAATCCAAATGTTTCAATCCACATCTCAGCATAACTTGAAAAGCACTGTAGAGTTAAACCTTTCTGAGGAACCGCGCATAAAAAACCCTAATTCTGATCAAATGCCAAAGAAACATTCGCCTGATCGAAGCTGAACCAAAATCAACCAAATCCCTAAGAAAACTGCGTGAACTGTTCTAGAGCCATGAAAACCAATGAAAACCCTAATTTTATCTGACTGACGAGAAAAGTCTGTTTGACCGATTCTTGAGCCAGTTTGAAAAAATCAGGAAACGCCTGAAGCTGTGATTTCTTGTGAAAAATGCGAGGGCAAATTTTGGGGTACAACACCAAGCATGTCTTCGTAAGACCAGGCAAAGATTTCCACATAATCATGCAGCATCTGAATCAACCGTTGTTTCACATTAGCCTCTAGATTGGCACCAATCTTGACTTCCTTTCTGTCTGTCTCAGTACCCAGATTTACCGTTTCCACTGGCTCTTCATGTGGTTGAATGGTCCTCTCTTCCTGGAGCAATAGTCTTGCAAGCTCACCAGGCACTTCGCAATCATCTTCACCTTCGTCTTCGGCTAAGTTGATCAGATTTTCGAAGTCATAACTGGCAGTAGCAGAGTCGTTACATGTGAGATCCAGAGTGGATTGGAACCTGTATGAGTGAGTGTGTGTAAATACAGCTGTTTTGCAATATATAAAGAAAGAAAGGGAGCGCAAGATTTGAAATGTAAAAACGTCCAATGCTTTTATTCATGATATATGGAAGTGACACACAAAAGCCCTCACAAATAAAACCACGGTGCCCCGGGTAAGACACCGGGCCATAGAGTTTCAAATTATTGTTTATTACAAATTCAAAACAAAGAAGTTCATTATTGGGTGACAAAAGTAATAGGTGTAAAGTCTTTTGCAGTCCAGTTGCTAGGTCCACCGTTGGTCGTTGGGTAGATCCAGCTGTCGAATTCAGATTCGTCTGCTTCGTCCTCAATAGCATTCACTCCCGAGTTGGTGATGAATACGGGAGGTCTTTCGATCCTTGCCTTACGCACAGCCTTCTGAGCTTATGCAGTGAAACCCAAGCCAAATTTGTCAGTCTTTGGAGTAAAATCAGGAAGTCTGCCCCAGTTTGCACACTCACCCTTCTCAATCACAGCCCGGGCATCCTTCAAGGAAGCCATCTTCAAAGGAGAGTCTCCTGTAGTCACTGTCTCCGCTGCTGCCAATGTTTGAGGCACCTCTTCAAAATGTTGAAAGGGGGTCTCAATGAACTCCCCATCCATTTCCACGTACCTGAAGGAGTTGAGGTGGCTGACCATGTATTCCTCTTCCCCTTGCACTGTTACGATCTTCCCCCTGACCGGGTACTTGAGCTTCTGATGCAACGTGGAGGTCACAGCTCCAGCCTTGTGGATCCACGGACGACCCAGCAAACAAGAATAGGATGGATGGATATCCATCACATAGAATCTTGAATTAAAGACTTGTGAACCAACCCTGATTGGGATGTCAACCTCACCATGTACCATCCTTTTGGACCCGTCAAAGGCCCGGACAACAATGTTACTTGGTTTGAGCTCTAAACCCTCACAGTCCAGCCTGTCTAGAGATTTCTTGGGCAGCACGTTTAGTGAAGAACCAGTGTCAACCAGCACATGAGCAAGAGTAGTGCCCTTGCATTCAATGGAGACATGCAGGGCATCATTATGGTTCTTCCCCTTGGCCGTCATATCAGCGTCAGAGAAACCCAGACCATTATCAGCGGTTAAATTGGCCACACAGTCGGTGAATTGGTCAGCAGACGTTTCTTGTGGCACGTGGGCCGTCTTCAGGAAAGCAATCAGGGCCTTGGCATGGGCCTCTGAACACAGCAACAATGATAGCATGGAGATTTTAGAGGGGGTGTGCCCCAGCTGTTCAATGACGTTGAAGTTACTCTTCTTGATAATTTTGAGGATTTCCTCCATCTCTTGTTTGGAAGCCTCAACAGTGGTCTTCGGTGCCTCCGTCCGGGCAGGCACATCAGTAGCAATCCCCTTGCCCCGAGCGTCATATGACTCGGCAGCAGGGGTAGAAACTTGATCCGGGGGGAACAGGAACACTGGCAGGTGTGATGACAAGGGGCCTCTGAATTGCTGGGGGTGCAATGTCTGGTGAGAACAGTCTTCCACTACGAGTGACCTTAGCAGGCCCGGTGATGTTGGTGACACCGGTACTAGTATTGAACTCTTGTTTCACTCCAAGAACATAAACATCTGCCCCATAGTGCCACGGGACAACTTTGTCAGACTTGTAGGGGATGGGCCCCAGAACAGTGATAGTGATGGGTGCAACCTTGTGAACAGGCATAATTTTGATAGGCTTCTTTGAAGGAGCCTTGGAAGGGTTGTTGAAAATGGTGACAATTGAAACTTCTTCAACAGGGGCAGCAGGAATAGCAATCTTCTTGAACAAGATCTCTTTGCTATCCATAAGGTTTTGGACGCCTGACTTCAGCAAAGGACAACCAACGGGTGAAGCAACACAGAGATGGCAACCTTTACTACATCCCGGAAATAAACCGGCTAGCAACAGGTTCCTCTTGATGGTCAGCAGCGGAGTAGCAACATCATCCACAGAAGCTACATACAGATCCTCCTCAACAGCGTTCACTCCATGCTGGGGCATGGGAGCGGTCACAACATTTGGCCTTTCGGGCGCCTCGAACTGTATTTCCTTAGCATCAATAAGGTCCTGAACCTTATTCCTTAGGGCCCAACAATCATCAGTAGAATGACCCGGGCTATCAGAGTGATAAGCGCAACGGGCGTTGGGGTTGTACTTCAGAGATGCTGTGTTTACCACCTTCAGAGCCTCCTTGACAGTTACCAGGCTAGTTGATAGCAGTTGCGGTAATATTTGAGAGAGATTCATGATGAGCCGAGTATACTGCCTTTTGGGCCTCTCAGCTCTTGGCTGGTTGTATTGCTGAAGAGCAGCAGCATGCTAAGAAATTACTACCGCGTTGACAGCTTGGCGGCGTTCCGGTTTATTCTGTCTCCTGGGACCATACACAGCACTGGCCTCCTTCTTGAAGGGCTTCTTTTCAGTATTGAAGGAGGCACCCTTCTGTATCTTCCCCGATTTGATACCCACTTCGATCCTCTCACCAGTCAGGATCAGGTCTGTAAACCCAGCAGAGGAATTACCAATGAGATGGTTGAAGAATGGACCAGATAGGGTCCCTAGGAACATGTCCACTAGCTCACAATCCGTCAACGGTGGCTGCACCCTGCCAGCCAGGTCTCTCCATTTCTGTGCATACTCCTTAAAACCTTCACCCGTTCCCAGCGACATACCCTGGAGTTGGGTACGCGTAGGAGCGAGGTCGGAATTATACTGATACTGCTTGTAAAAAGCAGTAGCCAAATCCTCCCAGTTACGAATGTTGGTTCCATCCAGCTGATAGAACCATTCGAGATGAGTCCTAGAAAGACTCTCCTGGAAGAAGTGGATCCATAAGTTCTTGTCTGCTGTGTAAGGCTGGATCTTCCTTACATAAGAACGGATGTGCATCTTAGGACAGGAAGCCCCGTCATACTTCACAAAGGTCGGCGCCTTGAACTTGTGTGGGATCACCACCCCAGAAGATAACCCCAAGTCTCCGAAATCCAACCCAGGCACACGTTGAATCTCCATAGCATTTAGCCTGTCCTCCAGCTGTTTGTACCGGTCCTCAGCAGGAGGGTACTGTTAATCGTTGAAGTTTGTCTCGGTGTCAGAGACCACAGGACTAGGGACCTCTCTCCCTTGGTGACTACCTTCCCCCACAGACGGAGTAGTCCTCTCAGCTTCATTGTGCAATGTATTCCCGAGTCTGCGCCCAGTGTTGAATAGCACAGTCCTCTTCTTCTTCTTCTTCTTCTTCAGGAGCAAAGCCTTCAGCTCTTGTTGTCCCTGGGCCAAGTTCATGACCATCTTCTGAAATTGGGCATTCTGGGCCTGGAGGGCCTTGATAGCTTGCTCGGTAGTGAGTTCAGGATTCATGATGCTTGAGTGCTGAAATAAACAGCAAAGAAGATTAAGCAACCTGTAGAAAAAAGGGTACCTGTTATGCACATGATGCATGATATGCTATTTACGCAATGCATTCAAGGGTTTGAAAGTTCAAATTCGTTGTAGCCAAAAAAGAACACACTTTTTATTAGGAAATAATTTGTTCAGTACATCAGGGCCTCATGGGCAAAACATTACAAAATAATTAATCCCAAAAGACATTGCACATCCTCTTTGGAGCAATGTAAGTGTTGAGAGTCTTTTCCTCGTGCAGTAGACGTGTGAGCTCCAAGACCTTCTTCTCACTGGCATGTAGACTGGTTTCAAGAGAATTTTGTTCTTCCTTGAGTTGGATCCAGCTTTTCTGCATTTCTTCCCAGGATGTAGGCATGTCAGGATGTTGAATGGTGTAGGGCACCTCTCCTTCCAAGACTGGCTCTTTGATCACAGGGAGAACATGAGGATATGGTATCACCAGCTTCTGGGAGCGGGCTCGTACCCACTTGAGATAAGGCTCCAGGGGGATAGAGTTCTTGCGCCCCAGTGTCTTGCTATCTACCCTGTTGGGCATCCTCCAAGCTCTGATAAATCTCTGGCGAAGTCCTTGTGCATCGTTGTCGAAGTCAAAAACTATGTCAGGAATCAACATATCATGAGGGCCATCCCTCCGAGCATATCCAAACTGCCTCAAGGCCAGACAGGGGTTGTAAGTAATACCTCCTATGATTCCAAGTAAAGGAACATTAGGAAACTCCCCGCAACGATCAATGATAGTGACATTCTCTCTGGACCGAGAACACCAATGTATATCAACATGTGTAAGAGCCATCAATCGTTGTGACCATCTCAAACCCCGCTCGTTCTTCAAAACTGATTGTGGAAGGTGCGAAATAAACCACCTTCCCAGGAGAGGAGTGCAGCACATAAGAACACCTCTTTTTCTCATGGTTCGAGTGTAACATGAGTGAAGGATGTCCCCAAGCAACGTAGGTATAGGATTCCTGGACATGAAGATCTCGACAGCATTGATATCTATAAGCTGATCTGGATTAGGGAACAGCACCAACCCATAGACAAGGAGGGCTACAACTTCTTCAAAGGCTTGTAGGTCAAGTGAGTTCCAACATTCTTGGGCCTTCTCAAACAGAAACTTGGCCAAGAACCCTTTGATACCACTTCTAACTTCCCAATGTCCTTTAATGTCAGATGGTTGTAGGCATAATGCTTTAGCAACCTCTTCAAGTTTTGGCTCTTTCTCTGTGCCGTTGTAGGGTAGTTGACTGAGAATGGGAACCTTCAGAAGCTGGGAAAACTCTTCCAAAGTAGGAACCAGTTGATAATTCGGGAAAGTAAAACAGTGGTGCAGAGGGTCAAAGAACTGGAACAACACTTTCACCATATCCTCTTCAATGTTGGTATTGACCAAGCTGAGGAGTATACCATGCCTTTCACTGAATGAGGAGTTCTCGGGAATCCTGGATGTAAGTTCCTTAAGCTGAGGAGGGACCCTTACAAGGTTGACCTGAATTGTCTTTCTGCGGATAGTTTCCATGTCCTACAAAACAAGAACAAAGATAAAGATTCGAACCCCTGAAGTGGTTAGTCAATGCATATGATGCTGTATGATGTTATGATGCTATGATAAGAGCACTCCACAAGTATTCACAAGAGCAAACATGGTAAAGCATACAAGTCACACCATAACCCTTAGAGTTTAGGCCAGCATGAAGTTTGGGGTACTACCCTCTTGAAGTTGGTGGGCTCAGAAACCTGTCCTATCAAAAGTAACCGGGTTCTAAGGAGCTCAATATCATTGGGTTGTTTTCTGTGTTCATTGTTTTAATTTAGCCACTGAACTGGCGATCAAAATATTCCAAGAAAACAACCCTCAATGAGTGTAGTATCGAGTATCAACCAACTTCGGACTGCACCAAAGTCAGTTATCTCACTACCCCTAAAGAGGCTAAGATGGTTCAATTAAGGTTCCTAAGGTCAGTTGATGCTTCACGACACCACGCGGCGGCCCCGTACTCTCCTTGACTTGACTCAAGGGTTACCGGTACTCACCAAAGTGCCACATCAACGTAGCAAACTGCTTCAACCATGTCGGTATACCCCGCACAGTTCCCTCACAGTTTGTTGCTACTTTCTAAGAGGTATCCCCCAGATCCGGGTTAGGATCTATGAAACTCCCAAGACAGGCCCACAATATTAAAGCAAACAAACAAGTAATTGAAAACATGATGATGAATTATTCCTAAGGTACACCCCACTTTTATTAGGTCCCCAGCAGAGTCGCCAGTTATGTGATCGGTGGAAATAGAACTGACTGTTTAAAGTTGGTTTCGTGAAATGTCGCAGAAGCAAGAGTCGCCACCATCTTTTATGTTCTCCAACATGGAAAGGACAAAAGCACAGCAAAATTCCTTATGAGAATGTTTCTCGTTTCGGGAGGTAGATTTATAGAAAGGGAAGGTGTTAGCACCCTTTCTATCCGTGGTTATCCACGGGCTCTTAGGTACTTGCTCTTATGTTTTCAAAATTTGTTTGCTTTTCAAGTGTGTGTGGGTTTTGAAAAATTTCGTTTGAAAACTTCTAGGTAACTCTTGTATCAGTCCTCAAGAGTGTATGAAGTATTGTTTGAAAACTTTTTGAAAGTGTAAGGTGTGAAAAGTATTTTGTTTGTTTTTGAAAAGAGCAAGTACCTAAGAGAAATCTACCTACTCTAAGGAATTAGGCTGTGTAAGAGTCCTTTAGATAGTGCTATCCCACCATTGAGAGGTAGGTAGCACCCTCGTTGGAGGTATTCGGGTCAATTCGATTGTAGGGACAGTGTGGTCACCGAAGCAACAGTAGGACACCTTAGAAGTAACCCTAATATCCTAGATCCTTTTATCTGAGGCAACCGTTTTGAGGCAACTGAATCTTTTAGACAGAAGGGAGACCTCTAAGACACCCTATACTTGATGACCACGTTCGAGGCAACCAGTGAGGCGTACCCTAAGAAGTGGCATGTGCTTTGTGTGTTGTTTTCCAGTTAAGGTTATTGTGCATGTTATTTGTGAGCTACGGATTAATTTTATTTTTTCATACATTCTTTCATGCATTTTTTAACAGTTACGAGTACGGAAAATAAATTGCGGAAAGATAAATTCTAACTATTACAAGGCGCGGGTCTATACATCGCCAAAAACAAAAACCCGTTTTTGAAAAGTAAATGCAGAAAATTAAAGAAAGCAATAAAATCCTAATTACTATTACATCCTCTGTACAGATACATAAATATAATCAAAATAAATAAATACGCGCGAATAGAAATTTAATCGGGAAACGTCCTAAGGGTTTTGACCCTTTTAAGAAAAGAAATGAATTTTTTTGTCCTTTTTTGTGATTAAATGAAATTAAAATTAATAACTAATTAATTTATTTATTAAAAGAAAAATGTTTTTGTATTTTTATGTTTTTAATGAAACAAAATAAAAGGAAATAAAATTAAAAGTTAATAAAAACCTAATTCTAAATTTATTTTAGTTATTAAGAAAAAAAGGTTAAAGTTGCCTAATTAAAACTAATTCAATTTATTAGTATTTATTTACAAAAGTCAAATGAAATTAATAATAATAATAATAATATTAGTTCTTTTTTTTTATTTTTTATTTTGAAAGGGTTAAATAATTAATTTTGGTGATAATAATAATTAAAAAAAAAGTTAATAACTAAATTAGAAAATATAAAAAGGAAAAGAAAAAGAATAAACCAAGGGAGGGGGTCTGGGCCCAATATGGAGGTGAAAATTGGAATCTGAGGCCCATTACTCATCCAGCCACGTTGACTCCTTGGATCAAGTGTTTGTTGGTTGACTGAGTGCATGGTGAGGATCACTTCCTGGCCTTTGGATGCATGCCTGTAGCCACTTGGCGCTTTGGATTTGTGAGGCGCATGATAAGCCTTCTTTGAAGCCTGCACACAAGTACGTAAGAAAAAATAATATGGGATTTTTAGGGGACCTGGGAAAACTTACAGCGCGGTATGATGGACCTTAGGACGTGGCAATGGTTGCTTTAGCTTCAGAGTATGGCAAAGAAGAGAGTCACGTTCTCCTTTTGGCCTGAAAATGCTTGCAACACTCCTTTTGATCTCACACTTTTTTTTTACACTTTTTGGATTTTTCTCTGGCCGTTTGTGCACACTCTAGGTTGTGAATGAGGCTTGCAAGGCTTGTATATATATTAATGAGTGAGAATAAGTCACATTTAGGAGCTTTTAACCATTGCCATGAAGTTTTGGATTTCCTCTTTAACACCATTAAAGAAACTTGCCATTTTTGTTCAAAATTTGAATTTCATGCTCATAATGGACTTTACACAAAATTGGTAGGTGGATTATGATGTATCAAAGTCATTCAAGCCACAAGATATCCTTTAATTAATTTTTTTGATTTTTCATTTGAATTTTATGGATTTAAAATGAATTAAATCAATAAAATTAAATAAAAATAGAAAAAATAAATGTTTAATCTTGAATTTAATCATGGGACGTGTGGGTGGCATGACAAGGCTAAATCAAGTGAAAAAAGTGGGCCCTTTTGTCAAAAAATGAAGTTTCAAGGATAGTTGACTTTTGCCATTTCACAAAAATTTCCCAACTTCTCCAATGCATATCTTGCTCAATTTTGAGGCTATGAACATGTTCTTGGACATTTTGGAAAGGTCTTGAAGTCCTCTAACCAATGCCTTTGGTCCCATGTCATTTTGATTTACCAATCTCAAGTTATGGTCTTTGACTTAAAGTGCCTTTTTGTTGACTTTTGAAAATGGCCTATAATGTTGAAATTGGTAACTTTTTGTGAGAGCATTTCTTGGACTTGGAATGTGAAGATGAGTTGTAGGAAATGTCCTACCCTTCAAAATGAGCATTGGATGGGATTTTTCTGATGAACCATGAAAAAGTTATTCCTTGGTCAAGTTACAGTTGACTTTTCAACTGTCCAAAAATAGAAACTTTTGACACCTTGATGATTTTTGAGCCATTCTTGTGAAATCATGATCAAGACTTGATCAAATGATGATTGTGGCTTCAAAATAAGATGTTGACCAAAAATTTTGACTTTTGACTGCCAAATGACCATTTTGCCCTTGCAGTTGATTGTGAAGCAATTAGGGCTTTTGACTGTGCAACTTGACCTTGTGAGCCTTGAAACTTAACATGTAGATGCTTGACAATGTATATAGGCATATGTGACTTGATTGAGTCCTTGAAAACCTCAACCTCCTTGCAAGAACCAAAACCCTAATCTTTGACTGGCTTAGGAGATGTTAGGACTGTGCAACCCTTGAGAAGACTTGAGCAAATTGAGATGATGCTTGTCAAATCTTTGAAGAATATGGGAGGGCAAATTTTGGGGTACAACACACCCCTGTTCATCCCCCTTTAGTCTCGTAGAAGGAGAAAAATATGCTCGTTGTAGGCATAATATTAAGGCTAAGGTAGAGGATCTCGAAATCTCAAATGAATGCCCAATTGTTCAAATGTAAATGGGAAGGGGGCAACATTGAAAATCTTTAAAATGTCATAATGTAGAAAGATAAAGGGAATAATGACCCCAAATTTCTCGATAACCTAACTAAAATAATAAATAAGTATTCTTCCTCCACCCATCAAGGATGTCACATGTAGATCTTCACGCCTAACAAGCACAATTCCAATTTCATGTCGGCCTTATTCCCAGCATTGGACAACTCTAGATCTAGCTGGGAAACATGTATCCAATTGTCTTCAAGATAGATCAAATCAATGTGCATAGCCTATTCACAATAAAAACTCTGATTGGAGGTGCAAATCATCATTATGGATCTAGCTGGACTTGAGGAAAAAGATACTAAGTGTATGTCATTATCACAAGGTGATTCACTCTTCGAACTACCTTTATAAAAAGCTACATTTCTGTAAACCACAAATCCACTCTTCATGTACCTCATTTCGATCTTTTCAAGCACTGAGTCCATAACTCCCACCTCTCTGAATCATTATGAATCTCTTTGACCCTCTAAAATGAAGATGAATCACACTTTCAAATAAACACCAAGAAAAAGGAAATGAAAAAGCATAAAGAGAATATGTTATTACTTGGTGTCGTAAGCGTTTGTTGAAAATTCAAGACAGGGAAGGAAGAGAAATGTTGGGATGCGTATTGAAAATGTGTGAGGTGAATAAAAGAGGTGAAGGAAATGAGGAACCTTGAAGCCTATTTATAAGGTTATAGTGGCAGACAACACTACAACAAAAAGTATATACGAGGACACCTATTTTACCACAGTTATTTGAGGGACCGTGGTGACATCTCTAAAATCAGGTGCCATCATTTTTATTTATTTTTTAAATAAAAGTAGTTTACATATTACCACGGTTGGATAATGCAATCGTGGTAAAAGTTCCTAAATTACATGTGTACGAATCTTAACGACAATAATTTTGTGATTTCCTTAATATTATATTGGCAACTCTAGATCTAGTTGGAAAACATGTATCTAATCGGCTTCAAGATAGATTGAATCAATGTACATAGCCTATTCACAAAAAAAAACTCTTATTAGAGGTACAAATCATCATTATGGATCTAGCTATACTTAAGGAGAAAGACACTAAGTATATGTCATTATCACAAGGTGATTCACTCTCCGAACTACCTCTATAAAAAGCTACATTTCTGTAAACCACCAATCCACTCTTCATGTACCCCATATTTGCGCCTCAAAAAATATATTCGATCAATGAAGTCGCCATCGAGATTTATTTATTCCCAGAGGAAAGGAGAAATATTGAATAAAGTCCACAAGAGAAAAGAAATGGTCGCCAAGACCAAGAGATGGATTTAGGAGTCAGTTATGCAAGGGGAAGGTATTAGCACCCCTCACATCCATCATACTCGATGTACCCATTTAGTTCTAAGTGCGTTCGTGTGTTAATGTCAAAATTGATATCTTCTAATGTGAAAGATAGAAAGGAGAAATATTTTTGGATTTTTTTATTATTGTACTCGCCGCGGTTTCAAAACCTTGTGCCTACGTACCCCTATTGTGCGATAGGGAAATCATATCTTCGTAGTTCAGGTAGAAAATTTTTGTGTGTTGGTTCATTTTAATGAGAGATACTCAATCACTTTCAAACGGAAACATTGTTGCCCGAAACATGGATAATGGACCGATTGCATCACTATAAGAAGGGATGACTGAGTCTGGATTATGCACGGACTCTTGAGATCATCACATTCGAGTGGAAAAGGCTCAACATTCACAAGTGTAAGGAACATTGCTTCATCGTCACGGATGGACGAAAAATCACCCTTAAAAAAAAGGTTTTAAAGTGTAAAGACCAAGCGGTAAAATGTTTGAATGAGGTTGGATTGTTTTTATAAGACATGAGTGCTTGGATATGTCCAAGGAAGTTCTTGGCTAACCGCACACTTAGGAAAAGAAAAGGTAGGTACCTTAACTATACCATTTAGTCCTCTTTATGAAAGCGTGAGAAATCGAGTCCAAGCGAAGTTACTTGCCCTTGATTAAGTTGGGAAGGTGTAAGAGAAGTTTCTTATCCCTTCCGTTTAGGTGTTTTAATCGGGATATGATTAATCAATACAAGCCACGTGACTTGTCCTTGATTAACCCCGAGTGAATAGGCACATGCCTACCCACTACCATGAGACCCTTATTTATTTGAGAAAATGCACTCGACGTTGGATCAAGGTTTGGAATTTTATTTATGAAAGTGGTGATAAAAAGAAGGGTTGTGATTAACCAAGAAAGCTTGATTAATCTCGAGAGAATAAGGAAGTGTTTACTCCCTACCATGAGACTATTTTTACTTGAAAAAAGAAAGAAAACTCGACTTTGGATCAAGATTTGAAAGTTTGTTATGAAAGTGTTTTAGATTCTTGTGAATGGATCAAAAGAAGGAATGAATCGGGTCATGATCAATATAAGCCATGTGATTTGATTGATCTCAAGAGAGTAACCAAACCTACTCTCTACTATAAAACCTTAATGGAATACTTGGTATGTGGACCAAGGCACAAGAGATGGAAGAGAAGCGAATAATTGCGAATAACATGAAAGTATAGCAAATAAATCGATAAAAGCCCATACATAGTGGCCCACACAAGCATAAATTGCCAAGCACATGATTTAATTTCTAAGTGTAAGGTAGCACAGTGGACTAGCCTCTAAATGAGCAATTGGAACAATTGATCGAATATGTCATACTGTAAGAAGGCCCAAGAACCAACGTGGAAGTGTGCTTGTGTGGTTATTACAACACTTACAAGCTTTGTCGACTTACAGGATGAAAATGATTCACAATTTATTAGTTTGAAAAAGTTCATTTTCAGTTGTGCAATTGATGATTGATAATTATGCATAAACAACTAAATAAATTGTTACAAACTTGGAGAGAGGGATACATTGTACACGAATGGAGATTAAAAGGAAAACAAAGAAAGCATAAAATTATTTACATCACAATAGGGGAGTGAAATACAATTTATCATATGAGAGTGAATCGAACAATTAAAATCCTAAGAATGTACAAGTAAAATAGAAACAATTCATAAAAATAATTCTAAGAGATAAATAACTAAAAGAAACTATTTTTTGATTTTTTTATAAATATATTTAGAAGAAAAAAAAGAAATAAAGTTCTAAGGACTAAAATAAATTATCTATTAAATTAGAAAGAAAACTAAAAAGATTTTTTTTTTGTTTTTTTAGTTATAAAACAAGAAAAGAGAGTTTTGGGCCATGGGCCTGTGAACCCGGTGGAGGGTGTGCTAAAAGCCCAGAATACAAAAAATATACCAAACAAACAAATACTGTTGGGTTGGTCCGGACCGGGTCAGTTGCGACAATATTTTTTTTCTTCTTCTTTCTGTTGTAACAACTGATAAAAAAAATGTATTAATTGTCCTCTGTGCTACTGAGAAATTACAAAAGGGAAAAAACTTCCATGTACTGATACAGTGACTACAAAGTAATGAATTATCCCCCTTTTTATGTACTGATAGAAAATTGTATGTTTGAATGTAATTTTGTACTGATAAAAGGTGCAAATTAATACAAAATTATTTGTATGTATAAATGTAAATGAGAAGGACTATTCAATAAAATATATTTCCATTTTTGATATTTTGTTATAACTAAAATAATTAATAAAAAACCAAATTCTTAAAATAGAATTCAAAGCAAAAATGTTTTTTTTTTCTTTTCAAAATACCATGGTCAATCTACAAGTTCCTTATGCAAATATGGCTAGCAATTAAAATTTAGAATGGGATAAAAATAAAATTGGAAATGGTTAAAAAAATAAATGTGAGTTTGAAAAACTAAATGTCCATTAGATTAAGAGAAGTTTGAGAATTAAAAGTGGACCAAAGAGGTGGGCATGAAAAATGAATAATTGGATAAGTGAAATATCTTTAAAAACTTGAATCAAAAGGTGAAAATAATGTAGTTAAGATAAACTTGAGAACGGAAAGTGAATCTTGACCTTGACTGTTTTTTTTTGAATAAAAATGCAAATAAAACAATAAAAATAGAAAATATTATATTTTGAGATTTTTTTGAAATGAAAATGAAAAGATGGATAATAATAAAGTATGCAAAACGATTGACTATTTAAAAACGAGAATATGTATTTAATGAAAAAATTAGAGGCGAAATTTGAGTGGTGACATCCATTTCGATCTTTTCAAGCACATCCTCTTTTCAGGTCAACACATTTGCTATCATTTTAAAGCATGTAGTCTTTGTTTTTCAGTCGACACATAGACCTATACTGGTCGACACATACAACATAAAAATTATGTGTCGACACATAGACCTATACAAGTAGACACATACTATTTGGTTGGTCAATTTTTTTAAATCTTTTTAATTCCGAATTTGTCCTTTTTTCCCTAAGAGTTCCAAAACTATAAATACTCATTCAAACATCATTCATAACTTGGTGATACCATAAAATCAGCCTACATTTCTCTTCATCTTCAACCTTCAACCTATGCATACACACTGACATTACATTGTGATGATGTTATATTAGGGTTCCTTCTAGACGAGGATTGATAGTGTCCAATTAAATATTGGGTTAAGTTTTATAGGAGTCTTCATCCGGAAAAACCGTGGGTTCGTCCTCCAAGATCATTGGTTGATTTGAGGGTTTTCGTGCAACATGTTCAAGAGCTAATTGCGGCCAAGTAAAGTCCTTTAGAGATAAAGAATGCAAGGGATCCTTTAGAGATAAAGAACGTAAATGAAGTAGCGAGGGAACGACAAATTATAATTGAAGTCTTGTGTTGTAATAGTTTGAAATTGACGGTGCGCGAAAGCTTTAGAGATAAAGAACACAAAGGATTAGCAAGATTCAGATAGTTAATTTGCATCTATTGTGTCTTAGTTTTTCTCAAGATCAAAAGAGGAGAAGGGGTTGAATCAACAACAAGCATTAGGGTTTATGGAGTTGCTCTTGAACACTTCTCTTGTATCAACTTTTTGTATAGTAAGAATTATCCTAATTCCATTGGAATTAGGCGCAGACGTATCCACACATGAAGACATAGTGAGCATTAGGGTATATTGTATATGCTCCTGGTGTTGATGAGTTATATCTCATTTCCCATTGTCAAACCACTAAATCTATGTGGGATGCTTTACAAGTTACCTATGAGAGAACTAATGAGGTCAAACAAGCTAGAATTAATATACTTAATCAAGAGTTTAAACTTTTTTGCATAAAGCAAGGGAAAACCATTGCTCAAATGTAAAAGTGGTTATCACATCTTATTAATCGTTTAAATTTACTAGGTAATCATATTTCCAATGTTATTGCTACTAACAAGGTGTTGAGATGTATTACTAGGAATTGGCAACCAAAGCTCACCATGATCAAGGAAGTCAACAATCTTGCAACACTTGATCTCACCGCCTTGTTTGGAAAGTTAGAAGAACACAAAAAAGAACTCAATTGCTTGGATAAACATGAAAAGAAGCTTGAGAAAAATAAAAATAAATAAAAAGGGGCTTGTTAGAACATATTTTAGTTCTAATAGTTTTGATGATAACAAATACATGATATATATATATAGAACAAATATGCTCTCTAATAATTTATTTAAATGTGCAGAGAAGTTCTAATAAAGAAGTATAGAAGTTGGCAAACAAAATTGCGCTAAGAAGATCTGATAAGAATTTTTGTACAACTAAATTGAAGTATCACACTCAAAAGAATAAATTCTAATGTTATAACTTCTGAAAGCACCAAAGCTGCAAGCTAAACTCTAATTATCTAAAGTCTCAATGTTAATATTCTTCTTCCGATCAGATTTCAAAGAAGAAAGTTCTGATACGTTACATTTCAATCATTACAAATCAAAAAAGTAACGGCTGGTACCAGACAAGATCTGTATTTTTGGAAAGTACATTAACAACATTTTATCAACCTTTCAAAAACATCTTCTTATGTCTCAAAAGCTTCGCCTATATAAAGGAGTTTTGAAGGGTGATCAAAACAACACTTACACATACAAAGAAATATTCATAAGCTCTTCTATCTATTCACTGTGCCTTAATATTGTGTAAACATCACAATTGCTCATTATTTAAAATTTTGCATGATTACATATATATGGGGATATGTGATTGTTGCTCTTCTATGTAAAATAACCTCTGAATGATGTATTAGTTTTGTTATGGAACTATGATACTTCTCATAGTTTGCTATATTTATTTTTGATGTTGTCAAAGGAGGAGAAACATATGCGAGTCGATGTAGGGAAGCATAAAGTTAGGGGGAGCATTCTAATACAAGAAATGCACTGTCGTAAAGTTTTACCGTCATTAAAAAGGGGGACGGGGTATGTGAGTACAACTTCGTCATCAAATGTTTTGCATGATGTCAAAACCGGGAAAAACTAGCACTTCAGTATATTGGATTGTATTCTTATGTCTTGTGGCACTGCTCTGTATTAGAGGTCTTAGAAATCATTAAAAAGCATTTTGAAATTGATCCAAGTCATTAAAAACAAGTTTCTGCATAAATTTCTACTACATGTGTCGACACATCCATTTTTCAGGTCGACACATGTAACTCATTTTTAAAGCATGTAACTTCTGTAAGTCTCAGGTCGACACATACATTGCATAGGTCGACACATACTGAAGAATTTCTGAAATTGTAAAAATTCTTATTTTATGTGTCGACACATCCGCTTTTCAGGTCGACACATTTGCTATTATTTTAAAGCCCATGGTCTCTTTTTCAGTTCGGTCAACACATAAACCTATCCAGGTCAACACATACAACATAAAAATTAAGTATGTGTCGACACATAGACCTATACAAGTAGGCACATACTGTTTGGTTGGTCAATTTTTTCAAATCTTTTTAATTTTCGAATTTTTCCTTTTTGCCCTAAAAGTTCCAAAACTATAAATACTCATTCAAGCATCATTCATAACTTGGTGATACCATAAAATTAGACATTTCTCTTCATCTTCAACCTCCAACCTATGCATACACACTGATATTACATTGTGATGATGTTATATTGGGGTTCCATCTAGACGAGGATTGATAGTGTCCAATTGAGTATTGGATTAAGCTTTGTAGGGGTCTTCATCCAGAAAAACCACGGGTTTATCCTCCAAGATCATTGGTTGATTTGAGGGTTTACGTGTAACATTTTCAAGAGGTAATTGCGGCCAAGTGAAGTTCTTTGGAGATAAAGAACATAAATGAAGTAGCGAGAGAATGATAGCTTACAATTGAAGTCTAGCGTTGTAATAGTTTCAAATTGACGGTGTGTGAAAGCTTTAGAGATGAAGAATATAAAGGAGTAGTAAGATCGAGATAGTCAATTTGCATCTATTGTGTCTTGGTTTTTCTCAAGATCAAAAGAGGAGAAGGGTTTGAGTCAACAACAAGCATTAGGGTTTGTGGAGTTACTCTTAAACACTTCACTTGTATCAACTTTTTACATAGTAAGAATTATCCTAATTCCATTGGAATTAGGCGCAGCCGTATCCACACATGAAGACATAGTGAGCATTAGGGTATATTGTATCTCTTTTATTTTTGTTTTTACTTTCTTTGATTTTCATTGATCAATTTGTCAAATAACATTGCATTATAAATTGAATTGTTAAAAATTTTCAAACTGTTTTTGATTTTAAATCAAGTGTTGATATAGCTTATAATCACTTTTGATTATAAGTTGTTTTGTGTATCAATATAACTCAAGTAAAAATTCTGAAAATTCCCTCGCACACCAAGTGTTTGATAAATTGATTCAACTTGTTCTTTTAATATTGCCATTGGAAATAACTTTACTAGTAACTTGCAATAAATGTTAAATAAGTCGTAAAGTGATTCAAGCATATTAATTAAAGTATTGTAATTATTCCATATTAATTTATTTTTTAAGTTTGCATATCCGAGTTTCCAAAAACATTCGTAAAAGACGCATTTTGGAAAAGCTTCTGCGTTGCTCTTTGATAAAACAACTTTTTCAAAACCAGAAAAATGTTAAATGGCAAGGATTGTAAAGAAATGTAAAGACTTTGATTGCAATAAAGATTCAAACTTACATTCTCAATATTCTTTCTCTCACAGCGGGTACTTGAATAAAATTGAGTGACTTGTAAAATGAGTTGAACACAAGAAACTCTACAAAAAATTCCTATATTTATACTAATAATAAGTAACTGTAGAACAATTGCTTCGTTCCAGGATGAGGACAAGTGTCCTCTGCATTCTCTTCGACCCCTATCTTCACACCACATCGCTTTTCCCAACTGCCAAATGAATTTCCTTTCCCTTCTTTCTTCAGATTCAAATCCACTTGTTGCTGATACACGAGCTTTTCGGTCGAAACTGTCTTTAACTTATAAAATTCTCTAAGTGTTTTTTCCTTTTTAGTAAGGATGACTTCGACACAAGTCCTTTCACAAGCTCTTCTGTCGAAGTGTCTTCAGCTTAAATTTCTTCAATCCATTTTCAGCCAATAAGGCCAATATATGTGAGTGTCGAATTTAGAAGCTAACACATATACACCCTACTTTGGGGTGATTGAAGATATTTGGGAAGTTAATTATGTTATGTTTAAAGTTCATGTATTTAAATGCAAATGAATTGATATCAATAGTGGTGAAAGAATCGATGAATTTGGAGTTACACTGGTTGATCTTAGCAAGTTAGCTTATGCGAACAAATCTTTCATCATGGCATCTCAAGCAAAACAAGTGTTTTATGTCACAAATCCTTCTAATAAAAGGTGTTCAGTGGTTTTACAAGGAAATGTGCATGATAGTGATGAAAATCAAGATGAGAATCTTGATATTTTTGAAACTCCTCGTATCTCAACAAATGTACCTACATTCGTTGAAGAAAATGAAGAGGATGATGTGCATGCTATTCGCATAGATCATGAAGAAGGGATATGGGAGGACTAGTAAGGTTTTTTTATAAGTTAATTCGACATTACTTTGATTTCTAATTGTTTTTATTTTGTTCTTAATTTGATGTTTATTGTTTTTATTTTGTGCTTAATTTGATTTCTAATTATTATATATTTTGTGTAAATAGATACATGGGTGATTCAACCGACAATCCTTTTTCATCTAGTAACCCTAAGAAAATAAGAGTTAGAGGTCCCACTTTGATGGCAAAAATTGACAAATTTCATCAAACGGGTGTAAATATAAAGGTCGAGTTTGATTTAAGAACCTATGAATGTACTGGTGTTGGTAAACATGCTATAAATTATAAGATTTATATAACATCTCTTGCTCGGCAGAACTGTAGTATTTTAAAAAATGAGTGGAAAGACGTAGATGACGGCATAAAAGAAGTTATTTGGGTTGATGTTAACGTATTTTAAATTCAACACTTTATTATATTTTATAATCATATACTAATTAACAATATATGTCGTATAGTATACGTGTAGGCTCATTTCACTATTCCAGAATGTAAAGATCCATAGAAGGATCTGTTGAAGAAAGAATGGATTAAATATGAGGGAGAGCGATGGAGAGGTTTTAAGACACAACTCACAGACCAATATATTAAAAATCCCAAAAAAGATCTCCCTCCTGCACATATCAAGTATAGTTATATTAAAGAAGAAACACAGAAAGAGTTTCTCAAGACTTGAGATACTCCTAAATTTAAGGTTAGTAGGAGTTATGTTTTTTTTTGTGCATACCATTTTTATTATGTTTAGTGATTAATAATTTTTTGAGTTTATAATAGGAAAAATTCGAAAGGGTGTGGAAAATATGGCTAGAAATGTATACCCACACGTATTATCTCGTGGAAGGTATCGATTGCTTGAGGAGAGAATTATAAATGAAAGGAGATCATCGACAGATGATTCTACATTAGGTGATACTGGTAGTCCATGTTCATCATCACGCCGTGAGTTATGGAAGAGAGCGCGACAAAAGAAAGAGGGATAATACTCATCAAAGTCTACACAAGATGATGCTGAGAAAATTGTAAGTAAATTTTGGAAAATACTTCAAGTATCATTATATTTGTGATTGATAAAAACTATTGAAATTAGTTGTGGTTGTTGTATTTTGTAGGATTCTCTAGTTGAAGAAGCTGAAAAATGTACCTTTGTTCCGAATGAACGTAACAATATCTTAACAACAGCAATTGAAACATCTGAGCATGATGGTCGTGTTCGTGGTGTGGGAAAACACCATAAACAAAACACTTACTTTGGAAGGTCGTCTTCACGTCAAGGACAACATATAGATATAAATGAATAATTTGCACAAATTTCACCTGAATTAGAAGCAAGAATTAAAGCTGATTTTGATCAACAGTTGGTTGAAGGGTGTAAGGCGTTGCAACAATCTTTAATGGAGATACTTAGGTCTATCGGTTTATCGTAAAACACAGATAATAATAAATGCATTGAAAAAATGGAAGTTGTCAATGGAAGCGAAAAAGGAAGTTGTTGAGCTGCAAAAGGAAGCACAAAAGACGTGAAAGTTGACGATGTTCAGAGATTATTACTCATGATTCTGAAAATGGTTGACACACATTTGGAAATGGAATTAAGTCATTGTACGAGTGTCACTAATTTCTATATATCATCTAAGTGTATCATAGAGTTATTGGTGGATTTTTATTGGCTTGATGTGTCTACTATGCAAGTTTGATGTACGTAAGTACATTTTCTTTTTTTATTATTGTCAATATCTATTAATATGTTATATCTCTCATCACTTTGATTCTAATGTTTATTTTAAAATTATTCAGGTATATTCATGGTGTATGTATTGATAATTCCACATCAGAAGTATATAAATTTATGGACCCTGCTAGGTGTATGTATGTTGATAATGTGCTGAAATATGAAGCAGATGTTAGAAATACATACTAGATAAGTTACGTAATGAAAATAGAGTGTGTCACTTACTACCATTAGTTCATGGATAAGTTTTTATGAAATTGTGTTTTCTATTTTTAATTTTGATAACATAAATATTTTATGTGACTTTTGTGTTTCCACACACACATACAGATTTCATTGACAATTAATAGTAATTTGTCCAAGAGACAATATTGTGGTCCTCTTTTGTTCACTTCATCGGGAAATTGATCAAATCACGAAGAAAATTGTTACAAAGCAAGTTTGTCTTTTATGTGACTTTTGTTATAATATATTATATATCCTATATACATAAATTGTTACAAAAGTAATTTCATATTTTATGTGGCTTTATATGGATTTTTTAAATTATAATTTTATATTTAATTTTATGATAAGTATTCACTAATTATGTCATTCATCTGTAGACAAGGCTACTACATAACTCTAAGAATTATGGATGGTATATGATGAAAAATATGTTGAATATTGTCTCTGCCAATATAACAAAGTCTTGGATGCAGGTAATAAAAAAAACTTTACTTTGTTATTTACTTTATATTTTGCAACTTAATATGAATTTTCAAAGAATAACTCTATATTGTTATTTACGTATTGTAGGTATTTGATGATCCAACAGAATTAACACAAGATGATTTGTATGATTTGCGACTCCGTTGGACAAAATGTTTCTTTGAGTTATATAAAAATTAAGCTTTATCTGGTGAATTATATATATATATATATATATATATATATATATATATATATATATATATATATATATATATATATATATATATATATATATATATATATATATATATATATATATATATATATATATATATATATAATTTGAGTTTCTTGATTTTGGTGTTGTCTGCTGATGTTAATTGGTGTTATCATTTATTGTCAGCAAATATGATTTTGGTGTTGTCTACTGAAGTTATAACTCATCTTCTTGTGGATTGCATGTTGGTATTGTTAAATTGTAATCCAATGTGTCAAAACTATGTGTCGAAAAGATTTGATTTATTTTAGATTTAAATAGATTTGATTTAAGTCTAGAATAAATTAGATTTGATTTAGTAACAAAAAGATATTTTGGGCTTTGGGCTTAGGGTGTAAGCTCAGTTATAAATAGAGGGAGTAACCCCTATTTTTGTAAGCAAGTCAAACAAGTTGTATTCACAGAATTTGCAGTTGCAAGTGAATAACAAAGTTTTCACAGTTTGTGAGCAGAGAGAAACTCTGCAGAAATTATTTGTCTTGTCTTCTTTTCTTTGTTTGTCTCATAACTAATTGTCATTATGGTAGAAATTCATCATAGACTTTGGTGGATTTCCAACATCTGGTATCAAGAGCTTTGTTTCGATTCAAGGGAAGTGTCAATCAAGAATGATTGAAGAATTCACGATGACAAGTTATGGGAATACAAATTATCCATCAACCCTACCAATTCTGAAAGTTGACAACTATGAGAATTGGTGCAAACAGATGAAAGTCTTATTCAGGTGTCAAGGTCTTTGGGACCTTGTAAAATATGGAGTCGAAGTGCTTGGAGAAAACGCTTCAGAAGAAGAAAAGAAGAAATACATAGAATCTGAGAAGCTGAGTTATAAAGCATTATTTATAATTCATCAATGTGTCAGCCCAGACAATTTCGAAAAGGTTAGTGATTCAGAATCTGCAAAAGAAGCTTGGGAAATCCTTGAGAAGTCTTTTGGAGGCGCAGAGAAAGTGAAAGAAGTGAGGTTACAAACTCACAAAAGGACCTATGAACTGTTTCAGATGGAAGACAGTGAAAGCATATCTGATTTCTTCACTAGAGTTACAAAACTAGTAAATAAAATCAAGATATGTGGAGAAGCGTTAACAACAAGAGCTGTTGTATCGAAGATCTTGAGATCTTTAACTCCTAAGTTCGACCACATAGTGGTGGCGATAGAAGAGGGAAAAGACTTGTCGAAATTGACAAAGGAAGAGCTTCAAGGGACGCTTGAATCTCATGAACAAAGAATGAACGAAAGAGCTGAAGGAAAATCGAAGAGTGATGTGGCCTTGCAGGCACATTCAGCAAAAGAGACCAAAGGCAAAGGAAATTGTTTCGACAGAGGTAGAGGTGGCTACAACAAATCGAATGGTAGAGGAAACCAGATTGAAGGAAACGTTTCAAATCAAAGAAGACCATACCAAGGCAACCAAAGAGGTGGTGTTGCAAATAGAGGAAGAGGTGGTGGTCGAAAACCTGATAAGAGTCACATTCAATGTTACAATTGTCAGAAGTATGGTCACTATTCGAGTGATTGTCCAGAAAAACGAAAGAATCAAGAAAGTGATGCAAAGCTTTCAAAACATGAAGAAGAAGAAGAGATGATGCTGATGGTCACAACAAGAGATGAAGATAGATTCAAGGACCAATGGTACTTGGATTCAGGATGTTCATCACATATGTCTAGAAGGAAAGACTGGTTCGTCAATATAAAACCCTCAATAAAAAATATGGTAACATTTTCAAATGACAATACCCTAGCAGCTGAAGGTATTAGTGATGTTATGATTATGAGGAAAGATGGCAAAAGGTCAGTAATCTCCAATGTATTGTACATACCAGGCATGAAGAGCAATTTGCTCAGTATAGGGCAGTTGGTTGAAAAGAATTATAAAGTGTCAATCAAAGATAAGATGATGAGAGTAGTTGATGAAAATGCGAGATTAATCTTGAAGGCTCATATGTCTCAGAATCGAACCTTCAAGATTAAACTAAATGTGATGGAGCACAAGTGCCTTTCGACTGCAGCTAGCAGAGATGAATGGATATGGCATTATAGACTAGGCCATATCAACTTCATAGACATCAGAGGTTTGAAGAGAAGAAATATGTGTTGTACCCTAAAATTTGCCCTCCCATTTCCTCAACATTTTCTCATCACAAGACCCTTGGAGCTCAAGATCAAGCTAGGGTTTGCCCTGCTCAAGTCTCTTCCTTGCACTGTTGACCCAAATTAGGGTTTGAGTTTGCACAGTGATGTTTTGACCTAAAAGGCCCAAAGTGACTTTCATGCTTCATGTTGGACTCACAAGTTTCTCCATACCAAGTTTCAAGCCTTGATTCCAATCTTTACCCAGTCAATTGGACAATTGACCTGGAAATCAGTTGTATTGGGGAAAAAGTCAATTGTGGTCAATTGACAGTCAAACCTCATGATTTTTGACCCACATCAACATTATGAACTCATATGGACCATTTGATCAAGTTTGGATCACAATTCCACAAGAAATTTGATCAGATCACCAAAAGGGCAAAATGGTCATTTTTAGGGTTTTGACTGCACAAAGGCAATTTTTGACTGTTTGACCTAACCAATGGCAAACCAAGCTCACATATGGACTCAAGGACTCAATGGAATTGTCTTGACATGTTCAACAAATTCAAAAGATCCCAGATGCACAAGATTGACAGATGAATTTTCTAGTCAACTGAGCCAAATTTAACTGTATACTGAAAAGTCAAACTTTGACTTTTTGGTCAAAATCAAGTGTCAAGATTCATTTTTCATCAAGACATGTCAAATTATGAAACTTGTTCATCAAGAAATCAAAAATTACAAATTAGGGTTTGAAATGAAGAATTTTCATAACTTAGAATTTTTCTAAGTTATGAAAATTCCTAATGTTTTCCTAACTTTGTCCCATTTTTTCATCAAGATACATTTGGATTAAAACAAAACTCAAAACATGAAAGTTGTAGTCCATTGGAAAATCTTAAAACTTTGATTCACAAAGTTTCTTCAAAAGAAGCTTGTAGCTCAAGTTACAATTTTTGGAACAAGGGTGCAAAACATTCTTAACTTAGAAAAATTTTGACCTATTCTAGGCAGGATTTTTGCCTAACTTCATGACCACTTTTCACATGCTTCCACTTGGAATCTCAATTTGCATTACAAATATGGATTGTAGTACACATTCCAAGCTTTCCAAATTGTCCAAGAACATCTCAAACACCCTTGTGGTTAGGGAGAATCGAATTTGTCAATATGGGCAAAAGTCACTTTGTTCATAAGCCATGTACATGTTCATAACTTGTGCATTTTTGAAATCAGCATGGTTCAAGCTAGTTACAGGCCTCTAATCTCATTTACACTCAATAATTAAATGCCAATCCATTGTGCCAAGATGTTATTCTATGTATTTGGTCATTACATGAAGAATTAAGCCATAATTAGAAAAAGCACATTATCCATTTTGGTAAAGCATTACTTTATGTCAAACATAAATCCAAGAAGTACAATGCAGATCTTTTGGGCACAAGTTCATGAGCAAAGTCCACTAATCAAGGAGATATTATGCAGCATGCTTGAGGGGCTTGTAGGAGCCTATAACCCAAGTTGACAAACTTTGCTTCACATAGAAGAAACTTGGCATATTGAACAACAACTCTCATTCCTGCAAAGACAAGCCTAAGAAAACATTGTGAACATTTTCCAAACATCAAGCTTGACCTAAAACACGAGCCAACACTTCCAATACCTCCTCAAACACAGAAACACCATCCTCTTGCAAAAACAGGGCACCTACTGCAGATTGAGGTCCACAACTCAATCCACTCGTGCGCCTTGGCCAAAACCAGTTCATACACACTCCATAACATCCATACAAACTATCCCAAGCATTGGACACGAACTGTAACATCCCTAACATCATTTTCCATTTTCACTTTTCTCTCTTGCAGGTTGACTTCTGTAGCTTGATTCAGCAAGATTCAAAGCAATCTAAGCATAGAGGAAGCATCCCTGGACCTCAAGCAAGCTGTACAAGTCCTCACATTGCACTGAAAGTACCTCCATTGTCATACAGGAATCAAGCTGAACAGGTAAGTTTTTGAACTTCTATCTCTCTATCCAGGCATAGTTAGGTTTAAGTTTGTGAAGAAAACATGTTCTAATCATAGCCCTGAAGCCATCCATATAGTTACTTTTCATTTATATTATGTGGGCTAAAGAGTATTTTGAATCTGAACATCTGGAAAAAAACTAGGTCAGGAATTGGGGGAGAAGAAATTCTCTCTCATTTCTGAGAGTTAGATCAAGTTCTTGGTATGTATGGATTCGTGGTTTGATGCTTGACATTTTTTATGTTATAAGTTTGTGCTAAAAATCAAAGAATCAGGAGTTGTTGTTGAAGCAAGGAAGCGCGCGAATTTTCAAACAAAACTGTCTGGAGGTTGAAGACAACCTCTTTGGGTTGGGCCTGTGTTGTTCTTTCTATTTGCACCACTCATTTTCCACTTGCACCCCCTTGGCCCATTGTGTTTATTTTTATCATTTTTTGACTTTTTCTTTTTTATTCTGACTTATTATTTTTTTACAAAACATAAAAAATATTAAAAACATTTTTTCAACCATTTTTGCATTTTATTTGATTTTTGTTTGTTTTATTTGAATTTGTACATAAATATACAAAATACCTTTTTTTTATTCAAAATGCAAAAATAATACAAATATATTTTTATTTTCTAATTTTTACTTTGTTTTATCTTTTGAAAACATTTTATAAAAAATATACTCTTTTTTATATAAATAATAAATATTTTATTTTTGTACATATTTAATATATTTAGTAAATAATATAAATACTTATATATTTATTAGAATATTTAGGAGAAAAATACAAAAAATAATACATTTTTATTTTTATTAATATTTAACTTAAAATATCACTTTTTTACAATATACTTCCTTTTTATTTATTTTTTGTACATAATTAATAAATATTGCATATAATAAATAATAAATACTTCTTACTTAGAAAATTAGGGTTTTGCCCTAAAATGTAAAAATATCCAAAATTATTCATTTTTATTTTTGTTTATTTGTCACATGAAAAATACCTTTTTACATACATATGAAAATCATTTTTTGCATCTTGCATATTTATTTTATTATATTTAATTATTGTACAATTAAATTAATTTGTATATTCAATTTGGATGTAATAGTTTAGATTTAATTTTTCTTGCTAAAATATCCCCATTTGAACATTTGTACCCCCCATCCCATGATTTGTGTTGTAATAATTTAGGATTTTATTTTTCGCATTTAAAAGCTTTCTAAATATGCCATGATAGAATTAGGGTTTTTTTGTATGCAAAAATCAACCAAAAATAGTTTGACTTAATTCAAAGATAACAAAGCATGAAAATGGACAACATCAATCATACTTGCACCCTTAGGGTACTCCACTTGTTGCCTTCAATAATGGACCATGTTGCATGTTGGGTGTCTTTGGCAAAACAAAACAAATTCAAATGATCATAGTCCCTCGATGACGCTTTCAAAAGTTGCCTAAAAAATGATCAAGTCCCTTAAAGGAAAAATTGCCCAAAGACACTTGGCACCATTACAATCATGGTCTAAACGATGACCCGCGCCCGTCCCGTTCACATCCTAACACAAGATTGTCCACCAAATACAATGGTGGAACAAAATTGTTAAAAGGGTTAAAAACATAGGAAAAATCTTTGAGAAATTTAGGGTAGATAGCTCTTGGTTACTTGCCAACTTGCAAAAACAAAAACACTTGCCTATTTTTCAAAACCACACATCACAACACACTTTCAAAACAACTTTCAAAAACATTGAAAACTTTTCAAAAGATAAGTACACCTTTGTATACATCCCAACATGGATCATTACAAAGGTTGCCACCACATTGGCCTCTTTTCAAAAACATTTTCAAATCCACACACAAAGCACCATTTAAAACAATTGAAAACACAAGGCAAGTGATCTAAGCAAGTAACTAAGAGCCCATGGATAACCATGGATAGAAAGGGTGCTAATACCTTCCCTTTCTATAATCTACTCCCCGAACCCAAGAAAACATCTCAAAGGTTTTTGCTGTGCTTTTTAACCTTTCCTTAGGATAAAATAAAAAGTCGACGGCGACTCTTGCTCAACCGAAACATTTGCGAAAGCAAACGCAAAACCTCAAGTCATTTCTCCCACCGTATCACAGAACTGGCGACTCTGTTGGGGATATTTTTTTAAAAGTGGAGTAACCTTAGGGCTTAGATCACCCTCTTGCATGACTATTTGTTTGCTTTGATTGCTTTATATCTTGGCTCTCTTGTTTGGGTTTGAAATCCTACACCCGGATTTGGGGAAATATTCATAGATAGCAATATGTTGTGGAAACTGTGCGGGGTATACCGACACGGTCGAAGCAATAGCTATATTAGTGCGACATATTTGTGAGTACCGGTAACCCTTGAGTTCAATCAAGGAGAGTACGGGGCCGCTGAGTGATGTCACTAAGCACTAATGACCTAGAACCTTACTTGACCATCTTGGCCTTTTATTAGGGGTAGTGAGATAACCGGCTTTGGTGCAGTCCGAAGTTGGTAGATACTCGATACTACACTCATTGAGGGTTATTTTCTTGAAATATTTTGGTCGCTAGTTAAGTGGCTAAACCAAAACAATGAACATGGAAAACAATCCAATGATATTGAGCTCCTTAGAACCCGGTTACTATTTATAGGACAGGTTTTTTAAGCCAACTTCACTCAAAAGGGTACTTACCTATGAAACCCCATGCAAGCCTGAAACTAGGGTTTTGTGTGATTTGCTTGTACATATGTTTGTGCATACATCATGAACATCATAAAGCATCATATGCATACACTAACCATTTCAAGGGTTTGGATCTTCATCTTTGTTCTTGTTTTGTAGGTCATGGAAATTCTTCGCAGGAAAACTATCCAAGTCAACCTTGTGAGAATCCCTCCTCAACTCAAAGAGCTCACATCCAGAATTCCGGAAAGCTCTCCCTTCAGTGAAAGACATGGTAGACTGCTCAGCCTAGTCAACACTAGCTTTGAAGAGGACATGGTAAAGGTGCTATTCCAGTTCTTTGACCCTCTTCACCACTGTTTCACTTTCCCCGACTACCAGTTGGTGCCCACTTTGGAGGAATTTTCTCAACTTTTGAGAATTCCTATTATTAATCAACTACCCTACAACGGTACGGAAAAGGAACCAAAGCCTGAAGATGTTTCTCAAGCACTACACTTGCAACCATCTGACATCAAGGGGCATTGGGAAACTAGAAGCGGTGTCAAAGGCTTCTTAGCAAAATTCTTGTTTGAGAAGGCACAAGAGTGTTGGAATTCATTGGATCTACAAGCCTTTGAAGAAATTGTGGCACTCCTCATTTATGGTTTGGTTTTGTTCCCAAATCCTGACCAGCTTATAGATGTCAACGCCGTCAAGATCTTCTTATCCAGAAATCCAATACCAACATTACTTGGGGACATCCTTCACTCATTTTACACACGAACAATGAGAAAGAGGGGTGTTCTCATGTGCTGTACTCCTCTCCTTGCAAGGTGGTTTATTTCGCACCTTCCACAATCTGTCTTGAAGAATGACCAAGGCTTAAGGTGGTCACAACGTTTGATGAACCTCACTCACTCTGATGTACATTGGTGTTCTCGGTCCAGAGAAAATGTCATCATCGTCGATCATTGTGGAGAGTTCCCTAATGTTCCATTACTTGGCATTAGAGGAGGCATTACCTACAACCCTTGTCTAGCTTTGAGACAATTTGGATATGCACGGAGGGATGGCCCTCATGACATGTTGATTCCTGACCTAGTTTTTGACTTCGACAACGATGCGCAAGGACTCCGCCAAAGGTTCATCAGAGCTTGGAGGATGCCTAACAAGGTAGACAGCAAGACACTGGGGCACAAGAACTCCATCCCTCTTGAGCCTTATCTCAAGTGGGTACGAACCCGAGCCCAGAGTCTAAAGATGCCTTATCCTCATGTTCTCCATGTGATTAAAGAGCCCGTTAAGGAAGGAGAGGTTCCCTACACCATCCTATATCCTGACATGCCTACATCGTGGGAGGAGATGCAGAAGAGTTGGATCCAACTCAAGGAGGAACGAAACACTTTTGAAGCCAGCTTCTACGCCAGTGAGAAGAAGGTTTTGGAGCTTACCCGCCGACTCCATGAGCAAGAGACCCTTAACACCTACATCGCACCAAAGAGGATGCGCAACGTATTTTTACCTTGAGAAGCTTTTTTTTTGTAATATTTGGCCCATGGGGAATTTATGTACTAACAAATTTCTTCTTAGTAATATGACGTGCGTTCTTTTTGTTTGCAACAATTTTGAATTTTCTAAATCCTTGAATGCATTGCATAAATAAGCATATCATGCATCATATGCATAATAGGTACCCTTCTTCTACAGGTTGCTTAATCTTCTTCGCTGTTTATTTCAGCACTCAATCATCATGTCTTCCGAGCCTACTACCGAACAAGCTATAAAGGCCCTCCAGGCCCAGAACGCCCAGTTTCAAGAGCTGGTCATGAGCTTAGCCCAGGGTCAACAAGAGTTGAAGACTTTGCTCTTGAAGAAGAAGAAGAAGAAGAGAATCGGGGTGGCTACCCTAGGAAGAAGGTTTGAGGGTGAAGCCAGAAGAGTTCTTGAATTTCCTCCTACTTCTGAAGAGGGAACCAGTAAAGGCAAAGGGGCTGCAATACCTTCCGAATCCGAAGTTGAAGAGGAAGAGGCTGAAGAAGACGAAGACTACTCTGAGCAAAAATACCCACCCGCCGACGACAAGTACAAGGGCTTGGAAGACAGGCTGACAGCTATGGAGCTGCAGAGAGTTCCCGGCTTAGATTTCGAAGATTTGGGATTAGTTGCTGGAATCGTGATCCCCCCGAAGTTTAAAGTGCCAATTTTTGTAATGTATGACGGGCTAACCTGCCCGAAGATGCATCTCAGATCATATGTAAGGAAGATCCAACCTTACACTGCAGACAAGAACCTTTAGATCCATTTCTTTCAGGATAGCCTTTCAGGGGTTCAACTCGAATGGTTCTATCAGCTGGATGGGGCCAGTATTCGAAACTGGGAGGACTTGGCTACTGCATTTTATAAGCAATATCAGTATAATTCTGACCTCTCTCCCACGCGTACCCAACTCCAGGGTATGTCACTGGGGACGGGCGAAGGATTCAAGGAGTATGCGCAAAAGTGGAGAGACCTGGCTGGCAGGGTGCAGCCACCGCTAACTGACCGTGAGCTTATCGACATGTTCTTAGGGACCCTGTCTGGTCCATTCTTCAACCATCTGATTGGTAATTCTTCTGCTGGGTTTACAGACCTCATTCTGACTGGTGAGAGAATAGAAGCTGGTATCAAGTCGGGGAAGATACAGAAAGGCGCCTCCGCAAGTATTGAAAAGAAGCCTTTCAAGAAGGAAGCCAGTGTTGTTTATGGTCCCGGAAGACAGGTTAAACCAGAACGCCGCCAAGCTGTCAACGCGTTGTTAATTTCAAAGCCTATTGCTGCTCCTCAGCAGTACAACCAACCAAGGGGTGAAAGACCCAA
Source organism: Vicia faba (assembly GCA_948472305.1). Taxonomy (NCBI): domain Eukaryota; kingdom Viridiplantae; phylum Streptophyta; class Magnoliopsida; order Fabales; family Fabaceae; genus Vicia; species Vicia faba. The sequence goes on along the minus strand of OX451735.1, from coordinate 752,754,067 downwards.
AAGGCAGTACACTCAGCTCAGCATGACCCTGTCTCATATTTTGCCGCAACTACTGTCAACCAATCTGGTAACTGTCAAAGAAGCTCCAAAGGTAGTGAACACAGCTTCTCCAAAATACAACCCCAACGCCCGTTGCGCTTATCACTCTAATAGCCCGGGACATACTACGGATGATTGCTGGGCTCTGAGGAATAAGGTTCAAGACCTTATTGATGCTAAAGAAATACAGTTTGAGGCGCCCGAAAGGCCCAATGTTGTGACTGCTCCCATGCCCCAGCATGGAGTGAATGCTGTGGAAGAAGACCGGTATGTAGCCTCTGTGGAAAAGATTGTTACTCCGTTGTTGACCGTCAAGAGGAACCTGTTGCTAGCCGGTTTATTTCCGGGATGTAGCAAAGGTTGACTTTTATGTGTTGTTTCACCTGTCGGTTGTCCTTTGCTGAAATTAGGTATCCAAAGCCTGATGGATAGCAGAGAAATCTTGTTCGAGAAGATTATCGTTCCTGCTACCCCTACTGAAGAAGTTTCTATCATCACTATTTTCAAAAAACCTCCTAAGGTTCTCTCAAAGAAGCCTTTCAAAATCATGTCTACTCTGAAGATTGCTCCTATCATCATCATTGTTCCGGGGCCCCTCCCCTATACGTCTGACAAAGCTGTCCCATGGCACTATGGGGCAGACGTTTACGTACTTGGAGCTAAGCAAGAGTTTGATGCTAGTACTGGCGTCAGTAATATCACCGGGCCAGCCAAAATTACTCGCAGTGGTAAGCTGTTCTCACCAGATATTGCGCCACCAGCTATTCAGAAACCTCTTATCATCACACCTGCAAGTGTGCCTGCTTCCCTTCCTAATCAAGTTCCTGTTACTACCCCTGCTGCCGAGTCATCTGACGCTTGGGGCAAAGGGATTGCTACCGATATGCCTGCCCGGACTGAGGCACCAAAGACAACCAATGTTGAAGCTTCCCAGCAAGAGATGGAAGAGATTCTCAAGATTATCAAGAAAAGTGATTTTAATGTAGTTGAGCAGTTGGGGCACACCCCATCAAAGATTTCTATGTTATCACTATTGTTGTGTTCAGAGGCCCATGCCAAGGCCCTGGTCTTCTTCCTGAAAATGGCCCATGTGCCACAAGAAACGTCTGCTGATCAATTTACCGATTGTGTGGCTAACTTGACTGCCGATAATGGATTGGGCTTCTCTGATGCCGATCTGACTGCCAAAGGAAAGAACCATAACGACGCCCTGCATGTCTCCATTGAATGCAGGGGCACTACCCTTGCCCATGTGTTGGTAGACACCGATTCTTCATTGAATGTATTACCCAAGAAGGCCCTAGACAGGTTGGATTGTGAGGGTTTAGAGCTCAAGCCTAGTAACATTGTTGCCCGAGCCTTTGACGGTTAGAAGAGGATGGTACATGGTTAAGTTGACATCCCAATCAGGGTTGGTTCTCAGGTGTTTAATTCTACTTTCTATGTGATGGACATTCGTCCATCCTATTCTTGTTTGCTGGGTCGTCCATGGATCCACAAGGCTGGAGCTGTGACCTCCACACTACATCAGAAGCTTAAATACCCTGTCAGAGGGAAGATTGTTACAGTGCAGGGGGAGGAAGAATATATGGTCAGCCACCTCAACTCGTTCCGGTACATAGAAATGGATGGGGAATTCATTGAGACTCCATTCCAACACTTTGAAGAGGTGCCTCAGACACTGGCATCAGCTGAGACTGTGATTGAAGACCCTCCTTTGAAGATGGCTTCCTTGAAGGATGCCCGGGCTGTGATTGAGAAGGGTGAGTGCGCAAACTGGGGCCGACTTCCTGATTTCACTCTGAAGACCGACAAGTTTGGTTTGGGTTTCACTGCAGAAGCTCAGAGGGCTGTTCGTAAGGCAAGAATTAGAAGACCTCCTGTGTTCATCACCAACCCGGGAGTGAATGCTATTGAAGACGACATGGAGGAATCTGAATTCGACAGCTGGATCTACCCAACAACCGACAATGGACCAAGCAACTGGACTGCCAAAGACTTCACACCTATTAATTTTGTCACTCAGTAATGAACTCTTTTGTTTTCAATTTGTAACAGACAATATTTTGAAACTTTTATGACTCGGTGTCTTACCCGGGGCACCGTGGCTTCATTTATGAGGGCTTTTGTGTGTCATTTTCATATATCATCAATAAAAAACATTGGACGTTTGTTGCATTTCAAAATCTTGCGCTCCTTTTCTTTCTTTATTATATATTGCAAAACAACTATATTTACACACACTCACCTATATAGGTTCCAATCCACTCTGGATCTCACTGGTAACGACTCTGCTACCGCCAGTTATGACTTCGAAAATACGATCAATTTAGCCGAATACGAAGGTGAAGATGATTGTGAAGTGCCTGGTGAACTTGCGAGACTGCTACTCCAGGAAGAGTGGGCCATTCAGCCCCATGAAGAGCCTGTGGAAACGGTAAATCTGGGTACTGAGACAGACAAAAAGGAAGTCAAGATTGGTGCCAATCTAGAGCTCAGTGTGAAACAACGGTTGATTCAGATGCTGCATGACTATGTGGAAATCTTTGCCTAGTCTTACGAAGACATGCCTGGGTTGGATACCGACATTGTGGTTCACCACCTGCCTACCAAGGAAGATTGCCCTCCAGTTAAACAAAAGGTCCACCGTATGCGTCCAGAAATGTCCGAGAAAATCAAAGCTGAGGTTATGAAATAATTTGATGCCGGGTTTCTAGCAGTAACTTCTTACCCTCAGTGGATTGCCAACGTGGTTCCAGTGCCGAAGAAGGATGGTAAGGTCCGAATGTGTGTTGATTACAGGGATTTGAACAGGGCGAGCCCTAAGGATGATTTCCCTCTGCCTTATATCGACGTTCTGGTTGACAACACTGCTCAGCATAAAGTATTCTCCTTCATGGACGGCTTCTCCGGTTATAATCAAATCAAGATGGCTCCTGAAGACATGGAGAAGACCACTTTTGTTACTCAGTGGGGCACCTTTTGCTACAAGGTCATGCCTTTTGGGTTGAAAAATGTTGGGGCAACCTACCAACGTGCCATGGTTGCTTTATTTCATGATATGATTCACCATGAGTTAGAAGTATACGTCGACGATATGATTGCAAGGTCCCAAGCTGAGGAGGAACACCTTGACCATCTACGGAAGCTGTTTGACCGTCTGAAGTTGTACAAGCTGAGGTTGAACCCAAACAAGTGCACCTTTGGGGTAAGATCTGGAAAATTGATAGGCTTCATCGTAAGCGACAAAGGCATTCAAGTGGACCCTGCAAAAGTGAAATCCATACAAGAGATGCCAACTCCCAAGACAGAGAAAGAAGTCAGAGGCTTTCTAGGACGGTTGAACTACATTGCCCGATTCATCTCGCATCTCACTGCTACTTGTGAGCCAATCTTCAAGCTGTTGAAGAAAGATCAAGTAGTACGTTGGAACGATGAATGTCAGGCCGCTTTCGAAAAGTTCAAAGAGTATCTCCAAGAACCACCCATTCTTATGCCGCCGGTTGAAGGGAGACCTCTAATCTTATACTTGACAGTACTGGACAACTTAATGGGGTGTGTGTTGGGGCAGCATGACGAGTCTGGCCGAAAAGAGCACGCTATTTATTACCTTAGAAAAAAGTTTACCGACTGTGAGACTCGGTACTCACTGCTCGAGAAAACTTGCTGCGCTTTGGTATGGGCTGCTCGCCGGCTGAGACAATATATGTTGACTCACACTACTCTGTTGATTTCAAAAATGGATCCAATCAAGTAAATATTCGAAAAGACCGCCTTGTCCGGAAGAATAGCAAGATGGCAAATGATCTTGACGGAATATGACATCCAGTACACGACTCAAAAAGAAATCAAGGGAAGTGTATTGGCAGACCATTTGGCACATCAGGCAGTGGACGATTACCAGTCAATGAACTTTGAATTTCCAGACGAGGATATCATGGTAGTAACTGATTGTGAAGTACCCGGACCGGATGAAGGACCTGAGGAAGGATCCCGATGGTCTATGCACTTTGACGGAGCCTCGAACGCTTTGGGTAATGGTATCGGCGCTGTGATCATATCCCCTAAAGGCACTCATACTCCACTCACTGCCCGGCTATGTTTCAACTGCACCAACAACATGGCAGAGTATGAGGCATGTATCATGGGTCTTCAAGCTGCAATTGACTTAAGGATCAAGTTTCTGAGTGTCTTCGGAGATTCCGCTCTCGTAATCAATCAGATCAAAGGCGAGTGGGATACGAAACACCCAAATCTTATTCCTTACAAGGAGTATGTACTGACATTGTTTCCCCACTTCAAGGAGATAACTTTTGAACACTTCCCAAGAGAGGAGAATCAGTTAGCGGACGCGTTGGCTACGATGTCTTCTATGTTCAAAGTCAAATGGGACAACGAGGCTCCCCGGATCATTATCTGGAAGTTGGATGAACCTGCACATTGCTGTAATCGTGAGGCCGAAGAGGTAATTGAAAAACCTTGGTATCGTGAAGTGAAAAGGTACCTTGAAGCTCAAGAATACCCCGAGGGCGCATTGATTAATGACAAGAAGTTCCTGAGAAGGTTTGCGGCAAAGTTCTTCCTCAGCAACGACATTCTCTACAAGCGAAACCATGATTCGACTTTACTGCGTTGTGTGGATAAGACTGAAGCAGAAAATATCATGGTGGAGCTACATGAAGGTACATTCGGAACACATTCCAGTGGACATACCATGGCAAAGAAAATCCTTCAGGAAGGATATTTCTGGTCCACAATGGAAGCTGACTGTTACCAGTATTCTCAGACTTGTCATAAATGCCAGATCTATGCTGATAAGGTGCACATTCCTCCGGTTCCTCTGAACGTCTTGACAGCACCTTGGCATTTTGCAATGTGGGGCATTGATATGATCGGCGAAATCAGACCTACGACATCCAACGGGCATCGATTCATCTTGGTAGCAATTGATTACTTCACAAAGTGGGTCGAGGCAGCTTCCTTCGCTACCGTAACCAAGAACGTCGTGGCACGTTTCATTCGGCACAACCTGATCTGTCGATACGGTGTACCTGAGAGGATCATTACGGACAATGGTACCAATCTTAACAACAAGGTGATCACTGAGCTCTGCGAGCAATTCAAGATACAGCACCGCAACTCTTCACCTTACCGGCCGAAGATGAATGGGGCTGTAGAAGCAGCGAATAAGAACATCAAGAAGATTGTTCAGAAGATGACAATGACCTATAAACATTGGCACGAAATGTTACCATTTGCTCTTCATGGGTACCGTACCTCAGCACGGACGTCAACAGGGGCAACTCCCTTTTCCTTGGTCTATGGCATGGAGGCAGTCTTGCCTATTGAAGTCCAGATACCCTCTCTCCGGATAATGAAGGATGCAGATTTGAGCGAAGATGACTGGATCCAGACTCGGCTTGATCAATTGAACTTAATTGACGAAAAGAGACTCACTGCTATTTGTCATGGTCAGACGTACCAAAAACGGAAGATCAGGGCTTTTAACAAGAAAGTCAGACCGCAAGAGTATCTAGTCGGAGACCTGGTAATCAAGCGCATCATTCTTCCTCAAAGTGATCCCCGGGGCAAATGGACCCCTACGTACGAAGGGCCATTTGTGGTTAAACATATCTTCTCAGGAGGAGCTATGATTCTAACCACCATGGATGGTGACGACCTTCCTCACCCCGCCAATGCAGACATAGTAAAAAGATACTACGCATGAATAAAAGACCCGTTAGGTTGACACACCTAGGAAAAAATAAGGGCTTCCCGACGAACCAAAAGGGCTCGGGCAAAAATAAGGGATGAAATGAAAAAAATTTGTACACCCGGCAAGTCGAAAACCTGAAAAGGCGGCTTGGGCAAAAATTGGTATCCCGGTGGACTGAAAACCCGAAAGGGCAGTCCAGGAAAAAGTTAGGGATTGAAGCGTAATACTATGTCTCATCGGATCACCTTGCATCCAGAATTCGGTATCAGCTATCAGGTTCAGACGGCATCGATCAATCAACTTCATCTTCAACCGAGCAGCAAAGTGATGAGACGTTTGAAGACATAAAGGCGATAGCAGAGTTGGAACCCAGTGGGATTATTTTTCACAAAGCTGTTTTGTTTCCTTTTCATAAAATTGTATGAACTCTATGTTGCTCGGCGGCGTCCTCTTACTAGGACGTCAGCCTCCTGTACATAAAACGCCTATTTACAGGCAAATTTCAAAATCAATACAAGTTCGATTTTACAGACAAATTATCCATTGTTTTTCCTTTTTTCTGTTTTGTTTTGCGAAGAACGTCCAATGTTCATTTTTGATATATGCATTTGACATTAATTGCTAATCATGAATATTTGCATACAAAACAAAAGACTAATTACAGATGACATCAGAAACAGGGGCAATTTAGAGTTGTCTAAGCGATCTAGTTGCTCTGTCCACAAAGGTACCAAGGTAGGTTCGACTGAAGAACGTAACCAAGTCACCTCAACTCCCCACAGAGTAAGACTAGATTTCAGCAATACTCTCCTCAGGCAGAGTTGGTCTCCCATCAGCCCTAAAAAGGCACAATGTTCCCCTAGCAAGTCAGCGATACTCTCCTCAAGCAGAGTTAGCCTACTGTCAGCCTTAAGGAAGTTGGGTATCCCCAGAAGATCTCAATTCTCCAGCGGAGTATAGACATTCTTCGGCAAGCATCCCCGGCAGTCTTAATATAAGATTGTTCCCCGGCGGAACACCAGACATCCCAGTGGAATCCATATCCCCAGTAGATTCTGGAAGCTTATCACCTGCAGAGTACGAACGCATCTCCCGGTTTCATTCAAAGGTTATTTCCCCACCAGGGTATAACTGGGTTATCCTCAGCTAATCACCACGGAAAGGTCGTCCTCGGCGAAGTTCTTCCTATTCCCCAGCGGAGTTCATCAAATTCCCCAACATAACTCATCAGTGGAATCCCCAACGGAGCTCTCATCAAAACCTCCGCGAAGTATCTCCTCCCACAGAGTAATTCCCCGCAGAGTAATCTCTCCAACAAGTATATTCCCCAACTGAGTCATCTTCTCCTACCGGTTTATTCTTGCAATCAACATCCCCAGCGGAAACGAAGAACTTTACTCTTCAACATCGTCTCAGGATTCCACAAACTCCCGACACTCGTCAAGGATTTATTTTCCTAGACGAAAACACATTCATAGACATGTCACATTTCATACATTTTGCTTACATATAGGATAAAGTGCATACAACACTATCTCATTTTGAGCATCATGACATCATGCATCTCATACATCATGACATTGCATACAACTAATGTTTTGCCTTTTCAGGAAAAGGGTCAATCCACAAATGATTACTAGCAACTGTCACTAATTCCATATTCGATTCCTGTATCTAGCCATGGTATATCTGTGAGTGATTGATTGTAGATTCGATACCTGTATCCAGCCAGGGCATATCTGCATGAAGAGTTTGAAGATCAACCCCTGTAACAGGCCAGGAAATTATCTTTCATTCTCAGGTCAGAGGTTTACACCTGTATCCAGCCAGGAAAACTATCTCTACCAACCTTTTGCAATTTCCAGATTCGATACCTGCATCCAGCCAGGGCATATCTGTAGACGACTATTCCAGATTCGATTCCTGTATCCAGCCAGGGCATATTTGAAGACGACAATTTCCAGATTCGATTCCTGTATCCAGCCAGGGCATATCTGAAAACGACAAATTCCAGATTCGACTCCTGTATCTAGCCAGGGCATATCTGTGAGTGATTGGTTGTGGATTCGATACCTGTATCTAGCCAGGGCACGTCTACATGAACAGTTTAGAGATTCGATACCTGTATCCAGCCAGGGCACGTCTGTAAACAACCTTTTGAAGTTCCAGATTCGATTCCTGTATCTAGCCAGGGCACATCTGTGAGCAACTAATTGTGGATTCGACTCCTATATCTAGCCAGGGCATGTCTACACAAAGAGTTTGAAGATCAACACCTATAACAGGCCAGGAAACCATCTTCCTTTCTCAAAGTACGCAAATTCTCGCTAAGGAATCTCTTACGCGATCGACACCTCCAAATGGCATCTATAAGCCCATTCCCGACAAGGTTCTGTCACACCTTCAGATGGCATCTATAAGCCCATCCTCCTATCCATCCTATCTCCAAATGGCATCTATAAGCCTATTCCCGACATTACATTGCTAATACTCCAGCATGCGAGTGCAAATTTCAGGGCACTCTAGTGGCCAATCTCCTTTTACCCTCGAGTCGCGAAAGGCAAACTTGCCAATCTAACTCTTCAGGTCTAAGAAGATTGAACAGGGGCAACTGTTGTACCCCAAAATTTGCCCTCCCATTCCCTCAACATTTTCTCATCACAAGACCCTTGGAGCTCAAGATCAAGCTAGGGTTTGCCCTGCTCAAGACTCCTCCTTGCATTGTTGACCCAAATTAGGGTTTGAGTTTGCACAAAGATGTTTTGACCTAAAAGGCCCAAAGTGACTTTCATGCTTCATGTTGGACTCACAAGTTTCTCCATACCAAGTTTCAAGCCTTGATTCCAATCTTTGCCCAGTCAATTGGACAGTTGACCTAGAAATCAACTGTATTGGGGAAAAAGTCAACTGTGGTCAATTGACAGTCAAACCTCATGATTTTTGACCCACATCAACATTATGAACTCATATGAACCATTTGATCAAGTTTCGATCATAATTCCACAAGAAATTTGATCAGATCACCAAAAGGGCAAAATGGTCATTTTTAGGGTTTTGACTGCACAAAGGCAATTTTTGACTGTTTGACCTAACCAATGGCAAACCAAGCTCACATATGGACTCAAGGACTCAATGGCATTGTCTTGACATGTTCAACAAATTCAAAAGATCCCAGATGCACAAGATTGACAGATGAATTTTCCAGTCAACTGAGCCAAATTTGACTGTATACTGAAAAGTCAAACTTTGACTTTTTGGTCAAAATCAAGTGTCAAGATTCATTTTTCATCAAGACATGTCAAATTATGAAACTTGTTCATCAAGAAATCAAAAATTACAAATTAGGGTTTGAAATGAAGAATTTTCATAACTTAGAATTTTTCTAAGTTATGAAAATTCCTAATTTTTTCCTAACTTTGTCCCATTTTTTCATCAAGATACATTTGGATTCAAACAAAACTCAAAACATGAAAGTTGTAGTCCATTGAAAAATCTACAACTTTGATTCACAAAGTTTCCTCAAAAGAAGCTTGTAGCTCAAGTTACAATTTTTGGAACAAGGGTGCAAAACATTCTTAACTTAGAAAATTTTTGACCTATTCTAGGCAGGATTTTTGCCTAACTTCATGACCACTTTCACATGCTTCCACTTGGAATCTCAATTTTCATTACAAAGTGGATTGTAGTATACATTCCAAGCTTTCCAAATTGTCCAAGAACATCTCAAACACCCTTGTGGTTAGGGAGAATCGAATTTGTCAATATGGGCAAAAGTCACTTTGTTCATAAGCCATGTACATGTTCATAACTTGTGCATTTTTGAAATCAGCATGGTTCAAGCTAGTTACAGGCCTCTAATCTCATTTACACTCAATAATTAAATGCCAATCCATTGTGCCAAGATGTTATTCTATGCATTTGGTCATTACATGAAGAATTAAGCCATAATTAGAAAAAGCACATTATCCATTTTGGTAAAGCATTACTTTATGTCAAACACAAATCTAAGAAGTACAATGCAGATCTTTTGGGCACAAGTTCATGAGCAAAGTCCACTGATCAAGGAGAGATTATGCAGCATGCTTGAGGGGCATGTAGGAGCCTATAACCCAAGTTGACAAACTTTGCTTCACATAGAAGAAACTTGGCATATTGAACAACAACTCTCATTCCTGCAAAGACAAGCCTAAGCAAACATTGTGAACATTTTCCAAACATCAAGCCTGACCTAAAACACGAGCCAACCACTTCCAATACCTCCTCAAACACAGAAACACCATCCTCTTGTAAAAACAGGGCACATGCTGCAGATTGAGGTCCACAACTCAATCCACTCGTGCGCCTTGGCCAAAACCAGTTCATACACACTCCATAACATCCATACAAAATATCCCAAGCATTGGACACGAACTGTAACATCCCTAACATCATTTGCCATTTTCACTTTTCTCTCTTGCAGGTTGACTTCTGTAGCTTGATTCAGCAAGATTCAAAGCAAGCTAAGCATAGAGGAAGCATCCCTGGACCTCAAGCAAGTTGTACAAGTCCTCACATTGCACTGAAAGTACCTCCATTGTCATACACGAATCAAGCTGAACAAGTAAGTTTTTGAACTTCTATCTCTCTATCCAGGCATAGTTAGGTTTAAGTTTGTGAAGAAAACATGTTCTAATCATAGCCCTGAAGCCATCCATATAGTTACTTTTCATTTATATTATGTGTGCTAAGAGTATTTTGAATCTGAACATCTGGAAAAAAAACTAGGTCAGGAATTGGGGGAGAAGAAATTCTCTCTCATTTCTGAGAGTTAGATCAAGTTCTTGGTATGTATGGATTCGTGGTTTGATGCTTGACATTTTTTATGTTATAAGTTTGTGCTAAAAATCAAAGAATCAGGAGTTGTTGTTGAAGCAAGGAAGCGCGCGAATTTTCAAACAAAACTGTCTGGAGGTTGAAGACAACCTCTTTGGGTTGGGCCTGTGTTGTTCTTTCTATTTGCACCACTCATTTTCCACTTGCACCCCCTTGGCCCATTGTGTTTATTTTTATCATTTTTTGACTTTTTCTTTTTTATTCTAACTTATTATTTTTTGACAAAACATAAAAAATATTAAAAACATTTTTTCAACCATTTTTGTATTTTATTTGATTTTTGTTTGTTTTATTTGAATTTGTACATAAATATACAAAATACCTTTTTTTTATTCAAAATGCAAAAATAATACAAATACATTTTTATTTTCTGATTTTTACTTTGTTTTATCTTTTGAAAACATTTTATAAAAAATATACTCTTTTTTATATAAATAATAAATATTTTATTTTTGTACATATTTAATATATTTAGTAAATAATATAAATACTTATATATTTATTAGAATATTTAGGAGAAAAATACAAAAAATAATACATTTTTATTTTTATTAATATTTAACTTAAAAAATCACTTTTTTACAATATACTTCCTTTTTATTTATTTTTTGTACATAATTAATAAATATTGCATATAATAAATAATAAATACTTCTTACTTAGAAAATTAGGGTTTTGCCCTAAAATGTAAAAATATCCAAAATTATTCATTTTTATTTTTGTTTATTTGTCACATGAAAAATACCTTTTTACATACATATGAAAATCATTTTTTGCATCTTGCATATTTATTTTATTATATTTAATTATTGTACAATTAAATTAATTTGTATATTCAATTTGGATGTAATAGTTTAGATTTAATTTTTCTTGCTAAAATATCCCCATTTGAACATTTGTACCCCCCATCCCATAATTTGTGTTGTAATAATTTAGGATTTTATTTTTCGCATTTAAAAGCTTTCTAAATATGCCATGATAGAATTAGGGTTTTTTTGTATGCAAAAATCAACCAAAAATAGTTTGACCTAATTCAAAGATAATAAAGCATGAAAATGGACAACACCAATCACACTTGCACCCCTAGGGTACTCCACTTGTTTCCTTCAATAATGGGCCATGTTGCATGTTGGGTGTCTTTGGCAAAACAAAACAAATTCAAATGATCATAGTCCCTCGATGACGCTTTCAAAAGTTGTCTAAAAAATGATCAAGTCCCTTAAAGGAAAAATTGCCCAAAGACACTTGGCACCATTGCAATCATGGTCTAAACGATGACCCGCGCCCGTCCCGTTCACATCCTAACACAAGATTGTCCACCAAATACAATGGTGGAACAAAATTGTTAAAAGGGTTAAAAACATAGGAAAAATCTTTGAGAAATTTAGGGTAGATAGCTCTTGGTTACTTGCCAACTTGCAAAAACAAAAACACTTGCCTATTTTTCAAAACCACACATCACAACACACTTTCAAAACAACTTTCAAAAACATTGAAAACTTTTCAAAAGATAAGTACACCTTTGTATACATCCCAACATGGATCATTACAAAGGTTGCCACCACATTGGCCTCTTTTCAAAAACATTTTCAAATCCACACACAAAGCACCATTTCAAACAATTGAAAACACAAGGCAAGTGATCTAAGCAAGTAACTAAGAGCCCATGGATAACCATGGATAGTGTGATCGGTGGATCTGGAACTGACTGTTTAAAGCTGGTTCGCGAAATGTCGCGGAAAGCAAGAGTCTCCACCGTCTTTTATTTTCTCCAAATAGAAAGGACAAAAGCACAGAAAAATTCCTTAAAGAGATTGCTCTCGGTTCGGGAGGTAGGTTATAGAAAGGGAAGGTGTTAGCACCCTTTCTATCCATGGTTATCCATGGGCTCTTAGATACTTGCTCATTGTGTTTTCAAAAATGGTTTGTTTGCTTTTCAATGTGGTTTTTTTAAAAAGTTTCTTTGAAAATTTCAGTTCGACTCTTGTATCGGTCCTCAAGAGTGTTTGAAAAATTGTTTTGAAAGCTTTTTGAAAAGTGTCGGTGTGAAAAAAGTTTTTGTTTGTTTTTGAAGAGAGCAAGTATCTATGAGTCATCTACCTACCCTAAGGAATTAGGCTGTGTAAATGTCCTTAAGGTAGTGCCATCCCACCATTGAGAGGTAGGTAGCACCACCGTTGGAGGTGTTCGGGTCAATTCGAGGTTCGGGACATGGTGATCACCAGAGCAATGGGAAGACACCTTAGAAGCTACCCTCATGCCAGGTTCCCGGATCATGAGGACTTACTAAGACATCCTCTACTCGACGATCATCTTTCGAGGCAAGGCAACAGTGAGGCGTACCCTAGGGGTGGTGTGTGCGAATTGTGTGTCGTTTTCATTTATATTTGTCTTGTCATGTCATTGGTGTTCTACGCTTGATTTTATTTAAGGCCATTCATTCTTGCATGCTTTGTTTAACAGTTAAAGATTGCGAGGAAAAGTAAATCTACAGCTATTACAAATGGCGCGGGTCCACATCGCCAAAATTAACCAGGACCCGATTTGACAGAAAATAAAGAAAGTAAAAGAATTTAAAGCGCGAGTAATTAAATACATGGCTTCGGGAGAGGTACATAATTATTTAAGCGGGAAAGAAATAATAATGCGAATAAGAAATTAAGAGCGAAACGAGGGCGTTGGACCCTTTTGCAACAAATTAAAATTAACGAGGAATTAAAATTAAAATTAAAAGAAGGCAAGAATTTGTTTTTTTGTTTTTGGTATTTTTATGTTTTTTAAGATTTAATGAAAAAAAGGAGTTAATTAAAATTAAAATAAAATGCTAAACCTAATTCTAATTATTTTTAAGTTATTAAGAAAATATTGAAGTTTTATAACCTAATTTAAACCTAAGTTATTTTCATGCAAATTTAATTATAAAAATAAATAAAATAAATAAACATTATTATAAGAAAGAAAAATTAAAAGAAATAAAAACAATAATTAAACCTATTTCTACATTTTTTAGGTTTTTTATGAAAAGAATTAATATTGAACCCTAATTTATACTAAATTAATTTACATGCAATTTGTTTATGAAAATAATTAAAATAAAATATTTATTATGTTTTTTTTTGTCTTTTCTGATTTTTTATGATGCTCTTGTATTTTGTAGAAATAATTAGTTAATTTAAACAATAAAGAAAATAACATAATAATAAAATATAAGAAAAATTAGAAAATTGCAAACCAGGGGGGGGGGGGGGGGGGGGGTTCAGGCCCCAATATGGAGGTTAAGTTTGTGAAATTCTGGCCCAACAAGCTTCAGGTCCATTGACCTTTTTGAGTAGCGTGCACATGCGTTGACCATGGTATATGGTGTACCTTCAATCTCAGCCTTTGGTTTAATTCTGATGGACGCGTGGAAGGAGAGATTCTTGAGGTGTATGGTGCGTCTTGGCCTTGGGCGCTGCATGGGAATGGTTAATGAAAAATAACATGAGAAATTATACAGACCTGGGGCTCGAACCCAGGTCACTAGCATCACCAACCAACACCTGTGCCACTAAGCCATCTGAATCACATTTAATATATAATAGTTAGCAAATATTATAAAAAGAAAGTGGGTCAACGCTTGGAAACGCGTGCGAATTTTTGAACAAGCCAATCACTTGTTGCCACGACTCCATCTTCTTCATGTTGGTGGATTTTCCTGAAACACAAAAGCAATATGCAACGGTTTTCCATGCGTGGGTTTAGAGGGCTTTAAAGAAAATAGCGATTAGCTCTCCTTGGCACATAAATTCAACGCGATGGGTGGTTCTTCTTCGTCTCCATGCGCTGAATTGAATGGTGGTGGTCACAAGCCCTAATTTTTCCTTGGGTGAAAAACCCCAATTCAAAACTCTGAAAACCCTAAAAGTCAAACATGGCATAATCTCGTATACAGCATAATAATTCAATTAAACATAATGGTTAGCTTTAAAACATCACAAGGAACATGAATCTATGAATAAAATGCTGTAAAAATGCTTAAATCATGATGCACGATTATGAGTTTTTCTCTTCACAGTTCATGCTCGTTTTACCAATTCTTGACGTGTTGATGGATGTTTGTGATTGGAATGTGTTCAGGGAGACTTGAGGAAGCTATTGGAACAAATCTTATGCTTTGAATCGACCTAAAAAGTGCTTTTCAGTTTTTGAGTTTTTAGAGAATTTTTCAAGTTTTCAATGGCTTCTTCTGCGCAGCTTTGTGTCTCCTGTGATTAGGTTTATGATCAGGCATATGTAGTGAACAAATTAGGTCAACAAAACTCAATCAAATCCATGGCATTGATGTTTTTTTTGGAAATTTGATTTTAAGGATCTTTTTCATATCTTTTCCATGTGTCCTTTGCTCTCAATCAAGCCAATCAACCCAAATCTTTCCATAATTGGATGTACACGAAATCTTGAGTATCAAACATGCATAAAAAGATTTAAAACTTTAGGTTAGCATTTTTCATACATTTATTTTGATTTAAATGAATTATTGTAAATAAAAATTCAAATAAATAAATAAAAAATGAATAAAGACTTCCCTTTGGGCCAAGTAGTCGTGCATATGCTTAGAATGATGGATCATGGAAGAAAAATGGGCCCATTAGCATTTTTAGGTCATTTGAATCAATGCTGACTTTTCAAAATATCCAAAAATTTCCCAACTTCCACAAGGCATAACTTGCTCAATTTTTAAGCTTTTCTCATGTTCTTGGACATTTTGGAAAGGTATTTGAGTCCTCTAACCAATGTCTTTGGTCCCATGTCATTTTGATTTACCAATCTCAAGTTATGGCCTTTGACTTAAAGTCCCTTTTTGTTGAGTTTTGAAAATGACCTATAATGTTGAAATTGATAACTTTTTGTGAGAGCATTTCTTGGACTTGAAGTATGAAGATGAGTTGTAGGAAATGTCTTTCTCTTCAAAATGAGCTTTGGATGGAATTTTTCTGATAATCCATGTGAAAGTTATGCCCTGGTCAATTTCAGTTGACTTTTTCAGCTGTCCAAATAAGGAAACTTTTGCATCTTGATGATTTTCTGAGCCAAATTTTGAGAATCATGATCAAGCATTGATCAAATGATGTTTGTGGCTTCAAAATGATATGTTGACCAAAAATTTGAACTTTTGACTGTCAAATGACCATTTTGCCCCTACAGTTGACTGTAGTGCAATTTAGGGTTTTGACTGTGCAATTTTGAGCTGAATGCCTTGAAACTTGATATGAGGATACTTGACCATGTTTGTAGGCATATGGGACTTGTTTGGGCCTTTGAAAACTTCCTTTTCTTGATCAGAACACAAACCCTAGTTTTGACTGTATAGGAGACCTTTGCCCTGTGCAACCCTTGGGGAATTTTGCAGCTTGACTTGGCAATTTCTTGGAGAATATGGGAGGGCAAATTTTGGGGTACAACAGATAGAAAGGGTGCTAATACCTTCCCTTTCTATAATCTACTCCCCGAACCCAAGAAAACATCTCAAAGGTTTTTGCTGTGCTTTTTAACCTTTCCTTAGGATAAAATAAAAAGTCGATGGCGACTCTTGTTCAACCGAAACATTTGCGAAAGCAAACGCAAAACCTCAAGTCAGTTCTCCCACCGTATCATAATATGGTTTCAGGATTTCCAGAAATTGACATTCCAAACGAGGTATGTGAGGAATGTGTGCAGGCGAAGCAACACAAGAATAGCTTCAGCAAGGATGCAGGAAGCAAATCGAAGGCTAGTCTTGAAGTCATATACTCTGATGTATGTGGACCAATCCAGATGGATTCGATGGGAGGTAACAAATACTTTGTTACATTCATAGATGATTTCAGTCAAAAGCTATGGACTTACTTGATCAAGAAGAAAAGTGAAGTGATCGAAGTATTTACCAAGTTTAAGTCTATGGTCGAAAGACAAAGTGGTCGAAAGCTCAAAGTTTGGAGAACTGATGGTGGTGGAGAATATGTGTCGAAAGACTTCGACAGATTATGTGAAAAGGAAGGGATTATGCATGAGGTGGTGCCAACCTATACTCCACAACAAAATGGAATTGCAGAAAGGAAAAATAGAACCATCATGAATATGGTGAGAAGTATGTTGAAAGGCAAGAATTTACCTAAAGAGTTTTGGGGTGAAGCTGTTTCGACTGCAACATACATTTTGAACAGATGTCCTACAAAGAAGCTAGAAGGAATTACTCCAGAAGAACGTTGGTCTGGTGTGAAGCCTAGCTTGAGTCATCTGAAGGTATTTGGATCTATTACACATAGACATGTGCCATATCAGTTGAGAAGAAAACTTGATGACAAGTCAAGTCAAATGATTCTAGTTGGATATCATTTGACAGGAGGCTACAAGTTGTTCGATCCAGTGAAAAAGCAGATTGTGATCAGCAAAGACGTGATCATAGATGAGTTTAAAGAATGGGATTGGACTGAAAATATCAAGAAAGATTCAGTGGGAATCCTTCTTGAAGAGCCAAAAACTCAAGTCGAAAGAGAAGTTCGACAAGAGGAACCAACAAATATACCAAGTACAAGCAGGCCTCAAAGAACAAGACGCATGCCTGCAAGATTTCAAAATTGTGTGATTACATCAGATGATGTAATAGATGATGAAGGTGAGCTGGTACATTATGCTTTCTATGCAGATGTCGAACTTGTTAATGCAGCTGAAGCATTAAAAGATTCGAAGTGGGTGAAAGCAATGAATGAAGAAGTAAAGTCTATCGAAGACAACAACACTTGGTTACTTGTCGAATTGCCTCAAGGCAAGAAGGAAATTGATGTCAATGGGTATACAAAGTGAAAACGGTTTTGAAAGGTGAAGTAACTCGACACAAAGCAAGACTTGTGGCGAAAGGATTTCTACAGAAAGAAGGAATAGACTTCGATGAAGTTTTTGCACCTGTTGCTAGGATCGAAACAATCAGGTTGGTTGTTGGTATAGCAGAAATAAACAGTTGGCACATATGTCAGATGGACGTGAAGTGTGCATTCCTAAATGGAGCCTTAGATGAAGAAGTCTATGTTAAACAACCAGTTGGGTTTGTGAAACATAACGAAGAAAGAAAGGTGTATAGGCTACATAAAGCCCTGTATGGATTGAAATAAGCTCCAAGGGCTTGGAATAAGAAAATTGATAGTTTTCTAAGGGAGAAGGAATTTGTGAAGTGCACAACTGAACATGGAGTATATGTAAGAAGAAGCAAGAGTAAATTGCTTATACTATTTCTTTATGTAGATGATTTATTGATAACATGTAGCTGTAAAAGTGAGATCGAAGACTTCAAAGGTGATCTCAGCAAGGAATTCGAAATGTTTGATTTGGGTGAGATTTCATATTTCCTTGGTATCAAATTCTACAAGAGCAGTAGAGGTTTGATGATGCATCAAAGAAGATATGCAGGAGAAATTCTCAAGAGGTTTGAGATGGAAGAATGCAACTCAACTTCGACACCTGGAGAACCAAGACTGCAACTGTCGAAAGCTGCAGATGAAGATGAAGTTGATCCAACCCAATACAGAAGACTTATTGGATCATTGAGATACATTTGTCATACAAGGCCTGACTTAGCATATAGTGTAGGTATGGTAAGTAGATTCATGCAGAAGCCAAAGGTATCACATCTAGCAGCAGTGAAGAGGATACTAAGGTATCTCAAAGGAACTTTCTATTATGGCATTTTGTTTCCTGCAGTTGATAAAGGAAAAGAATGCAAGTTAGTGGGATACACTGATTCGAGTTGGTGTAGTGATGCTGAAGATCGAAAGTCAACAGCAGGATATGTGTTTATGCTAGGTGGTGCACCAGTTGCTTGGAATTTAAGAAAGGAACCAGTAATGGCATTATCATCATGCGAAGCAGAATACGTAGCTTCTTCTCTTTGTGCATGTCAAGTAACTCGGATCGTGAACTTGGTCGAAGAGATAACAGGGAAAAATCATGGAGCAATTATCATGAAGATAGACAGCATGTCAGCTATTAATCTGGCGAAGAACCCAATAGCACATGGTCGAAGTAAGCACATCGAAATGAGGTTCCATTATCTTCGAGAGCAGGTAGAAGATGGGAAGATGAATTTGGAACACTGCAGAATTGAGAATCAGATTGCAGACATCATGACGAAGGGAGTGCAAGTCGAAGTATATAGAACGCTAAGAGTCGTGACGAACATAGATAGTTTAGACACAATGAATTAGGTGGTGTGTTAAATTGTAATCCAATGTGTCGAAACTATGTGTCGAAAAGATTTGATTTGTTTTAGATTTAAATAGATTTGATTTAAGTCTAGAATAAATTAGATTTGATTTAGTAACAAAATGATATTTTGGGCTTTGGGCTTATGGTGTAAGCTCAGTTATAAATAGAGATAGTAACCCCTATTTTTTTAAGCAAGTCAAACAAGTTATATTCACAGAATTTGCAGTTGCAAGTGAATAACAAAGTTTTCACAGTTTGTGAGCAGAGAGAAACTCTACAGAAATTATTTGTCTTGTCTTCTTTTCTTTGTTTGTCTCATAACTAATTGTAATTGTGGTAGAAATTCATCATAGACTTTGGTGGATTTCTAACAGGTATTTCAAGTGTGAGAAAAGACTTATAAATGGTTGAATATTTTTGTATAATTTCACTGGTTTTATTGTTGTAGTAGTCCACCGTGTGTAAACTTCCTTATAATTTTGTACACTTGTGTGTATCCTAGATTAGTACTTTTATAAATCAATTGTTCATAAATGTGGTATGTGTGATGTGGTAAAAATATGAAAAATAGCAACCTAAATGTGGTCTGTGTGATGTTGGAAAAATATGAAAAATTAAGTACAATTTTTTTTACAGGGAATCCACTTGATTCCGCTAAAAAAAGCAAATATTACATCGGACCATTGAGGCAACCGATGTTAAAACCTATATATTACATCAACCTTTGAGGCAACCGATGTTAAAAACCTTATATTACATCGGACCAGTTAGACAATCAAGGTAAAATATTGCATATATTTTTTTTAAATGGTATTTTTTCACATCTGACCTAACATCCAACCGATGTGGTAGGTGAATTTTTCATATTAGACTGTTATCCGATATAAAATGTCTTTGATTTAATATATCGCTTGAATTTATATCGGATCCAAATCCAATATAAAATAGACTTTTCTCCCCGTATAAAAAGTCTTTCATGTACTAATGAACTCATCCCTCATACACAAAATTGTTCAATAACAATACTTATAGGTCCAAAACTACAATTAGAAAAATATATTGTATTTGTATAAAATTGTGGAAACTAGTATAAATGCTATAGTTTCTTTACTTACAAACATTATGCACATGTATAAAAACAGCACACCCTAAACACTTGTTAAAAACCAAAATGTCCCAAAAAAGAACTTTGATTACTGTGAATTATTTGAACTTTGATCTTCATCCGATGAACTTGATAGAACTGTCTGCTCCATTATTTTGCTTTCACTACTTTCTTTCCCATTTGATGACCCTTTCACATAGGTGTTGATGGCAAGTTGTCCAGAATAAAGCAATAAACCAAAAGAGTTTATGCCATACACAAATGTAGCAAGGTAACACAAGCCATTTATTACTGTCCTGTGAGACAAACATCACATTATTATTACTATTATTATCAGATGAGATATACCTTATAAGACAAAAATATTAAGTTTTCTATAGGGATGAGTACCTTATGGTGATTGTTATCTGGCGAACCTGAACAAGACATTGATTATAACGAGTTAAATTCAATATTTAGATGATAGAAAAAGGAGAGAAGAAAATATATGATGTACTAACAGAGAAATTATCTGAAATTGATTGGCGATATAGTGATGCTTCAATAGTTGTTGTGAATCTATAGAGAATGACCGCGATAATACCAGCTATAATTGCTCCTAACAATGCTTGATCTGGTGAAGGTCGTTTCTTAGATTTCTTAGAAGTTTTCAAGCTATTCAATGACGACTTCTTCACTCCAGAAGACCTATATTTCTAAAATGGTCATTTAGAAATGAAAATTATTATTTTAATCTTCATAAATTTCAAATACTAGTTAAGGTTGAACTAAAGTTTCTTAAATTTGCCATAAATTGCTTGAATTAATGGGGAAAAAAGAGAGTATACCAATTGTTTTGCTGTCTTGATCCTGCGTTGGATGGTGGGAAAGAATAACACAGCAATGGCTGCACTGAGAACAACACTGAAAGTAACTTGATTCAAAGAAGAGTCATCTATAGTATCAATAACGGTGCCTAATTCCAATGTTTCTGTGGTTAATTTGGTTAACCACGGTGAAAGTGAAAGTTCAACATGAAGAGGATTTATAACTGAAACAGTGTGAGAATTACTTGTTGGTCTATGGACAAAATCATGAACAAGAGGTGATGGCGAAAAAAAATGGTGTGTGGTGAGAGAAACAGGTAGATTTGGGAAGAGAAACTTGTGATTATTATGGTGTAAGTGAGAGTGCAACATTGGATATGGGTAAAATAAAAACCAAAAAAAGTGAAGCAAATATTGTTTTGATGTTAAGATTGTTTTTCCTAAACATAACTATGTTATTGTTGTGTCTTTTACTTTGATTTTGTTCTTCACATTGGTTTTGTTTGGGAGTGGAATAAAAAATCTCAACATGTAAAATATCTATGTCTATTTTTTGTCTTATGATTATTTTCCTATGGAAGCTATACTATTTTTTTAAGTGGTTAATATCATCTTCCTTCTCCTTTCACACAAAAATACATCTTATCTTCCTCTTTAGAAATAAATTCTTTATATATTAAGACAATAATTTGTTTTCCTTTCACACAAAAATACATATTATCTTCTTCCCTTTAAAATTAAATTCTTTATATATTATTAAGACAAAATAACTTGTTCGTAACTTCTCATTAAATTCTCTGTTATTCTATAAATGTGCAAAAATATAGTTAAGTTGAATTAGATATTTAAATTGAATTGTACTGAATCAAAAAAAATTCTGAATTATTTAAATGATTAATAAACTTAACTATTATTATAAACTATTTAGTTAATTAAATTTAAATTTAAATTTAATTCAAAATATTTAATTAATTAAAAATCATAATTTAAATTACTTTTAAAATAAAAATATTATAATAAAAAATATTTGAATTTTCTTTTCAAATAACCACTTTCTTTCAAAAAAAATTCCCAAATAATCAAATTTTAAAAAAATTTATCAAACTGACCACTTTTCAAACAAAAAAAGTTTCGCCACAGAGGAGTAGCCACTCTGTGTGGTGCATGCATGCATTTTAAAGAGGAGACGCCATACTGCATGACTTGTCCTTCTATGTAAAGTCATGCAGTGTGGCGCGTGCATGTATTTTCAGAGCGGAGGCGCCATCTTCCTTAGCTTGATAGTGTTATATGGTTTTCTATAAATGCAACCGTCCATCCTCTTCATTTTTTCACACCATTTGTTACATAACTCTTAGAAAATTTCTTCAACTCCCTTGCCAAAGTTTTCACTGATCAAAAGAGATGCGCATGTTATTTTTTCGGAGACAAAGCCTCCGGTGAAGATCAAACTCTGGAACACGCAGACGTTCGAGCATTTTCAGAGGCACTTGATTCCCTGGTTGGAAGGAGACATTCCTAAAGGTGAACAGGTCAGAAAAATAGAAAGGCATATTACAGTGAGGAACAAAAATGGAGTAAGCCGATCATGTAAAAAGGTGAGATGCGACACTAATGTCATGATGATGATGCTTGGACCAGACAATATTATGTTGATGTTTTTATCTCTTAGATATTATGATTTTAGTTATTTTATTTGTTTATCATGTTGTTGTATTGTTGTTCTGAGTTTGTGGTGTTGTAATTTTTTGTGTCATTATGTGAAAGTTGTTGTAATCAAATGATAAATTGAACACGAAATGTTAACCCGGATTTAAATTAAAATATATTGCGTACAACAAATTAAACACTTTGAAAAGTTTGCTATAAAAAAGTTAGTTTGTAGAGCTAGACCTAATATTCAGACAATTTTTTTGATTGTGTCCGGGAAGACGATATGTACTGCATAATCTTATCATTTTGTTGGTCGTATCCATTTCAGTTCTAATACGAGTGCTTTTCGGGCTCCCTTTTTTCTTCTATCGCATTTGTTCATTGTGCCAAATAATGTCCCCTTGATAAGTAGGAAAATAATCCTCCTTTGCCAACACGGAGAAGGTATTGATGTACACACTTAAAATGCTCTTTACTGTGTACACGGGGGATATATGTTGTATTGGGTCCAAGCGAACATGCGAACATTCCGCTATGACATGAGAGAAAGGCATGCGAAATGCTTAAAGCTTTCGGCAATCACACCAACCTCTATCTAGTTCGACCCGATAATATCCCATTAGCCTCTCCTCATTATGATCCATTGTCTCTTGTACACTGAACCAACCTTTAATACGGTCAAACACGGTGACACTATGGGTGTTTTCTTTGGTAGCCTCCTCGTTAAATGATTTCATTGTGCATTCACTGAACAACTGCCCTGATTGTAACACTGCCCTCCATTTTGAACTTCTTGTGTCGAAAATGACCCCAACCGTTATGTAATATGTGTGATATGTCTAATGCAATAGACATGTGTTGAAGGGGGATCCTTCCAACCGTTATCAGGGTTATTGTATGCACTCACAATTGATGGATGTCTGTCTGAAATCAAACAAAGGTTAGGTTGAGGAGCAACGTGTAATCGGAGATTCTTCATAAAGAAATTCCATGCACCACCTGTCTAACCTTCAACTAGAGCGAAGGAAATCAGAAAAACATTATTGTTCCCATCTTGTGCCACTTCCATGAGTAATGTTCCTTTATACTTCCCGTATAACCAAGTCCCATCAATCTGTAAAATAAGTTTTCAAAATGCAAAACCCTTGATGCATGGTTCAAACGCCCAGAACATTCGATGAAATATTCCATTTCCACTAACACGAGTTTTGTCTGGGGTAAATGTCAGGAGTGTCTCCAAAATTATAACAGTTCCCGGAGCATAATATTTGAGTGCCACCAAAAACCTTGGAAGTTCTTTGTACGATTCCTCCCAATTACCGTACACAAGTTCAACTGCCTTAGTCCTCTCGATCCATGCCTTCTTGTAAGAGGGAGTATAATTGAATCTTGTAGTGATATGAGAAATAATTGTACTCACATTTAATGATGGATCCTTGCTAATAAGAGGCAAGATTTCTTGACATATTAGTTTAGAACTAAGTTTCCGATGATCCTGCATCGGAACGGTGGTGATGCAAGTGTGGAGTGGATCAATGGTACCTATTTCCCATGAATGACTTCTCTTCATGTAATATGCAGTTAACGGAAAAGGGAAAATTGGTTTTTGACGACATAAAATAACGTACCTCCCTGAATTATTTTTATCTACAGTGAAGTCAGCTAAAATTTCCATGTGGTATTTTTTGATAGCTCTAAGACACTCTTATTTTGTTCGAAATTTGTCTCCAACTTTCAAGGACCATTCGGTCTGCATATAAGGATTATGAAAGATATCTGAGGCTGGTTCATCTTCCCCCAAGTTCAAGTTCATCATGTGAAATGGAGGGTCGTACGCATGACTCGTAGGTACAGGGTCATGCTCTTGATCTGCAGTGTCATCATTGACTATAAAATCAATCATTGCCTCATCATCTTCTTCTTCCTGGTCAATAACATCGACTTCGGGATGGTTGTCCTCGTCAGATTCATCCTATTCTTCAAAGTCTTGAGAAGGATCTACCACCTGAGATTGATCTGGTTGTTGTAATAAAACATAAAGCTCAATCTCATTGAACCCTGATTGTTCATGAGTTCGAAACATGTTTTAAACATCATCATTGTCGCACACCTTTAGTTGATAAAATCTGACTTGTTTGTTGTCAAATAGAAATGGGGACTTGTAAAGAATTTGGTAAACTGGACCACACTGCAATTTGGCTTCTTTGAAGCGTGCAAAACTTGATTTCTTGTTTATCCGAAAGTGGATAAAATCGGTATTACGGAAATTAAAACCTAAGCTATCGCAGTTGAACGTCTCACCGTTAATATGGGAAACGATAGTATAATTTTGTGAATGATCCATGTTGTTGAGGAATGTTTTTTGTGAGTTATAGATGTATACTAGTAATGCACCTTACACAGACGATTAAATAGACTGATGAAAGTATGAGATGTACTCTATATTTTGCTTGCATGCACCACCTAGGGTGGCTTGTCCTCTTATTTTTGCATGCACCACCTAGGGTGGCTTGTCATCTTCTTTTTACATCCATGCGCCACCTAGGGTAGCTTGTCATTGAACAACAAAATTGCATGCATGCCATCTGATCATTGCCACGTTGCAGGTTTGCAAGCATGCAAAAAGCAACAAGCCATGTTGAATGGTGCATATGTGTATCAAAGAGAGCATGTGCCCCCTAGTGTGGTGCCTATGTGTATTAAACAAGAGGATGTGCCAGCTAGGGTGGCGCTTATGTGTATCTCTTGTATGCAAAGTATTCTCACGTGAATGCATAGTATTCTTTAAGATTTTTCTATAAATACATGTAACATTCACCCTCTATGTTCATCACAATCATAACTCACACACTATTTCTTTCTTGAAAAATCAACAACAACACAAGTGTAATCAAGAAAAAATGTCTCTCTTGACCATGGGTGATCAACATAGAGGAAGTCTCAATAACATTGAAACCTTTGTAAGTGTATTTTCCTCAATACCTATTTTTTGCCGACAAATTTTATTTCTGTAATTCTTATGATTGTTATACATAAATCTTGTATTTCTTATACGTAATTCATGTTTTTAATAGGATGTTAAAATATTTCGTTGCCTTGTCCATGAGTATGTCCCTTACGATGTTCAAATTGAGCCATACTTACGACATGCCAGTTTTGGTCCGTTACTCAACATAGTCAATTACCATGTTGACTATAAAATTATTCTCGCATTAGTGGAGAGATGGAGACCCGAAACTCACACCTTTCATCTTCCGTGTGGTGAATATACAGTCACACTAGAGGACGTGTACATGTTATTCGGTCTACCGATCGATGGTAAGGCTGTCAATGGTCGAGTCATCCAAGACAACGCCATATGCGAGGAACTTTTGGGAGTCTCTTTATTTTAACAAGGGTCTAGAGGCCAAGGTATTAATCTCCGTCTTCTTAGAGAATATCATAGTAGTCTCGTAATAACCGAAAACTCTACGGAGCAAGAAAAAATTGTGAAAGCTCGATGTTACATAATGATATTATTTGGCCATTTTTTATTTCCTGAAACAACGGGTAATACTGCTAATATCATGTATTTACCCTTGTTAAGACAATTTGATAAAATAAACACATATAGTTGGGGTTCTGCTATTTTGGCTCATCTATATAGTTCCTTGTGTAAAAATGCATCGAATGGTAGCTATTCTTTCTATTCCTGCTCCTTTTTGCTCCAGACATGGTGCTGGTCGAGAATTCCGACACTCGCCCCCTGCAACACAAGGCCATTCGTCTTCTCCTTTGCTACAAAGTAAGATTACGAAACCATAAATTTTACATACTATATACTATAACCAACATGTATTAATTTACTATCCATTTTTCCTATGTAGGTGGTCTGTTCCTGGGATGAATTACAACAAATCCCCTATAAATGCAATAGTAGTCTACCAAAATCTTATTGATCATGTTGGACCTGAAGAGGTATTAAACTTACATATTTTATACAATGCATTCAATAGGTTAATTAAGTTTAATATTTTATATAAATTTTTTTCTTCTACAGTTTGTATGGAGGCCGTATAAGGATCTCGACCATGAGATTAACCCACCTGATGCTGAAGTATGGACTGCAAAAACAACACTCATCAGGTTCACTATTGTGGAGATGCACCACAGTGATCGTGTGAAGCTACAGTTCGGCATGCAACAGGATATCCCCGACTCCCCAACATGTTTGGGACAATGGCATCTACTCAGAGTTGACGACCAATGGGGATTTAACGATTTGAGAGACTTCGCTAAAAATCAATGTCGTCAATGGAGGCATAGACGTAAATTGGTCCTAAGGGAGCCGATCTTGCAAGATGACTTAAAACCGACGCTCCAATATTTGAGATGGTACACATCGGTTTCAACAAATTTGTTTCTGTCTCAAGAGACATATTTGATCGACCCACGCCAAAGAGTTACAACATATGCCTAATAACAACCCCAACAACCAACCCCTCAACAATACCAAACCCAACAACCAACCCCTCAATAGTACCAAACCCAACCACAATGTCAACCCACTCAAACCCAACAACCATAAACCACCTCATTAAACCAAACTCGTCATCAATTCATGCCACACACATAAACACAATACCAAGAGCATGACCCGAACCACCACCAACAATATGCATCATCCTCATCCTACCACAACACCCAAGACACATATGATACATCTCCTTTCTACCATACCACCCAACCTACATACAGTCAAACATCACACCATCAAAGTACACAACCATCATACGAATTTCATACACCACAAAAACGGTTGCTTTGTTTCTATCATGATTCAACATCCCAATACTATCAACCACCCCACCCATACATATCCCAACCAATAAGACCAAACTTCAACAACATAGGCACCGATCTCTTTGGAAGAACAACACAGTGGGGAAAAATGATCGATGAGATGTATGATACTGATGTACCAGGACCATCACATCAAGCACCTCATTATCAAGAGAGTTAGAAGAGACCCCAAACACTTCAAGAAAATCAACAGAGAGGAGT
Organism: Vicia faba; assembly: GCA_948472305.1. Lineage (NCBI taxonomy): Eukaryota > Viridiplantae > Streptophyta > Magnoliopsida > Fabales > Fabaceae > Vicia > Vicia faba. Next base: position 752,726,616 of record OX451735.1, on the reverse strand, counting down.
GAGACAAGGGGTGAAGCAAAGGCGGGGCCGTTTGTGTCATACTGGGACCCTCTTAGGTTGAGGGGATGTCCAAAAAAATGTATCCATGTGTTATGTAATATAAAATATTTTTAGTTACTTTTATTTTATTTTAAAAAAATTAATAAATAACACTGTCAAGCCAAGGAAAATTGTGCCTTCTCTCTGAAAATACATGCATGCGCCACACTGCATGGCTTTATAGAGGAGGACAAGCCATGCAATGTGGCGCCTCCTCTTTAAAATGCATGCATGTGCCACACAGAGTGGTTACTCCTCTGTGTGGCAAAAAAAAATTGTTTGAAAAGTGGTTAGTTTGGTAAGTTTTTTGAAAACTTGGTTATTTGGGATTATTTTTTGAAAAAAGTGGTTATTTGAAAAAAAATTCAAAATATTTTGAAATTTTAAAAAATATATTGTTCTTGCTAAACACTAAATGTATGACTTCCCCGTTAATTGAAGGATTTCGGGAAGAGTCTCAACCCGGTGGAAATGAATTGTTTGTGATATTAAGGGATTCAGAGGCTTCCACAGGTGTGCATGAGCTCTAAACCACGAGTCTTGCTTACCCCTCAGTCGGGAGCACTTAGGTATGATGTATGGTGCCTCTCTTGCGGATGTTGCAGAGATAGGTAATGAGAGAGATAGAGAGATGCGGTCGGGAGAGCCCCTTTTCCATTCTCCAAAGACTCCTTATATAGGTAAGTCATTGGCCCAATAACCATTAATCCATATTCGTAACATTCGTAACCGTCCATAATTACTTGTGACACTCCTAATTATCCATAATGGCTTGTAACGTTTGTAACCACCTATAATGGCTTATAACATTTGTAACCATTATTTATTGAGTTTCATAGTTGTAACCGACCTGGTCTGGCACAAACTTCCAAGCACAACCCGACTCAGCATTTATTTGTCCTCATTGGCCTTTTTATCTCTCATAGCCTTGACAATGGATCTATGTATGAACATAAGCCCCACGAGCATATGGCTTTATTTGAAGCCCTATGTTCGGTCAACGTAAATATTGATCTTTTGCTCTGGGTCGGGCCCTTATAACCGGACAGTTGTCGAGTTCATTCTCGGCATGCGTGACGCTTACGCCCTAGTTTCTCCAACAATCACCTAGCTTTTTAGGTATATACTTGACTGGTTTAGAACTTAGAGTAATGGAGAAGAGGAAAGGAACCGGCCTAAAGGTGGGTACCATTATCGACGAGACCTAAATATGAGATTGGGTTCATACCCCCTGGTGACCAGAATAGTTATTTTCCGGTAATTGGTATTCCAAATAATCATCTTGTTTTGGGATAAAGTTTGATTTCATCTCCCAAGCTCTGTGATAAACAACTTTTCCTTTTGGGTATTTGTAATTATGTTTTGTTATTTTCATCCTAGATGTGAAGTTAATCGAACTAAGAATTTTATGTACTTAGTTTTATGTCACTTTTGGTTGTTTCATGCAATCAGTCTAGTATCTCTTTTAAGACCCCCCCCCCCCCCACCCAAAACGTGTTTCAGGTTGGGTGATCGTTCACTTGTTTGTTTTTCGGGCTGATAAACCCCAAGTGAGCTTGTTGAGCCTGGGAATTACCATCATGGGTTCTTATCCGTTTGACTTTAGAATACTATTTGCCGTTGAGGTAAGTATTATTTCGTTGGGTATCAATGAAAGCCCCGAACTTCGTTAGATAATGTTTAGAGGTTTTGGTAACTTGTCCGGGCTCAAGGCATATTAATATAGCCGAGGAGTCGTGGTGTTTAACCATTTTGTGGTTCAGATTTTCTTTACTCGGAGGTGGATTGACCAGATGGGCCTGACTCCACTCTGGTCATGTACTCAACTCTTTTTGATGAGGAGTGTGAAGTTTTTGCCTCTTGTATGAGGAGTATTTGTTTATAATAATTTCTTCTTCCTTTGAGTTTTGTATTTTAAAATATCCTTCGTGGCTTTGTAATTGACGCTTTCCATTTATTTGTAACTTTTAGCTTTTGCATTTGTTTGGTTCATGCCTTTTTCGCTTTGAAGATAATTCGGTGCATATATAAGCCTCTGAGACATAAAGTCCTATCGGGTTGTATGTGTCCGATCATGTAGTGTCGGGTTTTATAAAAAGCCCCATCTATTTACATGTATATTTTTCACAATACTTCCCCGAACTCTATTTTAAGACTCACTTTTCTTCGTATGGGGAGCGTACGACTTGTGCTACCCGACCTTCATGAGGGGAGGTTGATGTTACTCGAGCGTTGTAAGGGGAGTGTTGATGTTACTGTTTAGGGGGAGCATGGTATTCATGCTTTCTTTGTGCTTTAGTTGCTGCTGCTACTGATGTATCCAGTTTATGCAGGATGAGGATGTCTTAACAGATGTTCCAACATCTTGTTTGGTGTGTGTTTATAATATCTTGGAGTTCTCTTATTATGGGTTTCTCCTTGAGGGGGAGAACATATTATGTGTGACAGGGGGAGTGCTTTGTCTGTATGTGTAGTTGCTTTAACTTTGATATATATATATATATATATATATATATATATATATATATATATATATATATATATATATATATATATATATATATATATATATATATATATATATATATATATATATATATATATATATATATATATATATATATATAACTTGTTTTTATTGTGGTTTTATTCCTCTCTCCTGGATCTTTTGTGTTAAGAGAGTTTTAGCCAAAATTTGTTAAAGGGGGAGATTGTTAATACCATACTTTTGAGATTGACTAAATTTTGCCAAAAACATGTTTTGCTTTTATGTGATATTCAGCCTGATTTCAAAGACAATGTCATGACATCTAGGTCTAGTGTAGTAAGTGTTGCTGCTTGGTTTATTCTTGGTTGATCGTTAATTGATTTTGTGAGATTTAAGTTGTTTTTATCTTACTGATTTATCACGTATCAAGAATTATAAATCTGGAACAAATAATATCTACAGTTGTACACAAGTTTCTATAATTTGTTGATTGAAACTAATTAGGAAACCTTGTGTTTTGTTAAAAGATTCAAGGAAATTTTCCTGCACAAATTTGTGCAGCCCTTAGCATGGATAACAAGGAATATTTGGGCGCAGCTGCAGGGCCCAAGAATTGCTGCAGAATATTTAAAGAAACTACCTAGACCAAATATCATTAAGAACTTTGAAAAATAAGGGGAAGCCGTATTTTCTCAGTCTTAGGGTCTGAGGGCTCTTCAAGGGAGTTTATGTTTTTATTGTATGTCCTTATGTATCTCTGATACATTTGAGTTGACTGATTTTTCTTGACTGTTAGTTAAGTTATTATTCTCACTCAAAGCTTTTATGCAAGAGTTTGAGTATTGTGATTGAAGTGTAAACTTCAGTTTTAGTTTGATTTCGAGTCACTGTGATTGTGGCTGGATTATAGACTGCCAATGGGATTAGGGTAGGTTTTTTATCACTGTGGTGATTGGAAGTGAGTGAGTTCTCATATCTAGGAGGTTCCTAGGTAAAAGTTATACTGAGTAGTGATTAAGTGTTAAGTTGTAAACAGGGGAGTTTAGCTTAGAATTAATACTGTTGATAGTGAATTTCCTTACTGGCTTGGTAGCCCCCGGAGTAGGTGAGTTTGCAAGAACTGGGTTAACAAATTTTAGGTGTTCTTTACGTTTTTGTACTTTATCTTCCTCCATCTTCCTTCTGTTTTGGAAAGTTTGTTTGTTTTCACCAGATGTCATAACATTTGTTGTGACATTGTGTGTTGTTAAGATATCAGTTTTGACTTCTGTTATTATGTGTTCCATAATTTCAATGTTGTTTGAATACATACATTACACTCGATCAACTCGTTTCCTGCTTTTCTTGGGAACTTTGAGTATAGTGAGTTTTTGTAGTAAATTCAACACACCCTAAATTTTAACACTAAACTTCCTATTTATACTAATATTTAAATAACTATAGCAAATGGTCTTTTCTCCACTGATTGACACGTCTTCACTTGCATGTGTTTTGCCTTCAATCTTGTCTACACACGTCCTTCACAATGCAGATAATGGCAAAAGATAGTTATTTAGCCACGCTTCACATTCCAACTTCCTCCATCGAAATGTTCCTTATGTCGCTCTTAAAATCACTAAGTCCCAAATATTACTGTGTACACAGATGTCATACCCTAATTTTTCCCCTCTCATAGTTCTAACATAATATGTTCATGCCTAATTCTCATACACATGCATACATATCATTGGTTCAATTGTAAGGGATCATGGGTTTTGATAATGGAGTGTGTATCAAGAAAGATGAAGAAATTTGTTATTCAAGATATAGAGAATGATGATCTCATCATCATAAGTATCATCTCAAAACATGATTCTATTGTTCAACATTTCCATAAAGATGCATCAAATCAATTAGGGTTTAGAGATTGATCGTCATCTCCCATCTTTTGTTCATAAACTAGGGTTTGAGCTATTCTAGTGTGACTTGACCATAATCAGGGTTCATGACTTTCAAGAGTGATTCAAGACCTCTTTCTTCAATTTAAGTTGTAGAATATGAACATAATTGGCAAAGTAATTTGGTGGATAAGTTGAATCATAAGGCATAATCAAGAGAATTCTAATCCATTGAGTATGATAGAAAAGTTAACAAAAAGTCAAAGATTAGAGGTTGACCAAGGAGATTATTTGGTCAACACTGGATTCAAAATGTCAAAGATGAGAAAATTTGATCATTGGTTGAAGAAAGTCAACAAAAGTGGTCAAAATTCAAGTTACTTGCAAAAGAAGTTATCTTTGGGACTTAAATTTTTTTTCTAAGTACAAGATATTTGTATTTATATTACTATCTTTCAAGTTTAATATCTCATTCAATCATAATTCAAAATTTGCAAGTTAATGATCAAAAGAAAGAGAAAGTTTCTTACTACATATTTGTAGAAAGAATGATGTCCCAAAAATCCATGGATTGCAAGATATTTGATCTAGAAGTGGTACATTCATTCAGATTGGATATTCAACACTTAGACAAATTATAAAATATTTCAATCAGTTTCATCATCATGTTTCACAAGCCAAATTTCTCTATGATTAAGGCCCTATTTGGAGTTGCAATCAACACCAAATATGTAGATCAAGCTTCCTTCTTTTTAATACTCTAAAAATCTTCTCAATTAGTCCATTATTGATGGAGATATCATTGTTCAAAGTCATGTACTAAAAATGGTGAACAAATTGACACTTAGAGAAATTCTGATAAGTGTTGATCAGTTGCATGAAGGCATGTGTTATATCCCAAAATTTGCCCTCTCATTTATCATGATTTTTCCTCACAAGACTTCTTGGACTCCATACTGGATTAGGATTTGCTCAGCTCAAGACCTCATCTTGCACTGATGACCTGAAATTAGGGTTTGAGTTTGCATAAGGATTTTTGGACCATCAGTGCTTCATGTGACTTTCATACACCATCTTGGACCCTTAAGATTGCTCATGCCAAGTTTCAAGCCTTGAATCACATTTTTGCCCAGTCAATTGGACAGTTGACCTAAAAATCAACTGTATTGGGGAAAAAGTCAACCATGGCCAATTTACAGTCAAACTTCATAATTTTTGATCCATAACAACATTATAGGCTCCTACGTACCATTTTATCAAGTTCGGATCACAACTCCTCAAGAAACTTGATCAGATCATCAAAAGGGCAAAATGGTCAAAATTAGGGTTTTGACTGGGAAAGGGCAATTTCTGATTTTTAACCTAGCTAATGACCAATTAGGTTCAAGCATGATTTCAAAGACTCACTAGCATCATCTTGACCTAATCACATAGTTCAAAAGATCTCAAATGCATAGGATTGACAGATAAATTTTGCAGTCAACTGATCAAAAGTCAATTGTACACTGAAAAGTCAAACTTTGACTTTTTGGTCAAAATCAAGTGACAAGGGTCATAATTCATCAAGATATGTCAAAATGTGAAACTTTTTGATCAAGAAAATCAATTTTGCAAATTAGGGTTTCAATTTGAAAATTTTTCATAACTTAGAAAATTTCTAAGTATGGAAATTTTCTTATTTTTCCCCAACTTTCCACAACTTTTTCACCATGATGAAATTGGATTCAAAGAAAATTTCCAACATGAAAGTTGTAGTCCTCCATGAAATATACAACTTTTATTCACAAAGTTTTCCAAAAATATGCTTGGATATCAAGTTATGATTTTGTGAATAGAGGTCCATAAACTTCCTAACTTAGTGAAATTTTGCCCTAGTTTAGGCAGGTTTTTTACCTAACTTCATGGAAATTTTTCACATAGTTCCAAGAGGTATATCAAAATGAATTTCAAAGGTTGATTGTAGAGCATGTTACAAGCTTTCCAAAATGTCCAAGAACTCTCCAAGATCATTTGTGGTTAGGGGGAATCGAAGAAGAGAAAATGGCAATTTATCACTTTTGTTCAAGCCATGTTTACAAAGTTACAAGTTGCAAATCAGTTTCAAGCATGCTTGTACCTTACATTACATGTCCAAATACTTTCTACACTCTATAATTAAATGCAAATTCAGTGGATATTGGCTTTATTCTGACCTATGGAGCTTTGCACAAAGAATTATTCCAAAAATGGCATAAAGTTCATAATACCATTTTGATAAAGCAGGCTTTTTACAAGTTTGCTATCCTTGAGCATTGAACATGTTTCTTTGTCACAAGCAAGGTCCACAGTTATCAGGCAAAGCATACCAACTCCTTGCAGCCCTAGAACTAGCAAGTACAACACCTTGGGCATTGTCACTTCAACTTTTCTTCAAAAGCAAGAAACTTGCAAAAGTTAAGTGAACTCATCCAGCTGATAAAGAGAAGACTTTGTATCATTCTAAACAACTTCAGAACCTTGTAATAAGCCAATACACGAATTGCCAACATCCCAAACACTCTCAAACACCAAAATCACACTTTTCTGCCTAAAACAGGGCAACTTCTGCAAAACACTTGCCATTTCAAAACTTGCTCGTGCGTTTTGCCTTTCAACCCTTGAAACATCTTCCCTACATCACATCTAAGCTATCCAAGCATTCATCTTGCAACTGTGAGATCAGTTTCACACTTCACCATTTTCATTTTGCAAGGTTGCAGGTTGACTCGTGCAAGGAGTTTCGGCCATCTACAAGACCAGCTAAGCATTGGAAAAGGTTGAGGGAACTTCAAGGAAGCTCACAAGATCTTCAGGCCTCACTCAAAGTTCCCACATTGCCATATCCAAACTCAACTGAACAAGGTATTTTTCAAAGTTCTATCTCCTTATTTAGGCATCCTTAAGCTTTGATTTGTGAAGCAAAAATGTAGTCCTTAACTTGCTTAAGCTGCACATATGCATACTTTCCATTTATATTAACTGAGCTAAGAGTATTTGGTTGTTGAACATGCTGAAAAAACTAGGTCAGAAATTAGGGCCACTGAAATTCTCCCTGGTCTTTTAGAGTTAGGTCATGAATTTTATATCACTAGAATCGTGAGATCATAAGCTACCTTTTTTGTGTTATGAGTTTTTGATTTTATGCAAGCATGAGCAAGAACAGGATTTGAAGGCAGAATGCGCGAAATTGTTTGACTGGAGGACAGGGACGAAGCTAGCTTGGGCCTGGCGCGCTTGGGCTTGCTATTTCTACTTGTTACCCCCCTCCCCCCCCCCCCCCCCCCCAGTTTACTATCCACACCCCCTTTCATATTTTGTTTTATTTTTCATTTTTTCTTTGCATTTTTTATATTTATTGCTTTAATATTTTTTTCTGAACATTAAAAAATCACAAAAATATTTTCTTTATTTTTTGGATTTTTATTTTATTTTTTGCATAATAAAATAGTTTACTAGGATAAATAGAAATTCATTTTCTTAAAAAATAGTAAAAACATTTAAAAATACCATGTATTTTTATTTTATTATTTTTCACACATAAAATATTATTTTCATACATATTTTTATTTTTTTAATACTTGTAAATATTTTAATTTATTATTTCTTGTAAAAAATGGACAAATAAATAATAATAGAAAACATATTTTTTTTAAAACAAAATTAGGGTTTCCCCTTTCAAAAATAATAATATTATTTTTTCTTATTTTTAGGGATTAGATAATGTTATTTTCTCATACATAAAACAATTACAAAACATTTTTTGCATATTTACATTTTATTGCATATTTAAATAATTGTTTATTTATTTATTGTATACAAATTCAATCGGGTTGTAATAGTAAACTAGGGTTTTATTTTGTGCAAATATCCCTATTCAAAAACTTGTATCCCCCCTCCTATAATATTTTTGTAATAACTTAGATTTACTTTACGCAATTTATCGCATTATATGCATGTTTAGTAAAAACTAGGGTTTGTATGATAAGACAAAAATCAAACAAATAGAATGACCTAATTCAAGACAAATAAAATGCATGAAAAATGACAACACTTGGCACACAAGCATCTCTAGGGTTTCACCCACTTGGTTGCCTTAAAACATGGCCATGGTATGTATGCTAGGTATCTTGGCAAAATCAAATAAAACAAAAGATCATAGTCCCTCGATGACGCTATCACAAGTTGCCTAAAACAAGATGATCTTAGTCCCTCAAAAACTTGCTAAGATACTTGGCACCATTGCTATCATGGTCATACGATGACCCATGCCCGTCCCGTTTAACATCCAAAGATAGGGTTGTCTACTAAAACAATAGTAGGTCAACAATGTCAAAGGAATAAAAATGTACAAGAAAGACTTTTGAGTAGGGTAGATAGCTCCTAGTTACTTGATCTCTTTCAAACAATCCTTTCTATTTTCAAACAAACACACACACTTTCAAAAACATTTCTAAACAACTTTCAAAACATTGAAACATTTTTCAAAAGACAAACATCTTTGTATACATTCTCACAAACAAGAATATTTACAAAGATTGCCTAAACAAAGGCCTCTTTTCAAAATACTTTCAAAACCACACAAAGAACCATTTCAAACAATTGCAAAAGCAAAGCAAGTGATCTAAAACAAGTAACTAAGAGCCCATGGAAAACCATGGATGAAAAGGGTGTTAGCACCTTCCCTTTTCATAATCTACCCCCCGAACCCAAAAAAAATCTCAAAGGTCTTTCCTGTGCTTTTTTACCTTTCCTTTTGGATAAAATAAAAGTCGGTGGCGACTCTTGCTAAACCGCGACATTTGCGAACACAAACGCAAAACCTCAAGTCAGTTCTCCCACCGCATCACAGAACTGGCGACTCTGCTGGGGAATAATATAAAAGTGGGGTTACCTTATGGTTTTAGATCACCTTTACATGCTTTTCTTGCTTGACTTGTTTGCTTTATACTTTGGTTATATTGTTTGGGTTTGAATGCTCTACCCGGATTTGGGAATCATTCATAGGTAAATAGCAATATGTTATGGAAACTGTGCAGGGTATACCGATATGGTCTAAGCAATAGCTATATTAGTGCGACATATTTGTGGGTACCGGTAGCCTTTGAGTCAATCAAAGAGAATACGGGGCCGCTGAGTGATGTCGTGAAGCACTAATGGACTTTTAGAACCTTGACCAACTTGGACTTTTAGGATGTATTGAGATGACCGGCTTTGGTGCAGTCTGAAGTTGGTAGATACTCGATACTACATCATTGAGGGTTGGTTCCTTGGAATATTTCGGTCTCCAGTAAAGAGGCTGAATTGAAACAATGAACAAGGAAACAATCCAGTGATATTGAGCTCCTTAGAACCCAGTTACTATTTCTAGGACAGGTTGAGCCAACTAAACTTCAAGATGGTACTTACCTATGAAACCCCATGCAAGCCTAAACTAGGAACTTATGTGATTTTCTTGTACATATATATTTATGCATAACATCATGGACATCATGAGCATCATATGCAGCAACTAACCATTTCAAGGATTTTGGAGATTCATCTTTATTCTTGTTTTGTAGGTTATGGATTCACTCCGCAGGAAAACTGTCCAAGTCAACCTTGTAAGAATTCCTCCACAACTCAAGGAGCTAGCTTCAAGGATTCCTAAGAATTCTCCATTCACCGAGAGACATGGTCGTCTACTCAACTTGGTCACTGCCAATACAGAGGAGGATATGTTGAAAGTTCTCTTCCAGTTCTTTAACCCTTTGCATCATTGCTTCACATTTCCTGACTACCAACTTGTGCCTACTTTGGAGGAATTTTCTCAACTCTTTAGGATTCATGTTCTCAATCAACTACCCTTCAACGGTACGGAAAGAGATCCAAAGCCAGAAGAGATTGCTCAAGCCTTACACTTGCACTCATCTAATGTCATAACACATTGGGAAACTAGAAGTGGTGTCAAAGGTTTCTTGTCAAAGTTTATGTTTGAGAAGGCCCAAAGCTGTTGGAATTCTCTAGACTTGCAAGATTTTGAGGAGATTATAGCTCTTCTCATCTATGGGATGGTCTTGTTCCCTAACCCTGACCAACTCATAGATGTGAATGCTATAAAAATCTTCATGACTCGCAACCCGGTGCCTACATTGCTTGGGGATATCCTCCACTCTTTTCACACTCATACAATGAGGAAAAGAGGTGTTCTCATGTGTTGCACTCCTCTACTGGTAAGATGGTTTCTTTCTCATCTTCCCCAATCAGTCTTGAAGAATGAGCAAGGTTTGAGGTGGTCACAATGATTGATGACTCTTACACATTTAGATATTCATTGGTGTTCTCGATCCAGAGAGAATGTCATTATCATTGACCATTGTGGGGAATTCCCTAATGTCCCTCTACTAGGAATTAGGGGAGGCATCACCTACAACCCCTGCTTGGCTCTGAGACAGTTTGGTTATGCCCGAAGGGATGGCCCGCATGACATGCTGATTCAAGGTTTGGTTTTCGACTTCGACAACGACAATCAATGACTCCGACAAAGGTTCATCCGAGCTTGGAGAATGCCCAACAAGGTGGACAGTAACACCTTGGGACACAAGAATTCCATCCCTCTTGAGCCTTACCTCAAGTGGGTACGAACCCGCGCCCAAAGTCTTATGATGCCTTACCCCTCCATTCTCCCTGTGATTATAGATTCTGTTATGGAAGGAGAGGTTCCATACACCCTCCTACATCTTGACATGCCAACATCACTCGAAGATCTACAAAGGAGTTGGATACAGCTCAAGGTAGAGCGCGATACTTTTGAAGCCAAATTCTACGCAAGCGAGAAGAAGGTTTTGGAACTCACTCGTCAACTTCACGAAGAGCAGACTCTCAACACCTACATTGCACCAAAGAGGATGCACAACGTCTTTTTACCTTAGAATTTTGTATTATTTTTCCCAAGGGGCATTGATGTACTAACAATTTCGTCTTATTAATATGACGTGTGTTTCTTTTTTGTTTAAAATGAATTTGAATTTATGAATCCTTGAAAGCATTACATGAATACATATCATTCATCATATGCATAAACAGGTCTTCACACCAAGTTTCCTCATCTCTCTGCTGTTTATTTCAGCAAGATGGATATTGAACAAACGGTCAAAGATTCGCAAGCTCAGAATTCACAATTTCAACAGCTACTCTTGACCTTGGCCAAGGGGCAGGAGGAGCTCAAGACTTTGCTAGAGAAAGAGAAAGAAAAAGAGAAAAAGAAGAAGAAGCCAACTGGTGTGGTTCTCATGGGTAGAAGATTTCAGGGACAAGCCCGAAGGACTTTGGAATTCCCATCAACATCTAATGAAGGGGAAAGAAAAGGGAAAGAGACAGCAGTACCATCAGATTCTGAGGAAGAGAAAGAAGAGGAGGAAGAGGAAGACTACTCTAAACAACAATACCCTCCTGCTGGTGACAAATACAAAAACTTGGAAGAATGTCTAGCTGCTATGGAGATACAAAGAGTATCGGGGCTGGATTTTGAGGAGTTAGGGTTGGTTTCTGGAATTGTAATCCCTCCTAAGTTTAAAGTGCCACTGTTTTCTAAGTATAATGGGGTGTCTTGTCCCAAGATGCACCTACAATCTTATGTCAGGAAAATTCAACCACATTCTTTTGACAAAGACCTGTGGGTCCACTTTTTCTAGGATAGTTTATCGGGAACACAGCTTGATTGGTTCTACTAGTTGGAGAGGTCTGATGTGCATAATTGGGAAGATTTGGCAGCCGCCTTCTATAAACAGTATCAATACAACACCGACTTGGCGCCAACCCGTAATCAGCTATAGAGTATGGTTATGGCTACTAACGAGGGCTTCAAAGACTACACCCAGAAATGGAGGGATTTGGCCGGAAGGGTGCAACCACCTTTATCTGAAAGAGAGCTAGTGGACATGTTCTTAGGGACTATGTCAAGTCCTTTCTTTAATCACCTGATTGGAAGCTCCTCTACAGGTTTCACTGAGTTGATTCTAACTGGCGAGAGGGTGGAAGCCAGTATTAGAAGCGAGAAAATTCAGAAAGATGCGTCTGCCTCAACTGCTGCAAAAAAGCCCTTCACTGGAAAGAAGGAAGTGTATGCTGTCTATGCTCAGAGGAATTAGGGAAGAATTGAAAGACGACCAACTGTGGGGTCCATTATGATTCAAAAGTCTGCATCAGAGCAACCGAGAAACAACCAGCCGAGAAATAACCAGCAAAGGGTGGAAAGGCCTGTAAGGCAATTCACCAAGATAAACATGACTCCTGCTCAATTCTTACCCCATCTCTTGAAGTTGAACCTGGCCACTTTGAAAGAGGCACCAACAAATCCTAACACTGCTTCTCTATACTACCATCCCAACGCCAGATGCGCGTACCATTCGGAAAGTCCAGGGCACGACACCAACAACTGTTAGGCCCTGAAGAATAAGATTCAAGATCTAATCGACGCAAAGGAAGTTGAATTTGAAGCTCCTGAAAAGCCGAATGTTATCTCCGATCCAATGCCTAGGCATGGGCACAATGCCAATGTTGTGGAAGAAGATTTGTTTGTTTCTACTGTAGATGAACTGTTAACTCCTCTCTTAACCATCAAGTTGAATTTGTTAAAAGATGGCATCTTCCCAGGTTGTTCCCAAGATTTCCATGCTTGTCTATACTCCCCATTTGACCGTCCTCTATTGAAGAAAGGAATCCAACAACTGATTGATAACAAGGAAACTTTGTTTGAGAAAGCTCTTGTCTCACCCATTCCAGTTCCGAACGTTTCAATAATAACCATATAGGACAATCCTTTCAAGGTTCCTAAAAAACCCGTTAGGATTATTTTGTACCCCAAAATTTTCCCTCCCATATTTTTCAATACATGTCAAGAATAATCTCCAAGTTGTTCAAGATTGCTCAAGAGTTGGACAGTCAAATCATCTCCTAAGGCAGTCAATCTCAAATTAGGGTTTTGTGTTGCATCAAGTTCTTTACATCCAAATGACCTAAAGTGCTCCCCAATGTTCTAATATGTTCACAAGGTCATCCATGTCAAATTTCAAGCCTTGCAGAGAAAGTTTGGTCAGTCAATTGCTCAAGAGGTCCAAAAATCGACTGAGCTAAGGCAAAAGTCATCTGTGACCTACAAATAGTCAAACCTCAAGATTTTTTGTCAACATTCTCATTTTGAGGGATAATTCATCATTTGATCAAGGGTTGATCATGATTCATCAAGTATTTCTCAAGATTCATCGAGATTCAAAAGTTGCTAAATTAGGGTTTTGTAGGAAAAGTCAACTCAACTTTGACCAAGCATAACATTCTCATACTTTATTAGAAATGACCCATCCAAAGCTCATTTTGAATAGGATGAAATTTTATACAATCCATCTTCATACCCCAAGATCAGAAAATGCACTCACAAGAAGTTATAAATTTGGACATTATAGGTCATTTTGGAAAGTCAACAAAAACACCTTTTTTCCAAAGCTTATAACTTGAGCATGGAATATCAAAATGATATGAGACCAAAAGGGTTGGTTATATGACATCTCAAGGTTTCTAAAACGTCCAAGAACACCTCCAAAAGTTCAAAATTGAAGAAGTTATGCATTGTTGAAGTTGGGCATTTTTCCAAAATTGCCAAAAGTCAACTATCCCCAAAACTCCAAATTTTGACAAAAGGGCCCACTTTTTCCACTTGATTTGATCTTGCCACACTACACACGTGTCATATCTTCAATTTTATGTCCAATTATTAATTTTTCTATTTTATTTGATTTTTATTGATTTAATTCATTTTAAATCAATTTAAATCCAAATAAAATCAAAATCTTAATCACTTGGTATCTTTTTGATCATTACAGGTCTTAAATATCATCATGGACAAGATCAAATCCGAATCAAGCCTTATCATGCACAAAATATTGGTTTTTGACATTTTTGGAGCTTTGTTAATGGTGAATCATATCAAATCTTGAATCATCAATACACAAGGATTCCAAGCCCAAGACTTCACCTAATACAATGCTTGATACATATACAACACAAAAGGCACGAAAAAAGGACCGGAAGGCTGCATAATCAGAATACCAAAACTTGAAAAAAAGCTTGAAATGTGTGAAACTGAAATCCATACTAGAGGTAAATTCAAGGCAAAAGCTCAACGTAGACTTCTTGCCTGACATCCACTGAAGCTATTGGAATCAAAATCAAGCCTTCTCCCTCCCTAAATCGCACTGTAAGTCTTCTTGAATACCGCCCTGAACATGAAATCGAAACCTTGGATTCATGCATTTTTTGACAAAACATGGACATATTCTTGATCCTTGCATGATTTCCAAGCTATCTGCAATATTGAATTGTGTTTTTGTAGCCTGTAAAGCCCTACCCGAAACTAGGGTTTGGTTTTCTTGTTTTTAGGCGTTTCCGTTTCAGGTAAAATCAACACTATCAATGGCCATGGTTGTGTTCAGGGAGGAGAGACGAGCATGGTGATGGTCTTAGTTTGCATTTATATGGCCTACAGTTTGTTTTAGGATGAGGCCACAGATTTTGCTGCGGATGAATTCCGCAGGTAAATAACCAGGGGGTCAACGAAGAAGACGATCACGTGGCCTTGTCCCATTCGTGGATTCATATTTCGCGCTTATTTTTTTTGTTTTAAGCATAATGTTTGTTTTGTCCATATAATATTTACTACCTATTCCAATAACAATTAAATGGCAGTGGTGTAGTGGCTAAGGGACTAGTGGAAAGTCCAATGGGACCTGGGTTCGAATCCCATGTCCCCAACATATTTTCTTGTTATTTTCTCGCAGATGATTCAGCGCGCCTCAGCAATTATGGTACACCATGCATCATCACTTGATCACTTGCCAGATGGCCTCCAGGCCAAATCTGATGGCCAGGATTGGAAGCTCACCATAAGACCCAGTCAACGTGTCACATGGAAGCAGCCAAAGTCAATACAGGCCTGCGCCTGTTGGGCCAAAGAAATGTTAATCTCACCATCAATCCGGGCCCAACACCCCCCATTGGGTTATTTCTTTCCTTTTTTTATATTTCTTTTATTTAAATTGTTTTATTATTTTTATTGTTAATTAACCAATCAACAATTTTTCTTATTAAAATCAAAACCACAAAAAATATATTTTATTTATTAAAATTAAAATCATCACTTTATTTTTGTAAATAAATTAATTTAATTGATTTAGCTTTAATTAGGTATAATTTCAATATTTTTGCAATAATTAAAATTAATGTAGAATATTAGGTTTTAATAATTTTGACCAAATTTATTTTATTTCCTTAAATATAAAAAAATCAAAAAAATATTTTCATTAATTAATTAATTAATAATTAGCTTAGATTTAATTCCATTTAATTCAAAAATAACAAAAATCTTTTCTTTAATAAAAAAAGGGTCAAAACCCTAAAAAACGCATCCGATTTAATTTTCTCGCACGCGATCTATTTTGCCATATTGATGTACTTGTTTCCCGGAATGTAATAGCTTTTAAATAGGACATTTTTATCGCTTTATTTTATTTTCCGCAATTTAAATTAAAGGGTTGTTTTTGGCGATGTAAATACCCGACGCCTTGTAATAGTTTAGATTTAATTTCCGCAATTTAAATTCCGCAACTATACACTGTTAGATGTTTGATAATAGGGAATGCATGACAAGATCAAATGTATGAACTTAAAATCAACATAGTTCACCCATGACATGTACAAAGATAAAATTAACCGAAATAACACACTCGCACATGCACACTCTTAGGGTACACCTCACTTGGTTGCCTTCGAACGTGGTCATTGAGTATTAGAAGTTTTAGAGGTCGTCCTCTTGTCCAAAGATCATAAGTTGCCTCGAAACGGTTGCCTCGGAAAAATGATCTAAGACATTAGGGTTACCGCTAAGGCGTCCTAACATTGCTTTAGTGACCACACGACCCTTAATCGAATTGACCCGAAAATTCCAACGACGACGCTACCTACTCATCAATAGTGGGCTAGCATTGTCTAAAGGACATTAGCACAGTTTAATTCCCTTTTCGAGTAGGTAGATGGTTCTTAAGTACTTGCTCCTTTGAAAACAAAACAAAACTTTTCGCACTTACACTCCTTTCAAACAAAAACTTCTTTCAAACCCACAAACACAAAGAAAAGCAAAATTTGAAAACACTTTGAGCAAGTACCTAAAAGCCCATGGATAACCATGGATAGAAAGGGTGCTAACATGTTCCCTTTCTATAATCTACCTCCCGAACCCGAGAAAAATCTCGAAAAAGGAATTTTTCTGTGCTTTTTTCCTTTCCTTGTTGGATAAAATAAAAGACGGTGGCGACTCTTGCTTACCGCGACATTTTGTGAACACAAACGCAAAACGCAAACCAGCATTCCAAAAACAATCAGTTCTCTTCCCACCGCATCACAGAACTGGCGACTCTGCTGGGGAATTAATAAGTGGGGTGTACCTTAGGATTAGATCATTGTGTTTTCAATTGTATGCTTTGTATGATTTACATTTGTAGGCTTGTATCGGAGTTACTATAGATCCTAACCAGGATCTGGGGATACCCTTTAGGTAAGTAGCAATAAACTGTGAGGGAACTGTACGGCGTAGACCGATACGGTTGAAGCAGTAGCTATATTGGTGTGGCACTTTAGATTGTACCGATATCCCTTGTGTTGGAACGAGGAGAATATGGGTCATCTAAGGGGTCATTAAGCACCAACTGACCTTAGAACCTTTAAATTGACCAACTTGGCCATAGAACAATAGCAGTATGCTACACTCATTGAGACTAAACTCTCGCGATGATTCTTGCCACAAGAAAAGGTTGCTAAACTGGAATTAAGACCGATCGAGGGTAGTCAGTGATATTGAGATCCTCTAGAACCCGGTTACTATTTTTTAGGACAGGTTTAAACCAACTGAACTGAAAGAGGGTAGTACCTAAGCTCCTTGCCGGCCTGAAATCTAAGGGCTCTCTGTGTGACTTGTGTGCCTTTACCATGTTTGCTTTTTGTGGATACTTGTGGTGTGCTTACTATCATGACACCATGACATCATAACATTGCATACATCTTGCATTGGACTAACCTATTTCAAAGACAGGAGGGTTTCATCTTTTCTCTGTTTTGTAGGTCTTTATGATGCCTATGCGTAGAAATACCATCCGGATTAACTTTGTCTAGGTTCCCACCTTGCTTAAAGATTTGGTTGCAAAGATGCCTGATACTACTTCCTTCCTCAGGAGACACGGTTATCTTCTCAGTTTGGTCACCTCCAAATTGGACGAGCAGATGATGAGTGTCCTGGTCTAATTCTATGATCCGGTGTACCATTGCTTTACTTTCCAGGACTACCAGCTGGTCCCCACCTTAGAAGAGTTCTCTGAGCTGCTCGGTATCTCTGTTCTGGAGCAGACCCTGTTTACTGGTTGGGAAAAGATTCTTAGGCCCGAGGAAATTGCTGCAGCCCTTCATTTGACCAAAGAAGAGGTAATGGCTAATTGGGAGACTAGAAGTGAAGCAAAGGGCTTTCTGACTAAGTTCTTGGTTGGTAAGGCTAACTATTTCTGGGATAGTCTAGACTTCAAGGCGTTCGAGGATATTATGGCTCTTTTGATATATGGCTTAGTATTGTTTCCGAACTCTGACTCCTTTGTTGATGTTAATGCGATAAAGATCTTCATCTCTCGGAATCCGGTACCCACTCTCTTGGGTGACATTCTTCATCAGCTCTATGCTCGTACTGCCCGAAAGCGGGGAACCTTGATGTGTTGTGCTCCGTTATTGGCAAGGTGGTTTATTTCGCACCTTCCCAAGTCAGTGCTGAAGAACAAAGAAACCATGGGATGGGCCTATAGGGTCATGTCTCTCTCTCACAGTGATATCATTTGGACTCTTAAGGGTATGGACGAGGTGACCGTCATTGATCGTTGTGGGGAGTACCCCAATGTTCCACTGTTAGGAACCCATGGAGGAATTTCTTACAACCCATGCTTAGCCCTACGTCAATTTGGGAGAGCCTGAAGATAAGGACCTCATGAGATGCTAATGCCTAGTATCATCTTTGACTTTCAAGGAGATAGCGACGAACAATGTCGTAGATTCATAAAGGCTTGGGATAGAGTTCACCAATCTGATCCACATGAGCTGGGACCAAAGACTTCACTTCCGATGGAGCCATATCTCAGATGGGTCCGCATCCGTGCCCAAAAGCTAGGTATGCCATATGAAGCTATCCGGCCTGTCACTCTTGAAGTTGCTAATGAAGAAGGGGTTCTTCCAACCATTCTCTGTCCTTATATGCCCAATGACATTGGGGCACTGAAGAGATCTTGGATGCAACTGAGGGAAGAACGGGATTCTTACCGAGAGAAGTTCAACGAGCAAGAGCAGAAGATCTAGAGGCTGACTAGGCAGTTGGAGAATGAGCGGATTCTCAACGACTACGTCCACACTGAGAAGAAGAGACCATGGGAGCGTTGATTGGCCTTTGATGATTTCCTTTCCAGTTTTATTTACTTTTCAGTATTTCCATTTCTTGTAACGCCTTAATGGCATCAGTTGAACAATTTGAATTTCAAAGTTTAATCTAATAAAGTGTGTTTCCTTTCTTGTTTACAAATTTGAATCTCTTAGTTGTCTTTGAAATCATAATCATACGCATTGCATCCCATGCACTCCATAACAAGTACCCATTACAGGTCTCTAATCTTCTTCGCTGTTTATTTCAGCACTCATCATGTCTGCTGAACCTTCAACTGAGAAAGCCATCAAGGCCCTCCAGGCCCAGAATGCCCAATTTCAAGAGTTGTTCATGAATCTAGCTAAGGGTCAGCAAGACCTGAAGACCCTGATTCTGAAAGAGAAGAAGAAGAAGAGGAGGACAATCCTGTTTAACACGGGGCACAGGTTTGGAAACAGGCTGCAGAATGAAGTTGATCTGACTACCTCATCTGGAGGGAAAGATAGTCAAGAAGAAAGGAGGGCTCCTAGCCCTGTGGTCTCCGACAACGAGACAGACTTCGATGAAGAACATTATCCTCCAGCTGAGGATAGATACAAGCAACTGGAAGACCGGTTGAGTGCTATGGAAGTTCATAAGGTGCCTGGTCTGGACTTTGGTGATCTAGGTCTATCATCCGGGGTAGTGATTCCCCACAAATTCAAGGCACCAGCCTTCGTTAAGTATGACGGAGTTTCTTGTCCGAAGTTGCACCTCCAGTCATATGTGAGGAAGATTCAGCCGTACACCGCTGATAAAAACCTATGGATCCATTTATTTCAAGACAGTCTCTCAAGGACTCAACTTGAGTGGTTCTATCAGTTAGACAGAGCCAGTATTCGCGCTTGGGAAGATTTGTCTACTGCTTTCTACAGGCAGTACCAGTACAACTCCGACCTCGCTCCTACGCGTACCCAACTCCAGGGTATGTCAATGGGAATGGGTGAAGGATTCAAAGATTATGCTCAGAAGTGGAGGGACCTCGCCGAAAGAGTACAACCACCCTTGGCTGATCGGGAGCTTGTGGACATGTTTCTAGGGACCCTGTCTGGTCCATTTTTCAACCACTTGATTGGAAGCTCTTCATCTGGGTTTACAGAGCTTATTTTGACCGGTGAGAGGATCAAGGCTGGTATTAAGGCTGGGAAGATACAGAAGGGTGCTTCATCGAGCGCCGAGAAGAAGCCCTTTAAGAAAGAGGCTAGTGTTGTCTACAGTTCGAGAAGACAGAATAGACCTGAACACCGCCAAGCTGTTAATGCGATTGTTATTTCAAAACCTGCTGGTGCTCCTCAGCACAACAATCAACAGAAGGATGAGAGACCTCGAAGGCAATTCACCCGTCTCAGCATGACTTTGTCTCAGATTCTGCCACAGCTACTGAAGACCAATCTGGTGATTCTAAAGGAAGCCCCAAAGAATTTGAATACCACATCACCGAAGTACAACCCGAATGACCGCTGTGCTTTTCACTCTGACAACCTGGGGCATAATACGGATGATTGTTGGGTTTTGAGGAACAAGGTTCAAGACTTGATCGATGTGAAAGAGATTGAGTTCGGAGCTCCAGAGAAGCCTAAACAAGATGCAGGGGTGAATGCTATCAGGGATGACGATGATGAAGAGTTTGATATCGACAGTTGGATCTACCCGACTGCCAACGATGGACTAAGCAACAGGACAACGAAGGATTCTATGCCTGTTTCTATCATTATCTAGTAATGAAACTTTTTGTTTTGAATTTGTAAAAAACAATGTGTTAAAACTTTATGGCCCGGTGTCTTACCCGGGGCACTGTGGCTTCATTTGTGAGGGCTTTTGTGTGTCATTTTCATATATCATTAATAAAAACATTGGACGTTTCTTGCATTTCAAATTTTGCGCTCTTTGTTTTTCTTTATTATATATTGCAAAACAGATATTTTACACACACTCACATATACAAGTCTACATCCACTATGGATCTCACTGGTAACGACTCTGCTACTGCCAGTTATGACTTTGAAAATCCGATCAACTTAGTCGAAGACGAAGGTGAAGATGATTGCGAAGTGCCTGGTGAACTTGCAAGACTGTTACTCCAAGAAAAGAGGGTTATTCAGCCGCACGAAGAGCCGGTGGAATCAGTGAATCTGGGTACTGAGACAGACAAGAGGGAAGTCAAGATCGGTGCAAATCTGGAGCTTACTGTGAAACAATGGTTGATTCAGATGCTGCATGACTACGTTGAGATCTTCGCTTGGTCTTACGAAGATATGCCTGGTTTGGATACCGATATTGTGGTTCATCGCCTGCCTACCAAGGAAGACTGTCCTCCAGTAAAACAGAAGGTCCGCCAGATGCGTCCAGAGATGTCTGAGAAAATCAAGGCTGAAGTTATGAAACAGTTTGATGCCGGTTTTCTAGCAGTTACCTCTTACCCTCAGTGGGTGGCCAATTTGGTTCCAGTGCCGAAGAAGGATGGTAAGGTTTGAATGTGTGTTGACTATAGGGATCTGAACAGGGCAAGCCCCAAGGATGATTTCCCTTTACCTCATATCGACGTTCTGGTTGACAACACTTCTCAGCACAAGGTATTCTCCTTTATGGATGGTTTCTCCAGTTATAATCAGATAAAAATGGCTCCCGAAGACATGGAGAAGACAACTTTTGTTACTCAGTGGGGCACCTTTTGCTACAAGGTCATGCCTTTTGGACTGAAGAATGCTGGGGCAACATATCAGCATGCCATGGTTGCTTTATTTCATGACATGATCCATCATGAGATTGAAGTATACGTTGACGATATGATTGCAAGGTCCTAAACTGAGGAGGAACACCTTGACCATCTTCAGAAGTTGTTTGACAGGTTGAAGTTGTACAAGCTGAGGTTAAACCCGAACAAGTGCACCTTCGGGGTGAGGTCTGGTAAGCTACTGGGATTCGTCATAAGCGACAAGGGTATTCAAGTGGATCCTACAAAAGTGAAAGCTATACAAGAGATTCCAGCTCCCAGAACAGAGAAAGAAGTCAGAGGCTTTCTAGGACGACTGAACTACATCGCCCAATTCATCTCGCACCTAACTGCTACTTGTGAGCCAATCTTCAAGATGCTGAAGAAAGATCAAGTAGTACGTTGGAACGATGAATGCCAGGCCGCTTTCGAAAGAATCAAAGAGTATCTCCTAGAGCCTCATATTCTGATGCCACCAGTTGAAGGGAGACCTCTGATCTTATACTTGACGGTACTTGACAACTCAACGGGGTGTGTGCTGGGTCAACATGACGAGTTTGGTCGAAAAGAGCATGCTATTTATTACCTTAGCAAAATATTTACCGACTATGAGACCCGATACTCACTGCTTGAGAAAACTTGATGCGCTTTGGCATGGGCTGCTCGCCGGCTGAGACAGTATATGCTGACTCACACTACTCTGTTGATATCAAAAATGGATCCAATCAAGTATATCTTCGAGAAGCCTGCATTATCCGGAAGAATAGAAAGATGGTA
This sequence comes from Vicia faba, assembly GCA_948472305.1. Lineage (NCBI taxonomy): Eukaryota > Viridiplantae > Streptophyta > Magnoliopsida > Fabales > Fabaceae > Vicia > Vicia faba. The sequence continues at coordinate 752,704,192 of OX451735.1, read as the reverse complement.
GATGATCTTGACTGAGTATGACATCCAGTATACGACCCAAAAGGAGATCAAGGGAAGTGTGTTGGCAGACCATTTGGCACATCAGGCAGTGGATGATTACCAGTCTATGAACTTTGAATTCCCGAACGAGAATATCATGCTAGTAACTGATTGTGAGGCACCTGGACCGGATGAAGGACCTGAGGAAGGATCCCGATGGTCTATGTACTTTGATGGAGCTTCAAACGCTTTGGGTAATGGCATTGACGCTGTGATCATATCTCCTAAAGGCTCTCATACTCCATTTACCGCCCGATTATGTTTCAACTGCACCAACAATATGGCGGAGTATGAAGCGTGCATCATGGGTCTTCGAGCGGCAATTGACCTAAGGATTAAGTTCTTGAGTGTCTTCAGAGATTCTGCTCTCGTGATCAGTCAGATCAAGGGCGAGTGGGATACGAAACACCCAAATATTATTCCTTATAAGGAGTATGTATTAACGTTGCTTCCCCATTTCGAGGAGATAACCTTTGAACACTTCCCTAGAGAGGAGAATCAGTTGGCGGACGCGCTAGCTACGATGTCTTCTATGTTCAAAGTCAATTGGGACAACGAAGCTCCCCGGATTATCATCGAAAGATTGGACGAACCTGCACATTGCTGTGACATTGAGGCTGAAGAGGTAACAGAAAAACCCTAGTATCATGAGGTGAAGAGGTATCTAGAAGCTCAGGAATACCCCGAGGGTGCATCTGTTAATGATAAAAAGTTCATGAGGAGGTTTGCGGCAAAATTCTTCATCAGCAGTGGCATCCTTTATAAGCGTAACCATGATTCGACCCTACTACGTTGTGTGGATAAGAATGAAGCAGAAAGGATCATGGCAGATTTAAATGAAGGTACCTTCAAAACTCATTCTAGTGGACATACCATGGCAAAGAAAATCCTACGGGCAGGATATTATTGGTCCACAATGGAAGCTGACTGCTATCAGCATTCTCGGACGTGTCACAAGTGCCAAGTTTATGCTGATAAAGTGCACATACCTCCAGTTCCTCTGAACATCTTGACGGTACCTTGGCCTTTTGCAATGTGGGGTATTGATATGATCGGCGAGATCAGACCTACGGAATCCAATGGGCATCGTTTCATCCTGGTAGCTATTGATTACTTTACGAAGTGGGTTGAAGCAGCTTCCTTTGCTACAGTAACCAAGAACATCGTGGCACGGTTCATTCGGCATAATCTAATCTGTCGATATGGTGTACCAGAAAGGATCATTACGGATAATGGTACCAATCTCAACAACAAGATGATCACTGAGCTCTGCGAGCAATTCAAGATACAACATCATAACTCTTCTCCCTACCGGCCGAAGATGAATGGGGATGTCGAAGCGGCCAATAAGAACATTAAGAAGATTATGCAGAAGATGACAGTGACATACAAAGACTGGCACAAGATGTTACCATTTGCTCTTCATGGGTACTGTACCTTGGCGCGAACGTCAACAGGGGCAACACCCTATTCCTTGGTATATGGTATGGAGGCAGTCTTGCCCATTGAAGTTCAAATACCCTCTCTTCGGATCATGAAGGATGCAGGTTTGAGCGAAGATGACTGGATTCAGACCCGGCTTGATCAGCTGAACTTAATCGACAAAAAGAGACTTACTGCTATTTGTCATGGTCAGACGTACCAAAAACGGATGATCAAGGCATTTAACAAGAAAGTTAGACGACAAAAGTATCAAGTTGGGGACCTGGTAATCAAGCGCATTATCTTACCTCAAGGTGATCCAAGGGGAAAATGGACCCCTACTTACGAAGGTCCATTTGTGGTTAAGAACATTTTCTCAGGAGGAGCTATGATTCTAACCACCATGGATGGTGACGACCTTCCTCACCCCGTCAATGCAGACATAGTGAAAAGATACTACGCATAATCAAATACCCGCTAGGTTGACTAGCCTAGGAAAAAATAAGGGCTTTCCGGTGAACCAAAAGGGTTCGGGCAAAAATAAGGGATGAAAATGAAAAATTTGTACACCCGGCAAGTCGAAAACCTGAAAAGGCGGCTTGGGCAAAAATGGATATCCCGGTGGACTGAAAACCCGAAAGGGCGGTCTAGGAAAAAGTTAGGGATTAAAGCGTAACACTATGTCTCATTGGATCACCTTGCATCCAGACTTCGGTATCAACTGTTAAGCTCAGACGGCACTAATCAATCAGATTCATATTCAACTAGTAGCAAAGTGATGAGATGCTCGAGGACATAAAGGAAATAGCAGAGTTGGAACCCATTGGGATTATTCACATAGCTGTTTTATTTTCTTTTCACAAATTGTGTAAATTTTGTTCGGCGGCGTTCTCTTACTAGAACGTCAGCCTCTTGTACAAAAACGCTTATTCACAGGCCAAACTTCAAAAATCAATACAATTCATTTTCAAAGAAATTTCAAACTGTTTTTCCTTTATCTGTTTTGTTTTGCAAAGAACGTCCAATGTTCATTTTTGATATATGCATTTGACATTAATTGCTACTCATGAATATTTACATGCGAAACAAAAGGATGAATTACTGGTAATAACAGAAACAGGGGTAATAAGAAGTGTCTGAACTGTACAGTTGCTCTGTTCACCAGGTACAAAGGTATATTCAGCTGAAGAATATGGCTAAGATACTTTCACTCCCTGCAGAGTAAGACAATAATGGTAGCTCTCCCCCAACTGAGACTTGCAACTATGAACGAATCAACAATGCTCTCCCCAAACAGAGTTAGTCTATCGTCAGCACTAAAAAGGTCTTAATATTCCCCAGCGGAGTATAAAAATATTCCCCAGCAAGTGTATGAGTATCCCCGGCAGTCTTAATATTCCCCAACAGAGTATAAGAATGTCCCACGGCAGCATACAAGGTACCCCAGTGGAGCCATTTCCCCAGCGTAGTCTAAAAAAGCTTCCCCAACGGAGTTGAAACATCATCCCCAGTAGACTTTGGAAAATTTTCCCCAGCGGAGTACAAAATAAATCTCCCCAGCCAAATTCAGAGGGATTATCCCCACAGAAGTCTAACAGGATTATCCCTAGCAAGTTGCAACTGAAAGATCATCCCCCAGCGAAGTTCTTTCCCTTCACGAACAGGTATTCAATCCTCAACAGATTCAATTTCACCAGCAACGGTAATCCATCCCCAGCGGAGCTTATCAGCAGAATCCCCAGCGGATTTTTTGTTAAAATCCTCAGCAGAGCATCTCTTCCCCACAGAGTAATTCCCCTCGGAGTAATCTCCCCATCAGTTTATTCCCCAACGGAGTTATCCTCTCCTGCAAGTTTATCACCTTCGTTCATCATCCCCAGCGGAAGTGAAGAATTCAACTCTATTCTCCAGCAGCTCCGAGATTTATTTTCCCCAGCTAAAACATTACATTTCCATACATCATGATACATGCATATACGCATCATACAATACAATCTCATTTATGTTGAGAAAATCATTGCTTGATCCATATCATGCATTGCATATGACTGACCTTTACCTTTCAGGAAAGATGCAGTTAAATTCTCAACTACGTCAAAAGAGACAACCCGTCAAAAGAGACAACCCGTCAAAAGAGACAACCCGTCAAAAGAGACAAACCTTCAAAGGAGACAACCCGTCAAAGGAGACAACCGGTCAAAAGAGACAACCCGTCAAAAGAGACAACCCGTCAAAAGAGACAACCCGTCAAAAGAGACAACCCGTCAAAAGAGACAACCTGTCAAAGGAGACAACTCGTCAAAGGAGACAACCCGTCAAAAGAGACAACCCGTCAAAAGAGACAACCCGTCAATGGAGACAAAATCCGTTAAATCGATTCCTAAAGATTTTTCTGAGGCCAACCCGTCAATGGAGACAAAATCAGTTAAATCGATTCCTAAAGATTTTTCTGAGGCCAACCCGTCAATGGAGACAAAATCAGTTAAATCGATTCCTAAAGATTTTTCTGAGGCCAACCCGTCAATGGAGACAAAACCAGTTAAATCGATTCCTAAAGATTTTTCTGACGCAAACGCAGTCAATGGAGACAAAACCAGTTAAATTGATTCCTAAAGATTTTTTTGATGCGAACACAGTCAATGGAGACAAAACCAGTTAAATCAATTCCTAAAGATTTTTCTGATGCGAACGTAATCAAAGGAGACAAAACCCCCTCTGGTCCAGTTAAATCGATTCCTAAAGATTTTTCTGATGTCAATCCCGTCAAAGAAGACAAAACCACCTACCAACAATCTCCAAATGGCATCTGTAAGCCCATTTCCGACATCACAATGTTGATACCACATCATGCGAGTGCAAATTTATAGGCACTCTAGTGTTCAATCATCTTCCTCCTTCGGATCACGAAAGGCCCGAAAGCCAATCTATATCCTAAGGTCTAAGAAGATTGAACAGGGGCAACTGTTGTACCCCAAAATTTGCGCTCCCATATTTTTCAAGACATGTCAAGAATAATCTCCAAGTTGCTCAAGATTGCTCAAGAGTTGGACAGTCAAATCATCTCCTAAGGCAGTCAATCTCAAATTAGGGTTTTGTGTTGCATCAAGGTATTTACATACAAATTACCTCAAGTGCTCCCCAATGTCCTAATATGTTCACAAGTTCATCCATGTCAAATTTCAAGCCTTGCAGAGAAAGTTTGGTCAGTCAATTGCTTAAGAGGTCCAAAAATCGACTAAGCTAGGGCAAAAGTCAACTGTGACCTACAAATAGTCAAACCTCAATATTTTTTTGTCAAAATTATCATTTTTAGGGATAATTCATCATTTGATCAAGGGTTGATCATGATTCATCAAGGATTGCTCAAGATTCATCAAGATTCAAAAGTTGTTAAATTAGGGTTTTGTAGGAAAAGTCAACTCAACTTTGACCAAGCATAACTTTCTCATACTTTATGAGAAATGACCTATCAAAAGCTCATTTTTAAGAGCATGCAATTTTATACAATCCATCTTCATACCCCAAGATCAGAAAATGAACTCACAAGAAGTTATAAATTTGGACATTATAGGTCATTTTTGAAAGTCAACAAAAACACCTTTTTTTCCAAAGCTTATAACTTGAGCATGGAATATCAAAATGAGATGAGACCAAAAAGGTTGGTTATAGGACATCTCAAGGTTTCCAAAAAGTCCAAGAACACCTCCAAAAGTTCAAAATTGAAGAAGTTATGCATTGTTGAAGTTGGGAATGTTTCCAAAATTGCCAAAAGTCAACTATCCCCAAAACTCCAAATTTTGACAAAAGGGACCACTTTTTTCCACTTGATTTGATCTTGTCACACTACACACGTGTCCTATCTTCAATTTTATGTCCAATTATTAATTTTTCTATTTTATTTGATTTTTATTGATTTAATTCATTTTAAATCAATTTAAATCCAAATAAAATCAAAATCTTAATCACTTGGTATCTTTTTGATCATTACAGGTCTTAAATATCATCATGGACAAGATCAAATCCGAATCAAGCCTTATCATGCACAAAATATTGGTGTTTGACATTTTTGGAAGCTTTGTTAATGGTGAATCATATCAAATCTTGAATCATCAATACACAAGGATTCCAAGCCCAAGACTTGACCTAATACAATGCTTGATACATATACAACACAAAAGGCACGAAAAAAGGACCAGAAGGTTGCATAATCAGAATACCAAAACTTGAAAAAAAGCTTGAAAAGTGTGAAACTGAAATCCATACTAGAGGCAAATTCAAGGCAAAAGCTCAACGTAGACTTCTTGCCTGACATCCACTGAAGCTATTGGAATCAAAATCAAGCCTTCTCCCTCCCTAAATCGCACTGTAAGTCTTCTTGAATACCACCCTGAACATGAGATCGTAACCTTGGATTCTTGCATTTTTTTGACAAAACATGGACATATTCTTGATCCTTGCATGATTTCCAAGCTATCTGCAATATCGAATTGTGTTTTGTAGCCTGTAAAGCCCTACCCGAAACTAGGGTTTGGTTTTCTTGTTGTTAGGCGTTTTTGTTTCAGGTAAAATCAGCACTATCAATGGCCATGGTTGTGTTCAGGGAGGAGAGACGAGCATGGTGATGGTCTTAATTTGCATTTATATGGCCTACAGTTCGTTTTAGGATGAGGCCACAGATTTTGCTGCGTATGAATTCCTCAGGTAAATAACCAGGGGGTCAGCGAAGAAGACAATCACGTGGCCTTGTCCCATTCGTGGATTCATATTTCGCGCTTATTTTTTTGTTTTAGGCATAATGTTTGTTTTGTCCATATAATATTTACTACCTATTCCAATAACAATTAAATGGCAGTGGTGTAGTGGCTAAGGCGCTAGTGGAAAGTCCAATGGGACCTGGGTTCGAATCCCAGGTCCCCAACATATTTTCTTGTTATTTTCTCGCAGATGATTCAGCGTGCCTCAGCAATTATGGTACACCATGCATCATCACTTGATCACTTGCCAGATGGCCTCTAGGCCAAATCTGTTGGCCAGGATTAGAAGCTCACCATAAGACCCAGTCAACGTGTCACATGGAAGCAGCCAAAGTCAATACAGGCCTGCGCCTGTTGGGCCAAAGAAATGCTAATCTCACCATTAATCTGGGCCCAACACCCCCCATTGGGTTATTTCTTTCCTTTTTTTATATTTCTTATATTTAAATTGTTTTATTATTATTTTTATTGTTAATTAACCAATCAACAATTTTTCTTAATAAAATCAAAACCACAAAAAATATATTTTATTTATTAAAATTAAAACCATCACTTTATTTTTGTAAATAAATTAATTTAATTGATTTAGCTTTAATTAGGTATAATTTCAATATTTTTGCAATAATTAAAATTAATGTAGAATATTAGGTTTTAATAATTTTGACTAAATTTATTTTATTTCCTTAAATATAAAAAAATCAAAAAAATATTTTCATTAATTAATTAATTAATAATTAGCTTAGATTTAATTCCATTTAATTCAAAAATAACAAAAATCTTTTCTTTAATAAAAAAAGGGTCAAAACCCTAAAAAATGCATCCGATTTAATTTTCTCGCACGCGATCTATTTTGCCATATTGATGTACTTGTTTCCCGAAATGTAATAGCTTTTAAATATGACATTTTTATCACTTTATTTTATTTTCCGCAATTTAAATTAAAGGGTTGTTTTTGGCGATGTAAATACCCGACGCCTTGTAATAGTTTAGATTTAATTTCCGCAATTTAAATTCCGCAACTATACACTGTTAGATGTTTGATAATAGGGAATGCATGACAAGATCAAATGTATGAACTTAAAATCAACATAGTTCACCCATGACATGTACAAAGATAAAATTAACCGAAATAACACACTCGCACATGCGCACTCTTAGGGTACACCTCACTTGGTTGCCTTCGAATGTGGTCATTGAGTATAGGAAGTTTTAGAGGTCGTCCTCTTGTCCAAAGATCATAAGTTGCCTCGAAACGGTTGCCTCGGAAAAATGATCTAAGACATTAGGTTACCGCTAAGGCGTTCTAACATTGCTTTAGTGACCACACGTCCCTTAATCGAATTGACCCGAAAATTCCAACGACGGTGCTAGCTACTCCTTAATAATGGGCTAGCATTGTCTAAAGGACATTAGCACAGTTTAATTCCCTTTTCGAGTAGGTAGATGGTTCTTACGTACTTGCTCCTTTGAAAACAAAACAAAACTTTTCGCACTTACACTCCTTTCAAACAAAAACTTCTTTCAAACCCACAAACACAAAGAAAAGCAAATTTTGAAAACACTTTGAGCAAGTACCTAAGAGCCCATGGATAACCATGGATAGAAAGGGTGCTAACACCTTCCCTTTCTATAATCTACCTCCCGAACCTGAGAAACATCTCGAAAAAGGAATTTTTCTGTCCTTTTTTCCTTTCCTTGTTGGATAAAATAAAAGACGGTGGCGACTCTTGCTTACCACGATATTTTGCAAACACGAACGCAAAATGCAAACCAGCATTCCAAAAATAGTCAGTTCTCTTCCCACCGCATCACATATTACATCTGCTCCTATGACTACTCCGTTGAAGATAACAATGCCCGGACCAACCCCATAAAAATCCGATAAAATGGTACCATGGAACTATGCTGGAGAAATCTACTACCATGGTGTCAAACAGATTGAACAGACCATTGAAGAAGAAAGCTCTGAGGAAGATAATCCCGACATCAGTAACATTGCCGGAACAAGCAAAGTTACCCGTAGTGGAAGAATCTTTTCTCCAGATATTGCTCCTCCAACAGCAGTCTTTGGACTCGCGGACATTTCGAAGATTTCACCTATACCAGTAACTATACCTACAAGTGTACCCGCTAACAATGACAATACAATTCCCATCCCTGTTTCCACTGCTGAGAAAAAAGGAAAGAATGTTCAAGAGAAGCCTGTCTTGACGAAGGCTCAATCAATAGTCATTCCTGAAACATCCCAGAAAGAGTTGGAAGAAATTTTGAGGATCATTAATAAAAGTGATTATGATGTTGTCGAACAACTGGGGCAGACCGCCTCCAAAATATCCTTGTTAGCCCTGTTTTTGTGCTCTGAGGCACATGCTAAAGCTTTGGTCAAGTTTTTGAAGACGGCCCACGTGCCACAAGAAACCTCCGCTGATCAGTTCCAGGAATGTGTGGCTAGTTTAACAGCTGACAATGGTCTAGGATTCTCCGATGCAGATTTAACTTCGAAAGGGAGAAAACATAATGATGCTTTGCATGTCTCGGTGGAATGCAGAGGTACAACCCTAGCACACGTACTGGTAGATACTGGTTCATCTTTAAATGTCTTGCCAAAGAAAGCCTTGGATAGGCTAGATTGTGAAGGCTTAACCCTGAAACCCAGCAATATAATTGTCAGAGCCTTTGATGGTTCTAAGAGGATGGTCCATGGAGAGGTGGACATCCCGATCAAGGTGGGTACCCAGACGTTTAATTCAACATTTTACGTGATGGACATCCGTCCTTCCTATTCTTGCTTGTTGGGAAGACCTTGGATCCACCATGCTGAAGTTGTCACTTCTACTCTGCATCAAATTCTCAAGTACTCTGTCCAGGGGAAAATTATAATTGTTCATGGCGAAGAGGAATACATGATCAGTCATCTTAATTCTTTCCGTTATGTAAAATTGGATGGCGAATTCATAGAGACCCCTTTCCAACACTTCGAAGAGTTCTCTGAGGAGATAGCGGCGACCAAGACAGTGTCCTCAACTCCTGTGATCACAAGACCACCACCTCGAATGTCATCTCTCAAGGATGCTAGGGCAGTAGTGGAAGAAGGCGGATCCACTATCTGGGGGCAGCTTCCCGACTTTCCTTTCAAATCAGACAAATTCGGCTTGGGGTTTACTTCAACTGGTCAGAAGGATGTACGCCGCTCCCGTGCCGGAGGGTCACCTGTGAAGATCAGCCACCAAGGGATTAATGCACTAGAGGACAGTGAAGAAGAGGGCAACTTGGAAGACTGGATTTTCCCTACTGTTGACGGAGGACTGTGCAACTGGGAAGCAAAAGACTTTGTTCCGATTACTTTCATACCGCAGTAATTTATCTTTTCCATTTCTGTTGGACTGTAATAATTCACAAACAATTCGTACTTTTTCAACCATGTGTCTTACCCGAGGCACATCGGTCCATTTGTAAGGGTCTTTATTTCATTTTCACATGTCATTTCAATGAATCATGTACGCTTTTCATATTTAAACATTTTTGCTCATTGTCTTTCTTTTACATTTTGTTGTTTTAAGATGGCTATCCCTTACACACACCCACACTCACAAATGCAGGTACCCTTCCATTCCGGAACCCTTTGGGTAACATAGCCTTCAGTGACTCTGAAGATCCGATCTACCAAGCCGAATACGAAGGTGAGGTAGATTGTGAGGTGCCAGGGGAATTAGCCAGACTACTACAGTAAGAGGAAAGAGCAATTCATCCTCATGAGGAACAGTTGGATACAATCAACTTGGGAACTAAGGAAGACAGAAAGGAAATCAAGATAGGTGCCAATCTAGAGCCGAGTGTCAAAAAGCGCCTAATTCAGCTGTTGCATGATTATGTTGAGATATTTGCCTGGTCATACGAAGACATGCCGGGACTTGATACAGAAATTGTGGTTCACCGTCTACCCACAAGAGAAGATTGTCCACCAGTGAAACAGAAAGTTCGCCGCATGAGACCTGACATGTCCGAAAATATCAAAGCAGAAGTTATGAAGCAGTTCAATGCTGGATTTCTGGCTGTTACTTCCTATCCATAATGGGTTGCTAACATTGTGCCTGTGCCTAAGAAGGACGGAAAAGTGAGAATGTGCGTGGATTATAGAGATTTAAACAGGGCCAGCCCTAAAGATGACTTTCCACTTCTGCACATTGACATCCTGGTTGACAACACAGCTCAACACAAAGTATTTTCTTTCATGGACGGATTCTCAGGCTATAACCATATTAAAATGACACCTGAGGACATGGAGAAAACTACATTTGTCACACAGTGGGGTACGTTCTTCTACAAAGTGATGCCATTCGGACTAAAGAATGTCGGGGCAACCTATCAACGCGCCATGGTAGCTTTGTTTCATGACATGATACATCATGAGATAAAGGTCTACGTAGATGACATGATAGCCCGATCACAAACTGAAAAAGAATACCTTGATCACTTGCAAAAGCTGTTTGTCAGGTTGAAGGAGTACAAGCTCAGACTGAATCCAAACATGTGCACATTCGTAGTCTGATCCGGTAAACTCTTAGGTTTCATTGTCAGCAACAAAAGCATAGAAGTTGATCCTGCCAAAGTCAAAGCTATACAAGAAATGCCTTCTCCTCGCACTGAGAAGGAGGTCAGAGGTTTCTTAGGACGCCTAAACTACATTGCTAGGTTCATCTCTCACCTAACGTCTACTTGTGAACCAATCTTCAAGCTGTTGAAGAAAGATCAGGTAGTTAGATGGAATGATGACTGTCAAGTTGCTTTCGATAAAATCAAGGAATATTTGCTAGAACCTCCTATCTTGATGCCACCCATTGAGGGAAGACCTCTAATCATGTATCTGACCGTCCTAGAGAATTCAATGGGGTGCGTACTGGGCCAACATGATGAGTCTGGTCGAAAAGAGCATGCCATTTATTACCTTAGCAAAAAGTTCACCGACTGTGAGACCCGATACTCACTGCTCAACAAAACTTGATGCGCTTTGGTATGGGCTGCTCGTCGGCTAAGACAGTATATGTTGACTCATACCACTTTGCTGATATATAAGATGGATCCGATAAAGTACATCTTTGAGAAGCCTGCTTTGTCTGGTAGAATAGCTAGATGGCAGATGATCTTGAAGGAATACGACATACAGTACACGACCCAAAAAGCTATAAAGGGGAGTGTGCTAGCTGACCATCTGGCTCATCAAGCTGTCGAAGATTACCAATCCATGAAGTTTGACTTCCCTGAGCGAAGACATCATGACATTGGACAATATTGAAGATTTCAGACCATATGACGGACCTGAACAAGGATCTCGATGGACCCTGTACTTTGATGGGGCCTCCAATGCACTTGGCAACGGTATCAGCGCGGTACTCATCTCCCCAGAAAGTTGCCATACACCTTTCACTGCCCGACTTTGCTTCAACTGTACGAACAACATGGCAGAGTATGAAGCATGCATCTCTGGACTCAAGGTTGCCATAGACTTGGGAATCAAATCCTTAGATGTGTTTGGGGACTCAGCTTTGGTCATCAGTCAGATCAAAGGAGAGTGGGATACTAAACATCCAAACCTCATCCCTTACAAAGAACATGTCTTGACATTGCTACCACATTTTGAGCAGATTACCTTCGAGCACTTCCCGCGAGAAGAAAATCAGCTAGCAGATGCTCTAGCTACAATGTCATCCATGTTTAAACTTGATTGGGATAATGAGGCTCCCCAAATCTCCATTGAACGGATGGATGAACCTGCATATTGTCACGAGATTAATACTGAAGAAGTAGTGGACCAGCCATGGTTTCATGAAGTCAAAAGGTATCTCGAGGCTCAGGAATACCCTGAAGGAGCTTCAATAAACGACAAAAAGTTCTTAAGGAGGTTTTCGGCAAAGTTCTTCCTAAGTAATGGCATCCTGTACAAGCGCAATCATGATTCTGTTCTGCTCCGTTGTGTGGACAAGATTGAAGCTGAAAGAATCATGGCTGAATTGCATGAAGGTACCTTTGGCACTCACTCTAGCGGGGATATGATGGCTAAGAAGATTCTAAGGGCAGGCTATTACTGGTCTACCATGGAAGCTGACTGCTATCAACATTCCCGGACTTGCCACAAATGTCAAATCTATGCGGATAAGGTACACGTGCCTCCAGTTCCTCTAAATGTCTTAACAGCTCCTTGGTCGTTCGCTATGTGGGGAATCGACATGATTGGAGAGATCAAGCCTACAACATCCAATGGACACCGCTTCATTCTGGTGGCCATTGACTATTTCACCAAGTGGGTCGAAGCAGCATCCTTCGCATCCGTTACAAATAATGTGGTTACCCGCTTCATCAAGTAGAACCTTATTTGCTGGTACGGTATCCCCGAAAGGATCATCACCGATAATGGTACAAACCTTAACAATACTATGATCATCGCTTTGTGCGAGCAGTTCAAAATTCAACATCACAATTCATCTCCCTACCGGCCAAAGATGAATGGTGTAGTCGAAGCTGCTAACAAAAATATCAAGAAGATCATACAAAAGATGACAGTCACCTACAAGGACTGGCATGAGATGTTACCATTTTCTCTCCACGGGTACCGTACCACAGCACGCACGTCAGCTGGGGCAACACCCTATTCCTTGGTATATGGCATGGAAGCTGTTTTACCTATCGAGGTTTAGATTCCCTCCTTGAGAATCATGAAAGATGCTGGTTTGAGTGAAGACGATTGGATTCAGACCCGACTTGATCAGTTGAACTTAATTGACGAGAAGAGACTTACTATTGTTTGCCATGGTCAGACGTATCAAAAGAGGATGATCAATGCTTTCAACAAGAAAGTCATACGCCAGGTATATCCAGTCGGAGATCTTGTAATCAAGCGCATTATCTTTCCACAAAGTGATCCCAGGAGAAAATGGACTCCTACCTACGAAGGACCATTTGTAATCAAAAACATCTTTTCTGGTGGGGTAATGATCTTAACCACCATGGACGGCGACGATCTGCCGCACCCTGCGAACACAGACATAGTCAAAAGATACTACGCATAAATGACCCGCTAGGTTGACACACCTAGGAAAAAAAAGGGCATCCCGGTGAATCGAAAACCCGAAAGGGCGGTTCAGGCAAAAATTAGGGATAAACAAAAAAAAATCTATACACCCGGCAAGTTGAAAACCCGAAAGGGAGACTTGGGCAAAAAAGGGTTTCCCGGTGGACTGAAAACCCGAAAGGGAGGTCCAGACAAAATTTAGGAAATTAAAGCGTATGACTATGTCTCATCGGATCACTTTAAGGACAGTCTCTTCACTGACAAACTTTGAGCTTCTGATCGATCCAATCATCTTCGGACGAAGCAACGGATGGACAAGATATTCGGAGTTACGAAGGCTATAGCGGAATGGGAACCCCATGGGATTTTTACACACATAGCTATCTTTCTTTGTATAAATTTTTCTCATTTTTATGACACCATCCTCTTACTAGGATGTCTGTCTCCTTTGTACAAAACACTTACTCAAAGTAAATACAAAGATGTCTCTTTAAAAGTGCAAAAACTATTTGTCTTTTTTCTTTAACTTGTGTTTTTATTTGCAAAAGCGTCCAATGATTCATTGATGAACATATGCATTTGAACATAATTACTGTTTACAAATAAACAGGATGAAAAAGAACAATTACTGACAGATTGAAAGGATAGGAAAACGTCTTTAGGCTATTCCAGGAGAAATCCCTATAGTACATCATCTAGATCCCCAGTGGAGCTAAAACCTTGAAATACATATCCCCAGCGGAGCCAAAACTTTGAAGTTACAAATCCCCGGCGGAGCTGAAACCTTATTCCCCGGTCGAGTCAAGACTTTTAATCCCCAGCGGAAACCATCCAATTTCCCCAGCAAGTTATCTTAAAGCCTGAAAATCAACCAGATAGCAGTTAACTTTTGTCTTATCCCCGACCTAGGATAACTTCCCAGTAGAGTGGAAAATGATCGAAAATTCCTAAACTTACTCTCCAACAGTAAGCACTCTTCCCCACAGAGTCTTCATTACTCCCCAGCATGAAGTCGCCGAAGTTTTCATGGCTCCCCAACAGAATGAAGATTCTCATTCTTTATTCCCCAGTGAAATCGCCAAAGTTTTTATTACTCCTCAACAGAGTGAAGATTCTCATTCTTATTTCCCCGCAGAAGTCATCAGAGTTTCCCCTATTCTCCAGCAGATCAAGGAGTTCCTTTGTGTAATCCCCAATAAAAGTCATCAAAGTTCTCTGGACTCCCCAAGCAGATTTCTCAAGCAGTTCGACATTGCTCGCAACAGATTTCTTGTCAGTATTCCAACTTCAAGATTATGAAGGATCCCCACATCCCCACAGAAGTTGTCAGAGATTTCTTGTCCCCAACAGTCACCAAGGATTTCCTACTCTCAGCAGTCAAGGATTTATTTTCCCCGGCAGCAGTCAAGAGTTTTTATCCCCAGTTGTCAAGGATTTATTTTCCTCAGCAATACAGCAAATCAGCTTACATGCGCATACGTTACATCCATATATCATAAACATTGATAAAACACATTTATTGCATCATACATTTCATGCAACATACCTTTGTGTTTCAGCTAACATTTTACCCTTTTCAGGCTAAGATTAACAGCTATCATTAACAATATTCAAAGGTTTCAGATACAGTAAAGATACACTCCAGACACGGAAGTCATTCTATTACTCATTCAGATTTCAACCTCAGATACAGTAAAGATACACTCCAGACACGGAAGTCATTCTATTACTCATTCAGAATTAAAGATCAAGATACAAGTTCAGATACGCTCCAGACACGGAAGTCATTATGTCACTTATTCAGATCTCTTATTCAGATTCCAGTCCAGATACGCCCCAGACACGGTTGCCATTTTGTAACTTATTCAGATTACAGTACAGATACATTCCAGATACGGAAGTCATTCTATCACTCATTCAAATTCATACTTCAGATACAATACGGATACGCTCCAGATACGGTTTCCATTCTGTCACTTATTCTGAGTTTCCCCAGCTCAGAGACGCTCCAGACACGGATGTTATTCTATTGCTTATTCAGATTCAACATTCAGATACAGCTTGGATACGCTCCAGATACGAATGCTATTCCTTTGCTCATTCAGAATCAGTCATCAGATACAGCTTGGATACGCTCCAGATACGGATGCTATTCCTTTGCTCATTCAGATTCAGTCCCCAGATACAGTACAGATACGTTCCAGACACGGACACCATTCTGATACTTATTCTTCTGACTTACAACATACAATTCAACAAACATTCTTAGATGGAATCTTTAAGCCCATCTCCAACAAGATTCTATCACATCTCCAAATGGCATCTTTAAGCCCATTTCCTCAACTACACTTTGACGAGTGCAAATTTACGGGCACTCTAGTGTCCAATCATCTTTTACCTTCGAGTCACGAATGGCAAATCTTGCCAATCTAACTCTTCAAGTTCAAGAAGATTGAACATGGGCAGCTGTTGTACCCCAAAATTTTCTCTCTCATTTATCAAGATTTATCCTCACAAGACTTCTTGGACTCCATACTGGATTAGGGTTTGCTCAGCTCAAGACCTCATCTTGCACTGATGACCTGAAATTAGGGTTTGAGTTTGCACAAGGATTTTTGGACCATCAGTGCTTCATATGACTTTCATACACCATCTTGGACCCCTAAGATTGCTCATGCCAAGTTTCAAGCCTTGAATCACATTTTTGCCAAGTCAATTGGACAGTTGACCTAAAAATCAGCTGTATTGGGGAAAAAGTCAACCATGGCCAATTTACAGTCAAACTTCATAATTTTTTATCCACAAAAACATTATAGGATCCTATGTACCATTTGATCAAGTTTGGATCACAACTCCTCAAGAAACTTGATCAGATCATCAAAAGGGCAAAATGATCAAAATTAGGGTTTTGACTAGGAAAGGGTAATTTCTGATTTTTTAACCTAGCTAATGACCAATTAGTTTCAAGCATGATTTCAAAGACTCACTAGCATCATCTTTACCTAATCACATATTTCAAAAGATCTCAAATTCATAGGATTGACAGATGAATTTTGCAGTCAACTGATCAAAAGTCAATTGTACACTGAAAAGTCAAACTTTGACTTTTTGGTCAAAATCAAGTGCCAAGGGTCATAATTCATCGAGATATGTCAAAATGTGAAACTTGTTGATCAAAAAAATCAATTTTTCAAATTAAGGTTTCAATTTGAAAAATTTTCATAACTTAGAAAATTTCTAAGTATGGAAATTTTCTTATTTTTTCCCAACTTTCTACAACTTTTTCACCATGATGCATTTGGATTCAAATAAAACTTCCAACATGAAAGTTGTAGTCCTCCATGAAATATACAACTTTGATTCACAAAGGTTTCCCAAAATATGCTTGGATCTCAAGCTATGATTTTGTGAATAGGGGTCCATAAACTTCCTAACTTAGTGAAATTTTGCCCTAGTTTAGGCAGGTTTTTGACCTAACCTCATGGAAATTTTTTACATATTTCCAAGAGGCATCTCAAAATTCATTTCAAAGATGGATTGTAAAGCATGTTACAAGCTTTCCAAAATGTCCAAGAACTCTCCAAAATCATTTGTGGTTAAGGAGAATCGAAGAAGAGAAAATGGCAATTTATCACTTTTGTTCAAGCCATGTTTACAAAGTTACAAGTTGCAAATCAGTTTCAAGCATGCTTGTACCTTGCATTACAGGTCCTAATCCTTTCTACACTCCATAATTAAATGCAAATTCAATGGATATTGGCTTTATTCTGACCTATGGATCTTTGCACAAAGAATTATTCCAAAAATGGCATAAAGTTCATAATACCATTTTGATAAAGCAAGCTTTTTATAACTTTGCTATCCTTGAGCATTGAACCTGTTCCTTTGTCACAAGCAAGGTCCACAGTTATCAGGCAAAGCATACAAACTCCTTACAGCCCTAGAACTAGCAAGTACAACACCTTGGGCATTGTCACTTCAACTTTTCTTCAAAAGCAAGAAACTTGCAAAAGTCAAGTGAACTCATCCAGCTGATAAAGAGAAGACTTTGTATCATTCTAAACAAATTCAGAACCTTGTAACAAGCCAATACACGAATTGCCAACATCCCAAACACTCTCAAACAGCAAAATCAAACTTTTCTGCCCAAAACAGGGCAGCTTCTGCAAAACACTTGCCATTTCAAAACTTGCTCGTGCGTTTTTCCTTTCAACCCTTGAAACATCTTTCCTACATCACATCCAAGCTATCTAAGCATTCATCTTGCAACTGTGAGCTCAGTTTCACACTTCACCATTTTTATTTTTCAAGGTTGCAGGTTGACTCGTGCAAGGAGTTTCAGCCATCTACAAGACCAGCTAAGCATTGCAAAAGGTTGAGGGAACTTCAAGGAAGCTCACAAGATCTTCAGGCCTCACTCAAAGTTTCCACATTGCCATATCCAAACTCAACTGAACAAGGTATTTTTCAAAGTTCTATCTCCTTATTTAGGCATCCTTAAGCTTTGATTTGTGAAGCAAAAATGCAGTCCTTAACTTGCTTAAGCTGCACATATGCATACTTTCCATTTATATTAACTGAGCTAAGAGTATTTGGTTGTTGAACATGCTAAAAAAACTAGGTCAGAAATTAGGGCCACTGAAATTCTCCCTGGTCTTTTAGAGTTAGGTCATGAATTTTATATCACTAGAATTGTGAGATCATAAGCTACCTTTTTTGTGTTATGAGTTTTTGATTTTATGCAAGCATGAGCAAGAATAGGATTTAAAGGTAGAATGCGCGAAATTGTTTGACTGGAGGACAAGGACGAAGCTAGCTTGGGCCTGGCGCGCTTAGGCTTGCTATTTCTACTTGTTACCCCCCCAGTTTACAATCCACACCCCCTTTCATATTTTGTTTTATTTTTCATATTTTTTTTTGCATTTTTTATATTTATTGCTTTAATATTTTTTTCTGAACATTAAAAAATTACGAAAATATTTTCTTTATTTTTTGGATTTTTATTTTATTTTTATTTTATTTTTTGCATAATAAAATAGTTTACTAGGATAAATAGAAATTCATTTTCTTAAAAAATAGTAAAAACATTTAAAAATACCATGTATTTTTATTTTATTATTTTTCACACATAAAATATTATTTTCATACATATTTTTTTTTTTAATACTTGTAAATATTTTTATTTATTATTTCTTGTAAAAAATGGACAAATAAATAATAATAGAAAACATATTTTCCTTTAAAACAAAATGAGGGTTTCCCCTTTCAAAAATAATAATATTATTTTTTCTTATTTTTAGGAATTAGATAATGTTATTTTCTCATACATAAAGCAATTACAAAACATTTTTTGTATATTTACATTTTATTGCATATTTAAATAATTGTTTATTTATTTATTGTATACAAATTCAATCGAGTTGTAATAGTAAACTAGGGTTTTATTTTGTGCAAATATCCCTATTCAAAAACTTGTATCCCCCTCCTATAATATTGTTGTAATAGCTTAGATTTACTTTACGCAATTTATCGCATTATATGCATGTTTAGTAAAAACTAGGGTTTGTATGATAAGACAAAAATCAAACAAATAGAATGACCTAATTCAAGACAAATAAAATGCATGAAAAATGACAACACCTTGCACACAAGCATCTCTAGGGTTTCACCCACTTGGTTGCCTTAAAACATGGCCATGGTATGCATGCTAGGTATCTTGGCAAAATCAAACAAAACAAAAGATCATAGTCCCTCGATGACGCTATCACAAGTTGCCTAAAACAAGATGATCTTCGTCCCTCAAAAACTTGCTAAGATACTTGGCACCATTGCTATCATGGTCATACGATGACCCATGCCCGTCCCGTTTAACATCCAAAGATAGAGTTGTCTACTAAAACAATAGTAGGTCAACAATGTCAAAGGAATAAAAATGTACAAGAAAGACTTTTGAGTAGGGTAGACAGCTCCTAGTTACTTGATCTCTTTCAGACAATCCTTGCTATTTTCAAACAAACACACACTTTCAAAAACATTTCTAAACAACTTTCAAAATATTGAAACATTTTTCAAAAGACAAACATCTTTGTATACATTCTCACAAACAAGAATCATTACAAAGATTGCCTAAACAAAGGTCTCTTTTCAAAATACTTTCAAAACCACACAAAGCACCATTTCAAACAATTGCAAAAGCAAAGCAAGTGATCTAAAACAAGTAACTAAGAGCCCATGGAAAACCATGGATGAAAAGGGTGCTAGCACCTTCCCTTTTCATAATCTACCCCCCGAACCCAAAAACAATCTCAAAGGTCTTTCCTGTGTTTTTTTACCTCTTTTTGGATAAAATAAAAGTCGGTGGCGACTCTTGCTAAACCGCGACACTTGCAAACACAAACGCAAAACCCCAAGTCAGTTCTCCCACCGTATCACAGCATGCTCCATGAATATTTACAAGGTCTTCTATGCATCATTTGATCTTCCTCTCAATATCAACCTTGTTCAAAATCTTTATCTCTTTCCATTGAACCCAAGCTCATGTCCATTGGTGCAAATAATTTTGAGTTATGGCCATGAGAAGAGCAAAAGAAAAACACGAGCTCCATATGTGGCCAAGTTACATATTGAGTCATTGTTGCATTACAGGTTAGTCTGGTTGGTTTTGAAGCACCGTTATACGCACACATCACTCCATTTTCTTTACTCTAAATGGCCAAACAATGTTTAAACCACCCATGCACTACATGCACATATTATGACCAAAAATGGAAAAAGATTCCTTCCACTAAGTTGATTTCTATCTTCCTCACCCACTCAACGATGACATTACTGTCTCACACACTCCTTTGTGAGTCGTTTTCATCATTAAAATGAAACAGATACCCCATCCATACCACATAAAACGCATCACACAAAAACCTCACTCTCACTTTTTTGATTTTTTGTGAAACTTTGCCAACAAGTTCTTTAACCATGGTTAAGCTTCTCAACCTCATTATACACTATATATAGACCTCATTCTCCTCACTCTAAACCTAAGAAGACAGAAGCGCCTCTTGAAGAAAATATTAGATCAAAACTCTCAAAACTTCTCTTCTCTCCAAAAATCTACAAGCTCTCTTATGATTCTCTGCTCATATCATTTTCATCTGAGACTTTTAAAAGACTTGTGGTGGTATTTTATTCATCTTTGCTCGAAGAAGAAAGAACAGTGGACTCTCACTCAACTAGGTAAGCTTCATTAAGCTCAAACCCTCTCATTCTTAGATCTAAAATCACGTGATAGCTCTCATGCATTGCATCTGGAAGTCCTTCAATGAAGGCATTGGTTAAGTTACTTGAATATGTTATAACAAGAATTTTTTTTCAGTTTTATATGCTTAACTTGTTGCTCATTTTTAATGGTGTTAGAGTAATTTTTTGAGAAACTAACTGCATGGTTGTGTTCTACTCTTGAAATTCTTTAGATTAGTGTTTTATTTTGTTCAATTTGATGATGATTTGATGATGAAATGTGAGAACGAAGTTTAGAAAAATACATGCATGCTAGGGTTTTTGTTGGTTTGTGGGTGTTTTGTCTCGTTGGAGAAGATGATGTGTTGTCATGCTGGGATTGGATGGCCTTTATTTTTTTCTTTTAGTCACTTGAACTACCATTATCAGTTGATAAATGTTTACATGACTTTTGTTACATTTTGATAAATCAGAAAATAAGTGTGTTATTTGTTTGGTTTGATGGACCCAGGTGCGTTGGGCCCGGATCATTTATTTTTTGCACCCCCTGTTTCCAGGACCAGCGCGCCTTTAAATATTTTTGGCTCAAATCCATCTTTTTGTTTTACACCCCCCACTATTTAGTTATTTATATTTATTTATTTTTTCTATTTTAATTTAGTTTTAATACTTCTCTTATTAAAAAAAAAATTAACAAAAATATGTTTTAAGTATTTTAATGTCTTATTTGTTTTTCCATATTTTTATTTTTATTTTTCCATTTATTTTTATATTTTATTTTGAATTAATGGTCAAATGTGTTCTAAGTGTTAATGCTTTCAATTAGGGTTACAATTTGATGATTTTCGAGCATGACCTTGGGCCAATTTTTGGGATGAGATTAGACACATGTATGCTTATGGTTTGGTTGATCCTTTGAGGTCCAATTGTGATTAGTTGATACATATTTAACTCCTTTTAATGAAATTTTAAATGCATGTTGATGTGTTGAAATATTGTTGATGTTTGATGATGTGTTGATGAGAACTTTTGAGCACTCTTTTAGGCACATTAAGGCATTTAGTTGGTGGCTGGCCTCATGTCATTTTGATTCTATTTTCACTTAATTTATAAGGCCTCCTAATTGTTTTTTTTAATTCCTAATGCATGATTAAAGGTGTTGATGATTGCTTGTGTTTATTAAGTGATTAGGGTTTGCAATTTTGCAACCATTAGGGTTTTAATTCTCACTTGTTCTTGAGTTGTTTACCAAGAGGTAATGCATTAATCCTCATATACATTTGATCATCCAAATGCTTTACATTGATGATACATGTTGAAAATATTTGAAGTGATGATTACCTATTGTTTTAACCCAAAACTTTCCCTCTCCACTCTCAATACATTTCTCACAAAAGATCTCAAATGCTCAAGAAGTTCCAAGATTTGATCAGATAAGCTCACCTCCTAAGCACTGAGCCTCCAAATTAGGGGTTTTTCTCAAATAAAATTGGAATCTTGATGCCTCAAATGACTTTCATGGTTAATCATAGGTCTCTAAGATTTCTCATACCAAGTTTCAAGTCTTGCACTACAAATTTACTTAGTCAATTGCTTAGATGACTGAGAGTCGGCTGTGTTAGGTAAAAAGTCAACTATTGGTCAAAATACAGTCAAACTTCATGATTTTTGGCTAACATTAACATTTTGAAGTGATAGTTATCAATTAACCAAGGGTTGATCACAATGCCTCAAGAAAAGCACTCAAATCATCAATGGGGCAAAATGGTCAAAATTAGGGTTTTGACTGAGAATGTCTGATCACTAACTTTTGACTTAGTACTTGACCTAATGGATTGAAGCATGATCTTAATGAGTCAAACACAATACCTTGACCTAATTTCATGGCTCAAATCACTTCTCAAGATCATTGGATTGATAGTTGAAATTTGATCAGCTGATGAAAAGTCAACTGATACACAAAAAGTCAAACTTTGACTTTTTGGTCAACATTGAATTTCAAAGGTAAGATTCATCAAGATACTCAAAAATATCAAACTTGATCATCAAGAATCAAGAAAGTCAAGAAATTCCATAAAAAGTCAAAGTTTTCAATACTTAGAAAATTTCTAAGTATTTTTAACCTTGATAATTCCATTACTTCATGACAATTTTTCACCAAGATGCAAGATGATTCAAGGAAAACTTTCAACATGAAAGTTGTAGACCTTTATGAACTCTACAACTTTATATTATGGTTTATATCCAAAAAATGATTAGATTTGAAGATATAGGCTCATGAAGACATGACATTTTTCATAAAACACTTAGTGAAATTTTCAACTAGTTTAGGCAGATTTTTGACCTAACTTCTTGACCAATTTTCACCTAGTTCCAAGATGATTTAGCCAAAGTGGTCAATATGAAGGTTGTAGACAATGTTTCAAGCTTTCCAAAATGTCAAAGAACTTTAAGAGATCATGCTTGAGCTAAGAGAATCAAAGACAAGAAGTTGGGCATCCATTCTTGAATTATAAGTTATTTTGATGATGAATACTTGATCAAATCCCAAGCCATGCTGCATAAATCTTGCTTTGCAGGTTTCTAACTTTCCAATTACTCCTTAATTTAATGTTTACACATTTGATTGAGCTATGATCCAAGTGATTAAGTCATTATCCACATGATTTTTCCATTTATGGCACAAAGGAACCATTGCCATTCTTGAAAAGTTGCTTTACTCACAAAGTCAACTTGTCTTGAGCTTCTAACTTGTTTCTTCTGCACACACTAAACCTATAAGATCGGAAGAAGCATGTTTAAAGTGTTCAACCACTCTACAAGCCTTGTATTATGCATTGGAACAATATGTTTCAAGTTTGCTTCAAAAACAAGTCAAAAGCCATAACATGTGATCTTGTGATTCTGATCACATGAAGTCTCCAAACTGTTCTCTATAAATAGAGGCACTATTTTGCAAGACAAACATGAATTCACAAGCCTTGAAACTCCCTCAAACTCCATGAAATCATATTTTTGCACACAAACTCCACTTTTGTTCCATTTCTGACCTTAAACCTCAAACACTCAATCCACTCGTGTGTTTTCATTTTGAATCCATCACAAAGCTTCTATAACTCATATAGAAGCTATCCAAACACCTGCAACACAACTATAACATCATCTTCCATAACAAAAAACAGAGCTCTACACATTGACTTCTCCAAAACAATACAACCACTCTCAATCCAAAGTAAGCATTGCATTAGCTTCCTGGAGGTTCAGTGAAGTTATCCAGATCATCACAAACATCTCAAGGAGTGCTCAATCATCAAACACGATTTGCAATTTTGAGGTAATTTTTTCAAACTTTGAACTCTCTCTACAAGCATCATTAATGGTTACTTTGTGAATAAAAAATGTAGACATCATAGCCCTGAAGCTAACCATGCCCTTAGATTTCATTTATGTTGCCTGAGTGACGCGAATTTTGAAGATTAACTTTCTGAAAAATTAGGTCAGAATTTTGTACCAACAAAAATTCGTGTTCATCTTTGAGTGTTAGCTTAAGTTATTTACATATTTGAAATGGTGATAAAATTCCAAGCAACTTTCATGTTTACATTTTCCAATTTGGTTGAGAAATGAGGAAGTTACAAATTTCAAATATGTTGATGAACATTCTGGCGTGAGGAAGAAGATGAAGTTATAATCAGGATTGGGTTTGTAATATATTTATTGGTTTGTGTATTAAACACCAGATGTATAGATACCCCCGTGGTAGAGCGCACGCGTATAAGTAATAACTATGCCTTATCCTGGGTTCGATCCAGGCGTGAGGCATTTTGCTTTTTTCTAACATTTACAATACATATCCTGTGGAAGCAAGCTCAACATGCACGCCATACACCCTCATTCCAACACCATCCGATCACCATGCCAACAAATCCAACACACTAGATGTGCTTATCCACCATGAGCTCTCACAAGCCACTCCTATGGAATCCAAACAGGCGTTGGGCCCTTTAGTCTTGGGCCTCTTCTCTTTTTGTTTTTGTTTCTTATTTATCATTTTTTCTGATTACAAAAACTTATCTTGGGCCTGACCTTTTTGCTACTTCACACACCCTTTTCACTTTTTAACACCTAGCCCAATTTCTTTTTATTTCTTTACATTTTCTATATTTCATTTATTTATTTATTTTTATTTAACCCAAAAATTAAAAAACATATATTTTTACAAATAATTAAATTAATTTAAACATTTTATTTTTTTAATTAAATTAAATTTTTATTATTTCTTTTTACAAATTGATATCCAAGTTATTTGCTAAACAAAAATTATTAGACTTAGGTTTATTTTTTCTCTTCATTTCAAATTAACTTAGATTTTAGGCTTTTGTTAAATAATTAATTAACCTTTTTCTTTGTAAATAAAATTAATTAGTCTAATTATGATAATTACTAAAATCTCTAAACCTTTTCATCAAAAACCCTAAAAACAATTTCTTCTTCATCTCTACATTTTGTGCATAATTATTGTTTTAATTCATGTTCAAGGGTTTGTAATAGTAATTAAGGCTTTATTGCTTTCTTCCCCTATTCACAAAATTGTATCCCCCATTCCCAAAGTGTTGTAATATCGTATGACATTTAAATCCTGTAATTTATCGCTTTCCTTATTATTGCTAGTAATTAGGGTTTGTATGGCAAGACTTAAACCAAACATTAGAAAACCCTAATTCAAAATAATATATTTGAAATAAACACACCTTGCACACTTGCACCTGTAGGGTAACCCACACTTGTTGCCTTGGATGAAAACAGTCATGTCCCTCGAACGTGAGATAATTTTAGCAAAGACCCTCAATTAAAAGACGATAGTCCCTCGATGACCCTTCAATGTTGCCTTCGGTAAATGATCTTAGTCCCTTACGACAATTGCTAAAACATCTTACGAGTTTCCTTCTATGACTATACGACGACCCACGCCCGCCCCTCACATCCAATGATATGGCTCCTTACCAACCAAAGGTAGACAAGCACTATTTAAAGGAGGAGGAAAATAACAAAGACTTTTTGAGTAGGTAGATTGCTCGTAATTTCTTGCTCACAAACAAAACCATTTGCACCTCACACTTTCAAAACATTTGTTAAAACAAACATTTTTGTATACATTCTCAACGATACGAGAATCATTATAAAACTGCCTTACATTGGCATTTCAAATATCTTTTCAAACAGTCATTTTTAAAACAAAATATTTTCAAAACCAACATTTTGTATACATTCTCAACGATACGAGAATCATTACAAAGTTTTCCATACTTAAGCATTTTCAAAATATTTTCAAACTTACACAAACACAAAGCATTTTAAAAGTGATCAAGCAATTAATAGACCATAGATAACTACAGATGAAAAGGGTGCTAACACCTTCCCTTTTCATAACCTATCCCCCGAACTCAAGAAAATATCTCAAAAGGTCTTTCCTGTTCTTTTCACCCTTTCATTTATTAGATAAAAGAAAAGTCGGTGGTGACTCTTGCTATCCGTAACATTTGCAATAAAATGCAAAACACCCAAGTCAGTTCTCCAACCGTATTACACCTATCTTGTGGTGTCAGTTTTGGATATTGGCTTGTGATATTTATTCTTAATGCTTGAGGTATTTGAATGACTTGAATATCATACTATTGCTCTTGACCTTTTTGGTTTTTATACCTCATTTCATTGTCTTATTTGATCAATTTTATTAGCATGTTGATGATGATTCATTTAGTTAATGCATTAGGGTTTTGATTGGTGATTGCTTAAACCATTTCTTATGCATGATGCTTGATGCTTGTAATCCATGATATATATGGAATACATTGTGTATGCTTCTGACTTGTTTCATCTAATTGTTCCATCACATGTTTACTTGATCATTTTATTTTCCATGGGTGAATGATTCCTCTTTAGGATGATTGTGAGTGATGCATGTTTAGTTTGCTTGGCTTTACTTTGAATGTAATATTTGTTTGAATCTTTTGCAACCATGAGCTATGTTTTTAACTTGACATCTTACTTGATCCATGCCTCACTATTGTTTCAATGCTCACTTTAATTCCTTGATCATTAGTGGTTTAGTTCTTAGGGACTAGTGTTGATGTTTGGTTGTTCTTTTGACCTAATTTTTTGTATGATCCTTGTGTGATTATTCTCCTATATTTTAGGCATGCTTACTTTAAATCTTTGAGGTGTGCTTTCTTACTTGTTTAAGTATTTATCTTACTTGACTCGTATGGTCTTTGTGTGCTAAGTTGTGATTGTTTGATTGACACCTTGAGTCATGTTTACTTGTGCAATTGATGTTAGCTTGTGTTGGTTTCTAAAACCTCTAATCTTGAAATCTTTTGAGCATTACCCTTAGGGAATTTTATATGTGTTTGAGTATTGAATTTGAAATATCTTTTCTCATTAATTGATAACTTGAAGCTTGCTTTAATTGGTCATAACTTGTGGTTGATGTTTGATCTTTTCACAATTTTAATGGTTGGTTGGCTCTTGTGCCATTTCCCTTGATGGTTATGTATTATTTGTCACTTTCTTGCAATCACATGTTTCCTTAGTAGTTTGATTTCATCTTGTTCGAGATGTGAATTCATTATACCCTAGGTTTTAAACCGAGCATGACAACATTAGATAGAAATCCCTAATATTTAACCTTAGGTCCATGATGCATGTTAACATTAGGTAGATTTCCCCTTTGATATCCTAAATTTAGGACCATATTTCATGACAACATTAGGCTTAGTTTCCCTTAGTCATTTTGTTTCTCTTTTGCATTTTCATCTTTAAGATTAAAACTTCCTTTTATTTTATCAAAAATCTTCAAAACACTTGACAATAAAGAGGTGAACCATATGTCACGAGCCTTAAGCATTGGAAGAAGTATGAGGAGGTGCATTCCTAACCTTGTGCTTTCTTTCAATCATAGTCTTTAATATGGTTCAAATCATAAACTCTTTTGCAAATAAGCGGAGAAGTAGTAGGTGCCCCGACATTGGGATCCATTTTCTATTATCCTAACAAATATACTCACCAATTTAAACCTTTTTGCCTTCGGGATTTTCTTCTTTTGAAAATATTTTCATAAAGAACATGTTATTTCTTTTTTATGACAAGTGCGTGAGTCTCCATGGTCGAAATGCATTAGAATTTGAAATCTAACATCGTTCATTAAAAAATACACAACAAACCAAAAAATTTAAGAAGAACAATGGTGTTCTGATTCCTTCGTCGGATACATAAGCACTAAGTTGCAAAATTCGAGTGAACGAAATAATAAAAACTTTCGTTTTGTTTCTTTAATAATTCATTCATGCATTCCCTTTAGCAAGTTTAAGCTTTTAATAACACACCTTTTGATTAGAACAAACATAGTAGATCCGTTGAGTACAACAAATGTTTAGGGTGCAAATACCATCCTTTTGTACCCCAAAATTTTCCCTCTCATTTCTCAAGGTATTTCTCACAAGGATTCTCAAGATTCAAGCTTGCACAAGTACAATTGGATTTTCCAGTATCAAGTTAAAAAGGAAACTGTTAAAAAAGGAGAAAACAGATAAAAATAATCTTTTTGAAAAAATTGGAGAATAAGTAAGTCTTTTTCAATTCAGCTCCTTCGATTGGCCTTTTGGCCTCTTTTGTTGCAAGCTTGGCTTGCATCCTTCGACTGGGCACTGGCCTCTGACACGCTAGCTTTGATTTACAAGACATGAGTTTCCTACATGCCACCTTCGATTGCATCTCTGGCCTCACATGGTTCACAATGCAATGGATACATATATGCCTGTTTCGATTGGACGTTTGATGCCTGCATGCATATGCTGATTAGACAAATATTCCCTCCATGCTTGCCTTAATTCACAAAGTTGATGATTGGATGCATGCAACCTTCGTTTGAGCCATGGTCTCCTTCGTGCATGCAATAGGCTCCCACCAAGACAGCAGGCACAAGGCAAAAAGCCTCATGTAGC
The DNA here is from genome assembly GCA_948472305.1 of Vicia faba. Classification (NCBI taxonomy): domain Eukaryota; kingdom Viridiplantae; phylum Streptophyta; class Magnoliopsida; order Fabales; family Fabaceae; genus Vicia; species Vicia faba. Next base: position 752,675,675 of record OX451735.1, on the reverse strand, counting down.
CTCTTTCGATTCCAAGGAAAAAAGCCTACTTTTGGCGTCCTTCGATTGCACATCTTTTCCTCCTGCATACCTCTTTCGAGTCTGGGCATTTTTGCTTCCTGCATGCCTCTTTCGTTTGGGGTACGTGGCCCTCCTTTGTCGTAAGCTTCGTTTGTGCCCTTTTACCTCCTGCATGCATTCTTCGTTTGGGCTTGTGGTTCCTTTCAAATGCAAGTTCGTTTGGCCATATGGACCTTTGGCAGACAAGCTTTTGTTTGAGCAAAGGCCTCTTGCGTGTTTTGTTTGAAGTCACAAAGCAAAGGCCTCCTGCAATTCTCCTTCGATTCAAAAGCCTTTGGTTTTGCATGTTTGCCAAACTCTCAAGGCAAAATTTCCCCTTTATGCTAGTGCCCCAAAGCACGGACCTCCTGCATGCACTCTTTCGTTTGGCCATGTGACCTTTGGCAGGCAAGCCTTTGACTGTACAAAAAACACCTTCATACAAGGCTTCGATTGAAACTTTGATTCCCTTGGAATCAACATCTTTCGAACCCAACTCCGGACCCTTCGATGCAAGTTTGTTTAAAGAATTTTGAGCAAATCTCATAGCCTTACCCTACTTGTCAGGCTATTTTGCTTCCAAATCTTTACATGATCAGAGGCTTACACAAAGGTTTGAAGCTTTGTCTCCTGGATAATACCATTTTTGGTTAAAATAGCAAAAGGCTGCGTACCCTTTTTTTTCATAAAGATTACTTTTATCACAAATTCAGCTCCCAATCTAATTTGTTTCTGAACGAAAAGCAGTGCCAGAAGCACAAGTCCAATCCTCTGCCAGCAGGCCACCACTTGTACTAGAAACATGGGATCAACAAAAAGGGACTAAACTTGTTTCATTTTCAACGAAACCATGGTTTGTTATCCTACAAACCTAGTTACTTCAAATGCCTTCAACCTTTTATCTATAAATAGAGAAGCATTTGCAAGCTAGAGGAGGACTTTTTTGGGCTGGAGAAACGAATATTCAAAATCATCAAACACTCTCAAACAAACTCAAACACTCTCAAACAAACTCAAACACTCTTAAGAAAACTCAAATACTCTCAAACACTTAAACACATATTCAAACCCAGAATCCAGAAGAAACACAACACTTGTTTTTCTTCTTCTTTTTTTCTTAACCCTTCGAATCTAGAAGAAACACTACACCTGTTTCCTTGGTCCTTCGAATATAAAGAAATACAACCCTTGTTTTCTTTTTCTCTTTCGAGTCTGAAACTATCCTTCACATCTCCTGACCTTCGAATCCAGCACTAAAGGCATAACCTTGTTTCTTCACTTCAAATCCAGAAGCACCCTGGGAAGCAACTCAAGGTCCAACATATACGCTCTAGCCGCAAGCAAGGTAAGTTTCTCTAAACCTTGAACCTTTCGTTTCTAACATGACATGTGAATAGTCATTTTCTTCGTTTGAAGCATGTACATAACGTTTGTTTTCCTTTTCGTTTCCACCCCATTAATTTGTTTCCATGGCTAATCCTTTTGGTTTTGTTTTTTGATTTATTAAATATGCTTTAAGAACTAACCTGGCCATAAGACCATGCTAGCATGGCCTCAGGCCATGTTGCTATTTAAAAACTCACACGAAAGAAACAGGAGGAAGGACGTATGAAATGAAGCCTTAGGCTTTCCCCCTGGCTTCCTCACAGTCCTAAACGAAAGTCTAGAAGGACATAGAGGATACATATTCATCTTTGCTTTGCAGGTCCTTACTGCTTTGTTGTCCAAACAAAGAAGAGGAGATGGCCCATGCTGACTGCCAAGCGCAACAGAAGGAGGCAGCAAGGGACTTGAGGTGAAGAGTGCAATGCTTCGCAGTCCAAACGAAGGAGCCAGAAGGGAGAAATGAAAGTTGTCCATGCTAACTCGTTGGCCCGGTCGAAAGGCACGCCCACACTGACTTCCAGGCCCCAGTTGAAGGTGGTAGAAAGACAGACTCGAAGGCTTCATCTCATGCCTTAGGCTAAGCCCAAATCTAAAGGCATGACCTCAATAACTCCTAGGCCAAATCGAAGGAAGCCAAGAAGTGGAAAACCGAAGGGTTCTGCTGCCCAAATCGAAAAGCCCATTTTTCCTTTCTTTATTTTATTTTGTCTTTATTTTTTCTTGCTATTCAATATGGTTGTAATAGTGTAGGATTCACTTTTCTGCATTTTTATTACTTTTGTACAAATGTTAGTAATTAGGATGTATGGCAAGATAAAAACCAACAAGTAGATAACCTAAAAATTAAAGACAAAATGCATGCAATCAAATACACTATACACACATGCACCCTTAGGGTAATCTCACTTGTTGCTTCCGAAAAATAGTCATGTCCCTCGAATATGGGTGTTCTAGCAATGACCCTCGATAAAAGATCGTAGTCCCTTGATGACCCTTAATGTTTCCTTCGGTAAACGATCTAGTCCCTAAACGACATTGTTAAAACGTCCCATAGGTTGCCTTCTATGACTATAGAAACATCCCACGCCCGTCCCTTCACATCCAATAATGGGGTTTCTTATCAAATCAATGGTAAGATAGAAACATCTAAAGGAGGAGGAAAAGAACATTAAGACCTTTTGAGTAGGTAGGATGCTCCTAGTTGCTCGCTTACTCACAACAAAACCTTTTACACACCAACACTTTCAAATTGAAACATTTTCAAAAGATAAAGCTTTTTGTACGCGTTCTTATAGAATCGAGAACCATTACAAAGACACTTTTCAAAATCACTTTCAAAAACACATTCCACAAACACCTCTTTGAACTATTTTCAAAAATAACACTTTGTACGCGTTGTTAGAACATAGTTTGATTCTACAACCCTCAATTAGAGTTTTGATGATAACAAAATACAAGAATAAATAAATTGTAAGATTTATATAAGACATATATGCTACTTAAAATTATGTTTCGTGTTTACAGAAACTCTGATGGAATCAGCATCAGAAGATCAGTATCAACATTAGCATCAGAAGATATGTCAGCACCAGAAGATCAAACATGTGCTACACGCTGAAGTTACCAGATCATACGCTGAAGCCTGATGACCAGAATCTGCGCATAAAATACTCTGACTCTAATCAAGATCCTAACCAAGTCATCAGCACTCAGAAGCATCAGCATAAAGGAAAGAACACTCTGATTATCATTAGCAGAACACTCTGAAGCGTTACTATGCATTCAAGACAGATTAATTACCAACGGCTTTATCCAAGACAAGATCTTCTCAAAAAGGAAAGAACGTTATTAGTATTGAAATGGATTTATGGACAACAATGTATCTTTTCCTAGACTATTTAAACAAGTCAGTGTGAGAAAAGAAGAGGCTAATAATCTTCACGCATATACACGCCTACGTAAATGAACTCACTCATTCAATTTGCTAAAGCTTTCAACCACGCCTACTCAAAAGCATTAGCAGTCTAGTTTCATTCTAAGCTTAATATTGTGTATTATCATAGTTGTGATATATAGTTTTATTAGAAAACATCAAACACACTTTTGTTCAATTATCTATAAGAGAATTTCCTTGAGATAAACCGATCAGCGGTTAGACTCAAGAAGGCTTTAACAGTTGTTAAAGCAATTGTGTAATCAGTTGATTATAGTGGATTAAGACCTCGTTGGAGAGAGGCGAAATCACCTTGACGGGTGGACTGGAGTAGTTTGAGATCAAACGAACCGGGATAAAAATACAGTGTTGTCTTCTCTTTTGATTTAAGTTTTACAATTCAACCCCCCTTCTTGTGTTTTTCACATCTTCAATTGGTATCAGAGCGCCTGGTTCTGAGCTTATAACACTTAACCGTGTCAGTACAAGATCCAGCGTCAGAAAAACACAATGGCAGGACCACATCAAAACATCAGCAATGACAACAATGAAGAAAGAGACAGATTCAGTGGCAAACCTCCAGTCTTTGATGGAGAGAACTTTGACTACTGGAAAGACAGAATTGAAAGTTTCTTTCTGGCCCATGATGCTGATCTATGGGACATGGTGACTGATGGATACACGCACCCAGTGGATGGAAGTGGTCAGAAGATTGACAGGAAAGCAATGTCTGATCAGCAAAAGCGTGATTTCAGAAATCATCACAAGGCCAGAACAATTCTTCTCAGCGCCATCTCTTATTCTGAATATGAAAAGATATCAAACAGAGACACTGCAAAGAATATGTTTGACTCTCTGAGAATGACGCATGAAGGTAACATTCAAGTCAAAGAAACCAAAGCTCTTGCGCTCATTCAGAAGTACGAGGCATTCAAGATGGAAGAAAGTGAATCAATAGAAATGATGTTCTCAAGATTTCAAATTCTGGTTGTTGGTCTCAAAGTTCTTGACAAAGGGTATTCCACTGCTGATCATGTTAAGAAGATCATCAGAAGCTTGCCAAAACAGTGGAGGCCAATGGTCACAGCGCTTAAGCTAGCTAAGGATCTCAACAAAATCTCTCTGGAGGAACTTGTCAGCTCCCTCAGAAGTCACGACATAGAGCTAGAAGAAGATCAACCTCAAAAGCAAGGTAAGCCATTAGCTTTAAAATCTAACAGAAAATCTGACTCCAAGGTTTTGCAGGTTGTGGAAGAAACCTCTGATGGGTCCTCATCAGAAGAAGATGAACTATCTCTCCTCTCCAGAAGGGTGAACCAACTGTGGAAGCAGAGGCAAAGGAAGTTCAGGAATCCCAGAAGATCAGAGAATCAGAATGAATCTTTCTCAAGATACAAAAGGTCAGAATCCTCCTCTGGACACAGAAGATCTGAAGGCTCTTCAGGAAGCAGAAAGCCAAACAACAAAGACATCATCTGCTATGAATGTAACGAGCAAGGGCACTACAAAAGTGATTGCCCAAAGCTTTAGAAGGAAAAACCCAAAAAGAAGTTTGGCAAGGAAAAGAAGAAAAGTCTCATGGCTACATGGGATGATTCTGACACATCTGAAGCTGACTCAGAATCAGATGATGAAAGAGCAAACATAGCTCTCATGGCAAACATAACAGAAGACAGTGAAGCCTCTAAGTCAGACTCTGAATCAGATACAGAAGAGGTATTTCCTGACTTTGCTATAAACTTTACTAAGGCTGAACTAGCTGAAAGCCTTAATGAAATTCTGGAAAGATATCAGCAGATCAGAGTCAAATTCAGAAACCTGAAAAGGAATCTTGCTTCTGACTCTGATAAGACTCAGAGTCTCAAATTGGAGAATTCTGAGTTAAAAAATAAAATTTCAAAATTAGAAAATCTATTGCAAAACTCTTATAAGGAAACAATCCCTGAAACTCCCAGCAGTGCTGATGAGATCATCAAGGAGTATGATCACAGCTTTCAGAAGTTTCTAGCTAAAAACATAGATAGAAGAAAAATGGCTTCAATGATCTATGGAGTTAGCAGAAATGGCAGAAAGGGAATAGGATACCAATGTAAGGTACCTACACCAAAGAATGCCATGGATTTAGTTATAAAACGCACTTCACTTGATTCACACTTTGTATATGGGCACACACATGACATCAAATACACAAGTAGTAATTATTCTATCAAACCAAAATTCAACCAGAGTTTTGGTAAAACTAACAAATCAGGACCCAAGAAAATATGGGTACCTAAGGATAAAATAATACATGTGGCAGATATCTTTAGCAGCAAAGCAAAAACACTAATCATGGTACCTGGACTCTGGCTGCTCACGACACATGACGGGAAGAAGGCATATGTTCCAAAGCCTGGAACTTAAGCCTGGAGGCCACGTAGGCTTTGGAGGCAATCAGAGAGGAAAGATCATTGGCTCTGGAACAGTAGGTATGGAAGTTGAATTCACAGGTACTGAAGACAAGTCATCAGAAGATCTCATTAGAGACACTCCCTCAACTTTAGAAAGAGGCACTGCAAGCAATCCAACACCTTTTGTTGATCAACTTCAGAAAAGACCATCCAGAAGCAGCTTGGATCACCCAGAAGAAACAATCTTAGGAAGAAAGGAAGATCCAATCAGAACAAGAGCTAGCTTCAGAAACTCTGAAGAACCCCTCATGGGACTTGTTTCTCTAATTGAACCATCAACAATTGATGAAGCACTTCTTGACAATGACTGGATTCTAGCAATGCAAGAGGAGCTGAATCAATTCACAAGAAATGATGTTTGGGATCTAGTTCCTAAACCAAAAGGATTTAACGTCATTGGAACAAAATGGGTGTTCAGAAACAAACTGAATGAACAAGGTGAAGTCATCAGAAACAGAGCACGATTGGTAGCACAAGGTTATAGTCAGCAAGGGGGGATAGACTATACAGAAACCTTTGCTCCATTCGCCAGGTTAGAATCTATCAGACTCTTAATTTCATTTGCTGTTAATAAAGGCATCACTCTATATCAGATGGATGTTAAGAGTGCATTCTTAAATGGCTATATAGAAGAAGAGGTATATGTGCACCAACCCCCTGGTTTTGAAAGTTCAAAAAATCCAGAATATGTTTTCAAACTAAAGAAGTCACTCTATGGTCTGAAACAAGCTCCCAGAGCTTGGTATGAAAGACTAAGTAACTTCCTGTTAGAAAAGGAATTCACCAGAGGGAAAGTGGACACAACTTTATTCTGTAAGACAGTTAAGAATGACATTTTAGTATGTCAGGTTTATGTTGATGACATCATATTTGGATCTACTAAACCTTCTCTGGGAAGAAAGTTTGCTAAGTGTATGCAGGCAGAATTTGAGATGAGCCTAATGGGGGAACTGAAATTCTTTCTGGGCATTCAGATCAATCAAACCCCAGAAGGAACTTACATTCATCAGAGCAAATATGTCAGAGAACTTCTGAAGAAATTTGATCTCTCAGAATGTAAGCCATCAAAGATTCCAATGCATCCCACGTGCATTCTGGAAAGAGAAGAGGTAAGTAAAAAGGTAGAACAGAAGGTCTACAGAGGTATGGTTGGTTCTCTTCTTTATCTGACAGCTTCAAGGCCTGACATTTTATTCAGTGTATGCATTTATGCTATATTCCAATCAGATCCTAGAGAATCTCACTTAACAGCAGTTAAGCGAATTTTCAAGTATCTGAAAGGTACTACTAATATGGGTTTGTTTTATAGAAAATCAAGTGATTACAGCTTAGTAGGATATTGTGATGCTGATTTTGCTGGAGACAGAGTAGAACGTAAAAGTACTTTTGGAAGCTGCCAGTTTCTGGGAGAAAATTTGATCTCATGGTCCAGCAAAAGACAATCCACAATTGCTCTATTTACAGCAGAAGCTAAATACATAGCCGCAGTTGGATGCAGCACACAAATGCTCTGGATGAAAAGACAACTTGAGGACTTTCAGATATTTGAGAGTAACATTCATATCCTATGTGACAATACTTCTGCTATTTGTCTCAGCAAAAATCCAATTTTACATTCTAGGGCTAAGCATATAGAAATAAAACATCATTTTATTAGGGACTATATTCAGAAAGGGATTTTAAATTTAAAATTTATTAACACAGACCATCAATGGGCTGATATTTTTACAAAACCACTTTTTGAAGATAGGTTCAACTTCATTCTGAAACATCTCAGCATGAAGCTTTGCCCAGAATGAAATTGTTTTGATTCTATATATTAACCTTTAGAACTTTGTTTATTTTCTGTGAACCACTGATCAATCTTCTTTCAGAACTTTAGAAGTGCAGATTATATCAGAATCTATCCATGAAGATCTGAGTGCTTCAGTTCAAGGATAGAAATGTGTTGTTCACTCAAGAAAACAAGTGTCATCCAGTCATCAGCTATTTTCTGTGGCTGAACACGCGTTCACGTTTCTGAAAAGGCAAAGCGCTGATTGGATGCATTGAGACACATGTCATGGGTAACTGTTCCAAATATCTTTCTGAATCCCCTAAAATTAGCTATCATTAAATGCTAATAATCATTATTAATTTCTCTCTCTTAACGTTTATGTTTTCAAAACCTTTTTAGAAATCCATTTAAACACACTTCACACCATTTACACTTTTTACCTTCACTTTCATTTTCTCTGAATATTTCTGTTTTCAGTGTTCTTCTTTCTCAAGAAAACCTTTCAATCTTTTTCAGAAAAACCTCGTGTGAACATGGCTTCTTCCAGCATTCCTTCTTCAGGTTCCCAGAAAACTGTTTCATCTGAACAATATGAAGTACCCTTCAGAACGCTTCTAACACCAGTCAAAAACCTTGAGGTTCTGTCAGAATTAATCGTGGATTTCAACAGCCTTAAGGAGAATGGGTTTGATTTATCTGAAGAGGTTAAAGCTCAAAGTTGGGAAAAGTATTTTGACAGGCTGGTGGGTCCAACATTTCCTATTCTGGTAAAGGAATTTTGGATTCACGCTTCTTCTTCAAATCATCAAGTCACGTCTTACATCATGGGGAAGAAGATTGTTATCACTGAAGACCTCATTGCACATTTGATAGGCTACAATGGTGGTGGTGTTCGTTGCATTGATATGGCAGAAAGGTGTGCAGATGCTGCCCTAATTGCAAGGGAAATCTTTACTCTGGGGCTTCCCTCCAGCAAGATAAGAGATTTAAAGGACAAACACAGAATTTGGGCCAAGATCATTCTGGGCTGCTTCAACCACAGGAAGCCTACCAGCTCTCCTGATTACATTAATATCGATCAACAATTTCTGATCTATTTTATCTCTCAGAAGGTCAAGATAAATCTGGCTCATCTTATGTTCAACCATCTCAGAACAAGTGTCAAAGAAACAAGGGAAGAGGAACGTACAAAAAGGGATTTGATACCCTTAGGAAGACTGATATCAGATATTCTTACAGAGAATAGGCTGATTGATCATTTGACAGAGGCACAAGAAATCAGCACTCTGGAACCTACTGTTGGCAAGCAGCTGAATGCCAAAAATCTGAAGAAAATGAAGTTGATAGAGAACATTAAGAAGGAGCCCAGTGTCACTCCTTTTGCTGAAATCTCCAGCAGAAGAGTCCCTCTGGACAACTTCCCTCTGTTCTCAGAAATTGACTCTAAACCTGAAATAATTCTGAGATATCTGGATGCTTGTAAAGCTGATGGTACAGCACCAAATCTGAATATTCAAGATCTTCAGCAGAAGGCTCCAGAGGTTGTTCTGAAGAAGACGAAGAAAAGAAAAGCCGTTGCAGAAGGATCATCTCAACAGACTCCCAAGAAGAGAGGTAATCCTTCTTCTGTCACTGTTTTAGATTCAACTGCTGTATCAACATCTATTCCAATTCCAATTCTAACTCCATCTGAAAACCCAACACCTCAAACTTTCGATGATTTTGACCTTGATTTTGACCCTTCTGAATCATTAACCCTCAGAAGATCTCGCTCCCAACCACAAAATTCAAATACTGAAGCCATACCAGAACAAGAACTTGAAAAAGTTCTTTCTGATATAGACCAACACACTTCTGCTCCCGAAACAGATAATCCAAATCCAATCACAGAAGAACAACCAGAAATACCCCTCTCACCAATATCAGAAATTCCACTCTCTCTAGAACCAGAAATCCCAAAACCTTCATCACCTCAACCAGAAATTAATCCACCCTCTCCCCAACCTGAACAATCTCCACAACCTGAGACTCAAACCTCTGAGGCTCAACCCTCTGAATCCCCTGAACCACAACCTTTGGCCATTCAATTGCCCTGTGGTACAACTATGAATATTTCTCAACTTCCCTCTTCACCAGAAATAACTCCACCAAATTCCCCATCAAGTCCAATAATAATTCCTGACTCTCCCACTCCCTCACCAAAAGCCAAGTCAGAAGACCACAACAAAAATGTCATTGATTTAACAGTCTTTGAACGTCTTGCTGCCATCAACCACAAAAAAGCCATCCCTAAACCGAAACATCCAGATGTTGGTTCCAACATATTGAACTTTGAAACAGAAATACAGAAGTGGATCACTTCTCTGAAACAAGCAAGTCTGGAACTGGTTGACCCTGTTGTATTAGACTGCCTCTGGACAAAATTCAGAAGATGGGTATGCGCTGAAACCTTTAAGTTGCAAGACCAGAGCTATGGACAGGCTCAACAGAACTTCAGCAATTTGCTGAAAGAAATTGAAGGTCCAGTTCTGAGCAAGATGCTTAAGGAAGAAGTTCTCCATCTGGACATTGCTCCTTGGTCTAAACAGCGTCCAGCATCCAAAGTTCAACCTGCAGAAGAACAGATTATTCCAGCTGAAGACTTGGGTCAAGAAGAAGATACTACAGAAAGCTCTGAGAAGCACCCTGTTTCTGAAGATCCTCAAGCTTCCTCTCTTGACAGGAAGACTCTGGAGGACTTGAAAAGATCTGATATGCTGATGAATGAAAGAATGGATAAGAAGGACACCAAAATTGATGCAATAGCGAACATGTTATCTCAGCAACAGGAAACCAGCACCCAAATCAAGAGCATGTTGGAAGCTCTGTTCACACGACTTCCTCCTCCTTCTTAAAATTTCCTTGTTGTTTTTATAACTTGTTTATCTGTAATATTTTTACAGGTTCTGAACTTATCATTGCTTCTGTTTTTAATATAAACGCATTTTAACTCTGATCATTTTTTTTAACTCTGATTATTTGTGCTTTTTGATAACTGACAAAAAGGGGGAGAAAGAATGATATTTTTCAATAACGGATTACTGAGACATAAGTCTCAAACATTCTAACACTCTGATATATTTGAATTTCTTTCTTCTGAAAAGCTTACAGGTACAAAACTCTGATGAATCCGATGAACTCTGATACATTAAAGTTCTGATGCTCAAAGTCTCATGGAAATAAAGGGAAGTAATCAACACAGGGGGAGTTTTTCTCTTCGTTGCTCTGATACCTTTTATTCCTTATCCTCTTATCTCTGATACCTTTTATTCTTTATTTGTTTATCGCTGATACCTTTTATTCTTTATCTTTAATCTCTGATACCTTTTATTCTTTGATTTTAATTGAAAAAATCTGGTTTTTGTCATCATCAAAAAGGGGGAGATTGTTAGCACATAGTTTGATTCTACAACCCTCAATTAGAGTTTTGATGATAACAAAATACAAGAATAAATAAACTGTAAGATTTATATAAGACATATATGCTACTTAAAATTATGTTTCGTGTTTACAGAAACTCTGATGGAATCAGCATCAGAAGATCAGTATCAACATTAGCATCAGAAGATATGTCAGCATCAGAAGATCAAACATGTGCTACACGCTGAAGTTACCAGATCATAAGCTGAAGCCTGATGACCAAAATCTGCGCATAAAATACTCTGACTCTGATCAAGATCCTAACCAAGTCATCAGCACTCAGAAGCGTCAGCATAAAGGAAAGAACACTCTGATTATCATTAGCAGAACACTCTGAAGCGTTACTATGCATTCAAGACAGATTAATTACCAACGGCTTTATCCAAGACAAGATCTTCTCAAAAAGGAAAGAACGTTATTAGTATTGAAATGGATTTATGGACAACAACATATCTCTTCCTAGGCTATTTAAACAAGTCAGTGTGAGAAAAGAAGAGGCTAATAATCTTCATGCATATACACGCCTACGTAAACGAACTCACTCATTCAATTTGCTAAAGCTTTCAACCACGCCTACTCAAAAGCATTAGCAGTCTAGTTTCATTCTAAGCTTAATATTGTGTATTATCACAGTTGTGATATATAGTTTTATTAGAAAACATCAAACACACTTTTGTTCAATTATCTGTAAGAGAATTTCCTTGAGATAAACCGGTATGTGGTTAGACTCAAGAAGGCTTTAACAGTTGTTAAAGCAGTTGTGTAATCAGTTGATTATAGTGGATTAAGATCTCGTTGGAGAGAGGCGAAATCATCTTGACGGGTGGACTGGAGTAGTTTGAGATCAAACGAACCAGGATAAAAATACAGTGTTGTCTGCTCTTTTGATTTAAGTTTTACAATTCAACCCCCCTTCTTGTGTTTTTCACATCTTCACGTGTTCTTATATAAACGAGAACCATTACAAAGACATTTTCAAAATACTTTCAAAACCCATACCACAAGCATATTTTCAAACAAAAGCAAGTGATCTAGCAAGCAACTAAGAGCCCGTAGATAACTACGGATGGAAAGGGTGCTAATACCTTCCCTTTTCATAACATACCCCCTGAACTCAAGAAATAATATCAAAGGTCTTTCCTGTTCTTTTCACCCTTTCCTTATTGGATAAAAGAAAAGTCGGTGGCGACTCTCGCTATCCATAACAATTGAGATAAAACGCAAAACACCAAGTCAGTTCTCCCACCGTGTTACAGAACTGGCGACTCTGCTGGGGATCATACTTAAAAATGGGGTTACCTTAGGGCTAGATCACCTTTACTTGCTTTCTTTGTTTGACTTGCTTGCTTTACATTTTCTGGGTCCTTATTTGGGTAATTATTTAAGATCTTACACCCAAATCTGAGGCACCTTTTAGGTAAGTAGAAATAGATTATGGAAACTGTACGGCGTAGACTGACACGGTTGAAGTAATAGCTATGTTAGTGTGACGCATTTGTTGGTACCGGTATCCCTTATGTTGAATCGAGGAGAATACGGGGCCACTGAGCAGCGTCATGAAGCACTAACTGACTTTAGAATCTTAATTGAACAACTTGGCCGTTAGGAAGTAGTGAGATAGCCGACTTTGGTTCTGACCGAAGATTGGTTGATACTCGATGCTACAGTCATTGAGATCAGACTTTTGGGATATCTCAGCCGCAAGAAAAGATTGATTGAGCTGAGACAATGCCTAAAATAAAGGTTGGTGATATTGAGATCCCTTAGAACCCGGTTACTTTCAAGGACAGGTTAAGCCAACTAAACTTCAAAAGGGTGCTTACCTACAAACCCCATGCAAGCCTAAACCTAAGGACATGTCTGCTTTATGTTTATATGATTATTTGTACATAACAATTTGCTTACTTTGCATACCTGTACATAACATCATGACATCATACCATAGCATTTTCGAGAACCATTTCAAGGATCTCAAGGGCCTATGATGCAGGGTCCTGTTGAACTAGACTCCTATCAAGGGGCAAGAGGATTTATTCTCTAATCAAACAACGTCAAAGACCAAAGTGCGGTGACTTGAGTCAAGGGCTATGACCCACTTGACATGGTGAGCTTGATTCTCGTGGAAGGACATCCACCAATACGAAGTTCTCCAATCAAGGTCGTTGATCAAAATTCAACTTCTAACATCTTCTTGTGTATACCCCGCGAGATCCTTGAAAACATGCATCTACATACCATGCATCATATCATGACAGGTTTCTTCCATATAGGTCTCCTTATCTTCCTGCTGCTTATTTCAGTAAGATGAATATGGAACAAACCATGAAGTATCTTCAAGTACAAAATTATCAATTCCAACAAACGTTCCTAGCTATGGCTAAGGGGTAAGAGGACCTGAAGACTCTCATCCTTAAAGACAAGAAGAAAAAGTCAAAAAAGTCTGTAGGAATCCTGAATTTGGGAAGAAGACTTAGAGGACCAGTCAAGAGAGCTCTAGATCTCTCAACTCTATCAAATGAGGGCAATAATCATGAAGAAGATAACAACCCGGGGACTGATGAAGATGAAGATGACTTCTCTGAGGAACAATATCCTCCCGCTGATGATAAATACAAACAATTGGAGGATCGCCTCAATGCTATGGAGATTCAGCAGATACCTAGCTTGGACTTTGAAGAGTTAGGGTTGGTTTCCGGAGTGGTCATCCCACCAAAGTTCAAAATCCATACCTTTTCCAAGTATGATGGGGTCTCTTGTCCTAAGATGCATCTGAGATCTTATGTCCGTAAAATCCAGCCTCACACTGCTGACCAGAAGCTATGGGTCCATTTCTTTCAAGAAAGTTTGGTTGGCACTCAACTGGAGTGGTTCTATCAGTTAGAAGGAACTGACATTCATACATGGGAGGACTTGGCAGCTACTTTCTACAAGCAGTACCAATACAATGCTGATCTTGCACCAACTCGTGTGCAATTGCAGAGTATGACCCTGTGTCCCAATGAGGGTTTCAAATAATACGCTCAAAAATGGAGAGACCTGGTTGGTAGGGTGCAGCCACCTTTAACTGATAAGGAGCTGATTGACATCTTTATGGGAACTTTGACGAGACCTTTCTTCAATCACCTGATTGGAAGCTCTTCAGCCGGGTTCACCGAGTTAATACTGACTGGCGAAAGAGTCGAAGTTGGCATCAAAAGTGGAAAGATCCAAGGAGCTACATCCTCTAATACTCAGAAAAAGCCATACAAGGGGAAGAAATAGTCAAATTCCGTGTACAGCCAAAAGGTTCATAACAAGAGCATCCACGACCAATATATGGGTGCAGTCCTGATCTCCGGTCCTGCATCACGACGACAACAACAAAGGGGAAATCAGCGAAGGCAAGACGAGCCCAAAAGACAGTTTGACAACATCAACATGCCGCTGTCTCAAGCACTGCAACACTTGTTAAAGATGAATCTGATTACGTTGATAGGACCTCATCCAAACCCTAAAACATCTTCTCCTAACTAAAATCCTGATGCAATATGTGCATATCATTTCGGCAGTCCTAGGCATGATACTAATGATTGTTGGGCGCTGAAATACAAGATTCAAAACATGATTTATGCCAAGTGTTGTACCCTAAAATTTGACCTCCCATATTCTTCAAGATTTATCAAGAATCATCTTCAAATGGTTCAAGATTTCTCAAGGGTTGCACAGTCCAAATGCCTCCTAAGCCTGTCAAAATTAGCGTTTTGTTTCTTTCAAGGAATTTGAGGTTTTCAATGGCTCAATCAAGTCTCATAAGCCTATATACATCCTCAAGCATCTACATGTCAAGTTTCAAGATTCACAGTGCCAAATTCCACAGTCAAAAGCTTCATTTGGTTCACAGTCAACTGCAGGGGCAAAATGGTCATTTTACAGTCAAAAGTCAGACTTTTTTGGTCAACATCTTATTTTGAGTCCACAATCATCATTTGATCAAGCCTTGATCATGATTCCACAAGAATAACTCAAAAATCATCAAGGTGCAAAAAATTACTATTTTTGGACAGCAGAAAAGTCAACTGTATCTTGACCAAGGCATAACTTTTTCATGGTTCATCAGAAAAATTCCATCCAATGCTCATTTTGAAGGGGATGACATTTACTACAATTCATCTTCACATTCCAAGTCCAAGAAATACTCTCATAAAAAGTTATCAATTTCTACATTATAGGTCAAATTCAAAAGTCAACAAAAATGCACTTTAAGTCAAAGACCATAACTTGAGATTGGTAAATCCAAATGACATGGGACAAAAGGCATTGGTTAGAGGACTTCAAGACCTTTCCAAAATGTCCAAGAACATGTTCATATGATAAAAATTGAGCAAGATATACATTGGAGAAGTTGGTTAATTTTTGTGAATTTGCAAAAGTCAACTTTGCTCAAAACACCTTGTTTTTGCTAATGGGCCTCAAATTTCTTCTTGAAACTTTATCCAAGGCCTATGCACGACCCATCAAGCCTATTTGAATTTATTTTCTTATTTTTATTAATTAATTGGATTTTTAATTAATTTTAATTCATTTAATTAATTTAAATTGTAGGAAATACAAAGATTTGATTTTTCAATCTTTTTGTGAAGCAAAAGTGGTCAATATATGCTGGAAATTTTGTGTGCAAATCAAAGGGACAAGAATCTCCAAATTTAGTAAGTTTTTCCAATCAAAAGGATTCAAAAATATTTGATTTGCAATAAAATATACAATCATCAATTCAATGGATCTTTGCTCAAGGATTTAACCTAATTCCATTCTACTATAAGTACACAAGCCAACCCTAATGCCAGATACGTGAATTTGCAGCAAGAAAGCCATAACCACATTAAAAAAAAAATCAAGAAAACTTGAAAACTGTTTTCTGCATTCTAGCACGATTCAAAGCAATTTGTGGATTCTAACACATTGCTGGAAGTGTCAGGGACGTGTAGGAATCAAAATCAAGCCTTAAAGCTCAAGGAATCCTCAAAAACAGAACCACGGTTTGCTTGATTTTTTCAGAATCGCATTGGCTATTTCATGCATAATTAACATGTTTTATTGATTGTTTTGTATTGTTATAACTCATATAAAGCTAATGGCATAAGCTAATTAGATTAAAATGCGCAGAATCGAAAGTTTCCATTGACAAATTTTAGGGTTCATAAGCTTTGGATTTGGGGCTTTATTATCCAGGAAAAATTGGAACCTTTAAGACCCATGGTTAGAATCGTTGAGACCAGACGAATCTAAGGGGACCATCGCGAAATATTTATGTTGCTCACAACCCTAATCGCTATTTTTGGTCATCATGTTTTGTGGGGGTTAAAAACCCCCGCTATCCATTTGTTTTTTACAGGTACACAGGAGGAAGATGAAGACGTGTTAGCACATGATTAGCCAATTCAAAACGCGCGCGTGTTTTCTTGCTTTACAGCATATTTACTAATTTTCATTTATTATATTTGCTTCTTATTATATTATCAAAATCAAGCACCTGGTGTAGTGAAAGATGAGCTGGCTGGTGATCATTGGGACATGGGTTCGAATCCTAGGTCCCCCAAATACCTGTTTCTATTTTTCTTTACCTATTCACATGCAGGCTTCCTAAATGATGTCCACCATGCACTTTCAAATCCCAGGCGCCAAGTGGCCACAAGCACAAATCTGAAGGTCATAAGTGGATGACCAGCATACTCCCAGTCAAGGCGTATCATGGACAATCAGGGAAAGTCAAACAGGCTTGAGATTAATGGGCCAGGAATTGCCAATAACACCTCCTTAATGGGCCATCACCCCCCTGGTTTCTTCTTTCTCTTTATATTTACTATTTTATTTATTTAATTATTTTATTAATAATAATAATAATAATTATTATTATTATTATTATTATTTAACTAACAAAATTAATTATTTTCATAATAAAATCAGAAAACTAAAATATTTTTATTATTATTAATTTCACCTTTAATTATTATTTTGTAAATAAATGTAGTTAATTAATTTAGTTTTTTAATTAGGTTAACTTTAATTATTTTCATAACAAATAAAATAAAGTAGAATTAGGGTTTTCTTGACAATTTTAATTTCTTTTTATTTATTTCATTAAAACATAAAAAACTTAAAAAATATTCTTTTATTTAAATAATTAGAATTAGGTTTAATTAATTGCAAACTAACCAAAAACTCATTCTTTCTCAAAAAGGGGTCAAAACCCTAAGGACTTTCCCGATTCAATTTCTTTTCGCGCATAATGTTTTTTTATCATATTTATGTAATTGCTACGAGAAAGTAATAGCGTAATTAGGCCTTTTTATCGCTTTCTTTTATTTTCTCGCATTTATTTTCCAAGGGTTGTCTTTGGCGATGTAAATACCCGACGCCTTGTAATAGCGTAGATTTACTTTCCGCAATTTACTTTCCGCACAATTATTAACTGCTATGCATGACAAGACTTGCCTGAAAATTAAAATCAAAACGTAGCTCACCATAATACATGTGCAAAGATAATTTAACATGAAACCTGACACACTCGCACATGCCACTCCTAGGGTACGCCTCACTTGGTTGCCTCGACGTGGTCATTGAGTATAGGGTGTTTTAGAGGTCGCCCTCCTGTCTAAAGATCCAAGTTGCCTCGAAACGGTTGCCTCGGATAAAAAAAGGATCTAGGACATTAGGGTTACCGCTAAGGCGTCCTACTATTGCTTTGGTGACCACATGTCCCTATAATCGAATTGACCCGAATAACTCCAACGACGGTGCTACCTACTTCTCAATAGTGGGATAGTACTGTCTAAAGGACATTTACACAGCTTAATTTCTTTTGAGTAGGTAGAGGTTCTTAGATACTTGCTCTTTCAAAAAACAAAAATACTTTTTGCACCTACACTTTTTTGACAAAAGTTTTCAAACAACACTTCATACACTCTTGAGGACTGATACAAGAGTTAAATCGAAGTTTTCAAACAAAACTCTTTTCAAAACCCACAAACACAAGAAAAGCAAAACATTTTTGAAAACATAGTGAGCAAGTACTTAAGAGCCCGTGGATAACCACAGATAGAAAGGGTGCTAACACCTTCCCTTTCTATAATCTACCTCCTGAACCGAGAAACATCTCGAAAAGGAATTTTGCTGTGCTTTTGTCCTTTCCTTGTTGGAGAAAATAAAAGACGGTGGTGACTCTTGCTTACCGCGACATTTCGCAAACCAGCATTTCAAAACAGTCAGTTCTATTTCCACCGATCACACCAAGGAAATCGAGTTCCATCCTCCAAAGACTCCTAACATAATCACTGCTCCCATGCCAAATCATTGAGCGTTCTAGTTCATTTTGAAGTTTTCAATTGTAATTTCTCTTGTTGTTCAAACACTTATCTATTAATGTCAAACTTTGTTTCATTAATGCATTGCATATGTTTGTCTTGAATTAATCCATTCGTTTTCATTTAAACTATGTTGTTTTTACTCCCTTTATGATATTCAACTCTTGTTTTAAAAGTTGCAAGCCTTTAGAGGGAGGATGATGAAAACAATACCATAATCTCATACAATATGCTTTTGAACAAACCTTGCTGACGATGTACAGACGTTTCTTTCAATTCCTAAACACTTAAGTTATAAGGAAGATAATCCCTAGTCAACCCCTTTGAGCCTAAGAAGTAGGAGTTTTCTTTTTCACACAAATTGAAACCTTTAATCAAAACCTGGGGCAGGGTAGTTTCTCAGTTAATTCAAACGGACGTTTAGTCGCAAACTTTCACTTCGTATACAACGAATAACATCAAAAACATTCCTCTGGAATCAAAAGACGATGTTGGTTCCCTACCAAATAAGCATCCATTATTTCTCAAAAGAAAATCCCACTAAGTCAAAACCTACGAAGAAGACTTAAGAAAAATTGGGGCATCTCGTTGACTGTAATCTCAAAACAAGAACAGTCGGGCCAAAAATCAGGGATAGTAAATTAAAAAATAGGATGCTATAAATCCTCGACAACATGAAAAACATTGCAAAAAGGACTGCCCTCCGCAAACTTAACTTGTTCGAACCATCACAAAAACGTCATTCCAGACTCAATTGGAATTCAAAATGCACAATTAAATGAGTATAGGACTGAAGAACATCACAAAGAACGGGCGGGTACAAATACACTTTGAGCCTTATCCTTTGTTTCTTAAACCGTGAACCAAACCACACTACAACCCTTTCAAATTCCTAATTGAAGAATGGTTTAGTTCGAAAGCATACTATTACAAAAGGTATCTTGACTCCTGTAAGGCTTACTCTAAATCCTGAGTTGAATTTGCATTCATACAAATTTCTTTTATCTGCTAAAACGCATTTTCAAAACTTCAAGACAAGCATAAACTTTGCATTATTTTGAAATACTGTTGTTTGCATATAGCTATTTGTTTGACAACAGAAAAATTCACACAACGAATATCCAACGAACAAAATCTCTCTCAGTGGACAAAATCACTTCAAATGGGATGACACTTCCAATGACAAATCTTCTATAAGCAAGGGGGCATGACATATCACTGTACAACTCATCTGGGAAAGTCAAGTCAAGATTCCAAGAAAGCCCTCAAGAAGTGATGAATAACCAGGGGCAGGTTTGTATCTGAATCACCTAGGAGCATTGAACGTGAGTTCCAACAAAGGGTTACGTACGGTCAGGCAAACATTTCCTGGAAATACTACAAACACTTGTTACTAGGGGCAATGACAAAACCCTCACAAAGTCCTTTTCATAGGGTGATCCCCAGCTTGAGTTTGCCTCTCTGACTACTACAAATCAAGGGACCACAACTCCTCTTCCCCAGTAGACTGGTCTACAATCCCCAAAACCAACGCTCTCCACATAGTTTTCCCTCAAACAAGATCAACTTTCCCCAGAGGAGTTCTCATCAAACAACAAAACAGGAATCTCCAGCGGAAACATTCTAAAAAACAAGGTCTGGAAAGGTGTGCATACTCTTTATCCCTAACGGCCGTCCGGGGTTCAGCTTCCCAAAACTCCCAGCACTTGTCAAGGATTTATTTTCCAAAACAAAATCATCATTCCAACAACATTTCGCATTTCATGCATGATAAATGCATACAACATAATCTCATTTATTTTGAGAACATCATTACCCCATGCATTTCATACATCATGACATTGCATGCAGCTAACTCTTTACTTTTTCAGGAAAGATTAAACAATAGATAATTATTGTCAACAATTTTCAATAGATCCAGATTAATGCCTGTAACAAGACAAGACGGCTATATGTGGACGACCGATTGTAGATTAATACATGTAACAAACCAGGAAAGCTATCTACATGAGTAGATTGAAGATTAATACCTGTAACAAGCTAGGAGAATTATCTTTCTAAGGTCAAGGATCAATACCTTAAACAAGCAAGGGCAACTATCTACACGACCATACATTTCCAGATGAAGTTTTACATGGACTCATCATGAAGCAACCCTACCTAGGTTCCTTCTCTTAAATTCCGGATTAAGTTTTACACGGACTCATCATGAAGAAACCCTACCCAGGTTCCTTCTCATTTTCAGATGAAGTTTTACACTGACTCATCATGAAGTAACCCTACCCAGGTTCCTTCTCTTAAATTCAGATGAACTTTTACACGGACTCATCATGAAGCAACCCTACCCATGTTCCTTCTCATAATTCCCAAATGCAGTTTTACACTGACTCATCATGAAGCAACCTTACCCAGGTTCCTTCTCAGACATTTCCAGATGCAGTTTTACACGGACTCATCATGAAGTAACCCTACCCAGGTTCCTTCTCAGACATTTCCAGATGCAGTTTTACACGGACTCATCTTAAAGCAACCCTACCCAGGTTCCTTCTCATACAATTCCAGATGAAGTTTAACACAGACTCATCACGAGGAAACCCTATCCAGGTTCCCTCTCTCAATTCCAGATGAAGTTTAACACAAACTCATCATGAAGTAACCCTACCTAGGTTCCTTCTTAGATGCAGTTTTACACGGACTCGTCCTGAAGCAACCCTATCCAGGTTCCTTCTCTCATTTTTAGATGCAGTTTTACACGGACTGGTCCTAAAGCAACCCTACCCAGGTTCTTTCTCTCATTTTCAGATGCAGTTTTACACTGACCCATCCTGAAGCAACCTTACCCAGGTTCCTTCTCTCATTTCCAGATGCAGTTTTACACGGACTCGTCCTGAAGCAACCCTACCCAGTTTCCTTCTCTTAAATTCCAGATGAAACTTCACATGGATTCATCTTGAAGCAGCCCTACCCAGGTTTCCCTCTCATATGTCTCATGAAGCATCCCTACACAGGCCCATCTTAAATTTAAGAATATCCAAGACCTCAGCTGGTTCAGTTTAAATCGAACAATGGTTTGTCCTGATTCCTTTCCGGTAGACATTTTCTCTGGTTCAGATAAATCGCTCCAAAGATTTATTCTGATTCTTTTCTAGTTGAAGTCAAGTTTAGACTTAGTCTAATTTCTGTCAAAAATCACTTTTGGGTGGCATCTATAAGCCCATCTCCGACAACTCTCCATCATCTCTCCAAATGGCATCTTTAAGCCCATTCCCTACACAATCAACCACCACATCATCGAGCACAGATTTCTGGGAACTCTAGTGTTCAATCATCTTCCACCTTCTAGTCACAAATGGCAGACTCGTTAATCTAACTCTTCAGGTTTAAGAAGATTGAACAGGGGCAGCCGTTGTACCCCAAAATTTGCCCTCTCATTTCTCAATGCATTTCTCACAAGAATTCTCAAGATTCAAGCTTGCACAAGTACAATTGGATTTTCCAGTATCAAGTTAAAAAGGAAACTGTTAAAAAAGGGGAAAACAGATAAAAGTAATATTTTTGACAAAATTGGAGAAAAAACAAGTATTTTTCAATTCAGCTCCTTCGATTGGACTTTTGGCCTCTTTCGTTACAAGCTTGGCTCGCATCCTTCGACTGGGAGTTGGCCTCTGACACGCTAGCTTTGATTTACAAGACAAGAGTTTCCTACATGCCACCTTCGATTGCATCTCTGGCCTCACATGGTTCACAATGCAATGGCTGCCTATATGCCTGTTTCGATTGGAAATTTGATGCCTGCATGCCTATGCTGATTAGAGAAACATTCCCTCCATGCTTGCCTTGATTCACAAAGTTGTTGACTCGTTGCATGCAACCTTCGTTTGATTCGTGGTCCCCTTCGTGCACGCAAGAGGCTCCCACCAAGCCAGTAGCCACAAGGCAAAAAGCCTCATGTAGCCTCTTTCGATTCCAAGGCAAAAAGCCTCCTTTTGGCGTCCTTCGATTGCACATATTTTCCTCCTGCATGCCTCTTTCGAATCTGGGCATTTTTGCTTCTTGCATTCCTCTTTAGTTTGGGGCATGTGGCCCTCCTTTGTTGCAAGCTTCGTTTGTGCCCTTTTACCTTCTGCATGCATTCTTCGTTTGGGCTTGTGGTTCCCTTCAAATGCAAGTTTGTTTAGCCATATGGACTTTTGGCAGGCAAGCTTTTGTTTGAGCAAAGGCCTCTTGCCTGTTTTGTTTGAAGTCACAAAGCAAAGGCCTCCTGTAATTCTCCTTCGATTTAGAAGCCTTTGGTTTTGCATGTTTACCAAGCTCTCAAGGTAGAATTTCCCCTTTATGCTAGTGCCCCAAAGCAGGGACCTCCTGTATGCACTCTTTCGTTTGGCCATGTGACCTCTGGCAGGAAAGCCTTCGACTTGACAAAAACCACCTTCACACAAGGCTTCGATTGAAACTTTGATTCCCTTCAAATCAGCATCTTTCGAACCCAACTCTGGACCCTTCGAAGAAAGTTTGCTTAAAGAATTTTGAGCAAATCTCATAGCCTTACCCTACTCGTCAGGCTATGTTGCTTCCAAATATTTACATAATCAGAGGCTTACACAAAGGTTTGAAGCTTTGTATACTACATAATACCATTCTTGGTTAAAATAGAAAAAGGCTATGTACCCTTTTTTCATAAAGAGTACTTTTATCATAAATTCAGCTCCCAATCTAATTTGTGTATGAACGAAAAGCAGTGCCAGAAGCACAAGTCCAATCCTTTGCCAGCAGGCCCCCACTTGTACTTGAAACTTGGGATAAACTAAAATGGACTAAACTTGTTTCATTTTCAACGATACCATGGTTTATTATCCTACAAACCTGGTTACTTCAAACGCCTTCAACCTTTTCTCTATAAATAGAGAAGCATTTGCAAGCTAGAGGAGGACTTTTTTGGGCAGGAGGAACGAATCTTCAAAATCAAAAACACTCTCAAACAAACTCAAACACTCTCAAACAAACTCAAACACTTTCAAGCAAAATCAAACACTCTCAAACACTTAAACACATATTCAAACCCAGAATCCAGAAGAAACACAACACTTGTTTTTTTTCTTGACCCTTCGAATCCAGAAGAAACACTACACCTGTTTCCTTGGTCCTTCGAATCTAAAGAAACACAACCCTTGTTTTCTTTTTCTCTTTCAAATCTGAAACCATCCTTCACATCTCCTGACCTTCGAATCCATCACTAAAGGCATAACCCCTGTTTCTTCCCTTTGAATCCAGAAGCACCCAGGGCAGCAACTCAAGGTCCAGCACACATGCTCCAGCCTCAAGCAAGATAAGTTTCTCTAAACCTTGAACCTTTCATTTCTAACATGACATGTGAATAGTCATTTTCTTTGTTTGAAGCATGTACATAATGTTTGTTTACCTTTTCGTTTCCACCCCTTTAATTTGTTTCCATGACTAATCCTTTTGGTTTTGTTTTTTGATTTATTAAATATGCTTTAAGAACTAACCTGGCCATAAGACAATGCTAGCATGGCCTCGGGCCATGTTGCTATTTAAAAACTCACACGAAATAAACAGGAGGAAGGAAGTATGAAACAAAGCCTTAGGCTTTCCCCCTGGCTGCCTCACAGTCCTAAACGAAAGTCTAGAAGGACATGGAGGATACGTATTCATATTTGCTTTGTAGGTCCTTACTTCTTTGTAGTCCAAACAAAATAGAGGAGGTGGTCCATGCTGACTACCAAGCTCAATCCAAGGAGGTATAAAGGGACTTGAGGTGAAGAGTGCAATGCTTCACAGTCCAAACAAAGGAGCCAGAAGGGAGAAATGAAAGGTGTCCATGCTAACTCCCTGGCCCAGTCGAAAGGCACGCCCACACAGACTTTCAGGCCCCAGTCAAAGGAGGCAGAAAGACAGAATCAAAGGCTGCATCTCATGCCTCAGGCTAAGCCCAAATCGAAAGGCATGACCTCACTGACTCCCAGGCCAAATTGAAGGAAGCCAAGGAGTGCAAAATCGAAGGGTTCTGCTGCCCAAATCGAAAAGCCCATTTTTTCTTTCATTATTTTATTTTGTCTTTATTTTTTCTTGCTATTCAATATGGTTGTAATAGTGTAGGATTTATATTTCTGCATTTTTATTATTTTTGTACAAATGTTAGTAATTAGGATGTATGGCAAGATAAAAACCAACAAGTATATAACCTAAACATCCAAGACAAAATGCATGCAATCAAATACACTATACACACATGTACCCTTAGGATAATCTCACTTGTTGCCTCGGAAAAATAGTAATTTCCCTCGAATTTGGGCATTTTAGCAAAGACCCTCGATAAAAGATCGTAGTCCCTCGATGAACCTCAATGTTGCCTTCGGTAAATGATCTAGTCCATAAAAGACATTGTTAAAACGTCCCATAGGTCGCCTTCTGTGACTATACAAAAGTCCCACGCCCTTCCCTTCACATCCAATCACGGGGCTTCTTACCAAATCAATGGTAAGATAGCAACATCTAAAGGAGAAGGAAAAGAACATTAAGACCTTTTGAGTAGGTAGGATGCTCCTAGTTGCTCGCTTGCTCACAACAAAAAATTTTATACACCAACACTTTCAAATTGAAACATTTTCAAAAGATAAATATTTTTGTACGCGTTCTTATAGAAACGAGAACCATTACAAAGACACTTTTCAAAATCACTTTCAAAAACACATTCCACAAACACCTCTTTGAACTATTTTCAAAAAAACACTTTGTACGCGTTCTTATAGAAACGAGAACCATTACAAAGATTTTTTCAAAATACTTTCAAAACCCACACCACAAGCACATTTACAAACAAAAGCATGTGATCTAGCAAGCAACTAAGAGCACGTAGATGACTACGGATGGAAAGGGTGCTAATACCTTCCCTTTTCATAACCTACCCCCAGAACTCAAGAAATAATCTCAATGGTCTTTCCTGTTCTTTTCACCCTTTCCTTATTGGATAAAAGAAAAGTCGGTGGCCACTCTTGCTATCCGCAACAATTGCGATCAAACGCAAAACACCAAGTCAGTTCTCCCACCGTGTTACACATCCCTTTGAATAATCGGCCCCCATACCTTGATCTCTATTTTATTTTGAGTTTTATTCGCTCTTTTCCCATTTCATCTTGGAAAAAATAAAGTGCGGTGGTGTCATATGGCGAGAGAACTGACTCGGGTATTTTGCGTTTTATCACAAATGTCGCGGATAGCAAGAGTCATCACTGACTTTTGTTTTATCCAATAAAGGAAAGGGTGAAAAGAACAAGAAAGACCTTTCAAGATTTTTTCTTGAGTTCATTGGGTAGGTTATTAAAAGGGAAGGTGTTAGCACCCTTTTCATCCGTAATTATTTACGGGCTCTTAGTTGCTTGCTAGATCACTTTTGAAATTGCTTTACTTGAAATGTGTGGTTTTTTGAAAGTATTTTGAAAACGCCTTTGTTTTGGAAAACCTTGTAATGGTTCTTGTCTCTATAAGAATGTATACAAAGTGTTGGTTTTGAAAATAGTTCAAAGAGATATTTGGTTTTGAAGATATTTTGAAAGTGTAAGTGTGAAAATGGTTTTGATTTGTGAGCAAGCAACTACGAGGGTCCTACGTACTCAAAAGGTATTTGTTATTTTCCTCCTCCTTTAGATGTTGATATCTTACCATTGATTGGTAAGAAGCCCAATCATTGGATGTGAAGGGACAAGCGTGGGTCAAACATATAGTTATAGAAGGCAAATTATGAGACATTTTAGCAATTTTCGTAAGGGACTAGATCGTCTACCAAAGGCAACATCGGGGAACGTCGAGGGACTACGATCTTTTTATCGAGGTTTTTTTTTGCTAAAATGCCCATATTCGAGGGACTTGACTATTTTCCGAGGAAACAAAGAGAAATTACCCTAGAAGTGCACGAGTGAATAGTGTGTTTGATTGTATGCATTTTTGTCTTTGAAATTAGGGTTCTCTAATGGTTGATTTTATCTTGCCATACACACCCTAATTACTAACAATTTATATTAAAGCGGTAAATTGCGGAAATTAAAATCCTAAGCTATTACATCATTAGGGGAGTGAGGGTACAATTTACAAATGGGGATGAAGTAGAAACTTAAGTATTACAACCATATCGAATAATAATAAAGACAGTGTAAAAACAGTGTAAAATAAAGGAAAAATGCATTTTGAACTGCTATGTGTCGACACATGCTGCTATGCATCGACACATAACTTTCCTTGCCCCTGCCAAACCAAACCAACACATTATGAGTCGATGCATTAAGGGATGTGTCGACTCATGCGCCTGTTTGTGTCGACACATACGCGTTTTGTGTCGACTCATACACCTTTCACCTTTCTGTTTTAGGGCCCGGGTAACAGTATGAGTCGATGCATAAGGCTATGTGTCGACTCATACCCTGTTTTTTCACTAGAATGAGTCGACCCAAGTGGTTATGTATCGACTCATGTTGCAGTTTTTTTGCCTTAAACATTGCTTTATTGTCTGTTTGGGTCAGCTTACAGTATGTATTTGATAAACATAAACAACAAGCAAATGGTTAGCTCAAAGGGGTAATGATTACTATATTTTATCTTCAAAAATAAATCATGTATGACAGATGAAAAGCTCAAAGTTAAGAAGACTTACCTTGGGACTGCACTTGGTGTTTTAAACCTGAATACTTTTCCAACTATTGTGATGGCTCCAATGAATCTCCAGGAAGCTATCCCAAACTGTTGAATCACACTAACTCAGTCAAGTTGTACAATATTGGTTTTGTGTTTGGAGGGTGAAGATAATGGCACTACAAAAATTGTTCTTGTGTTTAAACAATCTCTATGTGATAAGGTGTTTGGTTTATGGGAGAGTTTGTAAGATAGTGGATTGAGGGTTTCTGTTTTGTATGAAAGTAGAGTTGGCCTTTTTTTTAATGAGCAAAGGTTACAAGGAATGTTGTTTTTTTTTTGTTCAAAAACTCTGTATTCTCTCTCTAAAAACCAACCCCTTGTTTTTTGTGAAAACAATCTATTTATAGAGGAAGTTTTGCTGGGATTCTGGGAGGGAAACAAATAACAATTTGAATTATTTGGGTATGTTGTTTTAATAGCTTTTTTGATGCAGCTTTTATATGCTAATTTAGTGCACATATGGGGCTGAGATAATGCAGGCTTGGACTGGGTTATGAGTAGCATAGCAGGGCTGTTTTGTAGCAGTTTTGGAGTGTTGTGGAAGTGTTTAGAGATAGCACAGCAGGGCTGCTTTTTTGACATGGTTTTGGGTTGTTATTTGGGCAATATAGCAGGCTTGGACAACATTGTTTATAGCATGATACAAAATCTGTTTTGTGGACCAAATTATGCAGATCGTTACAAAGATAAAGCATGTTTGTAGGCAGCATAATGGCATGGTTTGATTCAAAGGGGAAGAGTTCAAATAAGACCAAACCTATGATTTGTACTCTTGAAAAAATGTCACTTTGTAATAACTTGAATTATTTGTAACATCTGGAATTATTTGTGACATCTTGAATTATTTGTGACATCTTGAATTATTTTGAATTGTAGTGAAAAGATGTCATGAATCAATGAAATTAACAAGTATGGAAAACACTTAAAAAAATTTCTAAGTCTTGCAAAAGTTAGATTTTTGACTCTCTTGATTTTTGATGATCAAAATTCATATTTTGGATGTCTTGACGAAATGTGATTTTTGGGACTCAATTTCGGTCAAAAAGTCAAAGTTTGACTTTTAGTGCACAATTGACTTTTTCCACCAGTTGACCGAATTTCGTTTATCAATCCACTGATCTCATGAGATGAATTGAAATATGCGATTAGGTCAAAATGACGCATTTGGATCCTTGAGATCATGCTTCCAACCAATAACTCAAGTATTAGGTCAAAAATTAAAGTTCGGTCATTTCCAATCAAAACCCTAATTTTACCCATTTTGCCCTTTTGATAATTTGAATGACTTTCTTGGAAAATTGTGATCCAATACTTGAAACTTGACAGAAGTAATCCTGAGGGTCCATAATGATCCATGAAAGTCATTTGAAACATTAGAAATCCAATTGGCTTTGTACAAAATTCAAACCATAATTTGAGGCAGTAGTGTTGAAGAGATTGTTTGACCTAGTCAATAGAGTCATTGAAGATCTTTGTAGGAAATATCTTGAGAAGTGAGAGGGAAAATTTTGGGGTATAGCAGCTGCCCCTGTTCAATCTTTTTAAACCTGAAGAGTTAGATTGGCGAGTCCGCCATTCGTGACTTGAAGGTGGAAGATGATTGAACACTAGAGTGCCCAGAAATTTACACTCGATGATGTGGTGGTTGATTGTGTTAGAAATGGGCTTATAGATGCCATTTGGAGAGGTGATGGAGAGTCGTCAGAGACGGGCTTATAGATGCCATCACCAATAGATGCTGACTTTGTAACACCCCATTTCTACCCGACGGATAATAAGAAAATCATAGTTTAACATAAATAGGATGCTACATTTTCAACTTAAAATCAAACTTCATTTAATCGCATATAAAACAGATACATAACACTTAATTTGGATGAAATGATAACAACCTGATTTATTCTTTAAAATAAAACATCTTTTTATTGATAAGCAGCGGAATCTACATAATCAACTTCAATTCACTTAACATCTTTCATTCAACTAAAACAACTTCGAGGAAACAATTATTTCCATAACCAACTTTAAAATTCAGCAACTGGAATAAATATCAACAACTAAATATCAAGCGTTCACCCCCCCCCCCCCCCGAGTGCTACGTATCAGAGTGATGACACCGACTCAAACTAACGAAGGTAACAATTATCCTTCTTGATTACCTGCACGTTACCAACAGAGGGCAAAATTCAAACAGAATGGGTGAGATATTGGACAATATAATAAGTCGTATGATAAACAATATATCAGAATCAGTTCATATAAAATCACCACTTCACAACTTTCAAACAATTTTAATCTCAACAAAACATCAACACGACATAACAGCTAATTCACAGCTTTTAGATGATAGCTGTCACAACAAGTCAACAATATAAAGCAACAACAAATCTATCTTCACCACAACTCATGATGCAACATCAAATGCGACTCAATTACAATGCACATGCATGTGGTGCCATTGGAACAGAACTCCCAACTTAAAAATGGAGCAGAACTCCCATCTTAAAAACAGAGCAGAACTCTCATCTTAAAAATTGCCAATTAATAGAGGAATCAACAAGGCATAAGCCTTCTTTGCAGTTTTCCAATCCAGGCCATCACAGAGTATGCAAATGTATGTGAATCAATGAATGCACCATCACATACTCACAACAATCATCATTCATCACAAGGCATAAGCCTACATCTCCATTATTACCAGTAAATAGAGGTAATTCATCGTCATTTAAAATACCCTGCAACTTCGCATTACCAACAAGAATTCACAGTGACAATCACATCGACACAACAACTCAACATAAATCAACATTGTCCATAAGCCTACCGCATCAATCAAAGATTAAACATCAACTCAACACAATTCAACTTTGGCCATAGGCCTACAACTTGATATTTCAACAACAACAATTAACACAACATTGGCATAAGCCTAAAATATACAACAATTGTTCCGTATAATTATGCGGACAAATCGACTAAATATTGCTAATTAATTAATTCTCCACTGTTATTTTATTACTAATAACCTTTTGTTACTAATTCACATATTAGTCTCTACCTTACAACAACTTATACAATCCACCGTCTCAACCGTAATATTTTACAAACATTTCGCGTAATTATTCGGACAAATCAACTATATCCGGCTAAATAATCCTCTACTAAAATTACTAGCATTTCTACTCAGTACTATTATTACCAAACCCACACTGCTACTGCTAGTTCATACTATTCCTATTATTTCATTACTCTTCTAATTTAATAAATCTGCTACTAATTTCATATCTTTTACTGCTATCAACAATCTTCATTACACTGTCTGCTAATTACTATCTCTGCCATTTCCAACGCTCCTGCTACTTTAATAATTCTGGTACTAATTATATTTAATAACAGGTATTAAATTAATTAATCAGTTTTAGTATCTTGATAGAAGTTCTTAATTTATTACCAAATATTGGTTTCATTATAAATTATTATCCTTCATGCCTACAGGAAGTAAAATAACACAATTAATTAAAACAATATAACAACATTAAATCTGTCACTTGAAACATGGTGTGCCACTCGGCAGACCCCTCATAATTTAGTGTGCCCCTCGGCACAATATTATCCCCCTCGACACACCGTCCTTCTGTGATGTTCGGCACAGTCTGTGTGCCCCTCGGCACACCCAAACCTTCTGTTCTTCCTATCGCGCAAAATTTTCTGCAATTGATTCTTATACTCAATTTTTTTTACCTTCGATTAATAGCAATAAAACATTACAACAACATCAGTGTTCACAATCAACCAACTTTATACTAATTTACAGCAAGAACACAACAATAATCCAACGCAGTATTTAACATTGTTCACACACACACACAGTGCAGGTTTTTCATACGATCCAATTCCCACATAAAATTTATCATGCAACCCATTAGATAATCAGAACCCCACCCTTACCTTGGAATGGATGTCGCTCTATTCTACCGGTTAAAGTCTCTCTCTGTAGCATCCAACCTTTGCCTCTTCTCTATAACTTTTCAACTTCTCACGTTCCCACAAAATTCTCCAAGACTTGTTCAATTAACCTAATTCTCCTTATAATTAGCTTAACCTTATAATTATTACTATTCTTATTGGTCCTAACTTTCACGCCCCACCTATTACTCCATACAACCAAATAATTAAGCCCAACAATAAATCTTATAACCATTCTAATGTTATTATTAATATTATTGCTATTAGTAATCAACGAAATAACAACTTAGTAACTTAAATAAACATTTCTCGACATTTCGCAACTTCAACAATTTCAACAACATTTTCAACCATTAATCCGGAATTAATGTAATTAAATAATTAATTAAAATAACGGGCGTTACAACTCTCCCCCACTTAGAATATTTTCCTCCTCGAAAATATCTTCGATACCATCACTCTTAGTACGATTTTCGCATCCAACTCGTTGATTTCCTAGTTGCGTTTGACAACACTTCGACCACTACTTTCCTGATAACTCAATAACTCAACACAATTCAAATCGATTACACACATGCCAATCATTCAACACTTTGCGACATGATCGGTACTAGCATCTCGACTACTCCACCATAATCTGACATATCAACATTTAAAGTAGCAACAACTATGACACACTTATACTTGGATATACATCATCACAATATCATCTTAACAACCTTTTCAAAATCAAAACAAATACACAATTTCATTCCCGTATATCAATTATCAACAAAATATCAACAAATTTGTTCACATCGTCGTATCGCTCTTATAGTGACACCAACACAACGAACATAATCAACTTCGTCATGTTATAGAGTATCATTCCTTACTTATGGAAATTAACAATAACATCTCAATAACAATAACAAAATCATTACAACATCAACTTAAAATATATAACTCAGCAATTATACACACAACTCACCATCAACTAATAACCATATTAATATCCTTATAAAATCCGCAAATATTTACTAGCAAGCATAGTGCTTTGGCACAACATCTCTATATCAACAATCCACCAAATCAAGCATGTATATTAAGACACACCATTCCCATAGGCTTTTGATGTTTTAATCTTTCACTTCTAACGAGTCGTACACGCATGGCAATTGCGCCACATCACGCTTCAGCTGCGCAACTCTGATAATCCACCTTAAGTCACCGTCCTCGTTAATATGTCAGCCAAATATATGGTTTACAAGTTTCAATCTAAATTCAGACTTTCTTTAACATCCACCATAAAATCTTTGTTCACTTGATATTCTCAATCTTTCACATTTGCGATGTTAGCTCGCATATAACTCGCTACTCCGACTTGTTCAATACGTCTCAACTCTTTCTTAGCCACTCTTCACACAAATTGGTGAGCGACTACCTCATGATATAACATCAATCACTTTACACACCATTAAGGTAGCAAGACAAGTCTACATCATCCAACACGGTCTCGTCTACTATCAACAAGAGATTAAGGGTGATCAGTTCCTTAATTTGTCAATAGATAGCCGACAATCATAATGGAGTATAAACTATTGTTACTAACTATAATAGTGTTCCTTTCGAATTTGTACTCAAGTCACCTAAAGCACCATAATTCAATAATTTCCAATGAGGTTTACAAATACTCCCACAATTTCCCTCTCATTCAATCTTGTCGATGGGCCACTAACGCTTAACATATTACACGGTCCATATTAAACTCATCTAGTCTCACCTGAAGGTTAGGAATTCTCTAACTCATAATTAATTTCTTCATCTCCGCATCATTAGGAATACAAATTCGATTACGGAATCTCAACACACCCTACACATCTAACTTGAAATCATCATTCTCAAACTGATCGAATCCAACCACGGAATCTACCAATTTCACATCTAACTTCTGAGCTTCTTTGATACTGTCCATAAAATCATTGTTATTCTTCAACCGTCCTAACATAACACCCTTCCGTACCACCTTGCGAACTAAACTCATATCTCTGAACTGTTCAATTAATTCCAAAACTTTAACCATCATTGTCGACATATGTAAAGTCTTTCGACAAGCATCAGCCACGGCATTAGCTTTACCTGGATAATAATTCAAACAAAAATCATAATCTTTCAACAAATCCAACCATCTATGTTGTCTCCTATTCAATTCCTTCTGATCAAATAAATACTTTAAACTCTTATGGTCTCTAATACTTCAAATCTAGAACCAAAAGATAATGTCTCTAAATCTTCAACATAAACTCCATCGCTGTTAACTCTAAGTCGCATGTAGGATAATTCCTCTCATGAACTATGAGTCGTCTAGAAGCACAAGCAACAAATTATCCATTCAGCATTGGCACACCACTAATTCCCATCTTAGACGCATTCATAATAGACTACAAATGACTCACTCAAATTAGGCAAAACCAATACCAGAGCAGTCATCGATATTTTCATTAGTTCTACAAAACTTTCTTCACATGCAACATCTCATACTCGAAATGATGAACGACTATACTTTTTAATGCCGAACATCTCATTTCTCAACTTATTCACCAATAACATATTATGCTTGACCTCGTCTCAAACAACTGCGATAATAATCATTTATGCTCAAAAAGCCTCTAGTTCCGTAAACGACTACAAAGTTCCTCCATATGAGAATGCATCAACCATATTTGAAAACACTTTCATAGGATATAATATATTTCTATCTCCTCACAGGTTCAAACGGAACACCAATCTGATACTCGGAACACGAGATATGAATATCCAAATTTATCCAAAAATGCGAACATCGGTGTCACGCAGCAACATACTATTACACATCTTACGATAACATCATAATCGAATTTCTTTGCACCAGTACCAACACTTTTATTTCTTGAAATCATACTCATCACCTCACATTTCCGACTCTGACTCGCGATTCAAAACATTCTAACAACTTCAACAACTTTTACAATCACTCACAAGGATCCCACGACAAGGTCTACAGTAATATGTCACTCTATCACCGTTCAAACGTCAACATCTTATGCAAGGGATACTCAAACCGATAACTTCACAATCTACCAGCAGCGCTGAAACATCACAACTTTCTAAATTTCATCTTCTAAAAATTATCCTTGTTACTTAACAATCACCTTTAGAAATATCATGGATTTACACTCTACTCATACATCAAAAACTGTTACATTTCTCCTCATCCTTCGAGAAGTAAACATCTATAATGTATGATCATCCTCCCATAAGACGCTCCAACTTGATTAACAAACAAAATCTTGAATCCATGTAATCTTCGGATTCGGGAAACAACAAAACTTCAGCAATACTTGCACTGTCGCCATCAACAGCATATTGAACTAACAACTTACAACCGAAACACATCCGAGAAGAAAATCTTCTCCCACACTTATCTTCAACCCAACTCCTGCATACAACTCGATTAGAAAAACAACAAGCACCGACGGTGTTTCACACACTTGTCACGCACTAAGGAACAAACAACATTAGACAACTTGGTCGGACAGACCGACCTGCTCTGATACCACTAATGTAACACCCCATTTTTACCCGGTGGATAATAAGAAAATCAGAGTTCAACATAAATAGGATGCTAAATTTTCAACTTAAAATCAAACTTCATAAATCGCATATAAAACAGATACATAACACATAATTCAGATGAACCGATAACAACCTGATTTATTCTTTAAAATCAAACAACTTTTTATTGATAAGCAGCAAAATATACATACTCAACTTTAATTCACTTAACATCTTTTATTCAACTAAAACAAATTCGAGGAAACAATTATTTCATGTAACCAACTTAAAAATTCAGCAACTGAAAGAAATATCAACAACTAAACATCAAGCATTCATCCCCCCGAGTGCTACGTATCAGAGCGACGACACCGACTCGAACTAAAGAAGGTAACAACTATCCTTCTTGATTACCTGCACGTTACCAACAGAGGGCAACATTCAAACAGAAGGGGTGAGATATCGGACAATATAATAAATCGTATGATAAATAATATATCAGAACCAGTTCATATAAAATCACCACGTCACAACTTTCAAACAATTTTAATCTCAATAAAACACCAACACAATATAACAGCTAATTCACAAATTTTAGATGATACATGTCACAACAAGTCAACAACATAAAGCAACAATAAATCTATCTTCACCATAACTCAAGATGCAACATCAAATGCGACTTAATTACAATGCACATGCATGTGGTACCATTGGAGCAGAACTCCCAACTTAAAAACGGAGCAGAACTCCCATCTTAAAAATGGAGGAGAACTCCCATCTTAAAAATTTCCAATTAATAGAGGCATCAACGAGGAATAAGCCTTCTTCGCAGTTTGCCAATCCAGGCCATCACAGAGTATGAAAATGTATGTGACTCAATGAATGCACCATCACATACTCACAACAATCATCATTCATCGCAAGGCATAAGCCTACATCGCCATTATTACCAGTAAATAGAGGTAATTCATCATCATTTAAAATTCCCTGCAACTTCGTATTACCAACAAGAATTCACAGTGACAATCACAACAACTCAACATAAATAAAATTGACCATAAGCCTACCACATCAATCAACGATTCAACATCAACCTAACACAATTCAACTTTGGCCATATGCCTAAATCTTGATATTTCAACAACAACAATTAACACAACATTGGCATAAGCCTACAACTTAGTACGTCACAACAATAATATCATATCAATAATAGTAATGTGACAACAACATCAATAAGAAAACAACATTTTCCATAATCCTAACAATTCGACACCAACTCAAATTCATATTTTCAGGAAGGTATTCAACAAACCGCGTCGACTAAAATATACAACAATTGTTCCGTATAATTATGCGGACAAATCGACTAAATCCTGTTAATTAATTAAGTCTCCATTGTTATTTTATTACTAATAACCTTCTGTTACTAATTCACATCTTAGTATCTACCTTACAGCAACTTATATAATCCACCGTGTCAACTGTAATATTTTACAAACATTCCGCGTAATTATTCGGACAAATCAACTATATCCGGCTAAATAATCCTCTGCTAAAATTACTAGCATTTCTACTCGGTATTATTATTACCAAACCCACACTGCTACTGGTAGTTCATACTATTCCTATTATTTCATTACTCTGTTAATTTAATAAACCTACTACTAATTTCATAACTTTTACTGCTATCAACAATCTTTATTACATTGTCTGCTAATTACTATCTCTGCCATTTCCAATGCTCCCGCTACTTTAACAATTATGGTACTAAATTATATACTAACTGGTATCAAATTAATTAATCAGTTCCAATATCTTGATATAAGTTCTTAATTTATTACCAAATATTGGTTTCATTATAAATTATTATCCTTCATGCCTACAGGAAGTAAAACAAAACAATTAATTAAAACAGTATAACAACATTAAATCAGTCACTTGAAACATGGTGTGCCACTCGACACACCCCTCATAATTCAGTGTGCCCCTCGGCATAATATTATCCACCTCGGCACACCATACTTCTGTGTCATTCAGAACAGTCTGTGTGCCCCTCGGCACACCCAAACCTTCGGTTTTTCCTGTCGCGCAGAATTTTCTACAATTGATACTTATACTCAATTTTTTTTACCTTTGATTAACAACAATAAAACATTGCAACAACATCAGTGTTCACATACAACCAACTTTATACTAATTTAGAGCAAGAACACAACAATTATCCAACACAGTATTTAACATTGTTCACACACACATAGCAGGTTTTTCATACAAACCAATTCCCACATAAAATTTATCATGTAACCCATTAGATAATCGGAACCTCACCCTTACTTTGGATTGGAGGTCTCTCTATTCTACCGGTTAAAGTCTCTCTCCGTAGCTTCCAACCTTTTCCTCTTCTCTGTAACTTTGCAACTTCTCACGTTCCCACAAAATTCTCCAAGACTTGTTCAATTAACCTAATTCTCCTTATAATTAGCTTAACCTTATAATTATTATTATTCTTATTGGGACTAACTTTCACACCCCACCTATTACTCCATACAACCAAATAATTAAGCCCAACAATAAATCTTATAACCATTCTAATGTTATTATTAATATTATTGCTAATATTAATAAACAAAATAACAACTTAGTAACTTAAATTAACATTTCTCGACATTTCGCAACTTCAACAATTTCAACAACATTTTCAACCATTAATCCGTAATTAATTTAATTAAAAAATTAATTAAATTAACGGACATTACAGACTTCATAAGAGGTCTCATTATGGGGATTCCTGTTCCTGTTGTTTGAGGAAGACTTCGTTGGGGAATGTTGGTTTCTGTTTGGGGGAATAGAGTCTAGGAGCTTTCGTTGTCCATTACTCTACTGGGAGAGCTATCTCTTGACTATGAAAGTTAGTCGTTATCTGGTTGAAATCTAGGATTCACAGTAACTTACTGAGGATAATAAAAGTTAATTGTTGTCTGGTCGTATTCCAGGCTTCACAACGATCTACTGGGGAATATTAAATTAAACTGTTATCTGGTCGGTTTCCAGGCTTCGCAGTAAAAATGAAATTGAAATGTTATATGGTCGTACTCCAGGCTTCACAGTAACTCAAATTGTTATCTGGTTGAAATCCAGGCTTCAATGACTTGAACTGTTATCTGGTCGTGTCCAGGCTTCAGTGATTTGAAGAGATTAAGTTGTTATCTGGTCGGATCCAGGATTCAACTTGAATTAGAGGTATACTATTATCTGGTCGAGTCCAGGCTTCACAGTGTTGTAGATTATGCTGTCATCTGGTTAGGTCCAGGCTTCATAGTAATTGATAGAGTAAACTACTATCTGGTCGGGCTCCAGGCTTCGCAGTAATTTGACAGAGTAAACTGTTATCTGGTTGGACTCCACGCTTCGCTGTAATTTGATAGAGTAAACTGCTAACTGGTCGGATTCCAGGCTTCACATCACCGTATACTTTTATCTGGTTAGATTCCAGGCTTCACAATGTCTTGAATTATAGATTGACTATTATTCGGTCAGATTCCGGGCTTCAGCAATGATGTTAACTATTATCTGGTCGGGTCCAGGCTTCACCGTGTTGTAAACTTCTATCTGCTCGGATCCAGGCTTCACAATGTTGTAAATTGTATTTTATGTTAACTGTTATCTATTAGGACTCCAGGTTTCACAATGATTGATGAGCTGTTAATTCAGATAGTTATCCTGTCTTGTTTCAGGGATTAATCTGGAACTTGTTGAAAGTTGATGTTGATGATGTTTGTCTATTTGCAAACTTTCCTTAAAAGGTAAAGAATTAGGTGCATGCAATGTCATGATGCATGACACCCATTGTGTAATGATGTTCTCAAAATAATAAGGAAGATTCGCTGGGGAATGTTGGTTTCTGTTTGGGGGAATATAGTCTAGGAGCTTTCGTTGTCCATTACTCTACTGGGAGAGCTATCTCTTGACTATGAAAGTTAGTCGTTATCTGGTTAAAATCTAGGATTCACAGTAACTTGCTAAGGATAATAAAAGTTAACTGTTGTCTGGTCGTATTCTAGGCTTCACAACGATCTACTGGGGAATATGAAATTAAACTGTTATCTGGTCGGTTTCCAGGCTTTGCAGTAAAAATGAAATTGAAATGTTATCTGGTTGTACTCCAGGCTTCACAGTAACTCAAATTGTCATCTGGTCGAAATCCAGGCTTCAATGACTTGAACTGTTATCTGGTCGTGTCCAGGCTTTAGTGATTTGAAGAGATTAAGTTGTTATCTGGTCGGATCCAGGATTCAACTTGAATTAGAGGTATACTATTATTTGGTCGAGTCCAGGCTTCACAGTGTTGTAGATTATGCTATCATCTGGTTAGGTCCAGGCTTCATAGTAATTGATAAAGTAAATTGCTATCTGGTCGGGCTCCAGGCTTCGCAGTAATTTGACAGATTAAACTGTTATCTGGTCGGACTCCACGCTTCGCTGTAATTTGACAGAGTAAACTGCTAACTAGTCGGATTCCAGGCTTCGCATCACCGTATACTATTATCTGGTTAGATTCCAGGCTTCACAATGTCTTGAATTATAGATTGATTGTTATTCGGTCAGATTCCGGGCTTCAGCAATGATGCTAACTATTATCTGGTCAGGTACAGGCTTCACCGTGTTGTAAACTTCTATCTGGTCGGATCCAGGCTTCACAATATTGTAAATTGTATTTTATGTTAACTGTTATCTATTCGGACTCCAGGTTTCACAATGATTGATGAGCTGTTACTTCAGATAGTTATCCTGTCTTGTTTCAGAGATTAATCTGGAACTTGTTGAAAGTTGATGTTGATGATGTTTGTCTATTTGCAAACTTTCCTTAAAAGGTAAAGAATTAGGTGCATGCAATGTCATGATGCATGACACCCATTGTGTAATGATGTTCTCAAAATAAATGAGATTGTGTTGTATATATTTGGTATGCATATGCTATGATGTTTGTAAAATGATGTATGAATGCAATATATGAATTGATCAGTCGTTCTTTGTAGCATCGTTGAATTGAGGGAAAATAGATCCATGACTGTTGCTGGGTATGTGACTATTCATTATTTGTTGAAGTTGAATTGTTGGGAAATGAATTTTCGTGACTAGAGAAATAAACTCTACTGGGGAAAGAAAACTCTGTAAACTGCTTGAGGATTTTTATGAAGCCTTGTTGGGGAACCCAAGAAGTTTATGCACCATGTTGTGGAATTCTTCAGGATGTTGGGGAGATGATTGGAGACTCTGCCTCTGCATGGGATATTGGAATCTCGGTCATCAATAGGTTGTATGCTAAAGATATGGCAGTGACTTTACAGGAGGACGTCTTTGTCTCTATATCTATTATGGGATGTATTTGCGGGGATTTGAAGATGGATTTTTAGATATCGTCCTGTTTCTTAAAGCCATCAGTAAATGTCTTTCTGTTTTTTATGCGTGTACTTGTAAACGGTGATTATATTCAAATGCATATGTTAAAAATAATCACTGGACTTTTTTGCAAAATAAAATAGAAAAAATAAAAACAAATAGTTTATGCACTTTCAAAGAGATAGCTTTTGTTTTAATCTTAAGAAGTCTTCCTATA
This sequence comes from Vicia faba, assembly GCA_948472305.1. Lineage (NCBI taxonomy): Eukaryota > Viridiplantae > Streptophyta > Magnoliopsida > Fabales > Fabaceae > Vicia > Vicia faba. The sequence continues at coordinate 752,635,423 of OX451735.1, read as the reverse complement.
ACATGCATTTTTGTATAATGAGACAAACATCCTAGTAAGAGAATGCCATCGTATGAAATGAAAACTACTCAAAGCAGTATACAAAGAAAAATAGCTATGTGAAATGATCACATTGGGTTCCCATTCTGCTATTGCCTTTATATCTTTGAGCGTCTTATCACTTTGCTGCTTGACCGAAGCTGACTGGATTGATTAGTACCATTTGAATTTGACACTTGATACTGAAGTCTGTCGGTGAGGTGATCTAACGGGACATAATTGTACGCCTTTAATCCCTAACTTTTTCCTGGACCTCCCTTTCGGGTTTTCTGTCCATCGGGATACCCTTTTTTGCCCAAGCCGTCTTTTTAGGTTTTCGACTTGCCGAGTGTACAGATTTATATATATATATATATATATATATATATATATATATATATATATATATATATATATATATATATATATATATATATATATATATATATATATATATATATATATATATATATATATATATATATATATATATATATATATATATATATATATATATATATATATATATATATATATATATCCATAACTTTTGCCTGAACACTTTTAGTTCGTCGGGTCTCTGTTTATGCGTAGTATCTTTTAACTATGTACGCGTTTACAAGATACGGAAGGTCGTCACCGTCCATAGTGGTTAATATCATGGCTCCGCCAGAAAATATGTTCTTGATCACAAATGGTCCTTCGTATGTGGGATTCCATTTTCCCCTGGGATCACCTTGTGGCAGGATAATGCGCTTGATTACTAGGTCACCAACTTTATATTCCTGACGTCTGACCTTTTTGTTAAAAGCTTTGATCATACGTTTTTGGTACATCTGACCATGACAAACAGCCACTAGCCTTTTCTCGTCAATTAGGTTCAATTGGTCAAGTCGAGTCTGAACCCATTTGTCTTCATTCAAACTCGTATCCTTCATGATTCTCAAGGAAGGGATCTGGACTTCAATGGGTAGGAAAACTTCCATACTGTATACCAGAGAGAAAGGAGTTTCCCCTGTTGACGTGCGTACCGAGGTACATTAACCATGAAGAGAGAATGGTAACATCTCGTGCCAATCTTTGTATGTCACTGCCATCTTCTGTATGATCTTCTTGATGTTTTTATTGGCGGACTCTACAACGCCATTATCTTCGGCCGGTAAGGAAAAGAGTTATGATGCTGAATCTTAAATTGTGTGCAGAGTTCGGTGATCATAGTATTATTGATATTGGTACCATTATTTGTGATGATTCTTTCTGGAATACCATAACGACAGATAAGGTTGTGCCTGATGAACCGGGCCACGACATTCTTAGTAACAGAAGCAAATGAAGCTGCCTCGACCCACTTTGTGAAATAATCAATGGCAACCAGGATGAAGCGGTTCCCATTAGAAGCGATAGGTCTAATCTCTCCGATCATATCAATGCCCCACATTGAGAAAGGCCAGGGAGCAGTCAAGACATTCAAGGGAACCAGACGCACATGTACTTTATTGGTATAGATCTGGAATTTGTGACAAGTTCGGGAATGTTGATAACAGTCGGCTTCCATAGTGGACAAGTAGTCTCCTACCCTCAGAATCTTCTTAGCCATTGTGTGCCCACTAGAATGGGTGCCCAAGGTACCTTCGTGCATATCTGCCATAATCTTCTCTGCTTCACTCTTGTCTACACACTGAAGCAAAGTAGAATCGTGGTTGTGTTTGTAGAGGATTCCGTTATTGAGGAAAAACTTGGCAGAGAACCTTCTTAGGATCTTCTTATCATTAACGGAAGCTCCCTCATGATATTCTTGGGCTTCGAGGTATCTCTTCACTTCGTGGAACAAAGGTTTGTTAACTAATTCTTGAGTATCAACCTCATAACAGTATGCAGGTTCGTACAATCTCTCAATTGTGATCTTAGGAGCTTCATTATCCCATCAAACTTTAGACATGGATGACATAGTAGCTAGCGCGTCCGCTAATTGATTTTCTTCTCGTGGAAAATGCTCAAAGGTAATTTCTTCAAAGTGTGGAATCAGTGTCAACACATGCTCTTGGTAAGGGATAAGATTAGGATGCTTCGTGTCCCATTCTCCTCTGATTTGACTCATTACCAGGGCTAAGTCTCCAAATACACTCAAGAATTTGATTCTCAATTCGATAGCAGCTTTGAGACTCATAATGCATGCTTCATATTCAGCCATATTGTTGGTACATCTAAAACATATACTAGTAGTGAAAGGAGTATGGCAACCTTCGGGAGATATTATCATAGCACCAATTCCATTTCCCAGAGAGTTGGAAGCTCCGTCAAAAAACATAGTCCATCGGGAACCTTTTTCAGGTCCTTCATTCGGTCCAGGTTCTTCACAATCAGTCATTAACATGATGTTCTCGTCCGAGAATTTAAAACTCATGGATTGATAGTCGTCCACAGCCTGGTGAGTAAAATGAGAAGCTAGTAAAACTTCCTTTTATTGCTTTTTGGGTAGTGTACTGAATGTCATATTCGGTCAGGACCATTTTCCATCTTGCTATTCTTCCAAAGATAGCGGGCTTCTAGAATGTGTATTTGATAGGGTCTATTTTAGATATCAATAAATTAGTATGGGTCAACATATACTATCTTAGTCGGTGAGCAGCCCATGCCAAAGTGCAACAAGTTTTCTTGAGCAGTGAATATTTTGTTTCAGAGTCGGTAAACTTTTTGCTAAGGTAGTATATTGCATGCTCTTCTCGACCAGACTCGTCATGTTGTCCCAGCACACACCCCATTGAATTTTCTAATATTGTTAAGTACATGATCAGAGGTCTTCATTCAACCGGAGACATCAAAATGGGAGGTTCTTGAAGATACTCCTTGATTCTATTAAAGGCAGTCTGGAAGTCGTCATTCCACTTTAATACCTGATCTTTCTTTATTAACTTGAAGATTGGCTCACAATTAGCGGTTAGGTGGAAAATCAATCTGGAAATGTAGTTTAGACGTCCCAAGAATCCCCTAACCTCCTTCTCGGTGTAGGGAGTTGGCATCTCTTTAATAGATTTAACCTTCGCAGGATCTACTTCGATACCTTTGCTGCTGACAACGAAACCTAGGAGCTTACCAGATCTTACTCCAAAGGTGCACTTGTTTGGATTCGGTCTTAACTTGTAATTCCTCAGTCTTAACTTGAGACCTGGCTATCATATCGTCGATGTAGACCTTTATCTCGCGATGGACCATATCGTGAAACAAGGCTACCATAACACGCTGATAGGTTGCCCCAGCATTCCTCAACCCAAACGGCACAACTTTGTAGAAGAAGGTGCCCCACTGCGTGACGAAAGTTGTTTTCTCCATCTCTTCAGGTGCCATTTTAATCTCATTATACCTGGAGAAATCGTCCATGAAGGAGAATATCTTATGTTATGCAGTGTTGTCAACCAGAACATCAATATGGGGAAGCGGAAAGTCATCCTTGGGGCTCTCCCTATTCAAATCTCTGTAATCCACACACATACGCACCTTGCCGTCCTTTTTAGGTACCGATACCACGTTTGCAACCTGTGATCGGTGGGAATGAGAACTGACTGTTTTTGGAATGCTGGTTCGTGTTTGCGTTTGTTTTCGCAAAGTGTCGCGGTAAGCAAGAGTCGCCACCGTCTTTTATTTTATCCAACAAGGAAAGGACAAAAGCACAGAAAAATTCCTTTTCGAGATTGTTTCTCGGGTTCGGGAGGTAGATTATAGAAAGGGAAGGTGTTAGCACCCTTTCTATCTGTGGTTATCCACGGGCTCTTAGATACTTGCTCACTATGTTTTCAAAAGTTTGCTTTTCTTCATGTTTGTGGGTTTTGAAAAGAGTTTTTGTTTGAAACTTCGATTTAACTCTTGCTTCTATCCTCAAGAGTGTAATGAAGTGTTTTGAAAACTTTATTCGAAAAGTGTAAGTGTGAAAAGTTTTGTTTTGTTTTTAAAATGAGCAAGTACTTAAGAACCTCTACCTACTCAAAAAGGAATTAAAATGTGCAAATGTCCTTTAGACATCGCTATCCCACTATTGAGGAGTAGGTAGCACCATCGTTGGAGTTTTCGGGTCAAATCGATTTAAGGGACGTGTGGTCACTAAAGCAACGTTAGGACGCCTTAGCGGTAACTCTAATGTCTTAGATCATTTTTCCGAGGCAACCGTTTCGAGGCAACTTATGATCTTTGGACAAGAGAGCGACCTTTAAAACATCCTATACTTAATGACCACATTAGAGGCAACCAAGTGAGGTGTACCCTAGGAGTGGCATGTGCAAGTGTGTCAATTTTCAATTATATTATCTTTGTATTTTTAGGTGTTCTACCATTTGTTTTTAGATCTTGTCATACAATCCTAGTTAGCATACATCTAAGCAGTTAATATATATACAGGAATTTAAAGTGCGGAAATTGTAAATCCTACGCTATTACAAGGCTTCGGGGAGGGGGATTATTTACATATCCAAAAATTGGGTAAATAAAAGCAGTAAAGTAAAAGTCTTAGTTAAGCTATTACATCCCAATAGGCAGTTACAATAAAATAAACGCGCGCGAATCTGAAAATAAACTCTAAGAAAAAAGTCCTAAGAAATAAATCTTTTTGTTGTTTTATTTTATTTTTGGGAAAATGCTAAATGTTCAATTAAGTCAAATTTAATTAATTAAAAAAACTGATTAAAATTAACTCTAAAACATACCTAATATTTTTTGCGTTTTTTGTTTATGAAAAGGATTGAATTCAAATAAATCCTAAGTCTACTGATTTTAAAATTGAAGAAAATAAGTTAAAATAATCAACTAAATTAAATCCTAATTCCAAGTTATTTATTTTTATGATTTTTATGTTGATTAAAAAAAACAAACTAAAAGAAATAAACAAAAACAAAGTAAATAAAGTACAAATGGGCCAGGCAGCAAAACAAGAAAAAAAAAATATAATTCTGGAGGTCTGGGTCGAAAGAGGTGCAGGCTATCTTTCGACCCAGTGAAGAGTCTTGATCGAAGGTGCATGAGGGGATGCACTTTGAGGGTATTCGATCTGGACATGTCATCCTTCGATCTGGAAGTCCTGGGTCCAGTTCGAAGTTAAGCTGCTGAGCTTCGAAACTCTGAACAGGATCTTGAGAATATATTTCCTACAAAAAACGAAACACATGTTAAAGGTCCAGGGGGGATTTTACCCCCTGGTTCGAATCTCCCCCTTATTCGCACCTGCTGAATCTGGGTCTGGGTTTGTTTTATCCTGGGATTCGAAGGAGAAACTCAGATTGTGCCCAAGCAATGGCACAATCTCATCTCTGCGCTGTAGCTTATATGTAGCACATTAAATCATTCACAAATAGCAGTAATAACATGAATATGCAATCAAAATGAATTTAAAAATGAGTTTGAGATTAGATTTTTTTACCAAACAGAGGTGCTTCGATATGTAGTTCTGAGGGTGGAGGTGTTCGCTGGGTGGCAGCTTTGGCTTGTGCAAGGATTGGGTATGGCTTCCTGGAAGTGCTGATGACTTTTGGGCAGCGTATCTCCAAGTTCTCTATTTTTCTGTGTGTTTTCGTGTGTTCTGTTTTCCTGCAGAGTTTTTGTGTGTTGTAATGTGTATGCTGGCCCTGTATTTATAGGGGTGTGAGGGTGCAGTAATGGCAAGAGACAACCATTAAACAGGCCATTAAATGCCACGAGACAAGAAACGGACACATTAAAAGTTTTCCTTTTTTTGAAGCATTCGTGTCTCTTGAATGAACCTGGACACTTTTGAATTGAGCGCCCTCTTGATGACCTCCTTTGAATGGCCCTTGTCCAAAGATCAATCGAAGGGTACTAATTAAAATTCCAATCGAAAGGCTTTGTCAACAGGCCAATCGAAAGGTGTTGTTCATGATAATCGAAGGACATGGCTAACATGCCTGTCGAAGCTTCCTTGACATAATGTCAATCGAAGTGCTTGTCCATAATGCCAATCGAAATGTTCCTTCAAAATACTAATCGAAGTGCTCCTTCAGAATTCCAATCGAAATGCTCCTTCAAAATGCCAATCGAAATGCTCCTTCAGAATGCCAATCAAAATGCTCCTTCAGAATACCAATCGAAATGCCCCTTCAGAATGCCAATCGAAATGCTCCTTCAGAATGCCAATCGAAATGACTTAAAGCACCACTCAAAAATTTTCTTTTTCCTTAGGCAAGGGTTTGTGATCAACCATGCAGGGGGAAGACTTTGGAAAACATGAGAGGAAAAATTTTGGGGTGCAACAGTTGCCCCTGTTCAATTTTCTTAAACCTAAGGATATAGATTGGCTTTCTAGCCTTTCGTGATCCGAAGGTGGAAGATAATTGAACACTAGAGTGCCCAGAAATTTGCACTTGCATGGTGTGGTATCAGCATTGTAATGTCGGGAATGGGCTTACAGATGCCATTTGGAGATTGTTGGTAGGAGGATGGGCTTATAGATGCCATTTGGAGATTGTTGGTAGGAGGATGGGCTTATAGATGCCATCTGCAGGAGTGTCGATCACATAAGAGATTCCTTAGCGAGAATTTGCATACCTGTTGTTGTAGAAGATTCCGCTGGGGAAGTCTAACTTTGGAGGTGAACTGCATATCTGGACTGAGAAGGAACCTGGGTAAGGTTACTTCATGATGAGTCCATGTAAAACTCCATCTGGAAAGGAGGAACCTATGTAGGGTTTCCTGATGATGAATCCATGTAAAACTACATCTTGGAAATAGAGGGAACCGGTGTAGGGTTGCCTGATGATGAGTCCGTGTAAAACTGCATCTTGGAAAGAGAGAGAACCTGTGTAGGGTCTCCTGATGATGAGTCTGTGTAAAACTTTATCTGGAAAGGAGGAACCTGTGTAGGGTCGCCTGATGAGGAGTTCGTGTAAAACTTCATCTTTGGAAAGAGAGAACCTGTGTAGGGTTTCTTGACGACGAGTCCGTGTAAAACTGCATCTTGAAAAGAGGAATCAGTGTAGGGTTTCCTGATGACGAGTCCGTGTAAAACTTCATCTTTTAAAAGAGAGAACCTGTGTAGGGTTTCTTGATGACGAGTCCGTGTAAAACTACATCTTGAAGAGAGGGAACCGTTGTAGGGTTGCCTGATGAGGAGTCCGTGTAAAACTGCATCTTGGAAAGAGAGGGAACCGGTGTAGGGTTGCCTGATGATGAGTCTGTGTAAAACTGCATCTTGGAAAGAGAGAGAACCTGTGTAGGGTCTCCTGATGATGAGTCCGTGTAAAACTTTATCTGGAAAGGAGGAACCTGTGTCGGGTCGCCTGATGAGGAGTCCGTGTAAAACTTCATCTTTGGAAAGAGAGAACCTGTGTAGGGTTTCTTGACGACGAGTCCGTGTAAAACTGCATCTTGAAAGGAGGAACCGGTGTAGGGTTTCCTGATGACGAGTCCGTGTAAAACTTCATCTTTGGAAAGAGAGAACCTGTGTAGGGTTTCTTGACAACGAGTCCGTGTAAAACTTCATCTTTGGAAAGAGAGAACCTGTGTAGGGTTTCTTGACAACGAGTCCGTGTAAAACTGCATCTTGAAGAGAGGGAACCGGTGTAGGGTTTCCTGATGAGGAGTCCGTGTAAATCTTCATCTTTGGAAAGAGAGAACATGTTTAGGGTTTCTTGACGACGAGTCCGTGTAAAACTGCATCTGAAATTTCCTGAGAAGGAACATGTGTAGGGTTTCTTGATGACGAGTCCGTGTAAAACTGCATCTGAAATTTCCTGAGAAGGAACCTGTGTAGGGTTGCCTGATGATGAGTCCGTGTAAAACTTCATCTGAAATTTCCTGAGAAGGAACCTGTATAGGGTTGCCTGATGATGAGTCCGTGTAAAACTTCATCTGGAAAGGAGGAACCTGTGTAGGGTTGCCTGATGATGAGTCCATGTAAAACTGCATCTTGGAAAGAGAGGGAATCGGTGTAGGGTTGTCTGATGATGAGTCCGTGTAAAACTTCATCTGGAAAGGAGGAACCTGTGTAGGGTTGCCTGATGATGAATCCGTGTAAAAATGCATCTTGGAAAGAGAGGGAACCGGTGTAGGGTTGCTTGATGACGAGTCCGTGTAAAACTGCATCTTGGAAAGAGAAGTAACCGGTGTAGGGTTACTTCGGGCTAAGTTCGTGTAAAACTTCTGGAGGAACCTGGGTAAGGTTACTTTGTGATAAGTTCGTGTAAAACTTCAGGATGAACCGGGGTAAGGTTACTTTGTGATAAGTTCGTGTAAAACTTCAGGATGAACCGGGGTAACGTTACTTTGGGATGAGTTCGTGTAAAACTTCATTCATAAATATATGATAAAGGACCCGTGTAGGATTTTTCAGGATAGACCCGTGTGAAGTCTATTTAGTTCCCGGAGTTAATCTTGAATTTGCTGGAAGTTGTTGATGATAACCATCTTTCCTGAAAAGGTACATGATTAATCGTATATGATGCATGACATGCATTGTATGATGATGTTCTCAAAATAAATGAGATTATGTTGTATGCAATATGTATGCGCACGTCATGATGTATGAACATGAAATGCTATTGTGATACGTCCGAGTTTGGGAAAATAAATCCCTGACTGCTGTTGGAGAATAAAGAGCTTCACTCGCTGGAGATAACGACCGAAGATGATTGGGAGAATAATCCTGCAAGAGAGAATAACTCCGCTGGGGAATGGACTGACGAGGAAATGACTCTGTGGGGAGTATATACTCTGCTAGAAGATTTACGAATTTGGAGAAATAAAACTCAGCTGGGGATGAATTACTGTTGCTGGTGACAGTGAACCCTGTTGGGGATTGAATTTCTGTCTATGAAAGGAATGAACTCCGCTGGGGATAGAAAGAACTTCGCTGGGGATGATCTTCCAGAGTCTACTGGGGAAGAGGAGTTGTGGTCCTTTGACTTGTAGTAGTCGGAGAGGCAACCCAAGCTGGGGAATCCTGGTGTTGTTGGGGAAATAAACTCTGTCGTCAGTCCGCTAGAGAGGTGACATCTTCGTTGGGGGAAGTCCTCGAGGATTCTTGAGGTTGATTCAGTTGGGGAAAGGTTTTCAGAGATTAAACTCTTGCTGGGGAATCATCCTATGAGAAGGATTTTGGGGAGATTTTTCACTTCCCCTAGTAGCAAATGTTTGTGACATTGCCAGAAAATGTTTAATTGTATGTAACCCTTCACTGAGATTGATGTTCAATGCCCCAAGTGACGGAGATGGAGACTTGCCCCTGGTTACTCTGTACTTCTTCAGAGATTTCTTGAAATCTTGACTGGACTGCCCCAGGTGTGCTGGATAGTGACATGTCAAGTCCCCTTATTGATAGGAGATTTGTCAAATGAAGTGTCATCCTTTTTGAAGTGATTTTGTTCACTGAGAGGGCTTTCGTTCATCGGATATTCGTTGTGTGAATTTCTCCGCTGTCAAACAAATAGCCAAATACAAACAGTGATATTCAAATAATGCAAAGTTTATGCTTGTCTCTAAGTTTTGAAAAATGCATTTTTTAGCAGAAAACTTTTTATAAGACAAATTCAACACAAGATTTAGGACAAAGCCTTACAGGAGTCAGGATACCTTTTGTAACAGTATGCTTTCGAACTAACCCATGCTTCAATTAGGACTTTTGAAGGGTTGTAACGTGGCTTGGTTCACGACTTAAGAAACAAAGGATAAAGGCTCAAAGTATATTTGTACCCACCCGCTCTTCGTGATGTTCTTCAATCCTAAACTCAGTTAATTGTGCATTTGAACTCCAAATGAGTCTGGAATGAAGTTTTTGGTGATGGTTCACACAATTTGAATTTGTTGGAAGGCAGTCATTTTTGCAACATTTTATGTTGTTGAGGATTTTTAGCGACCTCGTTCTTTTGATTTGTTATCCCTAACTTTTGCCTGACTGTTTCTGTTTTCGAGATTACAGTCAGCGGGATGCCCCCAGCTTTCTTAAGCCTCCTTTATAGGTTTTGGCTTAGTGGGATTTTCTCTTTTGAGAGATTGATTGCCTATGAGATAAGGAACCATCACTGTCTTTTGATTCCAGAGGAATGCTTTTGATGTCGTTCGTTGTATTATGAACTGAGAGTTTTGCAACTTCAATGCGCATCTTTTTTGAATTAACTGAGAGACTACCCTGCCCCAGGTTTAAATTAAAGGTTTCAGTTTGTGTTTAAAACAGAAAACTCCTACTTCTTTGGCTCGAAGGGGTTGACTAGGGATTATCTTCCTTATAACTTCAGTGTTTAGGATTTGAAAGAAATGCCTGTACATCGTCAGCAAGGTCTGTCCAAAAGCATACTGTATGAGATTATGGCATTGTTTCGTCATCCTCCCTCTAAAGGCTTGTAACTTTTAGCAAGAGTTGAATGTCATAAGGAGAGTAAGAAGCATAGTTTAAATGTAATGAAAGGATGAATTCAAGACAAACATATGCAATGTATTAATGAAACAGAGTTTGACATTAATAGATAATTGTTTGAATAACAAAAGAAATTACACTTGAAAATTCAAATGAACAAAAGGCCCTCTCTTGTCACTTCAAATGGTGAGCCTTGGAGGGATGGTAGAAGAACTCAACCTGACCATCTTGTGTGAATTCTAATGCTCCTTCATCAATCAGGTCTTGAATTTTGTTTCTCAACGCCCAACAGATGTTAGTATCATGCCCCGGGCTGTCAGAGTGGTATGCACACCTTTCATTGGGATGATAGGTAGGAGCGGAAGTATTTGGGTTCTGGGGAGGAGCCTTTAATGTAATCAGCTCTGCCTTCAACATGTGTTGTAGCGCTTGAGTCAGTGACATGTTGATCTTGGTAAATTGCCTCCTGGGCATGTTTGGCTTATTTTGATCAACCTGTTGTTTTTGGTGAGGTTGTTGTTGGACCCTTGAGGTAGTAGAAACTTGGAGAGGTCCATTCTTCACCATACCAAACTCTTGTCTTCTTGGAGGCTGATTAATGATTTGATCCTCGATTTTGACTGTTTGCTTCATGTTGTTGTATCTGTCTTGATGAAGCTGGCTGATAATGGTTCTCAGCTCTTCTTGTTCCCGAGCTAAGCCTTGGATAAGGGCCATCTGCCCCAGCATCTGGGTTTTCATTGCATCTACCTCAGCTTGCAGATGTTTCAGCCGTTCGTCCTTATTGTCTTCAGGACTTTCCTTGACCAAATTCCCCATGAGGAGTGTTCTCAATTCTTCTTGCCCCTTGGATAGGTTTAGGAAGATTTCCCTGAACTGAGTCTCTTGAGTATAAAGATCTTGGTTGTCTATTTGGAAAGCCATTGCTGAAATAAACAGCGAGAACATGAGAGACTTGTACTGGGAGACCTGTTATGCAATGATATGTATGATATATGTATGCAATGTTTTCAAGGATCTCGCGGGGTAAACAAGAAACTGTTAGAATCTGAATCTGGTAGCTTGATTGAAGGAACTTCATGTTGCTGAGAGTCCTTCTTCAAGAGTCAGGCTCACCATATCGAGTGGGTCATAGCCCCTGACTCAAGTTATCATGCTTGATTTCTAGACAACCTTGGCTAGAGGAAAATAAATCCCCTTTGCCCCTTGCTAGACTTTTGATTTACCATAACCTGCATCACAAGCCTTTGAGATCCTTGAAATGGTTAAGGAAATGTTAAGGCATGATGTTATGATGTATATGCTATGCATTTAAAAAATGTGAGGTGATGTAAGTAAACCCTGCAATAAGTCCAAATTATTGGATAAGGACTGTAAACAAAACCTGCAAGGAACTCATGTTGTCAGATAACAAGAATGTGCAAGTAGTTCAAGTTTGAAGGCACATAAGTCACACAAACAACCTTAAGTTTAGGCTGGCATGGAGTTCCATAGGTAAGTACCCTCTTGAGTGTAGTTGGCTCAAAAACCTGTCCTATAAATAGTAACCTGGTTCTAAGGAGCTCAATATCATTGGATTGTTTTCTATGTTCATTGTTTTGGTTTAGCCACTGAACTAGCGACCAAAATATTCCAAGAAAACAATCCTCAATGAGTGTAGTATCGAGTATCTACCATCTTCGGACTGCACCAAAGTCGGTCATCTCACTACCCCTAAAAAGGCCAAGATGGTCAAGTAAGGTTCTAAGGTCAATTGATGCTTCACGACACCACGTGGAGGCCCCGTACTCTCCTTGACTTAACTCAAGGGTTACCGGTACCAACCAAAGTGCCACATCAACGTAGCTACTGTTTCAACCATGTCGGTATACCCCGCACAGTTCCCTCACAATTTATTGCTACTTACCTAAAGGGTATCCCCAGATCCGGGTTAGGATCTATAGAACTCCGGTACAAGCCCACAAAATTAAAGCATACAAAGCATACAATTGAAAACACAAGTGATCTAATCCTAAGGTATACCTCACTTATTTATTCCCCAGAAGAGTCGTCAGTTCTGTGATCGGTGGGAATGAGAACCGACTGTTTTTGGAATGCTGGTTCGCGTTTGCGTTTGTTTTCGCAAAGTGTCGCGGTAAGCAAGAGTCACCACCGTCTTTTATTTTATCCAACGAGGAAAGGACAAAAGCACAGAAAAATTCCTTTTCGAGATTGTTTCTCGGGTTCGGGAGGTAGATTATAGAAAGGGAAGGTGTTAGCACCCTTTCTATCTGTGGTTATCCACGGGCTCTTAGGTACTTGCTCACTATGTTTTCAAAAGTTTGCTTTTCTTCATGTTTCGGGGTTTTGAAAAGAGTTTTTGTTTGAAACTTCGATTTAACTCTTGCTTCTGTCCTCAAGAGTGTAATGAAGTGTTTTGAAAACTTTATTCGAAAAGTGTAAGTGTGAAAAGTTTTGTTTTGTTTTTAAAATGAGCAAGTTCTTAAGAACCTCTACCTACTCAAAAAGGAATTAAAATGTGCAAATGTCCTTTAGACAGCGCTATCCCACTATTGAGGAGTAGGTAGCACCGTCGTTGGAGTTTTCGGGTCAATTCAATTTAAGGGACGTGTGGTCACTAAAGCAACGTTAGGACGCCTTAGCGGTAACTCTAATGTCTTAGATCATTTTTCCGAGGCAACCGTTTCGAGGAAACTTATGATCTTTGGACAAGAGAGCGACCTTTAAAACATCCTATACTTAATGACCACATTCGAGGCAACCAAGTGAGGTGTACCCTAGGAGTGGCATGTGCAAGTGTGTCAATTTTCAATTATATTATCTTTGTATTTTTAGGTGTTCTACCATTTGTTTTTAGATCTTGTCATACAATCCTAGTTAGCATACATCTAAGCAGTTAATATATATACAGGAATTTAAAGTGCGGAAATTGTAAATCCTACGCTATTACAAGGCTTCGGGGAGGGGGATTATTTACATATCCAAAAATTGGGGAAATAAAAGCAGTAAAGTAAAAGTCTTAGTTAAGCTATTACATCTCAGTAGGCAGTTACAATAAAATAAACGTGCGCGAATCTGAAAATAAACTCTAAGAAAAAAGTCCTAAGAAATAAATCTTTTTGTTGTTTTATTTTATTTTTGGGAAAATGCTAAATTTTCAATTAAGTCAAATTTAATTAATTAAAAAAACTTATTAAAATTAACTCTAAAACATACCTAATATTTTTTGCATTTTTTGTTTATGAAAAGGATTGAATTCAAATAAATCCTAAGTCTTCTGATTTTAAAATTGAAGAAAATAAGTTAAAATAATTAACTAAATTAAATCCTAATTCCAAGTTATTTATTTTTATGATTTTTATGTTGATTAAAAAAAAACTAAAAGAAATAAACAAAAACAAAGTAAACAAAGTACAAATGGGCCAGGCAGCAAAACAAGAAAAAAAAATATAATTCTGGAGGTCTGGGTCGAAAGAGGTGCAGGCTGTCTTTCGACCCAGTGAAGAGTCTTGATCGAAGGTGCATGAGGGGCTGCACTTTGAGGGTATTCGATCTGGACATGTCATCCTTCGATCTGGAAGTCCTGGGTCCAGTTCGAAGCTAAGCTGCTGAGCTTCGAAACTCTGAACAGGATCTTGAGAATATATTTCCTGCAAAAAACGAAACACATGTTAAAGGTCCAGGGGGGATTTTACCCCCCTGGTTCGAATCTCCCCCTTATTCGCACCTGCTGAATCTGGGTCTGGGTTTGTTTTATCCTGGGATTCGAGGGAGAAACTCAGATTGTGCCCAAGCAATGGCACAATCTCATCTCTGCGCTGTAGCTTATATGTAGCACATTAAATCATTCACAAATAGCAGTAATAACATGAATATGCAATCAAAATGAATTTAAAAATGAGTTTGAGATTAGATTTTTTTACCAAACAGAGGTGCTTCGATATGTAGTTCTGAGGGTGGAGGTGTTCGCTGGGTGGCAGCTTTGGCTTGTGCAAGGATTGGGTATGGCTTCCTGGAAGTGCTGATGACTTTTGGGCAGCGTATCTCCAAGTTCTCTATTTTTCTGTGTGTTTTCATGTGTTCTGTTTTCCTGCAGAGTTTTTGTTTGTTGTAATGTGTATGCTGGCCCTGTATTTATAGGGGTGTGAGGGTGCAGTAATGGCAAGAGACAACCATTAAACAGGCCATTAAATGCCATGAGACAAGAAACGGACACATTAAAAGTTTTCCTTTTTTTGAAGCATTCATGTCTCTTGAATGAACCTGGACACTTTTGAATTGAGCGCCCTCTTAATGACCTCCTTCGAATGGCCCTTGTCCAAAGATCAATCGAAGGGTACTAATTAAAATTCCAATCGAAAGGCTTTGTCAACAGGCCAATCGAAAGGTGTTGTTCATGCTAATCGAAGGACATGGCTAACATGTCTGTCGAAGCTGCCTTGACATAATTCCAATCGAAGTGCTTGTCCATAATGCCAATCTAAATGTTCCTTCAGAATACCAATTGAAGTTCTCCTTAAGAATACCAATCGAAATGCTCCTTCAAAATGCCAATCGAAATGCTCCTTCAAAATTCCAATCGAAATGCTCCTTCAGAATGCCAATCGAAATGCCCCTTCAGAATGCCAATTGAAATGCTCCTTCAGAATGCCAATCGAAATGACTTAAAGCACCACTCAAAAATTTTCTTTTTCCTTAGGCAAGGGTTTGTGATTAACCATGCAGGGGGGAGACTTTGGAAAACATGAGAGGGCAAATTTTGGGGTGCAACACAACCCATTGTGGATAAGAAGTAACATCTAAGAACCTGGTGTTGAACTCTTTCATAACTTCAGCCTTGAACTTTTCTGACATCTCAGGCCGCATATGACGAACCTTTTGCTTCACTAGAGGATAGTCTTCTTTCGTTGATAGACGATGAACCACAATATCAGTGTCCAACCCCGACATGTCTTCGTATGACCAGGAAAATATCTCAATATAGTCATGTAACATCTGGATTAACCGCTCTTTGACACTATGCTCCAAGTTTGCACCTATCTTGACTTCCTTCTTATCCTCTTCAGTACCAAAGTTTACAGTCTCGACTTGCTCTTCATGAGGCTGTATTGCTCTTTCCTCCTGTTGTAACAGTCTAGCAAGTTCTCCTGGTACTTCATAATCTTCTTCGCCTTTGTCCTCAGCTTGGTAGATCAGATTTTCAAAGTCATAACTAGAAATAGCAGAATTGTTATCAATGGGATCCAGAGTGGATGTGGATCTGTAGTTTAATATGTGGGTGTGTGTAAGAGAGCATATCTATTTTGATAAAGTAAGAGCAGAAAAGAAAAACAAAGAGCGTAAAATTTGTATGCAAAATGTCCAATGATTTATTTATGACATATGAAAGTGAAATGATAACCCTCACAAATAAACCATTGTGCCTCGGGTAAGACATAAGGCTTTAGAGTTTAAATTGTTCAAATATTACATATCCCAAAAAAACAAAAAGACAATTACTCCTGGATGAAAGTAATGGGAACAAGGTCTCTAGCCGTCCAATTGTTGAGTCCACCGTTAGTAGTAGGGAACATCCAATTGTCCAGGTCACAGTCATTGTCAGCGTCTTCTACTGCATTGACTCCACGGTTGCTGATGTGTAGTGGTGGTCCTCCGGCGCGAGCACGACAGACGGCTTTTTAAGCTCCTGAAGTGAAACCCAAACCAAATTTGTCAGACTTATAGGGGATGTCAGGTAGTTGGCCCCATATAGTGCACCCACCTTCTTCGATTACAGCCCATCATCTTCTAGAGAAGCCATCTTCGGTGGAGGTCTGGTAATCTCTGGAACAGCGGTAACAACTTTGGTAACAACAATTGTCTGAGGAACCTCTTCAATATTCTGGCAGGGGGTCTCGATGAACTTGTCGTCCATCTCGACATAACTGAAAGAGTTCATATGGCTCACCATATACTCTTCTTCGCCACGGATTGTAACAATATTTCCATTAACTTAATACTTTAACATCTGATGCAAGGTGGAAGTGACAATGTCGGCCCCATGAATCCAAGGGCATCCCAACAAACATGAGTACGACGGGCGAATGTCCATCACATAGAAAGTGGAGCCAAAAGTTTGAGAACCGAATTTAATAGGAATGTCCACCTCCCTGTGTACCATTATTTTAGAACCATCAAAAGCCCTCACCACAATGTTCCTGGGCTTCAAAGTTAGTCCTTCACAATCCAATCTGTCTAAAGCACCCTTGGATAGAACATTTAGCGACGAACCCGTATCGACTAGGACATGAGCCAGGGTACTTCCCCGACACTCAATAGAGACATGCAGGGCATCATTATACTTTCTTCCTTTGGACGTAAAATCATCATCAGAGAAATCGAGTCCATTGTCAGCAGTCAGACTAGAAACACAGTTCTCAAATTGGTTGGCAGAATTCTCTTGTGGCACATGAGCAGACTTCAGGAACTTCACCAAAGCCTTAGCATGGGCTTCAGAGCATAACAATAAGGCTAGCATTGAAATTTTTGAAGGGGTCTTCCCCAATTGTTCCACACATTGTAGTCACTTTTCCGTATGATTTTCAGTATCTCCTCCCTTTCTTTTTTAGAGGCTTCAGGAATGGTTTCGATAGATGCCTCCATCTGGGCAGGCTCAACCATTACTTCTTTGCCTTGAGTCTCAGCTGACTCAGTAGCAGGAATAACAACATGAGTGACAGTAGGAGTAGCAACAGGATCAACAATAGGAACATTAGCAGGAACAACCAAAGGAGCGGCAATAGTCTTTGGAGAGATCTCAGGAGAGAAAACCCTTCCGCTTCTGGTAATTTTACTGGTCCCAATAATGTTGTCGATGTTAGGATCAATATCTTCAGTAACTTCATTCTTAATGGCCAGGAGGTCCTGCTTGACACCATGATAATAAACGTCATCTCCATAGTTCCAAGGAACAGCTTTGTCGGAGGAATATGGTATGGGTCCTGGAAAGGTGATAATTAAAGGAGCAACATTAGGAGTGGATGTAATCCTAACAGGTCTTTTGGAGGAGACCTAGGAGGATTGTCGGAAATGGTAATAATTGACACATCTTCACATCTTGTATCTTTCATAGCGGGAGTCTTCTCAAACATAATTTCCTTGTTGTTCATCAGGCATTAGACACCTATCTTCAACAACAAACAATCATTGGGCATAGAAGCACACTGGTGGTAACCTTCACCACATCCCAGAAATAAACCGGCTTGTAAGAGATTATTCTTAACAGTTGGCAGAGGGGTAGTCAAATCATCCACAGAAGAAACGAATAGAACATCATAAACATCATTAATACCATGGCCATGCTTGGGCATTGGTGCAGTTATCACATTAGGGGTTTCAGGAGGGTCAAATTCAATCTCCTTTTCCTCAATAAGATCCTGAACTTTACTCTTCAGAGCCGAACAATCATTTGTATCATACCCTGGACTGTTGGAGTGGTAGGCACACCGAGCATTTGGATTATAACGGGGAGATATAGTGTTTGGATTTTGAGGAGGCTCCCTTAGAGTGACCAAGCTAGCTTTCATTAGATGTTGCAATACTTAAGATAAGGGCATGTTGAGTCTGGTGAATTGTCTTCTAGGCGCGTCCTGTCCGCACTGATTATTTTTTCGTTGAGTCGACACAAGGTTGGAGATCATTACAGATCCTACCGTTGGACAGCATTCGGCTTTACCTTGATTTCTCTAGCCATAAGAAGCACTAACTTCCTTCTTCTCACTGAAAGGCTTCTTTACAGCACTCGAAGATGCAACCCCTTGAATTTTTCCATTTCTGATGCCAGCTTCAACTCTCTCACCTGTCAATATCAACTCGGTGAACCCAGCTAAAGAGCTTTCGATCAAATGGTTAAAAAATGGGCCTGACAAAGTACCCAAGAACATATCTACCAACTCTCTATTAGACATGGGAGGCTGGACTCTTCCTGCAAGATCTCTCCATTTCTGGGCATAATCTTTGAATCCCTCACTGGAACCCATAGACATGCTTTGAAGTTGTGTACGGTTTGGAGCGAGGTCAGCATTGTATTGGTACTGCCTGTAGAAAGCAGTAGCCAGATCCTCCCAGTTTTGGATGTTGGTTCCCTCCAGCTGGTAGAACCATTCCAATTGAGTTCCCGATGAACTTTCCTGGAAGAAATGCACCCACAAATTCCTATCAGCGGTGTGAGGTTGGATCTTCCTGACATAAGACCTCAGATGCAGCTTAGGACATGAAACTCTGTCATACTTAGCAAATACAGGAACCTTGAACTTCGGAGGAATAACCACTCCAAAAACCAACCCTAACTCTTCAAAATCTAGACCAGGTACTCTCTGAATTTCAATTTCGTTGAGACGATCCTTCAGTTGTTTATATTTGTCATTAGCAGGGGGATATTGTTCTTCAGCCTAGTCAGCCTCTTCTTCATCGGACCCTGGACTGTGGTCCTCTTCTTTTGTCTTCTCTTCCTGATTGTCCCCCTCATTTGACGGAGTTGCGAATTCTAGAGCTCGCTTTGCTGGTTCTCTGAATCTCCTTCACATATTCAGGACACCCACTGATTTCTTTGTCTTTTTCTTCCTGTCTTTGAGAATGAGAGTCTTCAAGTCTTCTTGTCCCTTAGCCAGAGCTAAGAACATCTGTTGAAATTGATAATTTTGTGTTTGAAGATCCTTAATTGTTTGTTCGATATCCATCTTACTGAAATAAATAGTAGAAAGATAAGGAGATCTGTTATGGAAAGCCTGTTTATGTTATGATGCATGAAAGTGCGTATGCAAATGATTTCAAGGACTTAGAAGATTTAAATTTGTTTAGACAAAAGGGAACAAAAATTAATCGTATTAATAAGTTCAAATTGATTACAACATGCCTCTTGGGCTTACATTGAAACAAAAGAAACATAATGAACTAAAATACAATAATAATGACTCAAATTTCCTATGGATGCTTCCTCTTTGGAGAAATATAGGCATTCAGGCTCCTCTCCTCATGAAGTTGTCTTGTGAGCTCCAATGTCTTCTTCTCGCTTACATAAAACTGGGCTTCAAAGGTATCTCGCTCCCCCTTTAGATGAATCCAAGATCTTTGAAAATCTTCAAGAGAAGTAGGCATATCAGGATAAAGGACAGTATATGGAACATCTCCTTCGACAACAGGCTCCATGATGATAGGTAGAATGGATTCATAAGGCATCATGAGGTTTTGGGCGCGAGTTCGCACCCACTTGAGATAGAGCTCCAAAGGAATGGAGTTCTTATGCCCCAACGTCTTTCTATCAACCTTGTTAACCATGCCACAAGCCCGTATGAATCTCTGACGATAACCTTAGACATCGTTCTCGTAGTCGAATGTAATTCCTTGGACAAGTGCATCATGAGGACCACCCCTCCTAGCATACCCAAACTATCGCAAATCCAAACAAGGATTGTAGGTGATTCCTCCCCTAATGCCAAGGAGAGGGACATTAGGGAATTCCCCGCAGCGATCAATGATGGTGACGTCCTCCAAAGATTGAGGACACCAATGATATCCAAATGCGTGAGGGATATCAACCTATTAGACCATATCATGCCTTGCTCATTCTTTAAAACAGATCGAGGTAGGTGTGAAATAAACCACCTAGCTAACAGAGGAGTGCAGCACATAAGGGTCCCCCTTCTCTTCATGGCGCGAGTGTGAAGAGAGTGCAAGATGTCTCCAAGTAAGGTAGGCACCGGGTTACGAGACAGAAAAGCTTTGATCGTATTCACATCTATGAGTTGATCCAGATTGGGAAATAGTACCATCCTATAGATGAGAAGGGACAACACTTCTTCAAAGGCTTATAAATCCAGAGCATCCCAAAAATATTGAGCCTTCTCAAAAAAAAACTTGGCTAAAACCCCCTTGACACCACTCCTTGTTTCCTGATTTGCCACAACTTCAGACCGTTGTAAATGTAGAGCTCGAGAAATCTCTTCAGGTTTCGGGTCTCTTTCCATACCGTTGAAGGGTAATTAATTAAGAATAGGCACTCCCAATAACTGAGAAAACTCCTCGATGGTAGGAACCAATTGGTAATTGGGAAATGTAAAGCAATGGTTTAAAGGATCAAAGAACTGAAAGAGCACTTTCATCATGTCTTCATCAAGGCTCTAGGTAACCATATTGAGAAGTAAGCCATGTATTTTGGTAAATGGATAATACTCAGGAACCCTCGACGCTAATTCTTTGAGTTGAGGAGGCACTCTTATGAGGTTGACTTGGATAGTATTCCTGCGAGTGGAAGCCCTGTCCTACAAAACAAGACAAAGATAAATCTCTAGGTCCTTGAAATGGTTAGTGCAAAATGCAATGGTTTGATGTCATGATGTTGTGTACAAACAAATATATACACACAAAGCAAACAAGTCCTTAGTTTTAGGCTTGCATGAGGTTCATAGGTAAGTACCCTCTTAAAGTTTAGTTGGTTCAACATGTCCTATAAAGTAATCGGGTTCTACGGAATCTCAATATCACTGATCTTTCTTCATCGGGCATTGTTTCAGCGCAAGCCTCTTTATTGGCGACCGAAATATCCCGAAATTCCAATCTCAATGAGCTTAGTATCGAGTATCAACCAACTTCGGACTGCACCAAAGCTGTCTATCTCACTACTTCCTAATGGCCAAGTTGTTCAATTAAAGGTTCTAAGGTCAGTTAGTGCTTCATGACACCAAACAGTGGCCCCGTATTCTCCTTGAATAAACTCAAGGGCTACCGGTACCAACAAATGTGTCACACTAATGTAGCCATCGCTTAAACCATGTCGGTATTCCCCTCACAGTCCCCATGATCTATTGCTACTTACCTAATAATGTTCCCCGATCCGGGTATAGGATCAAAACAAAACCCAAACAAAGGACCCAAAAAATGTAAAGCAAGTAAGTCAAACAAGGAAATCAATATAAAGATGATCTAGCTCTAAGGTAACCCCACTTTTAAGTTTCTTCCCCAGTAGAGTCACCAGTTCTGTCATACGGCGAGAGAACTGACTCTGGTGTTTTATGTTTTATCACAAATGTCGCAGATAGCAAGAGTCGCCACAGACTTTTCTTTTATTCAATAAAGAAAAGGGTGAAAAGAACAGGAAAGACCTTTCGAGATTTTTTCTTGAGTTCGGGGTGTAGGTTTTGAAAAGGGAAGGGGTTAGCCCCCTTTTCATCCGTAGTTATCTACGGACTCTTAGTTGCTTGCTATATCACTTTTGAAATTGCTTTATTTAAAATGTGTGGGTTTTTTAAAGTATTTTGAAAACGCCTTTCTTTTGGAAAACTTTGTAATGATTCTCGTCTCTATAAGAATGTATACAAAGTGTTGGTTTTAAAAATAGTTCAAAGAGATGTTTGTTTTTGAAGATGTTTTGGAAGTGTAAGTGTGAAAATGGTTTTGACTTGTAAGCAAGCAAGTACGAGCATCCTACCTACTCAAAAGGTCTTTGTTCTTTTCCTCCTCCTTTAGATGTTTCTATCTTACCATTGATTGGTAAGAAGCCCTATCATTGGATGTGAAAGTGTAATACCCCAAATTTGTCCTATCCTTTTATTTTATCTGGTATATGTGTTTTTCACTTCTCATTTCATCTACACACCTTCCACCATGTCATCTAACACATCATGCATCATTCATCAATAAAGATGGCGCACTGGAATATGGAATTGGGGGTTTCTATATGGATTTAAGGACACCATTTGGTTTCTCCATCACTATTGATTAGAAGCTGGGGTTTTTATTCATTGTGAGTTTCTTCTTTCATCAAGATACAAAATCGTCTCGAGATCGAGTGTTGAAGTTCATTTGTGTATGCTTAAGACCTCATTAAGGATTGTCAACTGAGATCGTTTGAACTAGGGTTTTGGCATTCTTCAGCATCATAAGCCATATTCTCCATCTTTGAGCTTCAAAACAAATTCTCAGAGTTTCATCAATGATTCTAACTAAGAAGACTGTGAGCTATGGCTTTGAGGTTAACTCGTTTCTTCATTCAGTATATACCTCATGAAGATTAGGGTTTATATCCTATCATAATTAGGTCTGACAACATTTTCACTGGGTGTTTATTGGATAAAAAGGCATGAGACATGGCATCTTGCGAGATCATTGGTTACCAAGGCAAAGGTTTGGATCGCAAAACACTAAATCTTGATTCGAAGAATAAGATTGTGGGTTCATTATTATACTTGTTACTTGCAATGTAAGGGGATGCAAATTGAGCAGTTTTGTTAATCAAAGATTGGTTTAGAATTGTCCATCCAAGTTTTATTTGTGTTCAAGATAAAATTTGAAGGAGATGCATATGAAATACAAATTGCAAGTTGCAAGAACACCATGGTTCCTTTAAGTTACATATGAAGACGTCTAAAAACACGGAAATTCATTCAACATGGTTGAAGTAAAGGAGATTGGAACTTCGAATTTAATTTGAAGAAAAATTACTTTAAATATTTGAAGGGATCATCATAGAATTATAAATGCATCACAAATTCATGTATCAATGCCATTACATCAAATTATGAAATCTACACAAAGTCCAAATCTCTCATTACATCGAAAGGCACCATATTCAAAACTATTACCATTATAACACATCCATACTATTACAAATGTTACAAAAGATTTCAAGTTCTATTTGAGCCAAAGATCCTAGAATACTTAATTTTTACTCAACTTTGTCTTCCATCTTTTGTCTTCGCACCACCATTAACTTCATGATATGCCAAGCTAAACCAATCTCTCTTCATTCCATGACCAAGCCTTTCCCGCTTTTCACACCATGAGTCAAGTCTTTATTTAATTTTACACTATGCTTCTTTTCTAAGTCAATTCTTTAAGCCCTTTATCATTCTCCTACTGGTCACAACTGTTCATAACCTGCATCAGTTCAACAAATCCAAAATTGTTCATGCACTTAATCAAAGCGAGTCCAAACGGAAACAATCATTACGTAGGCCATTTTAGAATTAACTCCTATAACTACCTATAACAGGAAAAAAAACAGAATTTTCATAATCTCTTGACTGTTTCTAACAGAGTTCAAGAACCCTCTAATTGTCCTAACCAAATCCCAGCCTTTAGAATCAGATTTATATCCTCTAACAACTTCAAAAACAGAAAACTAAACAGTTTTTAACAACCCCGAACCTGCTTCTAAAACAGCCCATTCCAAACAACCCTTTAACAGTTTTTAACCATTCTCTATAATTAATTTATAATTGAATCCTAACTTCAAAAGACTAAACCCCTAGCCATTTTCAAGACCATCTTATAATTGTCGAAACAGAATTTCAACAAACTCTCAACAGATTGTCCTAACCAAACTCCAAACCTCTTCATAACTGACTTTTTCTAACCCTTAACATATTCCCTTAACTGTCAAAAACAGGATTCTTCCCCAAACTTTTCTTAACCATTTTTCTAACAGGTATTTTAACCATTCTCCATAACTAACTAACAGCCAACTAATTCCCTAACCGCTTCTAACAGAATTTAACTCCTAACTGTAACCAAGCCTAACAAAAAAAAACACTTAACTCTCAACCAACTAACTTACAACAGACTTTCACTAATAACCAACTTTTTAGACAACTAACAGAACCATTAACAGAATTTTCCAGCTCAACAATAAATAACAGATCCAAACTAAACATCTAACTGAACTCAACCAACCTTTAAACAGTCTATAACTAATTTCCAACTAACTATAACTAACAAAAATCATCACCATTCATCTCTAACCGAAATTCAAGAATCAAGGGCCAGGATTAACTTTACCTGTAACTGACTTTCTCCATATCAAACCGCATATATAAACCTTCATTCATCCGGAATTAGGGAAGGTTCATTCATAACAGAAAATCACAAAAATCTTCATCTCCTCTCCCGGCTCCAGACCATAACTGAATCTTCAACATCATCATCTTCTCTGCTTCATTCTGTACCTTGCTTAAATCATCATAAACCTACAACTTCAGCCTCTTCAATGATTCTCCAATCATAATCACTATCACCGCAGCAACATCGGAACTTCACTCTCACTACATAACCGTGCTTCATTCATCATCTCTCAAAGCTTCAATAATCTGATTCTCAACATTACGGTAACATCATGAAAGTAACAACAGAGATACACACAAGAATCACGATGACAACAATTCACAGAATTGGAATCGCGAAAAAGAAAATAGAAGAAGAGCAGAGGAAGAAGAATTTATCAGAGAGATTGAATTGAGTCAGGAACTGGTATATACCGGATATTTCTCTCATCATCATCGTCGTTGAAGCCGCGTCGGACAGATTCTGATCGGTAAACTCTAGAACCTCTGGATTGGTACTCTTTTTTTACTAGTTTTCGATAGTTATCACCGGATTGGTGTCTATTCTCCCTCAAACTCTCGTTGCCTTCATTGGAGCGTGAAATCCATAAGTTACTGTTCTTATTGGAGCTTTAATTGAAGCCATTGTACCGACATAATATTGATTCAAAGTGAACGCTCGAAGAGACGCGGTTGTGGCATTGAGGTTTACGATGGTAATCAATGGTAGTAGAGGAGGTGTAGTGTTATTCTCTTTGCATGACAGAGTCATCCGATTAAGACGGAGGAAGGTTGAACTAATGTGAATAGTGGCAGACGAGACGCTCACGGTGGAGGAAGTGTGAGCAGAAAGAAGGTTGAGTGTCGAACGACGCCGGGAAGGAGAAGAGGAAGACACAATGCTGCTTAACCCTAATCCTTTTTTCTATTTTTCTTTTTGTTTTCATTATTTGTTTCTTTGTAATAACAAACAACATGTTGAAATGATTGAAATGCTTATGGATGTTGGGTTGGGGTATGGACCGAGACACCACTCTCGGATCCCATTGATGCATTTTTCTTTGGAAACAAAAGCTTAACAGCAAAAACAGCATTGGGCTCTACTGACTGGGCCTAGCGCATATCTTCTACAATACATCACTGAATTCAGCTTGCACTCCTGGGTTTCTCTATGTTTTTTCTTTCAATTAAATTAATTGTTTCCATTTATTTGAATTTTCTCCACATGAAAAAAATATAAAATCAATAAAATTTATTAGACCTCCTTAGTTAATTTTTAGAATTGATCCTTTAATTTCAACGGAATTTTTCCTCACATAAAAAACTAATAAATATACTTTTTCTTTTAGATTTTATTCATATCTTCATATCATCGTGCCTCATTAATTTTGACGCATTTGTTCATTGTGCAAGGTACATTCTTTCTGCTTTCGATCATGTAACATAATAAGTTGTTATGTGATCAAAGCATATGGCTTATGCTCGCTTTCGATGCGACACACCTGATTTCTCATTGTCCTGAGAAATTCATATCATATTATATGTTGTTTCGATGCATGTGATATTTTATGATACTTTATGCAGGAACTTCTGATTATGCGCCGCATTCGCGACACGCGTTTGCCTTTATCTTAGTTGGATATTGTTTCTGACTGTTTGTTTCTTGGTGAAGCTTGCTCAACGCGTACTCCCTGCTTTTTCAGTGCTTTCGTCTAATCTTGACGACTTGCCCGCTTTGGTAGCCTCCGCTACTACCCTTGTACTTCTTCGCACTTTATTTCATTTTGTTATCGCTTTCTAGAAATTATGAGAAGTAGGGCTTTACCGCAAACCATATGCATGCTAACATTAGGTAGAGATATCATTGTTGTTAATCCAAATCTTAGGACCACCATTGCATAATAACATTAGGTTTATAAATAGGCTAGTCTCCCTTTGACTTTTCTATCCCATTTTTGCATTTGCACTAAAACTAAAACTGTTTTCCTTTTCAAATTTCAAAATACTTTAAATCTACTGATGAGAATCACGCCTTTGCTTAGTATGGGAAATGATAAGAGGGTCTCTTCTCGATCTTATTGTTCTTCATCTCAAGCCTAGGTGCGGTTCAATTCTCAAAGACTCATTTCATGGCTAAGTAGAAAAGTGGCTAATATCTCTTTCTTGAGGTTAACTAGTCATCATCTGCAACAAAAATACAAACCAATTCAAATCACTTCGTGCGCTCGAGCACTTTTCTCTAAAAACCCTTTTTCAGGTAAGGACATGATTAGTTTACTTCTGTGCCAACGCATAAGTCTCCAGAGGTCGAGCTGCGGCAGAAGGCGGAATTAACTCCGTCCATAAAAAAAACACAAACAAACAAAAACATATGAGCCGAACTATGGTAGCTCTGATTCCTCAAAACGGATACGTAGGCATTGGGGTAGGGCCCAAGCGAGCACAATTTTATTTTCCCTACATTCTTTTCTCCTTCTTTTGCATTCATTCTCCCTTTAGCAGTAGTGTAGTAAACAGTAAGCACAGATTAAACACACCCATAAGATAGATAATAAGAGTGGATACCATAGAGTACTACGGACGTGTGGGTTTCTAATACCTTCCCCTCGCGTAACAGACTCCCTTACCCGATCTCTCGGTCGCAAGACCGTGACTTCTCCCTTCTCAGGTTTTCTCGATGTTTACCTTTCCCTCCATGTGGGATAAAAGACGTTCGATGGAGACTTCATTGTTTGATGATTTTCATCCGGTTGTTTTAGAAGGGACGAGCGCGGGTCAAATGTATAATCATAGAAGGCAACTTATGAGACATTTTAGCAATTTTCGTAAGGGACTAGATCGTCTACCGAAGGCAACATCGAGGGACTACGATCTTTTTATCGAGGTTTTTTTTTTGCTAAAACGCCCATATTCGAGGGACATGACTATTTTCCGAGGCAACAAAGCGAAGTTACCCTAGAGGTGCACGTGTGAATAGTGTGTTTGATTGCATGAATTTTTGTGTTTGAAATTAGGGTTCTCCAATGGTTGATTTTATCTTGCCATACACACCCTAATTACTAACAATTTATATTAAAGTGGTAAATTGCAGAAATTAAAATCCTAAGTTATTACATCATTAGGAGAGTGGGGGTACAATTTACAAATGGGGATGAAGTAGAAACTTAAGTATTACAACTATATCTAATAATAATAAAGAAAATGTAAAAACAATGTAAAATAAAGGGAAAATGCATTTTGAACAGCAATGTGTCGACACATGCTGCTATGCATCGACACATAGCTTTCCTTGCCCCTGCCAAACCAAACCAACTCAGTATGAGTCGATGCATTGAGGGATTTGTCCACTCATGCGCCTTTTTGTGTTGACACATACGCGTTTTGTATCGACTCGTGCACCTTTCACCTTTCTATTTTGGAGCCTGGATAACAATATAATTCGATGCATAAGGCTATGTGTCGACTCATACCCTGTTTTTTCACTAGAGTGAGTCGACCCAAGTGGGTATGTGTCGACTCATGCTGCAATTTTTTTCCTTAAACATTGTTTTATTGTCTGTTTGGGTCAGTTAATAGTATGTAATTGATAAACATAAACAACAAGCAAATGGTTAGCTCAAAGGGGTAATGATTACTACATTTTATCTTCAAAAATAAATCATGTATGAAAGATGAAAAGCTCAAAAATAAGAAGACTTACCTTGGGACTGCACTTGGTGTTTTAAGCCTGAGTACTTTTTCAAGTGTTGTGATGGCTCCAATGAATCTCCAGGAAGTTGTCCCAAACTGTTGAATCACACTAACTCTGTCAAGTTGTACATTACTATTTTTTTGTTTGGAGGGTGAAGATATTGGCACTACAGAAACTGTTCTTGTGTTTGAACAATCTCTATGTGATAAGGTGTTTGGTTTATGGGAGAGTTTGTAAGATAGTGGATTGAGGGTTTCTGTTTTGAATGAAAGTAGAGCTGGCCTTTTTTTTGAATGAGCAAAGGTTACAAGGAATGCTATTTTTTTCTGTTCAAAAACTTTGTATTCTCTCTCTAAAAACCAACCCCTTGTTTGTTGTGAAAATAGTCTATTTATAGCGGAAGTTTTGCTGGGATTTTGGGAGGGAAACAAATAACAATTTTAACTGTTTGGGTATGCTATTTTCATAGATTTTTTGATGTAGCTTTTATATGCTAATTTAGTGCAAATATGGGGCTGAGATAATGTAGGCTTGGACTGGGTTATGAGTAGCATAGCAGGGCTGTTTTGCAGTAGTTTTGGCGTGTTGTGGCAGTGTTTAGAGATAGCATAGCAAGGCTGCTTTTTTGATATGGTTTAGGGATGTTATGTGGGAAATACAACATGCTTGGACAACATTGTTTATAGCATGATACAAAATCTGGTTTGTGGACCAAATTATGCAGACTGTAACAAAGACAAAGCATGCTTGTAGGCAGCATAGTGGCAAGGTTTAAGTCAAAGCAGAAGAGTTCAAATAAGACCAAACCTAGGATTTGTACTCTTGCAAAAATTCCACTTTGTAATAACTTGAATTATTTGTAACATCTTGAATTATTTGTGACATCTTGAATTATTTGTGACATCTTGAATTATTTTGAATTGTAGTGAAAAGATGTCATGAAGTAATGAAATTAACAAGTATGGAAAACACTTAAAAAAATTTCCAAGTCTTGCAAAAGTTGGATTTTTAGCTGTCTTGATTTTTGATGATCAAAATTCATATTTTGGATGTCTTTTTGAAATGTGATTTTTGGGACTCAATTTTGGTCAAAAAGTCAAAGTTTGACTTTTTAGTGCACATTTGACTTTTTCCACCAGTTGACCGAATTTCGTCTATCAATCCACTGATCTCAGGAGATGTATTGAAATATGCGATTAGGTCCAAATGAGGCGCTTGGATCCTTGATATCATGCTTCCAACCAATAATTCAAGTATTAGGTCAAAAATCAAAGTTCGGTCATTTCCAATCAAAACCCTAATTTTGCCCATTTTGCCCTTTTGGTAATTTGAATGACTTTCTTGGAAAATTATGATCCAAGACTTGAAACTTAACAGAAGTAATCCTGAGGGTCCATAATGATCCATGAAAGTTATTCGAAACATTAGAAACCTAATTCCCTTTGTACAAAACTCAAACCCTAATTTGAGGCAACAATGTTGAGGAGATTGTTTGACCTAGTCGATACTTGCGCCCACTTGAGTCATTGAAGATCTTTGTAGGAAATATCTTGAGAACTAAGAGGGAAAATTTTCGGGTACAACAGGTGGATACTTTCATTTTGTGAGTTAAGTCAATCAATGACTTAGTCTCAAATTTTTACCGCTACAGAAAAATTGGCGACTTCACTGGGGAATTTTTCCTAAGTGGGACTATCCTAGCTTTGTTTGCTCTTTTTCTTTGGGTATTTATCTATGTTCTTTACTGGCTGTTTATTTATTACACGCATTACATTTTTATTGCTTTCCATATGCTGGATACTGTTGCTGTGATAGATATTGGATTTTTCTGTGTTTTCTTTGGTGGGTGGGATGATACTTAAGGTAAAAGGCCTAATACCCAAGCCAGAGTGAAACACCTAGGAACACATATGACTATAATGGATGTTTGTGATGCCTATTGGGTGAAAGGACATATTTGTGAAATCATGAAGTACCACGCGCAGACGAGGTTTATTTGGGGATACTATTGTCGTATGTGGCTACGTTACGATGATATGTTTCCATCTGACTCAAGACTTTGTGGACCTTTGACCGTACCCAAGCCTGAATTTAAATGAGAGATAGGGTGGGAATCATGCTTAACAATTATCTTTGTTGATGATCTTAATACTTGGGTTCTTTGTGTTCTGAGATGGTGCCGAACTTTTGATCCGGTGGTATTCAAAAATAGCACAACAGATGTTCAGTTCATATGGATACCTTGGTCCCATACTATTGCATTTGCATCATGGCATTCAAAAAATGTATATTTGAAAAAAACTAATCTACATATGCATATCATTTCCAGGGAATTCCAAAGTTATAGTATTTATTCAAAGCATGGCAATCCAAGAAGGTCCATGTAGGAGAGATACCAAGGGTACTGCAACCTTTACTTTCCTGAAGTATGATCTGACCGTGTTGAGAAGCTTGAGCATGTAAGAACAAGAAGTGTTTCTACATCTGGCCTTAGGATTTTTATGATAACATTACATGATATCATAGAGAACAATTGTATACTATAATGGTTTCGTTCTAGTGTGTAGTTGTTGCTATAATGTTCTAACTCTGGTACATGGTGTGTGACATCATCAGGTTCTGAGCATAAACACTCTGGAAAAAAATATTTGGTTACGTGTTACAGTTGAAGTCAAGATTTTGAATACGTCTTATGAAACATGTCTAAGGAACGTTAGTACAAGAGGTTCTGGTCGTGACTTTTTGGTTAATCTTTCGAGGCCTTCTAAATCTTTACTTCTGCGTGTTACAAGTTTTGAAGATTATGAAGACAAAGTTCTGCTAAACAGGTTCTGATGATCTGAAGAAAAGCAAGTTCTTACAACTAAGTGATAAAGACTCTGAAGACAAGGTTCTGAGGGGACAAGTTCTGAATACTCCGAGACTTAGGTTCTAAGACTTAAGAGAAAATCTTCTACAATAAGCTTCAACATTTGAATCATCCGAAGCCTCTAAAGATAAGAAGAAGTTCAAAATGGTTAGCGTGTGATGATGTACAAAAGGTACATAAAGTGTTTGTGACCTATACTCTTCTATAGTGGTGCAAGAATAGTCCTTTTGTACTTTACTGTGACCACTCTCATTATGACCGATGAGAACTAACAACTAGATTTTCGATTACCTTTCTACCATTTCAACGGATCTCTTTTACAAGCTATAAAAGGAAGACTTGGAAGCTGAAGAAATGTAAGAATCAACATTAAAATGACAAATCTATCAGATTAAATCAAGCTCAACAAAACTACATGAAAGAACTGTGCAAACTCTGTAGAGAAATATTTTGTGTATAGTTTTGCAAATAAGCAAGGAGTTGTTGCTCGTATCTTGTTGTTAAACACTTAGGTGTTTTTCTTTGTACTGAAACGTCTGTGTAATCTACTTAAAAGAAGTAATTTATAATACACTGAAAGTATTCAAATGTTGTTGATTCCTTGGGAGAACAAGTAACAGTCAGATCTCAAAAAGACTCTTGTTGCAGTTTAAGTGGCTTTGCAATAAGGATTGACAAAGTTATT
Source organism: Vicia faba (assembly GCA_948472305.1). Taxonomy (NCBI): domain Eukaryota; kingdom Viridiplantae; phylum Streptophyta; class Magnoliopsida; order Fabales; family Fabaceae; genus Vicia; species Vicia faba. The sequence goes on along the minus strand of OX451735.1, from coordinate 752,603,959 downwards.
AGGGGTGACAATAAGGTGGATCAGACTTATTGTGGGTTTTCTCTAATCAGTTTTGTTATAGTGGATTAAGTCCTTGTTACAGGCGAAATCATCCTTGAGAGGGTGGGCTGGAGTAGCTTAATTAACAGTGAACCAGGATAAAAATAATAATGTTCATTTATTTTTATTTTCTAAGTTGACTTGATATGTCTCCAACGAAAAGATTTAATTTGGTGAAACCCAATTCAAACCCCTCTTTTTTGTGTTTCTCACACCTTCAATTGGAATCAGAGCTCCGGTTCTGGTATTGATAGTTATCAAGCACTTAATCGTGTCAGATAAAGATCCAAACAATTTTTTCTTTGAATTAACACGATGGTTGAACCCACACCAGTTGTTGCTGCATCAGATTCAAATGATAAAAGTTACAATGTAAAACCTCCCATCTTTGATGGTGAAAATTTTGAAAATTAGAAAGATAAACTAGAAATTTTCTTTCTAAGTCATGATGTTAATCTTTGGGATATGGTAGTTGATGGCTACGTACCTCCTACAGATTCTAATGGAAAAGAAATTGCTAGGAGAGCTATGACTGATCAACAAAAGAAAGATTACAAGAATCATCATAAAGCAAGAACCATCTTGTTGAATGCGATTTCTTATACTGAGTATGAGAAGGTTACAAATAGAGACTCTACTAAGTCTATATTTGACTCTCTTAAAATGACTCGTGAAGGAAATGATCAAGTCAAAGAATTCAAGGTGATGGCCTTTATTCAGAAGTATGAAGCTTTCAAGATGGAGGATGATGAAAGCGTTGAAGTCATGTTCTCAAGATTTTAAACCTTGGTTGTAAGACTGAGAGTTCTGAACAAAGGTCATTCAACGGCAGATCGTGTGAAGAAGAATATCAGAAGCTTGTCATCCAAATGGAGGCCTACGATAACATCACTCAAGCTTGTAAAGGATCTGAACAACACTTCTCTAAAAGAACTGATAAGTTCTTTGAGAAGCCATGAGATTGTGCTAGAATAAGATGAACCACAAAAGAAGACAAAATCCATTGTGCTCAAGTCTATCAAGAAATCTAAGAAGTCCAAAGTTCTTCAAGCTGAAGAGATAGAGGATTCATAAGAAGATCTTGAAGATGGATTATCTCTACAGTCCATAAGGGTTAATCGTTTATGGAAGAGAAGTCAAGGCAACAGGTTCAGAAGTTCAAGAAGGACTGGAATTTGCTTCAAGTCAAATTCTTGTCAAAGGAAGTATAGTGGCAATCAAGTAATTTATTTTAAATGCAACGAGCCAGGACACTACAAGTATGAATGTCCTAAGCTTCTAAAGGATGTACCAAATAAGAAAGATCTCAAAGGCAAGAAGAAGGGGCTGATGAAAACATGGGATGATTCAAAATCTTTTGACTACGACTCAGATGGAGAACATGCTAATATGGTGTTGACGGCTCATGTTGGAACATCAAGTGAAGAAATCCCTCCAGAAGATGAAGCTGATTCAGAAACAGGAGAAATATTTGAAGGACGGAAAAACATAAGAAATGGGGTTTGAATTGGAGTTTTAAAAAATTAAAACACTATAACACGTTGGTTATCCTAGTTTTCTTGAACTCAAAGCTACTGCATCCCACCCGTCAAGGTGATTTCTCCTCTCTCAATCGAGGTCTTAATCCACTAATAAAAAATGATTACAAAATCATGAAGACAATTATCAACGTCTTCTTGAGATCAAACCACAACTCAGTTTCTCAAGGAAATACAATCTTAAACAAATACACAATGTGTTTAAAATTGCTTCTAACAAGTTATATCACAACTGTGATGTTTACACAAATTATAGCACTAAGAATAACTTAAGAGATAAAAGATATGAGAGTGTTTGGAGTGCTCTTGTTCTTATGGGTGAGTGTCTATTTGATCCATCTTCATAGTCCCCTTTATATAGAAAATATTTAGATCAGTTGGAGACATATAAACTTATTTTTGGAAGGTTGATGATTTGAGGTTTTAATATTCTTTCCAAAAATACAGATTTTTTTCCCATTCATAATGTTCCAGCCGTTACTTTCTTGATTTTGTATTGATTGTCATCAATGTGATGTTGGATCAGTACATCTTCAGAACTTTGAGTGCCTAGTCTCTGAATTTCAATATGGTGTATACATTGAGACGTCATTGTTATTTTAGAACTTTCCCATCATAGTATAACTGACAGCTTGGTGCTTCAGAAGTTTGTCTTATGCATCAAAACTTCTTTTACAAGCGTGTCACTCTTAGTTTCTCTTCTAATCTTCTTATAAGCATGTTCTCTTCAGAGCTTTATATTTGTTCATTCACGTCATTATCCTCTTAGCTTTTATCATAACTTCTCTGTACATTCAATTAAACGATTAGAGTGAATAGTTATTATTCATAATAATTATGTATTTGTTATCATTAAAACTATGAATTAGATGTAGAACCAAATTATGTTCTAACAATATCCCCATTTTTTATGATGACAAAACTTATATATTTTGATGAACAATTTATAACTTAATAGTAAGAGTTATTGTCAGAGTCTCCTCCTGAGTTGAATACTCAGATACAATAGAAAAGATTATGAGTAAGAACTTCCCTGAAGATGTTTGCTTGTCAGATGTGGTTCAGAGCATATGATGGAAGAACTGAGAAACCTATGTTGAAGGTTGGTAATGCATACCACAAGTTTATAGAAGACTATTCCTGTAAACTTTCAGAATCAGAAGTTACGTTATATCAAAATGTTCGAGACTTAGTCCAGAGCTGTTATATAAAAAAAATCACTTCTCCCCCCTTTTGTCATAAATCAAAAAGAATAAAATAAGGAAAATATAGAAAAACATGATATCAGAGCAACAAAAGTCATGTATTTAAAATGAAAACGATCATACAGAAGATAAGCAAAAAGATAAAGAAACAACTAAATCTAAGGTTGTGGAGGTGGAAGGCATGTGAACAATGCTTCCATAAGACCTTTTGTAATATGGTGGGAGAACTGACTTGGGTGGTTTGTGTTTGATCGCAAATGTTGCAGATAGCAAGAGTCGCCACCGACTTTTATTTTATCCAATAAATGAAAGGGTGAAAAGAGCAGGAAAGACCTTTTGAGAATTTTTCTTGAGTTCGGGGGGGGGGGGGGGGGGGTAAGTTATGAAAAGGGAAGGTGTTAGAACCCTTCTCATCCGTAGTTATCTACGGGCTATTAATTGCTAGCTCACTTTGAAATGCTTTGTGTTTTGTGTAAGTTTGAAAATATTTCGAAAACGCCTTCATACGAAAAACTTTGCAATGATTCTCGTATCATTGAGAATGTATACAAAGTGTTGGTTTTGATAAGAGTCCATGGAAAACCATGGATGGAAACGGTGCTAACACCTTCCCTTTCCATAATCTACCCCCCGTACTCAGAAATCTCAAAAAAAAAGGTATTTTTCTGTTCTTTTCACCCTTTCCTTTGTTGAATAAAAGAAAAGTCGGTGGCGACTCTTGCTTACCGCGACATTTGCAAACAAAAAATGCAAACCAGTATAAACAGTCAGTTCTTCCACCGTATCACAACAATATTTTGCATATATCCCTAATTTTTGCCCAAACCTTTTGGTTTGTCGGGATGCCCTTATTTTGCCTAGGTGTGTCAACATAGCGGGTATCTTATGCGTAGTATTTTTTAACTATGTCTGCATTTATAAGATGTGGGAAGTCTTCACCATCCATGGTAGTCAGCATCATGGCACCAGAGAACACTCTCTTGACAACAAATGGCCCTTCGTAGGTGGGAGTCCATTTGCCTCTAGGGCCGCGTTGTGGTAGAATGATGCGCTTTATCACCAAGTTACCAACTTGATATACTCGAGGCTTGATCTTTTTGTTGAAAGCCTTGATCATATGTTTTTGGTATGTCTGACCATGACAAACGGAAGCCAGTCGTTTTTCATCGATCAAGTTCAACTGATCCAGTCTTGTCTGAATCCACTCGTCTTCGCCTAGGCCTGCTTCATTCATAATCCTTAGTGAAGGAATCTAAACTTCCACTGGTAAAACAACTTCCATGCCATAGACCAAAGAAAAGGGAGTTTCCCCAGTTGATGTTATAGCTTAAGTGCGGTAGCCATGAAGAGAAAACGGTAACATCTCATGCTAGTTCTTATAGGTTACTACCATCTTCTGCATAATCTTATTAATGTTTTTGTTGGCCGCTTCGACTGCGCCATTCATTTTAGGTCTATATGGAGAAGAATTGTGATGCTTGATCTTGAACTGAGTGCAAAGTTCGATAATCATAGCATTGTTAAGGTTAGTCCCATTGTCAGCGATGATCCTTTCGGGGATACTATAGCGGCAGATGAAGTTATGTTTTATGAATATGGCTACCACATTCTTTGTGACTGAGGCAAACGGAGCGGCTTTGACCCATTTGGAAAAATAGTCGATAGCGACAAGAATGAAGGGATGTCCATTGGAAGCAGTGGGCTTGATCTCTCCAATCATGTCAATTCCCCATATTGCAAATGGCCACGGAACGGTCATGACGTTCAGAGGGATAGGAGGCACATTGACCTTGTCAGCGTAGATTTGGTATTTGTGGCAAGTCCTCGAATGTTGATGGCAATCAGTCTCCATTGTTGACCAATAGTAACCAGCTCTTAGGATTTTCTTTGCCATAGTATGTCCGCTTGAGTGAGTTCCAAAGAGACCATCGTGCATGTCTTCCATAATTTCCTCTGCCTACTTCTTGTCCACACATCGAAGTAGAGTAGAATCATGGTTGCGTTTGTACAATATTCCGTTGCTTAGGAAGAATTTGGCTGAAAATCTTTGTAAGAACTTTTTGTCATTGATGGATGCTCCCTCTGGATACTCTTTTGCTTCAAGGTATTTCTTCACCTCATGGTACCATGGCTTTTCTGCATCAGTGTCAAGCTCACAGCAGTGTGCAGGTTCGTCGAATCTTTCAATTGTAATCACAGGAGCTTCGTTGTCCCATCTGACCTTGAACATTTAAGACATGGTTGTCAGGGCGTCAGCCAACTGATTTTATTCTCTAGGGAAGTGATCAAAGGTGATCTCTTCGAAGTAGGGAATCAGAGATAGCACAAGCTCTTTGTAAGGGATGAGATTAGGATGCTTAGTGTCCTAATCTCCATTTACTTGGCTGATCACTAGAGCGAAATCTCCAAACACATTCAAATGCTTGATCCTCAAATAAATGGCAGCCTTCAGACCTAGAATACATGCTTTGTACTCGGCCATGTTGTTCGTGCAATCGAAGCATAGTCTGGCAGTGAAAGGAGTGTGGAAACCTTCAGGGGAGATGATCACAGCACCAATTCCATTACCCAAGGCGTTGGAAGCCCCATCGAAGACCATAGTCCATCGAGATCCTTGTTCAGGTCCGTCATATGGTCCAAGTTTCGCGCAGTCGGTCACTAGCATGATGTTCTCATCTGGGAAGTCGAAGTTCATAGACTGATAATCATCGACAGCTTGATGGGCCAAATGATCTGCTAGTATGCTTCCTTTGATGGCCTTTTGTGTTGTGTATTGAATGTCGTACACAGTCAAGATTATTTGCCATCTCACTATCCATTCGGAAAGAGCGGGTTTCTCGAAGATGTACTTGATTGGTTCCATCTTGGAAATCAACAGAGTGGTATGAGTCAACATATACTATCTTAGCCGGCGAGCAGCCCATGCCAGAGCGCAGCAAGTTTTCTCGAGCAGTGAATATCTGGTTTCACAGTCGGTAAACTTTTTGCTCAGGTAATAAATAGCATGCTCTTTTCGGCCAGACTCGTCATGTTGGCCCAAAACACACCCCATAGAGTTGTCTAGTACTATCAAGTACATGATCAAGGGTCTTCCTTCAACTGGAGGCCTGAGAATTGGAGGTTCTTACATATATTCTTTGATTTTGTTGAAGGCAGCTTGGCATTCATCATTCCATCTGACTACTTGATCTTTCTTCAAAAGTTTGAAGATTGGCTCACAAGTAGCAATCAAGTGAGATATGAAGCGGGCGATGTAATTGAGATGACCCAAGAATCCTCTAACTTCCTTTTCAGAGTGGGGGTCTGGAATTTCTTGGATGGCCTTCACCTTGGCAGGATCAACTTCAATGCCTTTACTGCTGACAACAAAACCTAGAAGCTTTCCAGATCGTACTCCAAATGTACACTTGTTAGGGTTTAACCTCAACTTGTACTTTTTCAACCTTTCGAATAGCTTGTACAGGTGATCGAGATGTTCCTCTTCAGTTTGTGATCTGGAAATCATATCATCCACATATACCTCTATTTCATGATGGATCATATCATGAAACAAAGCTACCATATCCCTTTGATATGTTGCCCCTGCATTCTTCAATCCGAACGGCATGACCTTGTAGAAAAAGGTTCCCCATTATGTAACGAAAGTTGTCTTCTCCATGTCTTCGGGAGCCATCCTTATCTGATTATAGTCGGAGAAGCCATCCATGGAAGATAAGACTTTATGCTGAGCAGTATTATCGACCAAGACATCAATATAAGGTAGAGGGAAGTCATCCTTGGGGCTTGCCCTATTCAGATCCCTATAGTCTATGCACATGTGAACTTTTCCATCCTTCTTTAGTATTGGAACCATGTTTTCAATCCATTGGGGATAAGATATAACATCCAGGAATCCTGTGTCAAATTGTTTCATCACTTCAGCTTTTATCTTTTAAGACATGTCAGGCCTCATGCGACAAACTTTTTGTTTGACAGGAGGACAATCTTCTTTTGTCGGAAGACGATGAAATATGATGTCGGTATCCAACCCTGGAATATCTTCATACGACCAAGAAAACACTTCCACATAGTCATGCAACATCTGAACCAACCTGCTCTTGACACTGCTTTCCAGGTTAGAGCCGATCTTGACTTCTTTCTTGTCTTTCTCGGTACCCAGATTGATGACTTCAACTGACTCTTCGTGGGGATGAATAGATTTTTCCTCTTATAATAGAAGTCTGGCTAGTTCTCCCGGTATTTCACAATCTTCCTCGCCTTTATCTTTGGCTTGGTTAATTGGACATTCGAAGTCATAGTCGGCAATAGTAGAGTCATTGGCAATAAGATCCAGAGTGGATGAGGACCTGCAAGAGTGTGTGTGTGCATGTAAGATACATGGCTATTTTGAAAAATGTATTTGAAGAAAAGAAAGACAATGAGCATAAAGATTTGAATGCAAAAGAGTCCAATGGTTTTTATTGAATGATCATATGATAAGATGAACATAAATAAAACCCTTGACAAATGGACCATAGTGCCCCGGGCCAGGCACATGGTTTAAAAGTCATTGTTTAAATATTACAGACAAAATGTTCTTGAATTGAAAGAAAAGCAAAAAAACAAGTGATTACTCCTCAATGAAGGAGATGGGCACGAAGTCCTTTGCATGCCAATTCTTTATCTCCGTTGTAGTAGGATACACCCAGTCTTTAAATGCAACTTCATCATCAGAATCACCTACAGCGTTGACTTCGTGGCTTCCAATATAGAGAGGTGGCTTTCCTGCACGAGCGCGCCTCACTTCCTTCTGAGCCTTGACGGTGAAACCCAAATCAAACTTGTCTGCTTTGAATGGTATCTCGAGGAGTTTCCCCCAAGTATCACAGCTTCCTTCTTCAATTGCAGCACGAGCATCTTTGACTGAAACCATCTTCGGCACGACCTTAACAGCTTTGGACTCGTCAAAGGAACATTTGGTAGCAGCAACCATTAGGGGAACAACTTCAAAGGCTTGACACGGGGTCTCAATGAATTCTCCATCCATCTCCACGTACTTGAAAGAGTTGAGGTGGCTTACCATGAACTCCTCCTCACCACAAACAGTGACAATTCTTCCTTTGACCGGATACTTGAGCTTTTGATGAAGAGTCGAGGTTACTTCCCCAACTTTATGGATCCAAGGGCGACCCAACAAATAAGAAAAGGCAGGACGGATATCCATGATGTAGAAGGTGGAGTTGAAAATTTGTGAGACCACCTTGATTGGAAGATCTACCTCTCCATGAACTGTCCTTTTTGATCCATCGAAGGCCCTTACAATAATATCACTGGGTTTCAGAATTAAACCTTCACAGTCTAGATGGTCTAACGCCCCCTTGGGTAGTACGTTAAAAGAAGAACCAGTGTCGACCAGAACATGTGCTAGGGTGGTCCCCTTGCACTCGACAGAAACATGTAGAGCTTTATTGTGGTTCTTCCCAAGCGGTGTTAGATTGGCATTTGAGAACCCCAAACTATTATCAACCGTCAAGATCGCCACGCAATTCTCAAACTGGTCAATTGTCGTCTCATGAGGGACATGAGCCTTTTTCAAGAATTTGATTAATGCCCGAGCATGGGCATCGGAACAGAGTAGCAACGAAAACATAGAAATCTTATAAGGGGTTTGCCCCAACTTCTTCACAATCTTGAAATCGCTCCTTTTTATGATTTTCAAGATCCTGTCCATTTCACGAGTGGAAGGTTCTCCATCAATAACGTCCTTTACGGGTATTTCTGTCACGACGGGCTCGACAACTTTCTCCTTCCCTCTTGTATCAGTACTTGGTCTAGCAATAGCGATGCAGATGGGTGCCTTTGTAACAAATGGTGGTGAGATGTTGGGTGAAAAGATTCTCCCAGTTCGGGTTACCTTACTTGAGCCAGTTATGTTACCAACATCATCAGCTTTTTCTTCTTCAATCCAAGCGTCTTGTTTTATCCCGTGGTAAAACACCTCAGCATCATAGTTCCATGGCACAGCCTTGTTTGAAGAGTAGGGAATTGGTTTGGGATTGGTAATTATTAGGGTAGCAACAATTGGTTCATTTGAAATCCTGATAGGACCTTTGGAGGAGATCCTAAGATGCTTGTTTGAGATGGTTATAATGGAGAGATCTTCACATTTATTAGTCAAACTTTTGGCAAGCGGGGTCTTCTCAAATAGGATCTCGTGACTATCCATCAGGCATTGAATGCCTTCCTTCATCCCTTCATATCCATTGAGTTGTTTGGCACAGCAAACACAGTCCTTTACACAGCCAGGGAAGATCTCGTCTTTTAACAAATTCTTTTTGATGATGTCCAATGGAGTAGTCAAGTCTTTGACAGAGGCAACGAAAATGGTATCTTCAACACCATTGACAACCTTGCCATGGTTCAGCATAGGTGAGGTGATTACATTCGGAGTTGGAGGAGGATCAAATTCAATGGTTTTGTTATCGATCAAATCCTGAATTTTATTCTTCAAGGCCCAGCATTGGTCAGTCTCATGCCCGGGGCTACTTGAGTGGTAAGTACATTTCGCGTTCGGATTATACTTTGGTGAAGAGGTATCTGGATTGGCGGGAGGATTGCCCAATATCACCAAATTAGCCTTTAGCAAGTGTTGTAAGGCTTGGGATAGTGACATGCCTATCCTTGTGAATTGTCTTCTCAGAGTTTCAAAACATTGATGATTTGCAGATGGTCTTTAAGCAGGAGTTAGATTGGAGATTCGGACAGCGTTAATAGACTGGTGGTCATCCTTCTTGGTACGGGCCCTAGCCCCGTACACAACATTGATTTATTTCTTTGCAGTAAAAGGTTTCTTTACGGGATTGGAAGTGGAGGCAGATGCCATGGGAATCTTCCCGCTTTTGATGTCGCTTTCAACTCTTTTGCTGGTTAAGATTAGCTCGGCGAAACCAGAAGAAGAATAGCTAACCAATAGATTAAATAATGGACCAGATAAAGTGCCCATAAACATGTCAATGTGCTCCCTATCAGTCAAAGGTGGTTGAAACCTACTGGCCAGGTCTCTCCACTTTTGTGCGTATTCTTTGAATCCTTCATTCTTCCCCATTGTCATATCTTGCAACTGAACTCTTGTTGGCGCCAAGTCGGCATTATACTGGTATTGATGGTAGAAGGCGGTAGCTAAGTCTTCTCAAGTGTTGATACGAGAACCATCCAACTGGTAAAACCACTCAAGTTGCATTCCATCCAAGCTTTCTTGAAAAAATTGAACCCAGAGTTTCTTATCAGCAATGTCCAGCTGTATCTTGCGCACATAAGATTTCAGCTGAAGTTTTGGATAGGAAACTCCATCGTACTTTGCAAAGACTGGTATTTTGAATTTATGGGGAATGACAACCCCAGAGATCAAACCCAAATCATAGAAATCTAAACCGGGGACGGCTTGGATCTCGACGACCTTCAATCTGTCTTCTAACTGCTTGTACTTGACATCGGCGGGAGGATGCTACTCGTCAAAATAATCATCCTCATCAGACGCTTGATCGTTGATGCACCCGGCCTGGGTGCTTCTAGCTTCTCCAATCTGATTATCATCTTCTTCAGATGAGTCTTCTACTACCGGGATCTGACGGACTGACTCTTTGAACCTTCTACCCATGGTGACAAGGGCTTTTCTCTTCGGTTTCTTCTTGGCTTCCAGCAATGCCATCATATTTTGTTGCCCCTTGGCTAGGGCCAGTAGAGTCTCTTGGAATTGATAGTTTTGTTCCTGAAGATCCTTCACTGTTTTCTCTAGATCCATCTTGCTGAAATAAATAGCAGAAAGATAAGGAAACCTGTTGTGTGAAAACCTGTGATGTTATGATGCATGGAAGATGTATATGCAAATGATTTCAAGGATTTATGAAATTTAAATTTGTATAGACAAAAGAATTAATAAACGTCAATTTTCATTAATTAGTTCAAAAGGATTACAACATGCCTCTTGGGATTAGAAAATAACTCTCTAAGATAAAAAGACTGGACGCATCCTCTTCGGCGCAAGGTAGGCGTTCACACTTTGCTCTTCTTGTAGCTGCTTCGTAAGCTCCAAGACCCTCTTCTCACTAGCGTAGAATTGAACTTTGAAAGTATCTCATTCTTCCTTTAGCTGAATCTAACCCTTTTGCAAGTCTTCGAGAGAAGTAGGCATGTCGGGATGGAGGATAGTGTATGGGACATTTCCTTCAACCACAGGTTCCATGATAACTGGTAAGATGGGGGGATAAGGCATCACAAGTTTCTGAGCACGAGTTCGTACCCACTTAAGGTAAGGCTCGAGAGGAATGGAATTCTTGTGTCATAGAGTCTTATTATCCACTTTTCTTACCATCCTCCAAGCTCGTATAAACCTCTAACGGTAGCTTTGATCGTTGCTCTCGTAGTCGAATACCACTCCTTGGATGAGCATCTCATGAGGACCATCCCTTCGGGAATAACCAAACTGTCGTAAAGCTAAGCAGGGGTTGTAAGTTATACCTCCCCTAATGCCAAGCAAAGGGACATTAGGCAATTCCCTACAATGGTCGATGATAGTAACATTCTCCAAGGATCGAGAACACCACTGAATATCTGAATGTCTAAGCGTCATCAACCTATGGGACCACCTCGAACCTTGCTCATCCTTCAACACAGATCGGGGAAGATGCAAAATAAACCATCTAGCCAAGAGAGGAGCGCAACACATCAGGATCCCTCTCTTTCTCATAGTGCGAGAGTGAAAAGAATGTAGGATATCTCCCAATAAAGTAGGCACCGAATTGCGAGAAATGAAGATTTTGACAGCATTTACATCTATGAGTTAGTCAGGGTTTGGAAACAAAACCATCCTATAGATGAGAAGGGCCAAGATTTCTTCAAAAGCTTGTAAGTCCAAAGAGTTCCAACAATCTTGAGCTTTCTCGAACAAAAATTTGGCTAAGAAACCTTTGACACCACTCCTTGTTTCCCAATTAGTCGTGATATCAGATTGTTGCAAGTGTAGTGCTTGGGAAACCTCTTCAGGTTTTGGATCTCCTTCCGTATCGTTGAAGGGTAGTTGATTGAGAATGGGAATCCTCAAGAGTTGAGAGAATTCTTCCAGAGTAGATACAAGCTGATAATCGGGGAAAGTGAAGCAATGGTGTAGAGGATCAAAGAACTGGAAAAGCACTATCATCATATCCTCATCAGTGTTGGAGGTAACCAAGTTTAGGAGGCGACCATTTCTTTCGGTGAATGAAGAATTTTCAGGGACCCTTGATGCTAACTCTTTGAGTTGAGGAGGAATTCTTAGAAGATTGACTTGGATATTATTCCTGCGGATAGAAGCCATGTCCTACAAAACAGAACAAAGATAAATCCCAATAATCCTTGAAATGGTTAGTGAGCATGAGTATGATGTTATGATGTTTATGATGTTATGTACAAGTAAGTATATACAAACAAGGCAAACAAGTCCTTAGGTTTAGGCTTGCATGGAGTCTCATAGGTAAGTACCCTCTTGAAGTTTATTTGGCTCAAACATGTCCTAGAAATAGTAATCGGGTTCTAAGGGATCTCAACATCACTAGTCTGTCTTATCGTGCATTGTTTCAGTGCAAGCCTCTTTCACGACAACTGAAATATCCCAAGAAGTCAAATCTCAATGAGTGTAGTATCGAGTATCAACCAACTTCATACTGCACCAAAGTCGGTTATCTCACTACGTCCTAATTGCCAAGTTGGTCAAGTAAAGGTTCTAAAAGTCAGTTAGTGCTTCATGACACCACACAGCGGACCCATATTCTCCTTGACTACTCAAGGGCTACCGGTACCCACAAATGTGTCACACTAACGTAGCTATTGCTTAGACCATATCGGTATACCCCCACACAGTTTCCACAATGTATTGCTACTTACTTATAAGGTATCGCAAATCCGGGTAGAGGATTAAAAAAAGCCCAAACAAGGAACCAAAATGTAAAGCAAACAAGTCAAACAATGAAAGCAAATAAAGGTGATATAGCTCTAAGGTAACCCCACTTTTAAGTTTTTCCCCAGCATAGTCGCAAGTTCTGTGATACAGTGGGAGAACTGACTTGGGTGTTTTTCATTTTATCACAAATGTTGTGGTTAGCAAGAGTCGCCACAAACTTTTCTTTTATCCAAAAGGAAAGGCTGAAAAGAACATGAAAGACCTTTGAGATTATTTCTTGAGTTCGGGGGATAGATTATGAAAAGGGAAGGTGTTAGCACCCTTTTCATTCATAGTTATCTACGGGCTCTTAGTTGCTTGTTAGATCACTTGCTTTTGTTTGAAAATATGTTTTGTGTGGTTTTTGAAAGTATTTTGAAAATGCGCCTTCGTTTAGGCAAACTTTGTAATAGTTCTCGTTCGTAAGAACGTATACAAAGTGTTGAACTTTTGAAAATGTTTCATGTTTTGAAAGTGTTTTGAAAGTGTTTGGTGTTTGTTTTGAAAATGAGAAAGGATGTTTGTTTTTGAAAGTGAGCAAGCAACTAGGAACAATCTACCTACTCAAAAGTCTTTGTTCATTTCTTCCTTTCCTTTTATATTGTTATATTACCATTGATTTGGTAAGAAGCCTTATCTTTAGATGTAAAGGGACGGGTGTGGGTCATCGTATAGCCATGATAACAATGTTGTGAGATATCTTAGCATTTCTCTTTGAGGGACTAAGATCATTTTGAAAGGCAACATTGATAGCATCATCGAGGGACTATGATCTTGTATTTTTGATTTGTTTTTGTTTGAAAATCCCACATGCATAACATGACCATTTTTGTAAGGCAACAAAGTGGAATTACCCTAAGGGTGAGAGTGTGCAAGTGTGTTTGATTTACATGCATTGTTTATCTTGAATTAGGGTTTACTATTTGTTGGTTTTAGTCTTGCCATATAAAATTAAAGAGAATGATTAATTGAAAATAAACAAAATTAAACTTAAACTAATTAAGAAAGAAATTAAATTTGAAATATTTTTTAGGATTTTTTATGAGAAGGTTTTAAGTTTAATAAAAATAAAATGGAAATTAATTAATTAAAAGAAAACTAAGTTCTAAGTTAATTTTTTATAAAAAAGAAAAATAATAATTAAACCAAAATCTAAATATTAATTAACTAAGAAAAAGAAATTAATTTATTAAGAAAATATTTTTGTCCTTTTTATTTTATAAAGAAAATTAACACATAAATGTGAAAATAATAAATAAAAATATTTTTGGATTTTTTATTAATAAAAATAATAATAATAATAGTAATAAAAATATAATAAAGAAAAATAAAATAAGAAAAAGAAAATAAAATGAATTAAAATAAAATAAAAAAGAAAAAAAATATAATTGGTTAGGTGTGTGAAAGTGAGCAGGGGGTATGGGGCAGAAAAAATGATAAGGCCCACTTATTGAGGCCCAAGCGCTGCTTGCTAGAACAAAAAAAAAGGAAGAAAAATGTGAAAAAATGAACAAAAGGTAGCACTGGGACTTGAACCCCTGACCCTCAGCATACACGCGCGCTACCTTTGCCACTGAGGTGGTTGTACATCCGGTAACATAAACAAAATAACAAATATATAACACAAGTCAAGTCATGAAGATGACTTCATCTTCAACCTCCATCCTGAACATCTGCAACTTCACCATTTCTCATCCATTTGCAAAAATGTAAACATCAAACTTGTTCCAAATTTCACAACGATTCCAGAAATGTAAATTACTAAAACTATAAATCAAAGATGAGCACGGATTTTGAATAGTACCAAATTCTGACCTAACTTTTTCAGAAAGTTAAAACTTAAAATTCTCACTACTCAAGCAATATAAATGAAATTTATGGACATGTATAGTTTCAGGGCAACGATGTCTACACTTTATCTTCACAAATCAGAATCAAATGATGCTTGTATGAAGAGATAGAAGTTTGAAAATTTACCTCTTGCAACTGGAGTCGTGTATGGAGTTTGAACAACTTTTGAGATGGCCTGATGATTTATGTAGCTTGCCTGGACCTCCTTGAATGTATTCTAACTCCTACTTTGCTTTGAGGATGGCTGGAACTCTCAACTCAAGTCAAGTTGCAAGCTTCAGTTTTGAAAATGGTGGACAGTGATGTAGGGGTTACAGTCTTGAAACAGAGACTTGGATCACTTGTGTATTATGTATGTAAGGTGTTTGGATGATTAAGAAACAAAACACACGAATGGAAATGGGGATGGGGAGTTTTGGCTCAAAACTGTCAAGTTTGGGAAGTTCTGTGCAACAAGGGTGCTTGAGAGAGTTTGAGGATGCTTGAAATATTCGCTTGGCTTGGAATAGACTTGTTCATATGTATGGAAAAGGTTGGAGATCAAATGTACTCAAGATTTATGAGTTCTAGCCTTTTGGCTCTATAGCTTGCTTTTGAAGAAAAGTGAGAAGACAAATCTCAAAGTGTTGTACAAGCATGTTATGAGTTGAAAGAGGCCTTAGAAACATTTATTTTGGTTTATAGTGGTTGTGTGTACAGAAATAACAAGTGTAAGGCTCAAGAAGTTGACAATTGCAAAAGTGATGCTTTATCAAAATGGAAATGGCAACTTTGTGTCATAAATGGAAAATCATTTTGGACAAAGCTTAAACCAAGTGGATAAGGGCCTAAATAATTGTGTAAAACATTAATTATGGAGTGACAAACAAGTTTGAGGCCTGCAAAGCAAATATTATGCAGCCTAGCATGGATTTGGTTCATTTTCATCCTAAAAATCTGCCTTGTAAAACAAGAATGGAACCCTAATTTCTTGCCTTCGATTCACCTTGCTCAAGTATGATATCAATGAGTTCTTGGAAATTTTGGAAAGCTTTTAACATCCTATACAACCTATATGTTGGACATTTTTTAATATTCATCTTGGAACTATGTGAAAAATTGCCATGAAGTTAGGTCAAAATCCTGCCTAAACTAGGGCAAATTTTCACTAAGTTTTTCAAGTTTCATGAACATGTCTTCTTAAAATCATAACATGAAATCCATGCATTTATAGAAAAAGTTGTATTCTAAAATGTTTTAGATCTCATTGATATATACAACTTTCATGTTGGAAGTTTCCTTTGAATCATCTTACATCATGGTGGAAATTTGGCTCAAAGTTATGAAAAAAATGTGAATTTCCAACACTTAGAAAAATTTCTAAATTTAGAAATTTTGAATTTTCAAAATGAAATCTTGAATTTTTTATTTCTTGATGAACAAGTTTCATATTTTTACATGTATTGATTAATTGTGATCTTTGATACTTGATTTTGACCAAAAAGTCAAAGTTTGACTTTTCAGTGTACAATTGACTTTTCACTAGTTGACTGAAATTCAACTGTCAATCAATTGAACTTGAGAAATGTTTTGAGCCATGCCATTAGGTAAAAATTAAATATTTTAAACCTTGGTATCATGTCTTAAACCAATGAGTCATTTTCTAGGTCAATAATCAGGAATTGCACTTCCTTAGTCAAAACCCTAATTTTGACCATTTTGCCCTTTTGATGAACTGATCAAATTTCTTGAGGAATTATGATCCAAACTTGATCAAATGACATATATGAGTTCATAATGTTTATATGGATCAAAAATTATTAATTTTGATTGTACATTGACCACAGTTGACTTTTTCCCCAATATAGTTGATTTTTAGGTCAACTGATCAATTGACTGGGCAAAAATGTGATCCAAGACTTGAAACTTGATATGAGCAATATTGAGGGTTCAAAATGATCCATAAAGTAATATGGGGAATTAAAAGTCCATTTTTCCTTGTGCAAACTCAAACCCTAATTTTCAGTCATCAGTGCTTGAGGAGGTGTCTTGAGTTGATCAACCCTTGTGCAGTCTTGAACCAAAGGAGATCTTGTGAGAGATTATTTGAGAAAATGAGAGGGAAAATTTTGGGTACAACAGCTTCCCCTGTTCAATCTTCTTAAACCTGAAGAGTTAGATTGGTGGATTCGTCATTCGTGACTTGAAGGTGGAAGATGATTGAACACTAGAGTGCCCAGAAATTTGCACTCGGAGATGGATTGGGAATGGGCTTATAGATGCCATTTGGAGGAATGATGGTAAATACTGGAAGAAGTATCAGTACAAATCGTTGGTCAAATTTATACTAAAACTTGATGTTTTACCTGTGGAAAAAGGGTTAGTGAAATGCAGATGTATGCATGATGTTCACAGGGTGAATGAGATTATGTTAAATGCATTTTGTATGTACATGCTATAATGTATTAATGTGGGATGCATATTTTTCCAGGAAAATAAATTCCTGACTCTTGCTGAGGAGTTCTGAATCTCAGATTTCTGTTGGGGATTATCTCTTGAATATTAGTTGTTATCTGGTCGGGTCCAGGCTTCACAATAATTTGCTGAGGTGAGGAAGTCAACTTCTATCTGGTTGGATTCCAGGTTTCATGGTAACTTTCTGGGGAAGGATAAATTAACTGTTATCTGGTCGGATTCCAGGCTTTGCAGAAGATTTCTTGGGGAGAGTGAAGTTAGGCTGTTATCCGGTTGGATTCCCAGCTTCACAACAACCTGTTGGGGATAAGGAAGTTAATTGTTATCTGGTCGGATTACAGGCTTTGCAGTAACTTGCTAGAAAGGATGAAGTTAAACTGATATCTGGTCGGGTCCAGGCTTCATAGTAACTTGAAATGGTAACTACTATCTGGTCGGGTCCAGGCTTTATAGTTTTTGAAGAGTTATACTATTATCTGGTTGGGTCTAGGCTTCATAGTAACTTGTTGACATTGTAGCTAGTTGTTATCTGGTCGGACTCCAGGCTTCACAATAACTTGCTTGAATAGATAAAGTTGAACTGATATTTGGTCGGATCCAGGCTTCACAAATTTTGAGGTGGATGAATTTAATTGTTATTTGGTCGGGTCCAGGCTTTACAATAAACTTGTCTGAAGAGATAGAGTTGAACTGATATCTGGTCGGGTCCAGGCTTTACAATAACTTGCTTGGAACTAGGTTGTTATCTGGTCGAATTCCAAGTTTCACAATAAACTTCTGAGGGGAATTGCTATCTGGTCGGATCCAGGCTTCACAATAACTTAATTGAAAAGATGAAGTTGAAAACTGATTACTGGTCGGGTCCAGGCTTCACAGCAACTTGTTTGGGTAGAGGCAAACTCTACTGGGGAAAAGGAGTTAAATCCTGGTCTAGTTGAGTCCAAGTTCTTCAATATCTCGAAGAGTTAAACTATTATCTGGTCGGATCCAGGTTTCATAGTATTTGAAAGTTGTACTATTATCCGGTCGGGTCCAGTTTTTATAGTATTTAGAAGGTCACACTATTATCTGGTCGGGTCCAGGTTTCATAGTAGCTGGAAAAGTTACATTGTTATCTGGTCGGGCCGAAGCTTCAAAGTGTCTTGAGAAGTTAACTATTATCTGGTCGGGTCCAGCCTTCATAGTAGCTTTTGGAGATAGTAAAGGTTTTGTTGACGACTTCACTGGGGATCAGGGGTTGTGGCCCTATGATTTATAATAGTCTAAAAGGAGAACTCACATGGAGAGGATAGACTCAGCCAGGGAAGACAAGCTCAGCTGCGGAAGATAGACTATACCGGGGAATTTTGTTGTTCGTTGATTGTTGTATGTTGGGGAAATAAACCTTGTTGGGGAATACTTGATGAATTGCTGACGAGATGATTTCTTTGAGGAAGAGATCCACAAGGTTTCTTCATGTAGGAACAACTTATCTAGGAGAGAGTTGTTAAGAGATTGAGACTCTGGTTGGAGATCAGCCCATGCAAAGAGACTTTGTCAACGACTCTGTTGAGGATTGGTTTATTGTAGCTATCTTGTGGGGATAATGTTTAATGAAATAACTATGTGGGGATATTCCATATACATTAAAGGGATGCTTGTTGTTTCTTAGCAGGACACATGTTCCAAATAGTTTTAATTATGTTCACATGCATATGTTCGTTCAATTTTAGTCATTGGACAATTTTGCATTCAAAATAAAATGCATAAAAGTATTTGTCACAATATAAAATATAAATGAGGTCACCAATATTTGTCACAATATCATTGGATCATTCCATATTTTTTTTAGAATTTAAAAATGCATAAAAGTATTTTTAAACATTTAAAACAAATCAAATAAAGTGAAAATTTATAAAAAATATCAAAACACAAAATAAAATTGTGAAAAAATAAAAATCAGAAAGAGAAAAATCCAAAATATTTTTCATAATTTTTTCAGATTTTTTGGACTTAAAATGAATTTTCTATGATTTTTGAAGTTTAAAGCAATTAAATATAAAAATTAGAAATAACAAATAAAGTCAAAAATATGTGGACCATTGGATGAGAGTCAAAACGCGTTAGTAATCAAATCCAAGGGATCTGGCTTGTTGTGCATATCATGGTCATTACTGAATAAAGCATAGAGTCAAATATAAATTAGAAATTCAAAAAATACAAATGGCACGCTATCATTGGTTGGACAATGACACGTTGGTCATCTTCAACCTCCAGCCAGTCCCAAAACCAGGTTGCTCAATCTGTAAAATTAGAGCACGCGACCTACGCCATTCGCTTCGTCTCATCAAGACGAAGACAACCAAACCTTCGCAAAAAATTTATATAAATTGTAGCTCAAGTAATTTAGAAGAGAAGTTTTGAAAATGGATTTCAAATTTCATGGTCAAAACGTGTTTCCAGATAAAAGCAAGTGTTGCGACTAGAACCAGGGCAATAAGAGCTTCACAATGATATCAAAGTTTTGAAGAATTGATGGAGAAATCTACTTATTGAAGTTGAATTGCAGAGCTCTGAAACTGGACTTCTATAGATCAATATAGGTCACGATTCTTGAAAGTAATTGTATGGTTAGCTTCGGGGAATATCAAGGAAGATGAATTGATAGAAAAATTCGATTGAAAAAGGCTTGAACATTGATTTCGAAGTTGTTGAAAAATGAGTTATGGAGCAAGTTTGGCAGGGTGATTATGGTTGTTCAAGCTTGAGGAAATGAATGAGGGATGACCCTCTGTTTATAAGGAATTAAATGGAATGTTCAAGCGTGTGAAATGATGAAGTTTGGAGGGAAATCGTGTGAAGTTGCAAACAAGAAAAGTGTGACTTCTATATTGATCAAAACTCATTCAAAACGCGTGTTTTGCAATGCTAATCACTTCTGGAAGTTCACTAAACATGTTTAGAAGCAAAAACGTGCAGAAACAATGTGTTTAGAAGCTAAATCAAGGATTTCAAATTTTGAATTTTGAAGAAACTTCAGTTTCAAGTTACCAAGTTCAAATCAATGGCATTCCCAGCTCAAGGGGTCTTAGGGCATGATTTTTGAAGCTTTAGAAAGATGAGATTACAAGCTTTGCAATGGGAAAAGAATGGAATCAAATGGATGTTTGAGCTGAAAGTTGCAATGAGTCAAAGTTGGGGAAAAAAGGTTGACTTTCCATAGAAATATGTCAAGTTTTTCTTCAAAAGTGACCTATAATGTTTTGCATCCAAACATGGCCTTCCTCTTGGAATTTACTCTTGACCAAAAAATATGGCATGAAATAGACCTCTTGAATGACATTTTGAAACTTGAACCATTAAAAATCTCCAAAAATTGAGAGAGTTATGAATTGTTGAAGTTGGCAAAAAATCATGAAATGACCTATAATATTTTGTATCCTTAGGGCATCTTCCATCCATTTTCTCACTTTGCACATAAAATAAGGAATAAAGTTAACATCCTCAAGATCATTATGGAAAAAGAGTGGGCTCAAGGTGATAAAAATCAACCAAGTTATTATCATTTGAATTCACGCATGGGAATTTGGGAGTTCATCTGGAGGGCTTGTAATATTTCTTCATCATCAAGTTTCTTCCACATGAAAACTCCTTGAAACTTTTGAAGTGATTTGTTAATAACCCTTTGAAGAGAAGGATGTATTTGGAATCACTCAAAAATACCAAAAGATGAGAAATATATACTTCTTTGAAGTTCAAAACCCTAGCTCCTAGATCAAGAAAATGCTTTGAGGAACTTTGACAATTTTGAACAACCTTCTTATACTAACACTTTTGCATTGTAAATATAAGTTGTTGAGGGTGATAATGAGAACTCATAGCCACCAAAACCAATTCCATATATTGAGGATTGAGAGAAATATGCACTTGTGACCAATGGGAACAAAGCTTTGTCTAAACATGACAACTTCTTCAATCAACCCCTTGTACTTTTGAATCAATCTTGATAACTTTGTAATGTGGTGAACCAAGATAAACCTTGCCATGTCATTTCTTCCAAAACAACTTCAATG
Source organism: Vicia faba (assembly GCA_948472305.1). Lineage (NCBI taxonomy): Eukaryota > Viridiplantae > Streptophyta > Magnoliopsida > Fabales > Fabaceae > Vicia > Vicia faba. The sequence goes on along the minus strand of OX451735.1, from coordinate 752,582,868 downwards.
GTGAGGTTTGAATCTCTCAAGATTTATTGACTAGGGCATGGAAATAAACTCATGAACCCATGGATCAACCTGCTAAGCCACATTGCCTTCACCTACATTATTAACAAGTAAGACAAACCAACATTGCATTTTATTAATTAAAAGGAAAGTAAAAACAAAACATGAATGATCACAAAAGAAAAATAAGCCAAGGTGCTTGGTGATTCCTCAAAGAGCAAAGCTGAAGATAGGGAGGAGAACCAAAAGCCCTAATGTGATCTTGTTGTGATTGAATCAATATGGTATGGTGAAGGGATGTGATTGAAACAATGGGAGCAGTGATCACACTGGGGTCTTAGGAGAGTCAAATTTGATCTCCTTATTATCAATCAAATCCCGAATCTTGTTCTTCAAAGTCCAACAGTTGTTGGTGTCGTGCCCAGGACTATCAGAATGGTAAGCACATTTTACACTAGGGTTGTACTTAGGAGAAGAGGTATCAGGTCTTTGAGGAGGATCCTTTAGTGTAATTAGATCCGCTTTTAACAATTGTTGTAATTCTTGAGACAAAGGCATGTTAATATTAGTGTACTGTCTCTCTTGATACTTTATCCTACGCCTATTTCCCAGTTGATGTTGAACAGGTGTAGGATTAGACATTGACACCGCTCCCACGGACTGATGGTGGTTATTTTTACTATGGCTCTTTTGGCCATAGACGACATTAATTTCTTTTTTGCCACCAAATGGATTCTTCTCGGCAATAGAAGATGCAACCATCAGAATCTTCCCAATCTTGATACCGCTTTCAATCCTTTCCCCAGTCAGAACCATCTCCGTAAAACCAGATGAAGAACTCCCAATCAGTAAGTTAAAGAACAGAATTGTCAGAGTGCCCATGAACATGTCTACCATTTCCCGATCAGTCAAAGGAGGTTGCACCCTACCAGCTAAATCCCTCCATTTCTGTGCATATTCCTTGAACCCTTCTCTTGAGCCCATGGACATATTTTGCAACTACACTCGAGTTGGTGTCAGGTCAGCAATGTATTGGTACTGCTTGTAGAAAGCAGCAGCCAAGTCTTCCCAGGTATGAATGTCGGTTCCTTTTAGCTGATAGAACAACTCCAGTTAAGTGTCAGCCAAACTTTCTTGGAAGAAATGGACCCATAACTTCCGGTCAGTAGTGTGAGGCTGGATATTTCTGACGTATGATCTCAAGTGAAGTTTAGGACAAGAGACCCCGTCATATTTGGCGAACGTGGGAACCTTGAATTTTGGTGGGATGATCACTCCAGAAACCAGCCTTAATTCTTCAAAGTCCAAGCCAGGTGTGATACGGTGGCAGAACCGGACTGTTTTGGAAAATGTTGGTTTGTGTTTTGCGTTTTTATTCGCAAATTGTCGCGGTAAGCAAGAGTCGCCACCGACTTTTATTTTATCCAACTGGAAAGGAAAAAAGCACAGAAAAATTCCTTTTTCGAGATTTTTGAGTACGGGGGGTAGATTATAAAAAGGGAAGGTGTTAGCACCCTTTCTATCCATGATTTTCCATGGGCTCTTAGGTACTTGCTCATCTTTTAAAATTTCTTGTGTGTGTTTGTTTTGAAAAGTTTTATTTTACTTCGTTTTAACCCTTGCTTCTGTCTTCAAGAGTGTTACGAAGTTGTTTTTGAAAACTTTGTTTGAAAGGTGTTTGGTGTGAAAAAGTTTGTTTTGAGCAAATACCTACTAGCATCTACCTACTCGAAAAAAGATTGTTTTTGTTCTCGTTTCCTTTAGACAATGCTATCCTACTATTGAGAAATAGGAAGTACCGTCGTTGGAGTTGTAAGGGTCAATTCGTAAGGGACGTACGATCACTAAAGCAATGTTAAGATGTCTTAGTAATAACCCTAATGTCTTAAGATCATATTCGAGGCAACATTTCCGAGGCAACCATTCTGAAGCAACATTTCCGAACGGGACGTTTGATCTTTGTTTAGACATGAGGGCGACCACTAAAACACCTTATACTTAATGATCATTTACCGAAGGCAACCGAAGTGAGAGTATACCCTAGGAGTGCGCATGTGCGAGTGATTTGATTTCAGTTATTATCTTTGCACATTTAGGGTTTGCTAGCCATTTTAAATTAACATGCAGTCTTGTCATACAATCCTATTAACATACATCTAACAGTTAATATTTGCGAGAATTAAAATGCGAGAAATAACTACGCTATTACAAGGCTTCGGGGTAGGGATTACATAGCCAAAAAACCCGTAAAACGATAAATAAAAGAAAATCCTAATTAAACTATTACATACCATGAGCAGTTACATTAATATTGCGAAAATAATAAAACATGCGCGATGAATTAAATGAAAAGGAATTAGGGTTTTGACCCCATCTAAACCTAATTGAAACTTAAATAGAAAAATCATTTTTTGTTGTTTTTAATTGTTTTGAGAAAATAAGATTTTAATTGAATAAATAAAAACCTAATTACTAATTAATTTAAGTTTTAAGAAAAATAATTAAATTAACCTATTTTTGCATTTTTGTTTTATTGAGAAAAGAAAATAAAAAATTAAGTCAAAAGCAAAACCCTAATTCTTCTAATTGACTTTAATATATGAAAAGAGTTAAAATTAATCCTAAATTAAAATTAAACTAATATTAAATTAAATTTGATAAAATAAAAAAAAAAACCTAATTCTAAATTTGTGAATTTGATTTTATGATTTTTTGTGAAAAAAAAGGAAATTATTTGTGTTAGAAAACAATTTAAATAAATTAAATAAATAAAAGGAAATAGTTAGGAAAGAAAAGAAAAGGGCCTGATTTCTTAGCAAGAGGGGGGTGCCAATTGCAATTCTGGGCCCAATAACTCCTGGCCTGTTTGACTTTTCCAGATTATGTATGTCCACTTGACTCAAGCGCATGGTAGTCCTTCAGGAAGGCGTTGGATCTGAAGCCTTGATGATCTGATGGTGGGATATTGATGATGCATGGTGGATGCCTTGTCATGTGGTACATTGAATCAGCCTGAAAATATTGAGAAAATAAAATGCACACGCCTGGGATCGAACCCAGGACGTGTGCATCAAAGACTAATGGCCTTACCACTGTGCTGGCTTGCTTAGTTGTTTAAAGAATGACAAACAATTATTATATGGTAAAAACAAAATAATCATTCTCAAACGCGCGAAATTTGAATCTGGCCATTCACCACCTGCTACGCCATCATCTTCCCCGTTGCTTCTGTTGTTTTAGACAAACACTTTTACCTATGGACACTGGGCGTAGGTACAACCCTTGTCCACTCCAAAACCTTGTCCCTGCATGATAAATCATAACCAGTGGTACCAATCAACTCATTGCAACCTCACGAGTATCATGGTACCACTATCCATGGCCAATTGTCCCTGTACAGAAAAACCCTAAAAATGAAGCAAGAACCCTAACTATGGCAACTTGTTGTATAGTCAATGAAAACGCAATTAAATATGATCATTAGCTTGCAAACATCATAAGGTTTCAGAATATATCAATGAATCATGTTAAAGATGCCAGAATGATCGTATTCGATTTCAAAAAAGTATGGAAACCGCGTGACCCTTACAGTGGGATTTTGGGTATGAGGAAGCTTGTTAATGATTGAATCTTGATCCTTGGATGTCCAGCAAGCGATTGGGATCACTAGAATGCTTTGAATTGATCTGGAATGTGGAAATCAGTTTGCTACTTTTCTCCAATTTTTTGAAACTTGCTTTCTCTTTTGCACGCCTCCAATCTCCCTCTTTTTCATCTGCAAATGTTCCTTATGTACCCTAGAATGAATTAGGGTTGCAAACTTGTTTCAAATCTTCTCCAATTATAATCATTGATTCATGATTTGATCCTTTGTGCAAATCTTTCTAAATCAAGAAAATCCAATCTTTTTGTGTCCATTTGAAGCTTGCACGATTTGATTCCATCTCCAGTTGTATAATAGACCTAAACATGCACAAAATCTCAAGCTTTGATTAGTTTTTGATATTTTCATGATTTTATTTTGATTTTATTTGATTTTATTGAAATAAAATCAAAATAAATGATAAAAATAAAATAATGACAAATGGAAGGGCTCATGGGTCGTGGGTCATGTTACAAACTCAGTGCAAGCATAAAAAGTTGGGCCCATTTGACAAAAAATGCAATTTTGGCCACATTTGACTTTTGGCAATTTTGCAAAAAGGGTCAACTTCACCAATGCACAATTCTTTCAATTTTGACCCTAGAGAGGTGTTCTTGGACTTTCTATAAAGCTTAAGATGTACTATAAGCAACCCTTTTAGTCTCATATCAATTGAGACTTCCATGTCCATGTATGAGGCTTTGACCCAAAAGGTGTTTTTGTTGACTTTTCAAAATGACCTATAATGTCCAAATTTGTATCTTCTTGTGAGTGCATATTTTGAACTTGGGAGATGAAGATGAGTTGTAGGTAATTTAATCCTCTTCAAAATGAGCTTTGGATGGGTCATTTTTGATAAAGTATGAGAAAGTAATGCTTGGTCAAAGTTAAGTTGACTTTTCCTACAAAACCCTAATTTAGCAACTTTTGGATTTTGATGAATTGTGAGAAATCCTTGAGGAATCATGATCAACCCTTGATCAAATGACGAATAATACTTCAAAATGAGAATGTTGACCAAAAATCTTGGAGTTTGACTGTATGTGGGCCACAGTTGACTTTTGCCCTAGCATAGTCGATTTTCAAGCCTTTGAGCAATTGACTGAGCAAACTTCCTCTGCAGGGCTTGAAACTTGACATGGATGATCTTGAGAACATATTATGACAATGGTGAGCATTTGGGACCCTTTGAATTCAAACATCTTGATGCAAACTGAAACCCTAATTTGAGGTAGACTGCCTTAGGAGAGAGTTTGTCTGGTCAACCCTTGGACTTCCTTGAGCAATTTAAGGACCTCACTTGAAATGTATTGCCAAATATGGGAGGGAAATTTTGGGGTACAATAACTTCCCCTGTTCAATATTCTTAAACCTGAGGATGTAGATTGGCTTGTCTGCCTTTCGTGATCCGAAGGTGGAAGATGATTGAATACTAAAGTGCCCATAAATTTGCACTCGCATGAAGTGGTACTTGTCTTGTGATATCGGGAATGGGCTTATAGATGCCATTTGGAGTTTGATGTCAGAAGATGGGCTTAAATATGCCATCATAAGAAGTTTCGATCGCATAAGAGATTCCTTTGCGAGAGCCCGTACACCTGTTGTTGAGGAGGACTACGCTGGGGAATGCTGGTCTCTGTCTTGAGAGAAATAGAGTTTTAGGAACTTCAGCCGTTCGTTACTCTACTGGGTAATCATCTCTTTAGTCGAGGAGGTGAAGATGAACTGCTATCTGGTCGTGCTCCAGGCTTTACAGTGATTTGTTGAGGAAAATAAGACTAAATGCTATCTAGTCGTGCTCTAGGCTTTACAGTGACTTACTGGGGAGATGAGATTTAAACTTGCTATCTGGTCATTCTCCAGGCTTTGTAATTTCTCAATTCTTATCTGGTCGTGCTCCAGGCTTCAGAATGAATCAAGTGGTTATCCGGTCGTATTCGGGCTTCAACTTGAATTTAAGGCTTACTAATATCCGGTTGATTTCCGGGCTTCATAGTAATTGGCTGAGTAAACTGCTATTTGGTCGAATTCCAAGCTTCGCAGTACCTGATACTATTATATGGTTAATTTCCAGGATTTAGTATCTTTTGCCGCTATCTGGTCATGATCCAGGCTTCACGGTGTCTTATACCATTATCTGGTCGATTCCAGGCTTCATGGTATTTTTTTTATTGCTATCTGGTCGATTTCCAGGCTTCACAATAACTTGTTGGGGGTTAAGCTATTTTCCGGTCGATTTCCGGGCTTCATAGCTTGTATGTAAGATATACCACTATCTGGTCGATTCCAGGCTTCGTAGTATTTTGGAGAGATCAAGATACTATCCGGTCGGATCTGGGCTTCATAGCTTGAATTTAAGATATACCACTATCTGGTCGATTCCAGGCTTCGTAGTATTTGGAGAAATCAAGATATTATCCGGTCGATTTCTGGGCTTCATAGCTTGAACTGGAGTAGCAATCTTATTATTTATTTGACTGAACCAGAGAATACTTGACAGAACTTGATTGCATCTTTACCTGAAAGGTAAAGAGTTAGTCGTATGTAATGTCATGATGTATGAAATGTATTAAATAATGATGTTCTCAAAATAAATGAGATTGTGTTGTATGATGCATATGCGCATGCTACGATGTATGGATATGCAATGTTCTTGTGATATCCTCCGGTTGGGAAGAATAAATCCTGGACTGTTGTTGGAGAGTACAAGGAGTTGAGTTCTTCGTTCTCGCCAGGGATAGTGACCAAAGATGATGAGCTGGAGACTTACGCCGGTTCTGCTTGAGAACATTCCACCGGGAGAGACTCTGTTTGAGAATAATCCTATAGGAGAATGACTCTGTGGGAAAGAGAAATATTTTGTTTGGACGATATGTTGATTTGGAGAAACAAATCCGCTGAGGATGAATTACCGTTGCTGGTGATAATGAGCTCTGTCGGGGATTGAATTTCTGCTTGTGGGAGAAATAAACTCAGCAAATGGTAATATTCTATTGCTGGTGGTAGATAAAACTCTGCTTGGGGAGAATCAACACCACTGTCTTCGGATACTTCCTTCTCTGCGGGGAGGGTATGTACCTTTAGTCATATTCTCAAGTTGGCTCTATCCATGTACCTGGTGGGTAGAGCAACTGTAAGGTTCAGACACTTCTTGTTTGACCCTGTTCCTAAAATTACGAGTAATTGTCTTTTGTTTCGTATGTAAATATTCATGAGCAGCAATTATTTTCAAATGCATATATCAAAAATGAATCATTGGATGTTCTTGTAAAACAAAACAGAAAAAAGAAAACAAATCAAAATTTCTTGTGAAAATGAATTGTATTGATTTTTGAAGTTGGCCTGTAATAGGCGTTTTTGTACAAGAGGTTGACGTCCTAGTAAGAGAACGTCGTCGAAAGATAGGAATTATACAATTTGTGAAAAAGAAAGAAAACAGCTATGTGAAACAATCCCATTGGGTTCCAACTCTTCTATTGCCCTTATATCTTCAAGCGTCTCATCACTTTGCTACTTGGTCGAAGGTAGATCTGATTGATTGGCGTCGTCCGAGCTTGATAGTTGATATCAAAGTATGGTCGCAAGACGATCCAATGAGACATAGTGTTACGCTTCAATCCCTAATTTTTGCCTGAACCGCCCTTTCGGGTTTTCAGTCCACCGGGATACCCTTTTTTGCCCAAGCCGCCTTTTCAGGTTTTCGACTTGCCGGGTGTACAATTTTTTTTATTTCATCCCTTACTCTTGCACGAACCCTTTTGGTTCACCGGGAAGCCCTTATTTCTGCCTAGGTGTGTCAACCTAGAGGGTCTTTGATTACGCGTAGTATTTTTTCACTATGTCTGCATTGACGGGGTGAGGAAGGTCGTCACCATCCATGGTGGTTAGAATCATAGCTCCTCCTAAGAAAATATTCTTAACCACAAATGGCCCTTCGTATATAGGGGTTCATTTGCCCCTGGGATCACCTTGCGACAATATGATGCATTTGATCACCAGATCCCCGACTTGATATTCTTGACGTCTGACTTTCTTGTTAAAAGCCTTGATCATTCGCTTTTGATACGTCTGACCATTACAAATAGCAGTAAGCCTCTTTTCATTGATTAGATTCACCTGGTCAAGTCGGGTCTGGATCCAATCGTCTTCGCTCAAACCTGCATCCTTCATAATCCGGAGAGAGGGTATCTGGAATTCAATGGGTAAGACTGCTTCCATGTCGTATACCAAAGAGTAGGGTGTTGCCCCTGTCGACGTCCACGCTGAGGTACGGTACCCATGAAGAGCGAATGGTAACATCTCGTGCCAGTCTTTGTATGTCACCGTCATCTTTTGCACAATCTTCTTGATGTTCTTATTAGCTGCTTCAACAGCCTCATTCATCTTCGGCCGGTAGGGAGAAGAGTTATGATGTTGTATCTTGAACTGCTTACAGAGCTTAGTGATCATCATGTTGTTGAGATTTGTACCATTGTCCGTTATGATCTTCTCTGGTACACCGTATCGACAGATCAGATTGTGTCGGATAAACCGCGCCACGATGTTCTTAGTTACTGTAGCAAAGGAAGTTGCCTCAACCCACTTTGTAAAGTAATCAATAGCCACTAGAATGAAACAATGACCGTTAGACGCAGTAGGTATGATCTCACCTATCATGTCGATGCCCCACATTACGAAAGGCCAAGGAGCTGTCAAGACATTCAGGGGCACTGGAGGTACGTGCACTTTATCAGCATAGACTTGGCACTTATGACAAGTCCGAGAATGCTGATAACAATCAGCTTCCATAGTAGACCAGTAATATCCTGCCCGTAGGATTTTCTTCGCCATGGTATGTCCACTGGAATGAGTTCCGAAGGTACCTTCATGCAACTCTGCCATGATCCTTTCCGCCTCGCTTTTGTCCATACATCGCAGTAAGGTTGAATCATGGTTATGTTTATAAAGGATACCATTGCTGATGAAGAACTTCGCAGCAAACCTTCTCAAGAACTTCTTGTCATTAACAGATGCGCCCTCGGGGTACTCTTAAGTCTCAAGATACCTCTTTACCTCGTGAAACCAGGGTTTATCTGCTACCTCTTCAGTATCGATATCACAGCAATGTGCGGGTTCGTCCAACCTCTCGATGGTAATCTGGGGAGCTTCATTGTCCCACCTGACTTTGAACATAGAAGACATGGTAGCTAGTGCGTCTGCTAACTGATTCTCCTCTCTCGGGAAGTGTTCAAAGGTTATCTCCTAGAAGTGTGGAAGTAACGTCAATACATACTCTTTGTAAGGAATAAGATTTGGGTGCTTCGTATCCCACTCGCCTTTGATATGAATGATCACCAGAGCAGAATCTCTGAATACACTCAAGAACTTAATCCTTAGGTCAATAGCAGCTCAAAGACCCATGATGCACGCTTCATACTCCGCCATATTGTTGGTGCAGTTAAAACATAATCGGGCGGTGAACGGAGTATGACAGCCTTCAGGAGATATAATCACAGCTCTAATGCCATTACCCAACGCGTTTGATGCTCCATTAAAATACATAGACCATCGGGATTCTTCCTCAGGTCCTTCATCCGGTCCAGGTTTCTCACTGTCGGTCACCAACATGATGTTCTCATCCGGGAACTCGAAATTCATGGATTGGTAGTCATCCACGGCCTGATGCGCCAAATGATCCGCCAACACACTCCCCTTGATTGCTTTTTGGGTTGTGTATTAGATGTAGTACTCAGTGAGGATCATATGCTATCTTGCTATTCTTCTGGACAAGGCAGGATTTTCGAAGATATACTTGATTGGATCCATTTTTGATATCAATAAGGTGGTGTGAGTCAGCATATACTGTCTCAGCCGGCGAGCAGCCCATGCCAAAGCTCAGCAAGTTTTCTCAAGCAATGAGTATCAGGTCTCACAGTCGGTAAACTTTTTGCTAAGGTAGTAAATAGCGTGCTCTTTTCGGCCAGACTCGTCATGCTGCCCCAGCACGCACCCCATTGAATTATCCAGTACTGTCAAGTATAAAATCAAAGGTCTTCCTTCAACTGGAGGCATCAGAATTGGTGGCTCTTGGAGGTATTCCTTGATTCTTTCGAAAGCGGTCTGGCATTCGTCGTTCCATTTTACTACTTGATCTTTCTTCATCAGCTTGAAGATTGGCTCACAAGTAGCGGTCATATGTGAAATGAATCGGGTGATGTAGTTTAGACGTCCCAAAAAGCCTCTAACTTATTTTTCTGTGCGGGGAGTTGGTATCTCCTGTATGGCCTTTACCTTGGCAGGGTCCACCTGAATACCTTTATCACTGACGATAAAACCCAACAGCTTACCAGACCTTACCCCGAAGGTGCACTTTTTCGGGTTTAACCTTAGCTTGTACGTCTTCAACCTGTCGAACAGTTTCTGGAGATGGTCAAGGTGTTCTTCCTCAGTCTGGGACCTTGCAATCATATCATCAACATAAACCTCAATCTCATGGTGAATCATGTCGTGGAACAAAGTGACCATGGCACGCTGATAAGTTGCCCCAGTATTCTTCAACCCAAAAGGCATGACCTTGTATCAAAAGGTTCCCCACTGTGTAACGAAAGTTGCCTTCTCCATGTCCTCGAGAGCCATCTTGATCTGATTGTAACCAGAAAAACCGTCCATAAAGGAGAAGATCTTATGCTGTGTGGTGTTATCGACCAGAACATCAATGTGAGGAAGTGGGAAGTCTTCCTTGGGGCTTGCCCTGTTCAGATCTCTATAGTCCACACACATTCGTACCTTACCATCCTTCTTAGGCACCGGAACAACGTTGGCAACCCACTGCGGGTAAGAAGTAACAGCTAAAAATCCTGCGTCGAACTGTTTCATGACCTCAGCTTTGATTTTCCCAAACATCTCAGGGCGCATACGGTGAACCTTCTATTTTATCGGAGGACAGTCTTCTCTAGTCGGCAGGCGATGTACCAATATATCAGTGTCCAAACTAGGCATATCTTCATAGGACCAGGCGAAGATCTCAACATAGTCGTGTAGCATCTGTATCAATCGTTGCTTGACACTAGGCTCCAGATTTGCACCTATCTTAACCTCTTTCATGTTTTCCTCTGTACCCAAATTCAATGATTCCACTGGCTCTTCGGAGGCTGTATGGCCCTTTCTTCCTGTAGTAACAGTCTAGCAAGTTCTCCAGGCACCTCACAATCATCCTCACCTTTGTCCTCGGCTTGGTTGATCGGATTTTCAAAGTCATAACTGGCAGTAGAAGAGTTGTTATCAATGGGATCCAGAGTGGATATGGATCTGCATTATGATACACGAGTGTGTGTAAGAGCATAGCTGTTTTTGATAAAGCGAAAGACAGAGAAAAGAAAAACAAGGAGCGCAAAATTTGTAATGCAAGAAACGTCCAATGTTTTATTGATGATATATGAAATGACAAATAATAAGCCCTCACAAGCAAAGCCAAGGTGCCTCGGTCAAGGCACTGGGCCATAAAGTTTTAAACTGTTTATTATAACTCTTAAGACAAAAGTCAATTACTGTGGAATAAAAGAAACAGGTATGAAGTCCTTCGTCGTCCAGTTGTTCAATCCACCATTGGTTGTAGGGTAGATCCAGTTGTTGATGTCTGAATCTTCTTCACCATCTTCAACCACATTAACTCCCTGATTGCTGATGTGCAGAGGAGGTCTCCCAATCCGTGTGCGCCTAACAGCCCTTTAAGCCCCTGTAGTAAAGCCCAAACCAAATTTGTCAGTTTTGTGCGTGAAATCAGGGAGTTGACCCAAATTTGTAGACCCACCTTCTTCAATTACAGCCCTGGCATCCTTGAGCGAAGCCATCTTCATCGGAGGTTTATCGGTAGCCACTTCAGTTGATGCCAAAGTCTGGGGGACTTCTTCAAAGTTCTGACAAGGGGTTTCGATGAACTCCCCATCCATCTCCATGTAGCGAAAGGAATTGAGATGACTCACCATATACTCCTCTTCACCTTGTACCGTGACGATCTTCCGCTTTACCGGATATTTTAACATTTGATGGAGTGTGGAAGTCACTGCCCCAGCCTTATGAACCCAAGGACGACCTAGCAAGCAAGAATATGATGGTCTGATATCCATCACATAAAAGGTGGATACAAAAGTATGAGAGCCAACTTTAACAGGGACGTCCACCTCCCCGTGCACCATCCTTTTTGACCCGTCGAAAGCCCTGACCACAATATTTCTCGGCTTTAGAATCAAACCTTCACAGTCCAGACGGTCTAATGCTTTCTTTGGCAAAACATTTAAAGAGGACCCGGTATCCACTAGTACATGGGCCATAGTAGTTCCCCTGCACTCGATCGAGACGTGTGGAGCATCATTGTGATTTCTTCCTTTAGCAGTCAGATCTGCATCTGAGAAACCCAACCCATTGTCGGCAGTCAAACTAGCTACGCAATCTTTGAATTGATCGGCTGAAGTTTCCTGCGGCACATGCGCAGTCTTAAGGAATTCAACTAAAGCCTTTGCATGGGCTTCAGAGCACAATAATAAGGACAACATGGAGATTTTGGATGGGGTCTGCCCCAGCTGCTCGACTACGTTGTAATCGCTCTTCTTGATAATCTTCAGAATTTCCTCTATCTCCTGCTTCGAGGTTTCCACAATGATCTTCTTAGGCGCCTCCGTTCGGGCAGGCTCACCTATGATTTCTTTGCCCCGAGTCCCAGATGGCTCAGCGACAGGGGTAATAACTGGAATAGGAATTGGGATAGTAGTTGATGTACTAGCAGATGGAATGACAACAGGTTTGTGAACAGTCGGAGGGGAAATCTCGGGAGAAAAGAGTCTTCCGCTTCTGGTGACCTTGCTGGCCCCGACAATATTGCTGACGTCAACTTCAGCTTCCTCACTCTTTAAGTCTTGCTTAACTCCATGGTAATACACATCGGCCCCATAGTGCCAAGGGACAGTCTTATCCGAAGTGTATGGGATAAGACTAGGGACAGTAATTATTAACGAAGAAACTCTTGGAACGGGTGTAATCCTAACAGGATTTCTCGAGGAAACCTTGGAAGGATTGGAGGAAATGGTTATGATGGCAACATCTTCAATTGGAACTAACAGAATCGTAGTCTTTTCGAACAGGATCTCTTTATTATCCATCAGGCGCTGAACACCTGATTTCAGTAAGTGGCAACCAGCAGGCAGAATTGAACACATGTGGCAACCTTCACCACAACTCGGAAATAAATCGGCCAATAACAAATTCTTCTTAACTGTCATCAAAGGAGTAGAAATTTCTTCCACGGAAGTCACAAATAAATCATTGTCTATAGCATTTACTCCATGATTGTGTTTGGGCATGGGAGCAGTTATGACGTTGGGCTTCTCCGGAGCGTCAAACTCAATTTCTTTGGCTTCGATCAGGTCTTGCACCTTGTTTTTCAAGGCCCAACAGTTTTTTGTATCATGACCTGGACTTTCGAAGTGATAGGCGCAGCGGGCATTCTGGTTATACTGAGGAGAAGTGGTGTTGGGGTTCTTCGGGGCTTCCCTCAGAGTTACCAGGTTGGTCTTCAATAATTGTGGTAGAATTTGAGACAAGGTCATATTGAGCCGAGTGTACTGCCTTTGTGGTCTCTCCACCCTTTTTTGATTGTTGCATTGTGGAGTAACTGTGGGTCTTGATATCACTACCGCATTTACTGCTTGACGGTGTTCAGGTCTGCTTTGACTCCTCGAGCCATAGACTGAACTAGCTTCTTTCTTACCGGTGAAAGGCTTCTTTACTACACTTGATGAAGTATCCTTCTGTATCTTACCACTTCGGATACCAGCTTCTACTCTCTCTCCAGTCAAAATCAACTCAGTAAACCCCGATAATGAACTGCCGATCAGATGATTGAAAAACGGACCAGATAGCGTCCCCAGAAACATGTCAACCAACTCCCTATCAGACAAAGGGGGTTGGACTATTCCAGCTAAGTCTCTCCACTTTTGAGCATAGTCCTTAAAACCTTCACTTGCACCCATTGACATACACTGAAGCTGAGTACGAGTGGGAGCAAGGTCGGTGTTATATTGATACTGCCTGTAAAAAGCAGCAGCAAGGTCCTCCCAATTTCGGACATTGGCTCCTTCCAACTGATAAAACCATTCAAGTTGAGTCCCTGACAGACTATCTTGAAAGAAATGTACCCACAAATTTCTATCAGCAGTGTGGGGTTGTATTTTTCTGACGTACGAGCGGAGATGGAGTTTTGGACAGGATACTCCATCGTACTTGGCAAAAATTAGAGCTTTGAACTTATGAGGGATCACCACTCCCGATACCAATCCCAGCTCTCCGAAATCCAAACCAGGTACCTTCTGAATCTCCATTTCACTCAGACGGTCTTCTAGTTGTTTGTACATATCCTCAGCAGGAGGATATTGCTCATTATCATAATTTGTATCATCATCAGAGATGGCAGGACTGGAGCCCTTTTCTTCTTCTTGGTTCTCCCCTTCCTTGGATGAAGAGGTCAGATCAGCTTGCTGTTTCAACCTATCCCCAAACCTTTTACCCATATTCAGAAGAACAACCTTCTTCTTTTTCTTCTTCTTCTCTTTCAGAATGAGAGTCTTCAGATCCTCTTTCCCTTTAGCCAAGCTCAAGAACATCTTTTGGAATTGGGCATTTTGTGCCTGAAGATCTTTGATGGCTTGATCAGAAGACATTTCGTGCTGAAATAAACAGCGAAGAAGATGAGAAACCTATAATGGTACATGTAATGGTGTGTGTTGTACCCCAAAATTTGCCCTCTCATGTTTTCCGAAGTCTTCCCCCTGCATGGTTGATCACAAACCCTTGCCTAAGGAAAAAGAAAATTTTTGAGTGGTGCTTTAAGTACCTTTTGATTGGCATTCTGAAAGACCCTTCGATTGGTATTATGAAGGAGCCTTTCGATTGGCATGGATAATTCCCTTCGATTGGCATTATGGACAAGCACTTCGATTGGCATTATGGACAAGCACTTCGATTGGCATTGTGTCAAGGCCTTCGATTGGAATTCTGAAAGACCTTTTCATTTGGCACCCTGGGCCAAGCCTTTCAATTGGCATGCCAAGGGATCCTTTGATTTAGCATTGTGTCAAGGCAGCTTCGACAGGCATGTTAACCATGTCCTTCGATTAGCATGAACAGCACCTTTCGATTGGCCTGTTAACAAAGCCTTTCGATTGGAATTTTAATTAGTACCCTTCGATTGGTATCTGAACAAGATCTTTCAATTGGCGTAGCAAAGGACTCTTCGATTGATATTTCAATAAATACCCTTCGATTGATGTTTGTACAAGGGCCATTTAAAGAACTCCTTACAGGCCATTCGAAAGAGGCCATCAAGAGGGCACTCAAAAAAACATGTCCATGTACACTAAACATGAGAAAATGGCATGTTTTCCTTCCAAATATGGCAAGAATTCAATTTATTGTGGATTCAATTCCTGAGTTAAAGGCCATATTCTTGCCTTTTCTGTTCCTAACTCCACAAGAGCTGATTCGACCAGAGTGATTCTTTTCAAATCAGGACCAATCGAAGAGCAGGGTCTGAATGCATTCGAAAATCAAAAAGTGTCCAGGTTCATTCAAGATTCCAAAGAGACATGAATATTTCAAAAAAGGAAATCTTTTAATATGTCTGATTCTTGTCTCATGGCTTTAAAGGCATGGTTAAATGGTTGTCCCTTGCCATTTTCATGCACCCTTACACTCCTATAAATACGAGGCCAGTGACACATTACAGAGGAGGGGAACAAGAACGAAAGAGGAGAAAAAGAAAGAAAAGGAGGATTTGGAGATACGCTGCCCACAAACCCACCAAAGGTTATCAACATTTTCATAAGTAATCCAAGCCAAAGCAGCCATTCAGCAAACATCTCCACACCCAGAGCCACAGATCATACATCTTTAATTGGTAAGGGTTTGCAAAACCAAAATTGCACCTTCATGACATTTAAATACACATTGCATATATATTCTTATTATTACTAATTATGTTGCATGTAAGCTACAGCGTAAAGATGAGATCGTGCCATTGCTTGGGCACGATCTAAGTTTCTCCTTCGAATCTCAGGATAAAAAAAACCCAGACCCAGATTCAGCAGATTCAAATTGAGGAAGGATTCGAATTGGGAGGAGATTCGAATCAGGGGGGTAAAATCCCCCCTGGATCTTTAACGTTTGTCTCATTTTGCAGGAAATATCTTCTCAGAATTTTGTTCAGAGCTTCGAAGCTTAGCAGCTTAGCTTCGAACTGGATCCAGGGTTCCCAGATCGAAGGATGACATATCCAGATCGAACACCCCCAAAGTGCAGCCCCTCATGCACCTTCGATCAAGCCTCTTCACTGGATCGAAAGACAGCCCACACCTCTTTCGATCCAGGCCTCCGGAATTATACCTTTCTTGATTTACTGCTTGTTCCTTCGATTTCATCTTTGTTTTGACTATTTTATTTCTTTTTTTTAATCAACATAAAATCAATTAAAAAAAACCATAAAAACATTAGGCTAGTTTTTTCTATTAAATTAACTTTGTTAATTAATCATTTAATTATCTTAACATTTTCTCAAAAAAAACTAAAATTAAGAAGATTTAGATCATTTTCCCAAAATAAAATAAAACACAAAAAGATTTTATTCTTAGGATTTTTAGAGGTTATGTTCAGATTCGCGCGCGTTTATTTTATTGTAACTGCCTACTGGTTTGTAATAGCTTAACTAAGACTTTTACACTTTACTGCTTTATTCCCCCAATTTTGGACATGTAAATAATCCCCCTCCCCGAAGCCTTGTAATAGCATAGGATTTACAATTCCCGCACTTTAAATTCCCGTACATATATTAACTGTTTAGATGTATGCTAACTAGGATTGCATGACAAGATCTATCTTGACTTAAAATCAACAGTAGCTCACCATAACATGTACAAAGATGATATAAACTGAAAATTGACACACTCGCACATGCCACTCTTAGGGTATGCCTCACTTGGTTGCCTCGAACGTGGTCATTGAGTATAGGATGTTTTAGAGGTCGCCCTCTTGTCCAAAGATCATAAGTTGCCTCGAAACGGTTGCCTCGGAAAAATGATCTAAGACATTAGGGTTACCACTAAGGTGTCCTAACATTGCTTTAGTGACCACACGTCCCTTAAATCGAATTGACCCGAAAACTCCAACGACGGTGCTACCTACTCCTCAATAGTGGGATAGAATTGTATAAAGGACATTTGCACAGTTTAGTTCCTTTTTGAGTAGGTAGAGGTTCTTAAGTACTTGCTCTTTTGAAAACAAAAACAAAACTTTTTTGCACTTACACCCCTTTCAAAACAAAAACTCTTCTCAAATCCACAAACACAAAGAAAAGCAAACTTTTGAAAACATAGTGAGCAAGTACCTAAGAGCCCGTGGATAACCACAGATAGAAAGGGTGCTAACACCTTCCCTTTCTATAATCTACCTCCCGAACCCGAGAAACATCTCGAAAAGGAATTTTTCTGTGCTTTTGTCCTTTCCTTGTTGGATAAAATAAAAGACGATGGCGACTCTTGCTTACCGCGACATTTTGCAAAAACAAACGCAAACGCGAACCAGCATTCCAAAACAGTCAGTTCTTATTCCCACCGATCACAGAACTGGCGACTCTGCTGGGGATTTATATAAGTGAGGTGTACCTTAGGATTAGATCACTTATGTTTTCAATTGTATGCTTTGTATGCTTTAAATTTTGTGGGCTTGTATCGGAGTTCTATAGATCCTAACCCAGATCTGGGGATACCCTTTAGGTAAGTAGCAATAAACTGTGAGGGATCTGTCCGGCGTATACCAACACGGATGAAGCAGTAGCTACGTTGGTGTGGCACCTTAGTCTGTACCGATATCCTTGTGTTGAAACGAGGAGAATATGGGTCTTCTAAGGAGTCATTAAGCACCAACTGACCTTAGAACCTTAAATTGACCAACTTGGCCATAGAACAGTAGCAGTATGCTACACTCATTGAGACTAAACTCTCGCGATGATTCCGGCAGCAAGAAAAGGTTGCTAAACTGGAATTATGACCGATTGAGGGTAGTCAGTGATATTGAGATCCTCTAGAACCCAGTTACTATTTTTAGGACAGGTTTAAACCAACTAAACTGAAAGAGGGTAATGCCTAAACTCCATGCCAGCCTAAACTTAAGGCTATATGTGTGACTTGTGTGCCTTCAAACTTGAACTACTTGCACATTCTTGTTATCTGACAACATGAGTTCCTTGCAGGTTTTGTTTACAGTCCTTATCCGATAATTTTGATTTATTGCAGGGTTTACTTACATCACCTCACACTTTTGCTTAAACGCATAGCATACACATCATAACGTCATGCCTTAATATTTCCTTAACCATTTCAAGGATCTCAAGGGTCTGTGATGCAGGTTATGGTAAATCAAATGTCTAGCAAGGGGCAAGGGGATTTATTTTCCTCTAGCCAATGCCGTCTAGAGATCAAAACATGATAACTTGAGTCAGGGGCTATGACCCACTCGATATGGTGAGCTTGACTCTTGAAGAAGGACTCTTAACGACACGAAGTTTCTTCTAACAAATTCTAACAAGTTTCTTGTTTACCCCGCGAGATCCTTGAAAATATTGCATACATATATCATACATATCATTGCATAACAGGTCTCTCAATACAGGTCTCTCATGTTCTCGCTGTTTATTTCAGAAATGGCTTTCCAACCAGACAATCAAGATCTTCAAACTCGAGAGACTCAGTTCAGGGAAATCTTCCTAAACCTATCCAAGGGGAAGGAATAGTTGAAAACACTCCTCGTTGGGGACTTGGTCAGGAAAAGTTCTGAAGACAATAAGGACGAACGGTTGGAATAACTACAAGCTGAGTTCAGTGCCATGAAAACCCAGATGCTGGGGCAGATGGCTCTTATCCAAGGCTTAGCTCGGGAACAAGAAGAGCTGAGAACTATTATCAACCAGCTTCATCAAGACAGATACAACATTATGAAGCAAACGGTCAAGGCCTGGGACCAAGTCATTAATCAACTTCCGAGAAGTCAAAGGTTTGGTTTGACGAAGAATAGACCCCTCCAAGTTATTACTACCTCACAGGTCCAACAAAGACCTTTCCAAGAACAATGGTTTGATCAGAGTAAGCCAAATATGCCCAAGAGGCAATTTACCAAGCTCAACATGTCACTGACTCAAGCGCTACAACACATGTTGAAGGTAGAGCTGATTATATTAAAGGCTCCTCTCTGGAACCCAAATACGTCTGCTCCTACCTATCATCCCAATGAAAGGTGTGCATACCACTCTGACAGTCTGGGACATGACACAAACAACTGTTGGGCTCTGAAGAACAAGGTCCAAGACATGATTGATGCCAAGGAGATCAAGTTTGACCCTCCGGAGACTCCAAACATAATCACTGCTCCTATGACGAATCATTGAAAGCTTTTGTTCATTCGAATTTTCAAGTTGTAATCTCTTTGTTATTCAAACAATTATTATCATGTTAAACTTTATTACTTTATCAATGCATTGCATATGTCTGTTTTGAATCAATCCATTCGTATTCAAATTGCTTTTATTTTTTTTGTGATGATCAACTCTCGATTAAAAAAATTCTAAGCCTTTAGAGGGAGGATGACGAAAACGATACCATGATCTTTACAGTATGCTTTTGAACAGACCCCGCTGATGAGGTACAGGCATTGTTTCAAATCCTAAACAGTGGAGTTATAAGGAAGATAATCCCTAGTCAACAACTTTGAGCCAAAGAAGTTGGAGTTTTTCTTTTCATGAATTAAAACCCTTAATTATAACCTGGGGCAGGGTAGTTTTCTCAGTTTAATCCAGGTGCACAATGAATGGCATCAAAGAAATCCTTCCGAAAACAAAAGACGGTGATGGTTCCGTATAAAGGACAGACAGTCATTATCTTTCGAAATAAAAGCCCACTAAGTCAAAACCTATGAAGGAGACTTACAAAAAAATTGGGGCATCCCGCTGACTGTAATCACAAAAGAAACAGTTTAGGCAAAAAGACAGGGATAATAAAATCAAAAAGAAAGAGATCCTACAGACTCTCAACAAAATGAGTGCCTGTTCAAAATAAATTGTCAGTATCCGAACCATCACTGGTATATCAGAGCAAAGACTCAAACAAGATCTAATGCACGATTGGCTGAGTTTAGGATCGAAGAACATCACGAAGAACGGGTGGGTACAAATAAAATTTGAGCCTTTATCCTTTGTTTCTTAAACCGTGAACCAGGCCACGTTATAACCCTTAAAAAGTCCCAGCTGAAGCATGGGTTAGTCCGAAAGCATACTGTTACAAAAGGTATCCTGACTCCTGTAGGGCTTGCTGTAAATCCTGAGTTGACGTCACATTTTACAAAATTTTCCCATCTTACTGAAAAAATGCATTTTCAAAAACTTCAAGACAGACATAAGCTTTGCATTCTTAAAATAACATTGTTTGCATATGACTATTTGTTCAAATAGCAGAGAAATTCGCACGACGAATATCTAGTGAACAAAAACCTTTTCAATAAAAAAGGATCATCTCAAGTGGAAAAACACTTCCAATCAAGGGGCACGGCATGATCATTGTCCATCATCTGGGGCAGTCAAGTCAAGATTCAATGAATCTCTCAAAATGCCAAATAGTCAGGGGCAAATCTCCATCAGAATCAATTGGGGCATTGAACATGAATTCCAGCAACGAATCTTGCATGATCAAACGAAGATCTTCTGGTAGTATGGCAACACAACACTACTGACAATGGCAACTCTCTACATCCTGAGGGAATGGACATAGTCAAAAAGTACTACGCATAATCAAAGACCCGCTAGGTTGATTGGCCTAGGCAAAAATAAGGGCTTCCCGGCGAACCAAAAGGGTTCGGTCAAAAATAAGGGATGAAAATGAAAAATTTGTACACCCGGCAAGTCGAAAACCTAAAAAGGCGGCTTGGGCAAAAAAGGGTATCCCGGTGGACTGAAAACCCGAAAGGGCGGTCCAGGAAAAAAATTAGGGATCAAAGCGTACGACTATGTCACGTCATCTCGTCACTTACCTACCAGAAGAAGACTTGTCATTTTGGTCGAAAGATACCAAGCACCTCATAGGAGGGGATAATACTCGATCCACGGGACCTCTACGGGAACCTTCTCCCGCAAAAAATAGGGGCAAATAAGAATTGTCCGAACTGTACAAGTTGCTCTGTCCACCAGGTACCAAGGTATATATTCAGCTGAAGAATGTGACCAAGATATCGTCACTCCCCGCAGAGTAAAATAGTAATGGTAGCTCTCCCCCACTGAGACTCGCAACCATGAAAGAATCATCCATACTTTCCCCCAAGCAGAGTTGGTCTACCATCAGCCCTAAAAAGGTTGGGTATCCCCAGAAGGTCTTAATATTCCCCACCGGAGTATAAAGATATTCTCCAGCAAGCGTAAGAGCATCCCTGGCAGTCTTAATATTCCTCAACAGAATATAAGAATGTTCCCCGGCAGAATGCAAGATACCCCCAGTGGAGCCATTTCTCCAGCACAGTCTAAAAAAAAGGTTTCCCCAATGGAGTTGAATCATCTTCCCCAGTAGATTCTAGAAGCTTATCCCATGTGAAGCACAAATAAGTCTCCCCAGCCAAATTCAGAGGTTATCCCCACAAGAGTCTAACTGGGTTATCCTCAGCAAGTTACAATTGAAAGATCATCCCTAGCGAAGTTCTTTCTATCCCCGGCAGAGTTCATCATCAAAATCCCCAACAGAGCTTATCAACGGAATCCCCAGCGGAGTTTATCATTAAAATCTCAGCAAAGTATCTCTTCCCCACAGAGTAATTCCTCGCAGAGTAATATCTTCACCAGTTTATTCCCCAACAGAGTCATCCTCTCCTGCAGGTTTATTCTTGCAATCATCTTCGTTCATCATCCCCAATGGAAACGAAGAATTCAACCCTACTCTCCAGCAGCCGTTCGGGATTTATTTTCCCCAACTAAAACATCACATTTCCATACATCATGATACATGCATATACGCATCATACCATACAATCTCATTTATGTTGAGAACATCATTGCTTGATCCATATCATGCATTGCATATGACTGACCTTTACCTTTCAGGAAAGATGCAGTTAAATTCCCAATTATGTCAATGGAGACAAAATCAGTTAAATCGATTCCTAAAGATTTTTCTGAGGCGAAGCCAGTCAATGGAGACAAAATCAGTTAAATCGATTCCTAAACATTTTTCTGAGGCGAAGCCAGTCAATGGAGAGAAAATCAGTTAAATCGATTCCTAAAGATTTTTCTGAGGCGAAGCATGTCAATGGAGACAAAATCAGTTAAATCGATTCCTAAAGATTTTTCTGAGGCGAAGCCAGTCAATGGAGACAAAATCAGTTAAATCGATTCCTAAAGATTTTTCTGAGGCAAAGCCAGTCAATGGAGACAAAATCAGTTAAATCGATTCCTAAAGATTTTTCTGAGGCAAAGCCAGTCAATGGAGACAAAATCAGTTAAATCGATTCCTAAAGATTTTTCTGAAGCAAAGCCAGTCAATAGAGACAAAATCAGTTAAATAGATTCCTAAAGATTTTTCTGAGGCAAAGCCAGTCAATGGAGACAAAATCAGTTAAATCGATTCCTAAATATTTTTCTGTGGCCAAACCTGTCAATAGAGACAACCTGTCAATGGAGATAACCCGTCAATGGAGATAACCTGTCAATAGAGACAACCTGTCAATAGAGACAACCTGTCAATAGAGACAACCTATCAATGGAGACAACTCGTCAAAGGATACACCCCGTCAGAAGAGACAACCCGTCAACGAAGATAAAACCACCTACCAACAATCTCCAAATGGCATATGTAAGCCCATTCCCGACATCAAAATGCTGATACTACACCATGCGAGTGCAAATTTCTGGGCACTCTAGTGTTCAATCATCTTCCACCTTCGGATCACGAAAGGCACGCAAGCCAATCTACATCCTCAGGTTTAAGAAGATTGAACAAGGGCAACTGTTGTACCCCAAAATTTTCCCTCTCATGTTTTCCAAAGTCTTCCCCCTGCATGGTTGATCATAAACCCTTGCCTAAGGAAAAAGAAAATTTTTGAGTGGTGCTTTAAGTACCTTTCGATTAGCATTCTGAAAGACCCTTCGATTGGTATTCTGAAGGAGCCTTTCGATTGGCATGGATAATTCCCTTCGATTGGCATTATGGACAAGCACTTCGATTGGCATTATGGACAAGCACTTCGATTGCCATTGTGTCAAGGCCTTCGATTGGAATTCTGAAAGACCTTTTCGTTTGGCACCCTGGGCCAAGCCTTTCAATTGGCATGCCAAGGGATCCTTCGATTTAGCATTGTGTCAAGGCAGCTTCGACAGGCATGTTAACCATGTCCTTCGATTAGCATGAACAGCACCTTTCGATTGGCCTGTTAACAAAGCCTTTCGATTGGAATTTTAATTAGTACCCTTTGATTGGTATCTGAACAAGATCTTTCGATTGGCATAGCAAAGGACTCTTCGATTGATATTTCAATAAATACCCTTCGATTGATGTTTGGACAAGGGCCATTTGAAGAACTCCTTCCAGGCCATTCGAAAGAGGCCATCAAGAGGGCACTCAAAAAATCATGTCCAGGTACACTGAACATGAGAAAATGGCATGTTTTCCTTGCAAATATGGCAAGAATTCAATTGATTGTGGATTCAATTCCTGAGTTAAAGGCCAGATTCTTGCCTTTTCTGTTCCTAACTCCACGAGAGCTGATTCGACCAGAGTGATTCTTTTTAAATCAGGACCAATCGAAGAGCAGGGCCTGAATGCATTCGAAAATCAAAAAGTGTCCAGGTTCATTCAAGATTCCAAAGAGACATGAATATTTCAAAAAAGGAAATCTTTTAATATGTATTATTCTTGTCTCATGGCTTTAAAGGCCTGGTTAAATGGCTGTCCCTTTCCATTTTCATGCATCCTCACACTCCTATAAATACGAGGCCAATGACACATTACAGAGGAGGGGAACAAGAACGAAAGAGGAGAAAAAGAAAGAAAAGGAGGATTTGGAGATACGCTGCCCACAAACCCACCAAAGGTTATCAACATTTTCATAAGTAATCCAAGCCAAAGCAGCCATTCAGCAAACATCTCCACACCCAGAGCCACAGATCATACATCTTTAATTGGTAAGGGTTTGCAAAACCAAAATTGCACCTTCATGACATTTAAATACACATTGCATATATATTCTTATTATTACTAATTATGTTGCATGTAAGCTACATCGCAAAGATGAGATCGTGCCATTGCTTGGGCACGATCTAAGTTTCTCCTTCGAATCTCAGGATAAAAAAAACCCAGACCCAGATTCAACAGATTCAAATTGAGGAAGGATTCGAATTGGGAGGAGATTCGAATCAGGGGGGTAAAATCCCCCCTGGATCTTTAACGTTTGTCTCGTTTTGCAGGAAATATCTTCTCAGAATTTTGTTCAGAGCTTCGAAGCTTAGCAGCTTAGCTTCGAACTAGATCCAGGGTTCCATGATCGAAGGATGACATATCCAGATCGAACACCCCCAAAGTGCAGCCCCTCATGCACCTTCGATCAAGCCTCTTCACTGGATCGAGAGACAGCCCACACCTCTTTCGATCCAGGCCTCCAGAATTATACATTTCTTGATTTACTGCCTGTTCCTTCGATTTCATCTTTGTTTTGACTATTTTATTTCTTTTTTTTTAGTCAACATAAAATCAATTAAAAAAAACCATTAAAACATTAGGCTAGTTTTTTCTATTAAATTAACTTTGTTAATTAATCATTTAATTATCTTAACATTTTCTCAAAAAAAACTAAAATTAATAAGATTTAGATCATTTTCCCAAAATAAAATAAAACACAAAAAGATTTTATTCTTAGGATTTTTAGAGGTTATGTTCAGATTCGCGCGCGTTTATTTTATTGTAACTGCCTACTGGTTTGTAATAGCTTAACTAAGACTTTTACACTTTACTGCTTTATTCCCCCAATTTTGGACATGTAAATAATCCCCCTCCCCGAAGCCTTGTAATAGCGTAGGATTTACAATTCCCGCACTTTAAATTCCTGTACATATATTAACTGTTTAGATGTATGCTAACTAGGATTGCATGACAAGATCTATCTTGACTTAAAATTAATAGTAGCTCACCATAACATGTACAAAGATAATATAAACTGAAAATTGACACACTCGCACATGCCACTCTTAGGGTACGCCTCAATTGGTTGCCTCGAACGTGGTCATTGAGTATAGGATGTTTTAGAGGTCGCCCTCTTGTCCAAAGATCATAAGTTGCCTCGAAACAGTTGCCTCGGAAAAATGATCTAAGACATTAGGGTTACCACTAAGGCGTCCTAACATTGCTTTAGTGACCACACGTCCCTTAAATCAAATTGACCCGAAAACTCCAACGACGGTGCTACCTACTCCTCAATAGTGGGATAGCATTGTCTAAAGGACATTTGCACAGTTTAGTTCCTTTTTGAGTAGGTAGAAGTTCTTAAGTACTTGCTCTTTTGAAAACAAAAACAAAACTTTTTTGCACTTACACCCCTTTCAAAACAAAAACTCTTCTCAAATCCACAAACACAAAGAAAAGCAAACTTTTGAAAACATAGTGAGCAAGTACCTAAGAGCCCGTGGATAACCACGGATAGAAAGGGTGCTAACACCTTCCCTTTCTATAATCTACCTCCCGAACCCGAGAAACATCTCGAAAAGGAATTTTTCTGTGCTTTTGTCCTTTCCTTGTTGGATAAAATAAAAGACGGTGGCGACTCTTGCTTACCGCGACATTTTGCGAAAACAAACGCAAACGCGAACCAACATTCCAAAACAGTCAGTTCTCATTCCCACCGATCACAGTGTGCATGATAATGGGATGCGTATGTAATGATTTCAAAGACTTTGGGAGATTTAAATTTGCAAACCAAAAAATAAACAAACTTTATTAGATTAACTGGTAACAAGGTTCAAAAATTCCTTTGAGGCGTTACAAAGAAATAAATGGAAAACAAATCTAAACTAAAAAAGTAAAATCAAAAATCCCATGGACGCTTCCCCTTTGTGCTAACGTAGTCATTGATCATTCTTTCATTCTCGAGTTGCCTGGTGAGCTTCAAGATCTTCCTTTCTTGCTCGTGATACTTTTCCCAGTAAGTATCCCTCTCCTCTTTCAGCTGGATCCAGGATCTCTGCAATGCCCCAAGATCAGTGGGCATGTAGGGATAAAGGACTGTATAAGGAATTCCCTCTTCATTGGTGGGCTCCACAATCACTGGCAACACAGCTTCATAAGGCATCCCAAGCTTCTGGGCTCGAGCTCGGACCCACTGGAGATAAGGCTACATAGGGAGAGAAGTCTTTGGTCCCAGCTCTTGGGGGTCAGATCTGTTCACCATGCCCCAAGCTCGTATAAACCTCCGGCGATGCTCGTCGACGTCTTCCTTGTAGTCAAATGCAATATTCGTAAGAAGTAGCTCATGAGGACCATCTCTCCGAGCACGACCAAATTGTCGCAAAGCTAGACAAGGACTGTAGGTTATACCCCCTCTGATTCCAAGAAACGGGACATTAGGGTATCCACCATAACGATCAGTGACAATAGTGTCCTCCATAGTCCGGGAGCTCCAAAGAATATCTGTATGGGCAAGAGACATTATCCTGTAAGACCATCCCAAACCTTCTTCATTCTTCAACACAGACTTGGGGAGGTGCGAAATAAACCACCTCGCCAACAACAACATGCAACACATGGGAGTCCCTCTTCTTCGCACAGTACGAGTGTAAAGGGCATGCAAGATATCACCCAGTAAAGTAGGCACAGGATTGCGAGAAAGGAATATCTTAACCGCACTCACATCCACGAAGGAATCTGGATTCGGGAAGAGAACCAAACCGTAGATAAGGAGAGCTAAGATGTCTTCGAAAGCCTGAAAATCCAAGTTATCCCAGAACAGCTGAGCATGATCTATCAGAAACTTGGCTAAGAAACCTTCAACCCCGCTTCGTATCTCCCAGTTGGATACTACATCGGCTCGTTTTAGATGTAGAGCTGAAGCAACGTCTTCTGGTCTAGGAGTCTCTTCCATACCTGTGAAAGGCACCTACTCTAGGATGGATATACCCAATAAGTGAGAGAACTCCTCCAAAGTGGGAACCAACTCACTATGCCAAAATTGACTTTAGACAGCGCCACATAGACAGCGCTTATGCCTAAAGTGCTGCTATAGGTTTTCAGAAAAATTAATAATTAAAATTAAAGGAGAAGCGCTGCTAAAGGTATACTATAGACAGCGCTTATTATAAGCGCTGCTATAGGCCTTACCATAGACAGCGCTTTCTTTCCCTAAGCGCTGCTATAGGTTTTCAGTAAAAAAAAATTAAAAAATTAAACAATTAGAATAAGCGCTGCTAAAGGTTATACTTTAGACAGCGCTTACTAAAAGCGCTGCTAAAGGTGTTATTCTAGGAAGCGTTGCTAAAGCCTAAAGCGCTGCTAAAGGGTATACCTTAGACAGCGCTTTCCATAAGCGCTGCTAAAGGGTATACCTTAGACAGCGCTTTCCAGAAGCGCTGCTAAAGGCATTACTCTAAAAGCGCTGCTAAAGGTAATAACTTTAGCAACGCTTCTTGAAAGCACTGTCTAAGGTAATTAAATAGTGTCTTAATCCCTAAATTGGTTATCAGATTTCCAGAAATCCCAAGTTCCAACAAACGAAACCCCAGACAGCGCTTTCCAGAAATTGCTCTTGTTCATCTTCTTCTCCAACTCGTCTCCTCCCATTCACCATCCAACCGTGGTTCTTCCTCCAACTCTTCTCTAACTCGTCTCCTCCTCACCGTCCAACCGTGAGCCTTTACCTAGAAAAAGAGTTTCGCAAAATCGTTTTCATATAAGGTAAAATTTCTTCATCCTTTTCCGGTTTCACTATGGAAGTCTGTTAGTAATAAAACAGTGAATTGGAATGGTTTTAACTGCAAGAGTTTCAAAGAGATTGTGTTCATTGCTTTGATTTGGTTAATGGATATGAGAATCAAAGATTTGTTAAGTCTAAGAGTAAGAATGATTTTCTTGTTGATGATGTTTTACAATTAGGAAATGGTGGGATTAGAATAGGTTTTGATATTGGAATTGGTTCGGGGTCTTTTGCGGCGGTTATGGCTGAGAGGAATGTTACTATGATTACTAGTACTCTTAATGTTAATGGTCCTTTCAATGATTTTATCGCGGCGAGAGGACTTTTTCCGGTTTACTTGAGTTTGGATCATAGGTTTCCGTTTGTTCAATCTAGTATTTAACTTAGTAATAGTAAAAAATAACACAAATCATGAATCTTCGAATGAGTTCGCAACTAAGCTAATGTCTCTAAAATTGTAACGTTGACGATCATTGATTGAATATGTTATAGGACCACAACAGTAACATGAACTAGGCCTCTAAGGTTGGACCACATTCGTGGCTATGCTCCTTTCACTCACACGTTACAATCCTCATTTCTAGAATTGTTCTAATCACATATTTGATTTTTGTTGACAACAAACACTCTTTAAATTCATTATACTCCCACCACATTGCTTATAATCCAAGTTAGTAATAATCAACATAAGAGGTTCACGTAACAATGACATATTCACTTGAATAATAAAAGCATACACTATAGATTAAAATGAAAATCTAATGTGTAGTGAGATTCGTGAACTTGTGGTTATGGTATTGATAATGTGAAGAAAAAATAAATCATAATTAGGGGTGTTCAAAAAATCCACAGAACTGAACTGAATCACAGAACCGAACTGAACCGTTTTTAAATAACCGAACCGTTATTCATGGTTTATGAACCGAACCACATGTCATCAAACAGTTCAATAACCGAACTGAAACCATAGTTAACCAAACCATAACTTGCTGAACCGAACCGTAATTAACTACCCTTACTTATGATATGGTATTCTTTAGTTATGTTGGAACTTTAGATCAATTTTTATATTTTCTCCGAATTGATTTTTTAGAACTCAAATTTATTTTAAATCCGTGTATACTTTGTGTTTTGACAGAAACGCATTATACCGTTTTGTGCCCTAATTAGTATTTTTGTTTAACTTAGATAATAGTTAAAACCATGGATAAAAAATAGATGTATGCCAATCGATTGTCAAAAGAGTACGAGAATGGGGTATTAGAGTCCGTTAAGTTTGCTGTTGAACACGGTGAAGACCCGAATAGAATGAAATGTCCTTGCTTGGGTTGTTGTTATGTGGGTCGGGTTGACGCAGATGGATTGAAATCTCATTTACTAATGCACGGAATTGATCGAAGTTATACGTGTTGGATATTTCATGGTGAGAAAAGCATCGAGAATGTTGAACCGGGGGTGAAAAGTAATGCGACCTATGTTTCGTACGACAATGCCACGGATACATATGATTGTGATCGAGTCGAAGAGATTGCAGAAGCACTTGAAGAAGATCTTCAAGATTATCCCAAAATGTTTGAGAGGTTGGTAAGCGATGCGGAGAAACCGTTGTATAAAGATTTCCCCAAATTCACAAGATTGTTTGCGGTATTAAAATTGTACAACTTAAAGGCGCGTAATGGATGGTCGGATAAAAGTTTCACACAGTTATTAGCCCTTTTGAGAGATATGCTTCCTGAGGATAATGTTCTTCCTAATCGAACCTACGAGGCCAAAAAAATGTTGTGCTCTATTGGCATGAGCTATGATAAGATACATGCATGTCTAAATGATTGTATTTTGTTTCGAAACGAATATGCATCGTGGAATGAGTGCCCAAAGTGAGATTTATCTCGATATAAGAAAAAATTATCTCCAGCGAAAGTCTTATGGTATTTTCCTATTATTTCGAGATTTAGACGCATGTTTCGTAGTGAAACCGATGCTAGACACTTGACTTGGCATGCAGATGAAAGAATTATCGATGGAAAGTTTCGACATCCGGCAGATGCACCACAGTGGAAGAAAATTGATAATGATTATCCTGATTTTGGAGGAGAAACAAGAAACCTTCGCTTGGCATTATCTACGGATGGAATGAACCCGCATGGTCTTCAAAGTATCTCACATTCCACATGGCCTGTAATTCTTATGATTTATAACCTACCTCCATGGCTATGTATGAAGCGCAAGTACATGATGTTATCTATGTTAATTTCTGGGCCTAAACAACCAGGGAATGACATAGATGTATACTTGAAACCTTTAATCGAAGATTTGAAGATTTTGTGGGAGAACGGTGTGGAGGTTTATGATGGATATAGGAAAGAAAGTTTCAATTTGAGGGCGATGTTGTTTGGCATAATTAACGATTTTCCAGCATATGGAAACCTATCCGGGTATAGCATTAAAGGTGAAAAAGCGTGTCCTATCTGTGAAGATGGAACCGATACGACACGATTGAAACTTTGTCAGAAGAATGTCTTTCTCGGTCATCGTAGATTCTTAAATTCAAAACATCAATATCGTGGATGGAGAAAAGCGTTCAATGGAAATACCGAACAACGTAGAGCTCCACCTGGATTGACAGGTGATCAAATTTGTGAAAAGGTGAAATATGTGAGTATTCAGTTTGGCAAGCCTTTTGCACATAAAGTTGTCACAGGTGGGTGGAAGAAGAGGTCAATTTTTTTTGAATTGCCATATTGGAAATCTTTGTACGTAAGACATTTTCTTGATGTTATGCATATTGAAAAAAATGTATTTGAAAGTGTTATTGGTACGTTACTCAATATAAAAGGAAAGTCTAAGGATGGCCTTAAAGCAAGAGAGGACATGGTAGAGATGGGAATAAGAACTTAATTAGGACCCGTGAAGAAAGGAAGACGAACATATCTACCACCTGCTGCTTATACTCTATCTAGAAAAGAAAAGAAAATATTGTGTAAGTTTCTGAGTGAAGTTAAAGTTCCAGAAGGTTACTCCTCAGACATTAGAAGACTCGTGTCCATGAAAGACCTCAAGTTAAAGAGTCTGAA
This sequence comes from Vicia faba, assembly GCA_948472305.1. Classification (NCBI taxonomy): domain Eukaryota; kingdom Viridiplantae; phylum Streptophyta; class Magnoliopsida; order Fabales; family Fabaceae; genus Vicia; species Vicia faba. The sequence goes on along the minus strand of OX451735.1, from coordinate 752,552,151 downwards.
GACACATGATTGCCATGTCATAATGGAACATTTTCTACCAATAGGTATACGTTCTATTTTGCTAGAAAAAGTAAGAAGCGCTATAACTAAATTGTGTTTTTTTTCCAGGTCAATTTGTAGTAAGGTGATCGATCCTGAGATCTTACCAGTATTACAAAAAGAAATCGTTATTACTCTGTGTGACCTTGAAATGTATTTTCCTCCGTCATTTTTTGACATTATGGTACATCTTGTTGTTCATCTTGTGAAAGAGACACAATTGTGTGGACCAGCTTATATGAGATGGATGTACCCTGTTGAACGTTATATGAAAATATTAAAAGGGTACGTGAAAAACCGAAGTCGTCCAGAGGGTTGTATCGTTGAGCGATACGTTGTTGAAGAAGCGGTTGAGTTTTGTACTGATTTTTTGTCCAATGTGCAATCCATTGGACTCCCCAAATCTCATTTTTTCGGAAAAAAAAAAGAAGGTAAAAAATTAATTGGAAATGAAATTGTGACAGTATCAAGGGATGAACGGGATCAAGTGCATTTGTATGTTCTGCACAATGACACTGAGGTTGAGCCATTTGTTGAAATGCACAAGGCTATACTCCGAGGTGAGAATCAAAGTAGAAATGAAAATTGGATAGTACGAGAGCATAATCAATGTTTTATACAGTGGTTTAAGGATCATATATATTCAAAGTTTCATTCAGATCCCGCTTCAATATCAGACAGGTTGAGATGTTTGGCATATGGTCCAAGTTCGATTGTGTTCTCTTATAGAGGATATGGAATTAATGGATACACATTTTATACCAAAGAACAAGATGAGAAAAGTACTATGCAAAATAGTGGTGTCACAGTGGTATGTGAAGCAATGCACATTTCTAGTATGAAGGACTTAAACCCCAAATATGAAAATTTGTCATATTTTGGGGTTATCAATCACATCTGGGTGTTTGATTACGAGAAGTTTCAGATTCCTATCTTTGGTTGCAAGTGGGTACATACTAGTGGCATACGAATGGATAAGTCGGGGTTTTTGCAAGTGGATCTTAGTAGGGTGGGGTACAAAGATGAGCCTTTTATTCTAGCCTCTCAAGCTAAACAAGTGTTCTATGTCACAGACCCGAAGAGTACGAAATGGTCTATAGTGCTTTTATCTAACAAAGTGATTGATGATAAAAGTGTGGATCAAGGTGATGTTGATGTTGAGAATGAGTCGTATATTAGAAACGATCGAGATGAAAATACTATAGCGGATGAATCATATATCAGAAAAGATCATGATGAGGGAATTTGGATCAATCCCTTCGTCCGCGTTCTTAAGAGATAAGTAATTCGGAATCCAACCAATAAAAGAAAGAGATGTTAGTGAAAGAGGTAATATATATTCCTCCATACCTGTTAACACTTAGCAAACTTCTAATAAATGATATATTTGTCATTTTATATACTCAATTGAAATTTGTCATTTTATATACTGAATAGATATTTGGAATTATATATTTGGAATTATATATTTGGAATTAAATATTTGTCATTAGATACTAATGTTTTTCTTTATTACAGGTTAGGTGGCTAGTAACGAGGAGCGCCCACACAATGATTCTATTAATGATGGAGACAATGATGGAGGAAAATCTAGTAAGGGAGTGGAAAAAGAAATTAAAAGAGGAAAAACTATTATGAAGAATATCATTCGTGATAGAGATAGAGGTATAAAATACGATGTGCATTGGAGTCCAAATGACCAATTAATTGAGCCTAACGGTTCTAAATTGACAAGTTACATTGGTACAATTGTAAGGAGAGAAATTCCAATAACTTGTGATGAGTGGAGAGATGATAAGCTGGATGATACTAAAAACAAAATCTGGAGTGAGATACAGGTACTTTAAATTATGTCTTTAAATTACGATTATGTACTTTAAATTATGTCTTTAAATTACTTATACTAACGCACTTTGTGTATGTTTTTTGTAGAGGTCTTTCAACATTGATGACACAAGAAAAGATTATTGTCTTGGATTGGCCGGCAAAATACTAAGAGGGTTTAGAACATATTTAAACAGAAAATATCTTAGAGATGCCGAAAAAAATTTGTTGATACAGAGCGTCCAGCAGAATATGCAGATGTGATTTCAATTAAAGAATGGGATGTTTTTAAAGCCAAACGGAAAACCCCAAAATTTCAGAGTGTAAGTGACGTAAATCGTCAAAGAGCATCATCTCCCGCATATCCATACAAAAAAGGGCGTTTGGGATATGCACGATTAGAACAAAAAATAGTAAGTATTTACAAATTGCAATGATATACTTGTTCATCAAGAGTTATAACTGAGCTTATTTTTTATGTTAATGTGTAGTTAAAAGAGGAGAGTAGTTCAGAAACATCTCTTCCGGAGCATGTTTTGTGGAAGGCTGCCCGTGTGGGTAAGGATGGAGTTCTTAAAGAAGATGTACAACATTTTTTTGAAAAATGCGTAAGTATAACATTAATTCTAATTAAATCAAAATTTTATTAACATATAGTATTCATGTTTTTCCAATATTCATATGAATTTCAGGAGAGTTTTTCTCAGTCTACATCTCCACCAGATGATTGCAGGAGCATACTTAGTCGAGCATTAGATGTTCGTGAGTATTTTGGTCGGGTGAGGGGTAAAGGACATGGGGTTACTCCAAGCTCATTGAAAAAGAACAACCCAAAGACAAAATCTGCTAGCAATAAAGAATTGCAGGCAAGGTTGGATGCATTAGAAGCTGAAGTTCTTGAATTGAGGAAGGAAAAAAGCAAGACAGTACCAATCAGAAAGGGAAGCTTCGGGTGTTAAAGAAACTAGTGACATAGCTAGTGTCAATTGTGCAGCTCAACCGAGTATTCCCGAGGTACTTACATATATTATTATGAAATTAAATTAGTGTAATTTATTTAACTGACATATATACACATTAACGATGTCATATTTATTATTGATTTTAGGGCATTTCACCTTGTCAACTCTTTTTAGAGACACCAACTTATCGCATGGTTGGCAAGGGAAAAGTCCATAACACTCTGGGAGAAGTACTTCATCATAAACCTCTCCCTTCTGGATATTTGAAAGTGTCGATTGATATTGCTTTAGAGGAGGGTGCGTTATTACCAATCTCAGATGAAGTTTCGGATGCAACATTGGTGGGAGAGGCAATAGGAGCGTTTGTTGCATGGCTGTCAAGACTCGTTCGCATAGATGATGAGGTATAATTAAAACCGTTATGAACCTTTTAGTACTAAAAGTTTTTACGTTCGTTTTACTTACATTTTTTTTGCATGGTAATGTTAGACTCCTACAAAACTCAAACCAAAAGATAAAGGGATTACGCGGCCAAAGGAGTCAGTGACAGCAAAAAAACAGGTACAACACAATTATATGATATTTATGCTTAGATAATGTTAATTTGTCGTCCTATACTTTACCACTCTAATTTTATGATATTTAGATTATTCCTGCTAAAGATATTGAAGTTGTAAGTAGGGGTAAGGAGCCTGTAATTAGCAACATTCCCACAGAAACAAAGAGTGTTGCTAAGAGGACCGGGGCTAGAAAGAAAACTACTTCACAATATAGGTCGTGCCTTCAGACATATATAAGCTTCACAACTATTTCACAAGGTGGTACTTCTCTTATACCCCTGGATGAAGGGATTTATGGTTCTGAAGGCATGACAGCAATTCGTAAGGAGGATTTGGAAGAAGTTTTTGGACACTTGACATTAGGCATGGCTGTTATCAATACATACATCAAGTATACTCCAATCAACTTTGTTTAATTAATTGCAGAATTTATTTACTCATTTCAATGAATAATTAATGTTAATGATGTTTTTATTTAAGATTTCTGTATGACAAGTTGATTCGCCCGCGTGGATTGGAGTCCAGATTCGCTTTCATAAATCCCAACATTGTCCATGCAGGGTCAATCATCTCAAAACCAGATGAAGTAATAGCATTTGTGCTCAGTTTATTTATGGCCAGCAAAGATACAGAAAATTTGTTCTTTTTACCATATAATACTGGCCCCAAGTAAGATTTTCATTCTAAATTTCCTCTATTATAATTTTTCGTTTTTTAATGTTATGCAGAAAATTTCCATCTAACCTTTGTTTAATATTCCAGTGGACACTGGTTATTGGTTGCAATTAATCCTGTGAGAGAAATTGTATATTATCTGGATTCATTAGGCAATGATTGGACAACATACTCAGATATGAAGAAGACGATTGACACGTAAGTGAGATTGTTCCAAAATATTACTGTGTATATTTAATTATTTATGTGCGATAGTTCTAAATATTCGTTATTATTTTATTATAGCATTCTACAAAGTTTTCGAGCACAAAGAGATATTCAAGTACCAAGGAGTAGAGTCAACAATATTTCTTGGATCAAAGTGGAGGTATAGATTTTCACAATTTTGATTATATAGCGATGATACTTGATAAAACAAGTTAAGGTGTATATCTTGATGTATATCCGTATTTTCTTTCCATGTGTAGTGTCCTCGTCAGCGCAATGGCGTAGGTTGCGGTTATTTTATGTTGAGGTTTATGAAAGAAACTATTCTTTTGGACTGATTAGAGATTCCATCCACGGTATGAATTTCTAACTTAGGAATTATTTTAATATTTCTCATAAAATGACTTAGTATTTTAATTAAATCATACTATGTTATATTATTATGTAGTACTTTGATGAATTCAAGTGTGTTTCATACTCAAAAGGTCAATTGGATGAACTTATGGAGGATTGGTGCCAATTTGTTATGGAGTTGAGAGTTTTATTATAAGGTATAACTTTGAGTTTTGAGAATATAATATATGTCGTTGTAGTTGTGTTACAATATTATTGTTTTTGTTGTTGTTATGTGGTAACTTGTATGAATTTTGATTTTTTGATTTTGTTTTAGGTTATATAGGTGCAGCTCGATGTAGAAGATAGAGTTATTTTGTAACTCATTGTAGATTTTGTTTCATTGTTGTATATACTAATGTTGTTGTTGTGTATATTGTGCAAAAAGGATTGAAGAGATGAATATTGATGTTGTTATAATATTGTTTCATTGTGGTATATTAATGTTGTTGTTGTTTAAAATGTTATAATGAAGCTATAAATTCTGGTGCAAAAATGGTTAGATTAAATTTGATAGGCAGCGTTTTGTTTTAAATGAAAAAAAATTATATTTAAAAAAAATAGTAAGGAAAAGCGCTGCTAAAGGGGGGGAGGGGAATAGACAGCACTTTTAATGAAAGCGCTGTCTAAAGTGATTGAAAAAAAATATTAAAAAATAATAAGGAAAAGCGCTGTTAAAGGGGGGGGGGAATAGACAGCGATTTTAATGAAAGCGCTGTCTAAAGTGATTGGAAAAAAAATATATTAAAAAATAATAAGGAAAAGCACTGCTAAAGGGGGGGGGAATAGACAGCGCTTTTACCAAGCGCTGTCTAAAGTTCCACATTAAAAGCATTGTCTAAAGTGTAAGCGCTGCTAAAGGGGCTGCTAAAGGGGGTACCTATAGCAGCGCTTTTGAAATTACATAAGTGTTGTCTATACCTTTAGCAGCAGAGGTTTTAGCAGCGCTTTTAAGCATTGTTAAAGGCCTAAAAAAGTGCCGTCTAATCCCTTGTTTGGCATAGTGATTGGTAATCTGGAAAAGTGAAACAATGATGCACAGGATCGAAGAACTAGAAAAGCACACTCATCATCTGCTCATCAAGCTTTGAGGTAACCAGGCTAAGAAGATGACCATGTCTTTTAATGAACATAGAGGTCTCGGAAACTTTTGAGGCTAACTCTTTAAGTTGAGCAGGTATTTGCACAAAGTTAACTCGGATGGTGTTTCTGCGTACAGAAGTCATAATCTACAAAACAAAACAAAGATAAATCCCCTCAGTCTTTGAAATGGTTAGTATAATGAAGTATGAATGCTATGTTATGATGCATGATGTCATGATGAAAACAATCAACAGGTATAGCAGATAACATGCATGGAAAAGGCAAACAAGTCACACAAAAGCCCTTAAGTTTAAGGCTTGCATGAGGTCTAAGGTATTACCCTCTTGAAGTTCAGTTGGTTTCAACCTGTCCTAGCAAAAGTAACCGGGTTCTAGAGGTTCTCAATATCACTGACCATCCTCCATCGGTCATGGTTTCAGCTTACGCAATCTTTTCTTGCGGCCGGAACTATCTCGAGAGTATGGTCTTAATGAGTGTAGCATCAAGTATCAACCAGTTCTCAGCTTTACACCGAGGCCGGCTATCTCACTACTTTCTAATGGCCAAGTTGGTCTATTAAGGGTTCTAAGGTCAGTTGATGCTTAACGACACACATAGCATCCCCGTATTCTCCTCGTTTCTCCACAAGGGATACCAGTACCAACCAATGTGCCATATCAACGTAGCTACTGCTTCAACCGTATCGGTCTACGCCATACAGTTCCCTCACAGTTTATTGCTACTTACCTAAAAGGTGTCCCCAGATCCGGGTTAGGATCTATAGTAACTCCCAAACAAAACCTTTAAAAGTAAAGCAACCAAAACAAACAAGAGAAGCAATTATGATGACCTAGATCCTAATGTATACCCCACTTATCAAATCCCTAGCAGAGTCGCCAGTTATGTGATACGGTGGCAGAACCGAATTGTTTTGGAAAATGCTGGTTTGCGTTTTGAGTTTTTATTCGCAAAATGTCGCGGTAAGCAAGAGTCGCCACCGACTTTTATTTTATCCAACTGGAAAGGAAAAAATCACAGAAAAATTCCTTTTTCGAGATTTTTGAGTACGGGGGGTAGATTATAGAAAGGTGTTATACCCCAAAATTTGCCCTCCCTTTTCTTTAGGAAACCATCTTAGATTTTTCAAAATCCCCTGGAACAAACCCAAGTCCTGAGTTATCCTTTTGCCCAAGCAAGTCACTTACAAGAGCAAGAGGATCTCACAAACTCCAACAACAATGCTTTCATCTTGAGGAAAATCAAATTCTAAGTGCTTAGAATGTTTCTTTAAAATAAGTGTTTTTTTGGAAAAATCAGCGCTTCAGAACTTCTGAATCCATTCCAGATGAAGACGGTCAGAAGTTGCAAGTTTAGGCTCAGGATGGTCAGAAGTTGTCTCTTCAGCAGCTACATCAGTTCAATCAGAAGTGGTAAACGTGGTTCAGAGTGTAAGCCTCAAACAGAACATACCCCTTCAGCAGTTACACAAGCTCAGTCAGAACTTGCTAAAGGAATGCAAGAGAAACATGAAAGTATAAAGGCTCCTTCAGAATAGGTTGAAATCAGAAGATGAAAGGTCAGAGGGATAGGTGTCACATTGATACAGAATCTCTAAGTCCATATTGTCCAGAAGTAGATCCAAGGAACGTACCAGAAAACCAGGAGAATCTCCAGAGCTTGCTAAGACAACAGGTAGCCAAGGCCAGAGCATGGTTTACACTGTTGATTCAACAACCAGAATGTTGGTATTGACAGGTCTTGTCACCATTTAATGCCCATTAATGCTTCCAACCACTCCTGAGCGTTCACGTGTGGCTTGGAAAATGCTTTTGCACAGATTCTGGCATGGGTCTTCACGCCACCGCCCATTTCAGAGGTCACTTCCCCCAATCTATGCCTGCTGCTGCTACCTAGGCTGAAAAATAGCTGTTATCACAACTTCCCAGGAATTTCTGTCAAAGAACAACTTCAAACTCTGTTGGCGCCTTAAATGTTCAAGGTATCCACAAGAACTTTGCCTATAAATAGAAAGCTTTCACCACTGCAAAAGACGTTCAAGAAGTTCAAGAAAAGAAACAGAAAAATTGCTAAGAGAGAAACCAAACTCCTAAGCAACACAACATTCTGAAACTCTGTCAAAATTTCCAGCCTTGTTTCATAACTTTAAGTTTCTCACCTTCAACTTCATCAAACACCCGGCCCTTTTCTGTAAACCAAAAACGTTCTTTCCAAACTTCTGACCCTATACACGTATACACCTTCACTTCCCCTTTTCCAAATCTGTCCAGAACACCACCAGAACCAAAAGCTAACTTTCACCCACCATTTTCCAGAAAGTCAGGTAAGCACCTGCTGACCCTCACCACACTGTTAAGCATCATCAGCTGTGCATATTCAAGTAACATAATGTAAATATTCATGTCATTACTGTTTACGTTCTGAGGACTCTCATACCTCAGAACGTTCTGAGCCAGTTTAGGACTTGCCTGTGACCTTGGTGATTCTGACCTCTGAGACTTTTTGCTATTTTGCTGGATCTGTTCCAAATATGTTTTCTGTTCTGTGGAGTAACAACAGGATTGCAGATGTTCTGATTAGTGCAGGAAAAAGCCAAGTGCTGACTTTGACGTTAGCACATCTGAAGCCTGTTTTGCTGTCAATAACATCAGAACCTCTGAGAGTTATTGCCTTTTCAGCAGAATCTGAACTTCTGGGTTCTCCACTAACAAACTTCTGTCTTGCAGCGCAGGGAAATCAGAACTTCTGGTTTCCCCACTAACAAGGTTCTGTTTTGCAGGTTCCAGAGTCAGAAGTTCTGACTCATCCAGTTTCACCAACAGGTTGATCATCTGACGGCGGATCTGGGTCAGAACTTCTGATGGCCTCCCAACAGCGCGCAGGCTCCCTCCCTCTCTCTATATATCTTGTTTTTTTTGCTATTTTCTTTTTTGTCTATTTTTCTCGTTGAACCCCCCATGTACAAATGTGTATCCCCCCCCCCCCCTAATTGTTGTAATAGCGTAGGGTTTTACATTCCCGCTTCTTATTGCTAGTAATTAGGACGTGTATGACAAGATAAAATCAATGAAATAGAAGAACCTAATTCAAAGAAAAAACTCTTGTATGCAATAAAACACACTTGCACACTAACACCCCTAGGGTTATATCCACTTGTTGCCTCAAAATTGGGCCATATTGCATGTTAGGTCTCTTTGGGCAAAACAAACACAAAAAAATGATCATAGTCCCTCGATGACGCTTTCGAAAGTTGCCTAAAAAAATGATCAAGTCCCTTAAGGAAAATGCCCAAAGATACTTGGCACCATTGCAATCATGGTCTAAACGATGACCCGCGCCCGTCCCTTTCACATCCTAACACAAGATTGTCCACCAAATACAATGGTGGAACAAAATTGTTAAAAGGGTTAAAAAACATAACAAAACCTTTGAGAACTTTAGGGTAGATCGCTCTTAAGTACTTGCCAACTTGCAAAACCAAAACACTTGCCTAATTTCAAAATCACACATCACTACACTTTCAAAACAACTTTCAAAAACAAATGAAAAACCTTTTCAAAAGACATACACCTTTGTATACATCCCAACATGGATCATTACAAAGGTTGCCACTACATTGGCCTCTTTTCAAAACATTTTCAAACCCACACACACAAGCACCATTTCAAACAATTGAAAAAGGCAAGTGATCTAAGCAAGTAACTAAGAGCCCATGGATAACCATGGATAGAAAGGGTGCTAATACCTTCCCTTTCTATAATCTACTCCCCGAACCCAAGAAAACATCTCAAAGGTTTTTGCTGTGCTTTTTAAACCTTTCCTTAGGATAAAATAAAAAGTCGGTGGCGACTCTTGCTCAACCGAAACATTTGCGAAAACAAACGCAAAATTCATAAGTCAGTTCTCCCACCGTATCACAGAACTGGCGACTCTGCTGGGGATCACTTTAAAAGTGGAGTAACCTTAGGGCTTAGATCACCCTCTTGCATGACTAATTGTTTGATTTGCTTGCTTTATACTTTGGCTCTATTGTTTGGGTTTACAATCCTCCACCCGGATTTTGGGAAACATTCATAGATAGCAATACGTTGTGGAAACTGTGCGGGGTATACCGACACGGTCTAAGCAATAGCTATATTAGTGCGACATATTTGTGAGTACCGGTAACCCTTGAGTTCAATCAAGGAGAGTACGGGGCCGCTGAGTGATGTCACTAAGCACTAATGACCTAGAACCTTACTTGACCATCTTGGCCTTTCATTAGGGGTAGTGAGATGACCGGCTTTGGTGCAGTCCGAAGTTGGTAGATACTCGATACTACACTCATTGAGGGTTGTTTTCTTGGAATATTTTGGTCGCTAGTTAAGTGGCTAAACCGAAACAATGAAAATTGAAAACAATCCAATGATATTGAGCTCCTTAGAACCCGGTTACTATCTATAGGACAGGTTTTTAAGCCAACTACACTCAAGAGGGTACTTACCTATGAAACCCCATGCGAGCCTGAAACTAGGGTTTGGTGTGATTTGCTTGTACATATGTTTTGTGCATACATCATAAACATCATGAAGCATCATATGCATTTACTAACCATTTCAAGGGTTTTGGATCTTCATCTTTGTTCTTGTTTTGCAGGACATGGAGATTCCTCGCAGAAATACCATTCAAGTCAACCTTGTGAGAATATCTCCTCAACTCAAGGAGCTCGCCTCAAGAATTCCGGAAAATTCATCCTTCAGTGAAAGACATGGTAGACTGCTCAGCCTAGTCAACGCCAACATTGAAGAAGACATGATGAAAGTGTTATTCCAGTTCTTTGACCCTCTTCACCACTGTTTCACTTTCCCCGATTACCAGTTGGTACCCACTTTGGAGGAATTTTCTCAACTCTTGAGAATTCCTATCCTTAATCAACTACCCTTCAACGGTACGGAAAAGGAACCAAAGCCGGAAGATGTTGCTCGAGCATTACATCTACAACCATCCGACATCAAAGGGCATTGGGAAACCAGAAGCGGCGTCAAAGGATTCTTAGCCAAGTTCTTGTTTGAGAAGGCACAAGAATGTTGGAACTCATTGGACCTACAAGCCTTTGAAGAGATTGTGGCACTCCTTATCTATGGGTTGGTCTTGTTCCCAAATCCTGACCAATTGGTAGATGTCAACGCTGTCCAAATCTTCTTGTCCAGAAACCCAATACCAACATTGCTTGGGGACATCCTTCACTCATTTTACACACGAACAATGAGAAAGAGGGGTGTTCTCATGTGTTGTACTCCCCTCCTTGCAAGGTGGTTTATTTCGCACCTTCCACAATCTGTCCTGAAGAATGATCAAGGTACAAGGTGGTCCCAACGATTGATGGCTCTTACTCATTCTGATGTGCATTGGTGTTCTCGGTCCAGAGAAAATATCATCATTATCGATCGTTGCGGAGAATTCCCTAATGTTCCTTTACTTGGAATTAGAGGGGGTATCACCTACAATCCTTGCCTAGCTTTGAGGCAATTTGGATATGCCCGAAGGGATGGCCCTCATGATATGTTGATTCCTAGCTTAGTTTTTGACTTCGACAACGATGCGCAAGGACTTCGCCAAAGATTCATCAGAGCTTGGGGAAAACTCGACAAGGTTGATAGCAAGACTTTGGGACACAAGAACTCCATCCCTCTTGAACCTTATCTCAAATGGGTACGAGCCCGAGCCCAGAGATTGGTGATGCCTTATCCTCATATTCTCCCTGTGATTAAAGAGCCCGTCAATGAAGGAGAGGTTTCCTACACCATCCTACATCCAGACATGCCTACATCGTGGGAGGAGATGCAGAAAAGCTGGATTCAGCTCAAGGAAGAACGTAATACTTTTGAGGCTAGCTTCTACACCAGTGAGAAGAAGGTTCTAGAGCTTACCCGCCGACTCCATGAGCAAGAGGTCCTCAACACCTACATCGCACCAAAAAGGATGCGCAATGTCTTCCTACCCTGAGGAATTATTTTGTAATTTTTGGCCCATGGGTCATTTATGTACTAACAAATCTTTTCTTATTAAAATGACGTGCGTTCTTTTTGTCTACAACAATTATGAATTTCCAAGAACCCTTGAATGCATTGCATAGATAGCATCTCATGCATCATGTGCATAACAGGTACCCCTTTTTCTACAGGTTGCTTAATCTTCTTCGCTGTTTATTTGGAACAGTCAGTCATCATGAATCCAGACTCGTCCAGTGAGCAAGCAATCAAGGCCCTTCAGGCCCAAAGTGCACAATTTCAAGAGATGGTCCTAAGCCTAGCCCAGGGTCAGCAAGAGTTGAAGACTCTACTCCTGAAGAAGAAAAAGAAAAAGAGGACTGCGTTGTTCAACACCGGACGCAGATTTGGGAACGCACTCCATAATGAAGCTGATCCAACTACTTCTTCTGCTGAGAAAAACAGTCCCCAAGGGGGAGGAGCTCCTAGTCCCGCAGTCTCCGACAACGAGACGGACTATAACGACGAACAATACCCACCTGCTGCTGACAGATACAAGCAATTGGAGGACCGCTTGAGCGCCATGGAAATTCAGAATGTGCCGGGACTAGATTTCGGAGATTTGGGGTTATCTTCTGGGGTAGTAATTCCACACAAGTTTAAGGCGCCTGCCTTCGCCAAGTATGATGGGGTCTCCTGCCCAAAGCTGCATCTGAGGTCGTACGTAAGGAAAATCCAACCTTACACGGCGGACAAGAACCTTTGGATTCACTTCTTCCAAGATAGCCTCTCGGGGTCGCAACTTGAATGGTTCTACCAGTTAGATGGAGCTAGCATCCGACACTGGGAAGATTTGGCAACCGCATTCTACAGGCAATACCAATACAATTCTGATCTCGCTCCTACGCGTACCCAACTTCAGGGTATGTCTCTAGGAACGGGTGAAGGGTTCAAAGAGTACGCTCAAAAATGGAGAGATTTGGCTGGCAGGGTGCAGCCTCCATTGACTGATCGGGAACTGGTTGATATGTTTCTAGGGACGTTGTCTGGTCCGTTTTTCAATCATTTGGTTGGTAACTCCTCGGCTGGGTTTACAGATTTGATACTGACGGGAGAAAGAATTGAAGCTGGCATCAGGTCAGGCAAGATACAAAAGGCTGCCTCCACAAGTGCTGAGAAGAGGCCGTTTAAGAAAGAAGCAAGCGCCGTCTACGGTCTTAGAAGACAAGTCAAGCCCGAAAGTCGCCAAGCCGTCAATGCTTTGGTCATCTCAAAACCTGTTGCTGCTCCTCAGCAGTACAATCAACAAAGAAGTGAAAGGCCCAAGAGGCAGTATACTCGGCTGAGTATGACCTTATCTCAAATTTTACCCCAACTGTTATCCACCAACCTGGTGACCCTCAAAGAAGCTCCTAAGGTCGTCAACACTGCGTCTCCTAAGTATAACCCAAATGCCCGGTGTGCTTATCATTCTGATAGTCCCGGGCACACTACTGATGATTGCTGGGCCTTGAGGAACAAAGTGCAAGATCTGATCGACGCAAAGGAAATTCAGTTTGAAGCCCCGGAGAGACCAAACGTTGTAACTGCTCCTATGCCCCAGCATAGGGTAAATGCCATTGAGGAAGAAATGTATGTTGTTTCGGTAGAGGAAGTTGTTACCCCTCTGAAGACTGTCAAGAAGAACCTACTGCGGGCCGGTTTATTTCCGGGTTGCAGTGAAGGTTTCCTGTTCTGTGCGGTTTCCCTATCTGGTTGTCCCTTGCTAAAGTTAGGTATCCAAAGCCTAATGGATAGTAAGGAGATTTTCTTTCAGAAGTCTGTTGTTCAAGCAGTTCCGATAAGAGAAGTTTCTGTGGTTACCATCTTCAAAAATCCAATCAAGGCTCCCCTGAAGAAGCCTGTTAAAATCATGACTGTTGCACCTGTGATTATTACTGTTCCGGGGCCTCTCCCCTACGTGTCTGATAAAGCTGTCCCTTGGCATTATGGGGCAGACGTATATGTGAATGGAATCAAACAGGAATTTGACACTGGCGCCAGTATCTGCGATATCACTGGTCCAGCCAAGGTCACCCGCAGTGGCAGGCTCTTCTCGCCTGACATTGCACCGCCCGCCATTCGAAGACCCCTCCTTATAAAACCTGCAAGTTTACCTGTTCCTGCTGCTGATCAAGTTGTTTCCCCTGCTGCCGAGTCCTCAAATGCTCGGGGCAAAGGGATTGAAGAAGAGCCTGCCCGGACGGAGGCACCAATACCCGTAAATGCTGAGGCCTCTCAACAAGAAATGGAGGAGATCCTGAAGATAATAAAGAAGAGTGACTTCAATGTTGTCGAGCAGCTGGGGCATACACCCTCCAAGATCTCCCTGCTCTCCTTATTGCTATGCTCTGAGGCCCATGCTAAAGCCTTGATTTCATTTCTCAAGACGGCCCATGTGCCACAAGAGACATCTGCAGTCCAATTCGCTGATTGTGTAGCAAATCTAACAGCAGACAACGGCTTGGGTTTTTCAGATGCTGACCTGACCGCGAAGGGAAGAGACCACAACGATGCCCTGCATGTCTCTATCGAATGCAGGGGCACTACTCTGGCGCATGTACTGGTGGATACTGGTTCTTCCTTGAATGTTCTACCGAAAAAGGCTTTAGACCGTTTGGATTATGAAGGCCTGGAACTGAAGCCCAGCAATATCATCGTCAGAGCCTTTGACGGTTCAAAAAGGATGGTTCATGGAGAGGTTAACATCCCTATTCGTGTGGGCTCTCAAGTATTTGACTCTACTTTTTATGTGATGGATATACGTCCATCGTACTCTTGTCTACTGGGTCGACCTTGGATCCATAAAGCCGGGGCAGTAACCTCTACTTTGCACCAGAAGCTGAAGTACCCTGTCAGGGGAAAGATTGTCACTGTGCAAGGAGAAGAGGAGTATATGGTGAGCCATTTGAATTCCTTCAGGTACATTGAGATGGATGGGGAGTTTATTGAAACCCCCTTTCAGCATTTCGAAGAGGTGCATCCAATTTCAGCAGCAGCAGAAACAACAGTCGAAGAGATTGTTTCCTTGAAGATGGCTTCCCTAAGGGATACCCGGGCTGTGGTTCAGAAAGGCAATTGTGCAAACTGGGGTCAGCTTCCTGACTTCACTCAGAAGAATGACAAGTTTGGGCTGGGCTTCACTGCAGAGGCTCAGAGGGTCGTGCGCAAAGAGAAGATCAGAAAGGCTCCGGTGTTTATCTCCAGCTCAAGAGTGAACGCTATCGAGGAGGATGTAGAGGAAGCAGAGTTTGACAGTTGGATCTACCCGACTACCAGCGACGGACCAAGCAACTGGACGACAAAGGATTTTACCCCTATCACATTTGTCACGCAGTAATTGATTTCTTTTAAATTCCAAATTTGTAACAGACAATATGTTAAAACTTTGTTAGCTCGGTGTCCTACCCGGGGCATCGTGGCTCCATTTGTGAGGGCTTTTTGTATGTCATTTCCATATATCATCAATCAAAACATTGGACGTTTGTTGCATTTCAAATCTTACGCTCTTTTCCTTTCTGTGTTATATATATTGCAAAACAACTATATTTACACACACTCACTTATACAGGTTTCAATCCACTCTGGATCTCACTGGTAACAGCTCTGCTACCGCCAGTTATGACTTCGAAAATCCGATCAACTTGGCCGAGGACGAAGGTGAAGATGATTGCGAAGTGCCTGGTGAACTCGCAAGACTGCTGCTCCAGGAAGAGAGGGCTATTCAGCCACATGAAGAGCCTGTGGAGACAATTAACTTGGGTACCGAGACGGATAGGAAAGAGGTCAAGATTGGTGCCAATCTAGAGCTCAGCGTGAAGCAACGATTGATCCAGATGCTACAGAACTACATAGAGATTTTTGCTTGGTTCTATGAAGATATGCCTGGTTTGGATGCCGACATTGTAGTTCACCACCTGCCAACCAAGGAAGATTGCCCTCCGGTAAAGCAAAAAGCCCGACGGATGCGGCCAGAGATGTCTGAAAAGATCAAGGCCGAGGTTATGAAACAGTTTGATGCCGGATTCCTTGCAGTGACTTCTTACCCTCAGTGGGTTGCCAATGTGGTGCCAGTGCCAAAAAAGGACGGTAAAGTCAGAATGTGTGTCGACTACAGGGATCTGAACAGGGCCAGCCCCAAGGATGACTTCCCCTTACCTCACATCGATGTCCTTATTGACAATACAGCTCAACACAAGTTGTTCTCCTTCATGGATGGTTTTTCAGGGTATAATCAGATCAAGATGGCTCCAGAAGATATGGAGAAGACTACCTTTGTGACTCAGTGGGGCACCTTCTGTTATAAGGTCATGCCATTCGGATTGAAAAATGCTGGGGCAACCTATCAGCGTGCCATGGTTGCTTTGTTTCATGATATGATCCATCATGAGATTGAGGTATACGTTGATGACATGATTGCAAGGTCTCAAAATGAGGAGGAGCACCTTGACCATCTGAGGAAGTTGTTTGACCGACTCAAGTTATACAAGCTAAGGTTGAATCCCAACAAATGCACCTTTGGGGTAAGGTCCGGAAAATTGCTAGGTTTCATTGTAAGTGATAAAGGTATTCAGGTGGACCCTGCCAAGGTAAAAGCCATACAAGAGATGCCGACTCCAAAAACAGAGAAAGAAGTCAGAGGCTTCCTGGGACGACTAAATTACATTGCCCGATTCATCTCGCATCTGACTGCTACTTGTGAGCCAATCTTCAAGCTGCTGAAGAAAGATCAAGTAGTACGCTGGAATGATGAATGTCAAGTTGCCTTTGAGAAGATAAAGGAATATCTCCAAGAGCCACCCATTCTTATGCCACCGGTGGAAGGAAGACCTCTGATACTATACTTGACAGTGCTTGACAATTCAATGGGGTGTGTGCTGGGACAGCATGACGAGTCTGGCCGAAAAGAGCATGCTATTTATTACTTGAGCAAAAAGTTTACCGACTGTGAGTCTCGTTACTCACTGCTTGAGAAAACTTGCTGCGCTCTTGTATGGGCTGCTCGCCGGCTGAGACAGTATATGCTGACTCACACTACCTTGTTGATTTCAAAAATGGATCCCATCAAGTACATATTTGAAAAGCCTGCTCTGTCCGGAAGAATAGCGAGGTGGCAAATGATCTTAGCAGAATATGACATCCAGTATACAACTCAAAAAGCAATTAAGGGAAGTGTACTGGAAGATCATTTGGCACACCAGCCTGTGGACGATTACCAATCATTAAACTTTGATTTTCCGGACGAAGACATCATGGTGGTAACTGACTGTGAAGTACCTGGACCGGATGAAGGACCTGAGGAGAGATCCCGATGGTCTATGCACATTGATGGAGCCTCCAATGCTTTGGGTAACGGCGTCGGCGCTGTAATCATATCCCCCAAAGGAACTCATACTCCACTCACCGCCCGATTATGTTTCAACTGCACCAACAACATGGCAGAATATGAGGCATGTATCATGGGTTTACAAGCTGCAATCGACTTAAGGATCAAATTTCTAAATGTCTTCAGAGATTCCGCTCTCGTGATCAATCAGATCAAAGGCGAGTGGGATACGAAACATCCGAATCTTATCCCTTACAAGGAGTATGTGTTGACCTTGCTTCCCCACTTTGAAGAGATAACCTTCGAACACTTCCCAAGAGAGGAGAATCAGCTAGCAGACGCACTAGCTACGATGTCTTCAATGTTCAAAGTTAAATGGGACAATGAGGCTCCCCGAATCATCATCTGGAAGTTGGGTGAACCGGCATACTGCTGTGGGCTCGAGGCTGAGAAGGTGATTGAAAAACCCTGGTATCACGAGGTAAAGAGGTACTTGGAAGCTCAGGAATACCCTGAAGGTGCGTCTGTCAATGATAAAAAGTTCATAAGGAGGTTTGCTGCAAAATTCTTCCTCAGCAACGGCATTCTCTACAAGCGGAATCATGATTCAACTCTGCTACGTTGTGTGGATAAAACTGAAGCAAAGAAAATTATGACGGAATTACATGAGGGCACATTTGGAACACATTCCAGTGGACACACCATGGCCAATAAAATCCTTCGGGCAGGATATTTCTGGTCCACAATGGAAGCTGATTGTTACCAACACTCCCGAACTTGTCATAAATGCCAGATCTATGCCGACAAGGTGCACATTCCTCCAGTTCCTCTGAACGTCCTGACTGCACCTTGGCCTTTTGCAATGTGGGGCATTGATATGATCGGCGAGATTAAACCTACAGCATCTAATGGACACCGCTTCATCCTGGTGGCGATCGGTTACTTCACAAAGTGGGTTGAGGCAGCATCCTATGCCACAGTAACCAAGAGCGTCGTGGCACGTTTCATCCGGCATAACCTGATCTGTCGGTACGGTGTCCCAGAAAGAATCATTACGGACAACGGTACCAATCTCAATAATACGATGATCACTGAACTCTGTGAACAATTCAAAATACAGCACCACAATTCTTCTCCCTACCGGCCGAAGATGAATGGGGCTGTAGAGGCAGCCAATAAAAATATCAAGAAAATTGTGCAGAAGATGACAGTGACCTATAAAGATTGGCACGAGATGTTACCGTTCGCTCTTCATGGATACCGCACCTCAGCCAGAACGTCGACCGGGGCAACTCCCTTCTCTTTGGTCTATGGCATGGAGGCGGTCTTGCCAATTGAAATTCAGATACCCTCTCTCCGGATAATGAAGGATGCAGACTTGAATGAAGATGATTGGATCCAGACTCGACTTGATCAATTAAATCTGATTGACGAAAAGAGGCTCACTGCTATCTGTCATGGTCAAACGTATCAAAAACGGATGATCAGGGCATTTAACAAGAAAGTCAGACCGCAAGAGTATCAAGTTGGGGACCTGGTAATCAAACGCATCATCCTTCCTCAAAGTGATCCCCGGGGCAAATGGACCCCTACTTACGAAGGGCCATTTGTGGTTAAACGTGTGTTCTCAGGAGGAGCCATGATCCTAAACACCATGGATGGTGACGACCTTCCTCACCCCGCCAATGCAGACATAGTGAAAAGATACTACGCATAAATAAAAGACCCGCTAGGTTGACATACCTAGGCAAAAATAAGGGCTTCCCGGCGAACCAAAAGGGTTCGGGCAAAAATAAGGGATGAAACGAAAAAATCTGTACACCCGGCAAGTCGAAAACCTGAAAAGGCGGCTTGGGCAAAAATGGGTATCCCGGTGGACTGAAAACCTGAAAGGGCGGTCCAGGCAAAAGTTAGGGATGGAGCGTAACACTATGTCTCATTGGATCACATCGCATCCAGAATTCAGTATCCACTACCTGGCTCAGACGTCGGCATCGACCAATCAGCTTCATCTTCAACTAGGTAGCAAAGCGATGAGACGTTCGAAGACATAAAGGCAATAGCAGAGTTGGAACCCAGTGGGATCGTTCACATAGCTGTTTTATTTCCTTTTCAAAATTCTATGTTATTTGGCGGCGTCCTCTTACTAGGATGTCAGCCTCTTGTATAAAAAACGCCTATTCACAGGCAAAGTTCAAATCAATACAAATTATCTTGTCCATACAAATTACCATTGTTCTCTTCTTTTTGTTTGTCTTGCGAAGAACGTCCAATGTTCGTTTTTGATATATGCATTTGACATTAAAATTGCTGATTCATAAATATTCACGTATGAGACAAAAAAAATCAATTACAGGTGACATCGGACACAGGGCAATGTAAAGTTGTCTGATGAAGTCGGGTTGCTTTGTCCGCCAAGGTACCAAGGTAGATTCGACTGAAGAATGCGACTAAATCATCTCAACTCCCCGCAGAGTAAGACAAGATTCGGCAATACTTTCACCAAGTAGAGTTGATTCCCTATCGTTCCTGAAAAGGCACCACATTCTCCAGCGGAGTATAGGCATTCGTCAGCAAACATCCCCGGCAGTCTTGATCTAAGTTTGTTACCTGGCGAAATACGGACACCCCAGTAGGGCCGTTTACCAGCACAATTCCAAAAGTTTCCCCAGGAAAAGTTGGAATCCATCTCCCCAAGCGGTAAGCTTATCCCCGGTAGATTCTGGAAGCTTATCTCCTGCAGAGTACGGACGTCTCTCCCGAGCTTTATTCAGAGTTATTCCTCACGAGGGCTTATAACTGGGTTATCCTCAGCTAATCGCCACGGAAGATTATCCCCAGCGGAGTTTATCTTTCGACCCCCAGCGGAGTTTATCTTTCGACCCCCAGCGGAGTTTATCTTTCGATCCCCAGCGGAGTTTATCTTTGGTATCCCCAGCGGAGTTTATCTTTCAATCCCCAGCGGATTTTATCTTTGATAATCCCCAGCGGAGTCTATCATCATTATCCCCAGCGGAATCCATCTTTAAAAGTCCTCAGCAGGCCTCTCATCAAAACTTCAGCAAAGTATCTCGGCCACAGGGCAACTCCCCAGCCGATCGCCAAAGATCTATTTTCCTAAGGCGAAGATACATTCATAAGCATTTCACACTTTCATACATCTTACTTACATACATGATAAAGTGCATACAACACTATCTCATGTAGAACATCATGACATCATGCATATCATACATCATAACATTGCGTACAACTTATGTTTTTGCCTTTTCAGGGAAAAAGACAATCCCAAAGACAGCTACCTTCAACTGTCACAAATTCCGGATTCAACGCCTGTATCTAGCCAGGGCATATCTGAGAGTGACCAGTTTCAGACTCGATTCCTGTATCTAGCCAGGGCACGTCTGAAAAGTTCAAAGATTCGATTCCTGTATCCAGCCAGGGCACATCTATCAACTGTCACGTTTTCAGACTCGATTCCTGTATCTAGCCAGGGCACGTCTGAAAAGTCCGAAGATTCGATTCCTGTATCCAGCCAGGGCACATCTATCAAACTACAACATTTCCAGACTCGATTCCTGTATCTAGCCAGGGCACGTCTGAAAAGTCCGAAGATTCGATTCCTGTATCCAGCCAGGGCACATCTATCAAACTACAACATTTCCAGACTCGATTCATGTATCTAGCCAGGGCACGTCTGAAAAGTTCAAAGATTCGATTCCTGTATCCAGCCAGGGCACATCTATCAAACTACAACATTTCCAGACTCGATTCCTGTATCTAGCCAGGGCACGTCTGAAAAGTTCAAAGATTCGATTCCTGTGTCCAGCCAGGGCACATCTATCAACTGTCACGTTTTCAGACTCGATTCCTGTATCTAGCCAGGGCACATCTGAAAAGTTCAAAGATTCGATTCCTGTATCCAGCCAGGGCACATCTATCAACTGTCACGTTTCCAGACTCGATTCCTGTATCTAGCCAGGGCACGTCTGAAGAGTCCGAAGATTCGATTCCTGTATCCAGCCAGGGCACATCTGTGAACAACCGATTGTAGATTCGATACCTGTATCCAGCCAGGGCACATCTGCATAAGGAGATTGAAGATCAAACACCGGTAACAAGCCAGGAAAACATCCGTCTTTCTCAAATATACAAATTTCTCGCTAAGGAATCTCTTATGCGATCGACACTTCCAAATGGCATCTATAAGCCCATTCCCGACAAGGTTCTGTCACCTCTCCAAATGGCATCTATAAGCCCATTCCCGACAAGGTTCTGTCACGTCTCCAGATGGCATCTATAAGCCCATCTCCCTATCTGTCACCTCTCCAAATGGCATCTATAAGCTCATTCCTAACATCACATTGCTGATACTTCAACATGCGAGTGCAAATTTCAGGGCACTCTGGTGTCCAATCTTCTTTTACCTTCGAGTCGCGAAAGGCAAACTCGCCAATCTAACTCTTCAGGTTCAAGAAGATTGAACAGGGGCAACTGTTATACCCCAAAATTTGCCCTCCCTTTTCTTTAGGAAACCATCTTAGATTTTTCAAAATCCCCTGGAACAAACCCAAGTCCTGAGTTATCCTTTTGCCCAAGCAAGTCACTTACAAGAGCAAGAGGATCTCACAAACTCCAACAACAATGCTTTCATCTTGAGGAAAATCAAATTCTAAGTGCTTAGAATGTTTCTTTAAAATAAGTGTTTTTTGGAAAAATCAGCGCTTCAGAACTTCTGAATCCATTCCAGATGAAGACGGTCAGAAGTTGCAAGTTTAGGCTCAGGATGGTCAGAAGTTGTCTCTTCAGCAGCTACATCAGTTCAATCAGAAGTGGTAAACGTGGTTCAGAGTGTAAGCCTCAAACAGAACATACCCCTTCAGCAGTTACACAAGCTCAGTCAGAACTTGCTAAAGGAATGCAAGAGAAACATGAAAGTATAAAGGCTCCTTCAGAATAGGTTGAAATCAGAAGATGAAAGGTCAGAGGGATAGGTGTCACATTGATACAGAATCTCTAAGTCCAGATTGTCCAGAAGTAGATCCAAGGAACGTACCAGAAAACCAGGAGAATCTCCAGAGCTTGCTAAGACAACAGGTAGCCAAGGCCAGAGCATGGTTTACACTGCTGATTCAACAACCAGAATGTTGGTATTGACAGGTCTTGTCACCATTTAATGCCCATTAATGCTTCCAACCACTCCTGAGCGTTCACGTGTGGCTTGGAAAATGCTTTTGCACAGATTCTGGCATGGGTCTTCACGCCACCGCCCATTTCAGAGGTCACTTCCCCCAATCTACGCCTGCTGCTGCTACCTAGGCTGAAAAATAGTTGTTATCACAACTTCCTAGGAATTTCTGTCAAAGAACAACTTCAAACTCTGTTGGCGCCTTAAATGTTCAAGGTATCCACAAGAACTTTGCCTATAAATAGAAAGCTTTCACCACTGCAAAAGACGTTCAAGAAGTTCAAGAAAAGAAACAGAAAAATTGCTAAGAGAGAAACCAAACTCCTAAGCAACACAACATTCTGAAACTCTGTCAAAATTTCCAGCCTTGTTTCATAACTTTAAGTTTCTCACCTTCAACTTCATCAAACACCCGACCCTTTTCTGTAAACCAAAAACGTTCTTTCCAAACTTCTGACCCTATACACGTATACACCTTCACTTCCCCTTTTCCAAATCTGTCCAGAACACCACCAGAACCAAAAGCTAACTTTCACCCACCATTTTCCAGAAAGTCAGGTAAGCACCTGCTGACCCTCACCACACTGTTAAGCATCATCAGCTGTGCATATTCAAGTAACATAATGTAAATATTCATGTCATTACTGTTTACGTTCTGAGGACTCTCATACCTCAGAACGTTCTGAGCCAGTTTAGGACTTGCCTGTGACCTTGGTGATTCTGACCTCTGAGACTTTTTGCTATTTTGCTGGATCTGTTCCAAATATGTTTTCTGTTTTGTGGAGTAACAACAGGATTGCAGATGTTCTGATTAGTGCAGGAAAAAGCCAAGTGCTGACTTTGACGTTAGCACATCTGAAGCCTGTTTTGCTGTCAATAACATCAGAACCTCTGAGAGTTATTGCCTTTTCAGCAGAATCTGAACTTCTGGGTTCTCCACTAACAAACTTCTGTCTTGCAGCGCAGGGAAATCAGAACTTCTGGTTTCCCCACTAACAAGGTTCTGTTTTGCAGGTTCCAGAGTCAGAAGTTCTGACTCATCCAGTTTCACCAACAGGTTGATCATCTGACGGCGGATCTGGGTCAGAACTTCTGATGGCCTCCCAACAGCGTGCAGGCTCCCTCCCTCTCTCTATATATCTTGTTTTTTTTGCTATTTTCTTTTTTGTCTATTTTTCTCGTTGAACCCCCCATGTACAAATGTGTATCCCCCCCCCCTAATTGTTGTAATAGCGTAGGGTTTTACATTTCCGCTTCTTATTGCTAGTAATTAGGACGTGTATGACAAGATAAAATCAATGAAATAGAAGAACCTAATTCAAAGAAAAAACTCTTGTATGCAATAAAACACACTTGCACACTAACACCCCTAGGGTTATATCCACTTGTTGCCTCAAAATTGGGCCATATTGCATGTTAGGTCTCTTTGGGCAAAACAAACACAAAAAAATGATCATAGTCCCTCGATGACGCTTTCGAAAGTTGCCTAAAAAAATGATCAAGTCCCTTAAGGAAAATGCCCAAAGATACTTGGCACCATTGCAATCATGGTCTAAACGATGACCCGCGCCCGTCCCTTTCACATCCTAACACAAGATTGTCCACCAAATACAATGGTGGAACAAAATTGTTAAAAGGGTTAAAAAACATAACAAAACCTTTGAGAACTTTAGGGTAGATCGCTCTTAAGTACTTGCCAACTTGCAAAACCAAAACACTTGCCTAATTTCAAAATCACACATCACTACACTTTCAAAACAACTTTCAAAAACAAATGAAAAACCTTTTCAAAAGACATACACCTTTGTATACATCCCAACATGGATCATTACAAAGGTTGCCACTACATTGGCCTCTTTTCAAAACATTTTCAAACCCACACACACAAGCACCATTTCAAACAATTGAAAAAGGCAAGTGATCTAAGCAAGTAACTAAGAGCCCATGGATAACCATGGATAGAAAGGGTGCTAATACCTTCCCTTTCTATAATCTACTCCCCGAACCCAAGAAAACATCTCAAAGGTTTTTGCTGTGCTTTTTAAACCTTTCCTTAGGATAAAATAAAAAGTCGGTGGCGACTCTTGCTCAACCGAAACATTTGCGAAAACAAACGCAAAATTCATAAGTCATTTCTCCCACCGTATCACAAAAGGGAAGGTGTTAGAACCCTTTCTATCCATGGTTTTCCATGGGCTCTTAGGTACTTGATCATATTTTAAAATTGCTTGTGTGTGTTTGTTTTGAAAAGTTTTGTTTTACTTCGTTTTAACCCTTGCTTCTGTCTTCAAGAGTTTTACGAAGTTGTTTTTGAAAACTTTATTTGAAAGGTGTTTGGTGTGAAAAAGTTTGTTTTGAGCAAATACCTACTAGCATCTACCTACTCGAAAAAAGATTGTTTCTGTTCTTGTTTCCTTTAGACAATGCTATCTTACTATTGAGAAATAGGAAGCACCATCGTTGGAGTTGTAAGGGTCAGTTCGTAAGGGACGTACGATCACTAAAGCAATGTTAGGACGTCTTAGTAATAACCCTAATGTCTTAAGATCATATTCGAGGCAACATTTCCAAGGTAAACCATTCTGAGGCAACATTTCCGAACGGGATGTTTGATCTTTGTTTAGACAGGAGGGCGACCACTAAAACACCCTATACTTAATGATCGTTTACCGAAGGCAACCGAAGTGAGAGTATACCCTAGGAGTGCGCATGTGCGAGTGATTTGATTTCAGTTATTATCTTTGCACATTTAGGGTTTACTAGCCATTTTAAATTAACATGCAGTCTTGTCATACAATCCTATTAACATACATCTAACAGTTAAGATTTGCGAGAATTAAAATGCGAGAAATAACTACGCTATTACAAGGCTTCGGGGTAGGGATTACATAGCCAAAAAACCCGTAAAACGATAAATAAAAGAAAATTCTAATTAAACTATTACATGCCATGAGCAGTTACATTAATATTACGAAAATAATAAAACATGCGTGATGAATTAAATGAAAAGGAATTAGGGTTTTGACCCCATCTAAACCTAATTGAAACTTAAAGAGAAAAATCATTTTTTGTTGTTTTTAATTGTTTTGAGAAAATAAGATTTTAATTGAATAAATAAAAACCTAATTACTAATTAATTTAAATTTTAAGAAAAATAATTAAATTAACCTATTTTTGCATTTTTGTTTTATTGAGAAAAGAAAATAAAAAATTAAGTCAAAAGCAAAACCTTAATTCTTCTAATTGACTTTAATATATGAAAAGAGTTAAAATTAATCCTAAATTAAAATTAAACTAATATTAAATTAAATTTGATTAAAAAAACTAATTCTAAATTTGTGAATTTGATTTTATGATTTTTTGTGAAAAAAAGGAAATTATTTGTGTTAGAAAACAATTTAAATAAATTAAATAAATAAAAGGAAATAATTAGGAAAGAAAAGAAAATGGCATGATTTCTTAGCAAGGGGGGGGTGCCAATTGCAATTCTGGGCCCAATAACTCCTGGCCTGTTTGACTTTTCCAGATTATGTATGTCCACTTGACTCAAGCGCATGGTAGTCCTTCAGGGAGAAGGCGTTGGATCTGAAGCCTTGATGATCTGATGGTGGGATATTGATGATGCATGGTGGATGCCTTGTCATGTGGTACATTGAATCAGCCTGAAAATATTGAGAAAATAAAATGCACACGCCTGGGATCGAACCCAGGATGTGTGCATCAAAGACTAATGGCCTTACCACTGCGGTGGCTTGCTTAGTTGTTTAAAGAATGACAAACAATTATTATATGGTAAAAACAAAATAATCATTCTCAAACGTACGAAATTTGAATCTGGCCATTCACCACCTGCCACGCCATCATCTTCCTCGTTGCTTCTGTTGTTTTAGACAAACACTTTTACCTACGGACACTGGGCGTAGGTACAACCCTTGTCCACTCCAAAACCTTGTCCATGCATGATAAATCACAACCAGTGGTACCAATCAACTCGTTGCAACCTCACGAGCATCATGGTACCACTATCCATTGCCAATTGTCCCTGTACAGAAAAACCCTAAAAATGAAGCAAGAACCCTAACTATGGCAACTTGCTGTATAGTCAATGAAAACGCAATTAAATATGATCATTAGCTTTCAAACATCATAAGGTTTCAGAATATATCAATGAATCATGTTAAAGATGTCATAATGATCGTATTCGATTTCAAAAAAGTATGGAAACCGCGTGACCCTTACAGTGCGATTCTGGGTATGAGGAAGCTTATTAATGATTGAATCTTGATCCTTGGATGTCCAACAAGCGATTGGGATCACTAGAATGCTTTGAATTCATCTGGAATGTGGAAATCAGTTTGCCACTTTTCTCCAATTTCTTGAAACTTGCTTTCTCTTTTGCACGCCTCCAATCTCCCTCTTTTTGATCTGCAAATGTTCCTTATGTACCCTAGAATGAATTAGGGTTGCAAACTTGTTTCAAATCTTCTCCAATTATGATCATTGATTCATGATTTGATCCTTTGTGCAAATCTTTCCAAATCAAGCAAATCCAATCTTTTTGTGTCCATTTGAAGCTTGCACGATTTGATTCCATCTCCAGCTGTATAATAGACCTAAACATGCACAAAATCTCAAGCTTTGATTAGATTTTGATATTTTCATGATTTTATTTTGATTTTATTTTGATTTTATTTGATTTAATTGAAATAAAATCAAAATAAATGATAAAAATAAAAGAATGACAAATGGAAGGTCTCATGGGTCGTGGGTCATGTTACAAACTCAGTGCAAGCATAAAAAGTTGGGCCCATTTGACAAAAAATGCAATTTTGGCCACATTTGACTTTTGGCAATTTTGCAAAAAGGGTCAACTTCACCAATGCACAACTCTTTCAATTTAGACCCTAGAGAGGTGTTCTTGGACTTTCTAGAAATCTTAAGATGTCCTCTAAGCAACTCTTTTGGTATCATCTCAATTGAGTCTTCCATGTATGAGGCTTTGACCCAAAAGGTGTTTTTGTTGACTTTTCAAAATGACCTATAATGTCCAAATTTGTATCTTCTTGTGAGTGCATATTTTGAACTTGGGAGCTGAATATGAATTGTAGGGAATTCCATCCTCTTCAAAATGAGCTTTGGATGGGTCATTTTTTATAAAGTATGAGAAAGTTATGCTTGGTCAAAGTTGAGTTGACTTTTCCTACAAAGCCCTAATTTAGCAACTTTTGGGTTTTGATGAATTGTGAGCAATCCTTGAGGAATCATGATCAAACAATAATACTTCAAAATGAGAATGTTGACCAAAAATCTTGGAGTTTGACTGTATGTGGACCACAGTTGACTTTTGCCCTAGCACAATCGATTTTCAGGCCTTTGAGCAATTGACTGAGCAAACTTCCTCTGCAGGGCTTGAAACTTGACATGGATGATCTTGAGAACATATTAGGATAATGGTGAGCATTTGGGACCCTTTGAATTCAAACATCTTGATGCAAACTGAAACCCTAATTTGAGGTAGACTGTCTTAGGAGAGAGTTTGTCTGGTCAACCCTTGGACTTCCTTGAGCAATTTGAGGACCTCACTTGAAATGTATTGCCAAATATGGAAGGGCAAATTTTGGGGTACAACACCAGGTATCTGCTGAATCTCCATAGCATTGAGACGATCCTCCAGCTGTTTGTATTTATCACCAGCAGGAGGATATTGCTCCTCAAAATAATCAGCTTCGTCTTCATCAGTCCTCGGATTGTTATCTTCTTCATGATTATCCCTCTCATTTGATGGAGTTGAAAGATATAGAGCTCCCTTGACTGGTCCTCTGAGTCTTCTTCCCATATTTAGAACACCCATTGGCCTCTTTTTCTTCTTCTTGTCCTTGAGAATTAGAGCTTTCAAATCTTCTTGTCCCTTAGCCAGATTCAGGAACATTTCTTGGAATTAAGCATTTTGTGCCTGAAGCTCCTTAACTGTTTGTTCAAAAGCCATTGCTGAAATAAACAGCGAAGAAGATAAGAAGCCTATCTAGAGAATACCTGTTACACAATTACATGTATGATATGTGAACGTTTTTAAGGATCTCTCGGGGTAAACAAGAAAATATCAGAAGTTGAATTTTGCAGCTTTGATTGAAGAACTTCGTATCGATGAAGGTCCTTCTGCAAGAGTTAGGCTCACCATGTCGAGTGGGTCATAGCCCCTGACTAAGTTGTCTTGTTTTGATCTTTTGATGGCAATAGCTAGAGGAAAATAAACCCCTTTTCCCCTTGCTAGACGTCTGGTTCATCATAACTTGCACCACAGGCCCTTGAGATCCTTGAAATGGTTAAGGAAATGCCATGGTATAATGCTATGATGTGTATGCTATACATCAAGCAAAAATGCAGGGTGATGAAGAAAAGTATGTCTTGCAAGAAAACCAGTTTTTTGGATAATGACTGTAAACAAATCCTGCAAGGAAATCATGTTATTAGATGATAAAAACCCTGCAAGTAGTTCAAGTCGAAAGCAAACAAGTCACACATGCAGCCTTAGGTTTAGGCTTGCACGGGGTTTATAGGTAAGTACCCTCTTGAAGTTTAGTTGGCTCAACCTGTCCTAGTAATAGTAATCGGGTTCTAAGGGATCTCAATATCACTGGTTTTTCCCACAAGTTTCATTCTGATCGACAACTGACTTGCCACCAAACAAAACTCGGGAGTCAAATCTCAATGAATGTAGTATTGAGTATCAACTGACTTAGGACTACACCAAAGACAGCTATCTCACTACTTCCTAATGGCTAAGTTGTTAAATTAAAGGTTCTAAGGTCAGTTGATGCTTCATGACACCAAGCAGCGGCCCCGTATTCTCCTTGACTACTCAAGGGCTACCGATACCAACCAAAGTGTCACATCAACATAGATATCGCTTCAACCGTGTTGGTATACCCCGCACATTCCCCACGATCTATTGCTACTTACCTAAAAGCTGCCCCAGATCCGGGTGTAGGATCTATAGTAACAACTCAAACAAACCCTCCAAGGATAAAGCATACAAAGCAAGCAATTAAAACAGTTTTAAAATGAACTAACTCTAAGGTAACCCCACTTTTCATGTTTTCCCCAGCAGAGTCGCCAGTTCTGTGATATGGTAGTAGAACCGACTATTAATACTGGTTTTTGCGTTTGTGTTTGCAAATTTTGCGGTAAGCAAGAGTCGCCACCGACTTTTCTTTTATCCAAATTAAGGAAAGGGTGAAAAGAACAGAAAAAGACCTTTTCGAGAATTTTCTGAGTAAGAGGGGTAGATTATGGAAAGGGAAGGTGTTAGCACCCTTTCCATCTGTAGTTATCTACGGGCTCTTAGATGCTAGCTCATGTTTTGAAAATTACTTGTGCTTTGTGCTTTTGAAAAGTATTTGAAAATGCCTTAGTGCGACGATTCGCTTTGTGATAACTCTTGTACCAGTCCTCAAGAGTGTTGACAAAGTAAATGTTTTTTGAAAGTTGTTTTTGAAACGTGTAAGTGTAAAAAGTTTGTATTACTTGAGCAAGCATTTAACAACTATCTACTTGAACTCGAAAAAAGGTTGTTCTTTTCCTTCTATCCTTTAGACAGTTTTATCCTACTATTAATGAGTAGGTAGCCCTAGCCGTTGTATGTAAGAGGGACATTCAAATGGACGTTACAGTCACGAAGGCAACTCTGCAAGGAATTTTAGTAACTGTCCTAAAGTTCTAAGATCACTTTTAACTGAGGCAACATAGAGAGGGTCATCGAGGGACTTGTGATATTTCAAACTAGAGGACAGCCACTAAAACTTCTCACGTTTCAAGAATTGTGACCTTTTTCCGAAGGCAGCCAAAGTGGGGTACCCTAGAGGTGTATATGTGCAATGTGTGTTATGTTCAGTTATTTTTTATCTTTTGTGTTAGGTTTGCTAACATTTTGTTATTAGCCTTGTCATGTAATCCTAGTTACTAGCTGTTAATATATATACAGGAATTTAAAATGCAGAAATGTAAAGTGCGGGAATGTAAATCCTACGCTATTATATGGCTTTGTGAGAGGTACATTATAGAAATGCCAAAAGTAAAGTCCTAGTTACTATTATGAACTGGAAAGCAGTTACAATAAGATGAAACAACATGCGAAAGTAAATAAATGCGCAAACGAATTGAAAGGGACGTCTAAAATCTAAGGCAATTCTAAATGAAATAAGAAAATCTTTTTTGGTTGTTTTTTTTTATTTATTTTTTATTAAGAAAAATAATTAAACTAAGTCTAAATTTAATTAAGAAAATAAATACTAAATGATGTTAAACCTAATTCTAATATTTTTATGTTTTTATTAAGAAAATATTTGAATTAAATAAACCTAAGTCTAGTTGATTTTAAATTGATAAAATAAAATTAAAATAATTAATTAAATTAATTTACAAAATTAAAATTAATTTAATAAAAAAGAACTAAGTCTATTTAATATTTTTTTTGATTTTATGATTTGTTAAAAAATGATTAAAAGAAATAAATAATAAAATAAATAAGAATAAAGAAAAGCAAATTTGGGCCTGGAGATAATTAGTAAATAAGGGGTGCGCTTGGAATTCGTTTGGCCCAAGGGGAGACAAGCCCAGGCGCTGCAAAATGAATCAGGGGGTGAGAAGATTAAAAAATGCTTAGGCCCAAGTTAAGGAGTCCAAAGGCTGTTGGATCCAGTGAGAGGATCCTTTGGATGTCCATGATGGGGACACATGCTTGCTGCACTTGGATCTGGATGTGTTGTCATTGGAGAGTGTAGATTATGTGACCCATGGTATACGTGTGTGGCATGGCTGTATGGAATCTGAAAGAGAATGTAAAGAAAAATAAAATTGTGAGGCATGGGTATCAAACCCAAGCCCTTTCGATTGCCCATATTCCTTCACCATCTGAGCTAGATTTGAGATTCGAAGGAATCCACCTCACATGTCTTAGTGATGGTATCATATTACTTCAGAATTTACATGTAACATATTAACAATCATGCAGCATGAATATGCAGTTGAAATTAAGTTACATGGGAAATGAAATTGAGATTGAAGGTTTGTTACCAGTAGGGTGCTTCGATTCTGGAAACCTTGTTGGAATTTTGGAAGTTTTGTGGAGCTCTTGTGGGGCAGCTTGTGCGTGTGTATGTATGTGGTCTCCTCTCTCCTTTTTTTTCCGTCCCCTTTGAGCTTGCTAGTGTGCTCTTTATATAGAGGGGAAGGAGGGGACAAGGTAGCAAGGTAGTAAACAACCATAAACATGTTCTTTAAGGCCATGAATGAGATTTTAAATTTTGGCAAAAGATATGGAATTCTTGTCTCTTTTTGAACTTGAATGGACATGGACACCTTTTGACTTTCGAATACCTTCAGTCCCTGCCCTTCGATTGGACCTTGTATATCCTTCGAATGGGTCTTTTGAATGGACCTTTTGTGTACCCTTCGAATGGGCCTCTTGAATGTCTCCTTCGAATGGATTTTTTTAGTGTCTTTCTAATAGTCCATATGTATGCCTTGTGCCCTCTTCGAATGGGCCACCAAGACGTGTCCTTCAAATGGCTCAAGTCTCATCATTGGGGCCTCTTCAATTGAGCCCCTACTCAGTTAGCCCTAACAAAAACTCTTTCCAGGCTAATCGAAGCTTCCTTCAGTATGAATGCTTGTGCAGGAAACTTGAGTATGGCAATATGTGGGATTTTGGTCCAGTTAGCATCTTCGAGTGGACCATTTATGTGTCCTTCGAATGGCTTTAGATTGGACCCATATATTTGCCTTAATTGTTTAATTCAGATACCCTCAAGTGAGAACTTAATTCTGTCAATCGAAGCCTCCTTCGTCACTTCCTTCGAATGCCATTTGCACAGGAAGCTTGGGCCTGGCCACTTGTAGGACCAAGACTCATCATAAGATAAACTTGCATTATGTGTCTCTTTCGAATGGCCAACAATATATGTATCCTTTGTTTTGAACCAATGTGTGTGCTCTTTTGAAGGGACCACAAGCATCACTTGTATGCATCACTTGTCATTCCTTCGAATGGGCCAATAAAGTAAATCTTATGTGTGTTGAAACAAACTTTCCAAGGGAGATACTGCCCAGTCGAAGCAGGAATCAAGCTTACTCCAAAGAAAACAAATGCACAATCGAAGCAGGAATCAAGCTTGCATGCAGGTATTCATTGCATTGTGAATCAAGCAAACATGTAAAGCCAATGGTGCAATCGAAGGATGCATGCAAAAGGCCATTGCCTTGTGCCTGCTGGCATGAAGGAAGTTCCTGCCTTGTGAATTTAAGGCAAGCGTAGAGAAGGAACTTGTCTTCTGAATCAAAGGAAAGTTGCAGGAGGCTATTGCCAACACCTTCTGAATCGAAAGAAACCAGTAAGAAGCCAACGCCCTCTGAATCGAAAGAAGCCAGTAGGAAGCCACTAACTTATAAATCGAAGGACACTAACAGGAGGCTCTTCCCTTTTGAATCGAAGGAGGTTGTTTCAAAGGAAACAAATGCCCAGTCGAAGCTTGTATACAGCAAACAAGCAAAAGGCCAAGGCTTCAATCGAAGCTTGGAAATTTGAAGCAAGCTTGAAGGAGGTTAGGTGCTCAATCGAAGCAAATTTTGTGCAGCCTTGACTTAGTGGAAATTTGTGAGAAAAATCTTTGAGAGATGGGAGGGAAAATTTTGGGGTACAACACATATCATCATATAACAGGTACTTTCTAGACAAATTTTCTCATCTTTTTGCTATTTATTTCAGTAAAAGATGGTACTCGAACAAACTGTGGAAGAACTTCAAGCTCAGAACGCTCAATTTCAGCAAATGTTCTTGGACTTAGCTAAGGGACAAGATGAGTTGAAGACTCTCATCACAAAGGGGAATAAGAAGAAGACTAAAAAGCCAGCAATCTTTCTTAATATGGGCAGAAGGTTCAAAGGACTGGTCAGAAAGGCTCTAGATGTTGAGGTCCCCCAAAATGAAGATGATAACCAAGAAGAAGATGACGAGAGTGTGAAATATGAAGAGAATAATAACCTTGGTTCTGGCCAAGATTCTAATAAAGACTATTCTATTGAGCAGTATCCTCCCGCTAATGACAGATACAAAGAGCTGGAAGATTGACTTAATACTATGGAGATCCAGAAGTGCCTGGACTGGATTTTGAAGAGTTCGGTCTTATTTCAGGGGTTGTTATCCCTCATAAGTTCAAGGTCCCTACTTTTTCTAAATATGATGGTGTGTCTTTCCCTAAGCTTCATCTGAGGTCTTATGTTCAGAAGATCCAACCCCACACTACTGACAGAAAGTTATGGGTTCACTTCTTTCAAGAGAGTTTATCTGGGACACAACTAGAATGGTTTTATCAGCTGGAAGGAACCAACATCCGCACTTGGGAAGACTTGGATGTTGCTTTTTATAAGAAGTATCAATATAATGCTTACCTTGCACCAACTCGCGTGCAACTACAAAGTATGACTATGGGCTCAAATGAAGGGTTTAAAGAGTATACCCAAAAGTAGAGAGATTTGGCTAGAAGAGTGCAACCCCCTTTATCGAGCAAGGAGCTGGTTGATATGTTCATGGGTACATTTATAGGGCCCTTATTTAATCATCTTATCGGAAGTTCTTCGTCTGGTTTTACCAAGTTGATACTAATTGGGGAACGTGTAGAAGGTGGTATTAAGAGTGGAAAGATTCAAGTGGCTACGTCTTCGAGTGTTGTAAAGAAGACATTTAGCGGAAAGAAAGAAGTTAATATTGTCTATGGCCAGAAGGGTCGTACTAGAAATGATTGCCATCAATCTATAGAAGCGGTGTTGATTTTAATCATGCGCCTGTGCAACAACAACAACATGGCAATCAGCGTAGGACAGACGCACATAGAAGACAGTTCACCGAGATCAATATGCCACTGTCTCAGGCATTACAACATTTACTGAAAGCAAAGCTGATAACATTAAGGGATCCTCCTCATAATCTCAACACCTCCTCTCCCCGCTACAATACAAATGTGAAGTGTGCCTACCATTCCAATAGTCCTGGGCACAACACCAATAACTGTTGGGCATTGAAAAATAAAATTCAAGACATGATTGACAATAAAGAGATTGAGTTTGATCCGCCTGAGACTCCCAATATAATTACTGCACCAATGCCGAAGTACGATAAAGGAATTAGTGCTATTGATGATTTTTTGTATGTCTCTGCTGTAAGTGAATTGGTTACTCCCCTCCCAATTATCAAGAATTTGTTGCAGGCTAATTTATTTTCGGGCTATATTGAAAAATGTTACTGTTGCGCAGCCTAACCCAATGGCTGCAAGTAATTGAAGGAAGGAATTCAACGCCTAATGGACAATCACATAATTCTGGTTGAGAATATTTTGTCTGCTGAGAGTCTATTTCAAGACTTATCTGTAATGTCTAATCCTCCTGTTAGGATCACCTCCAAAGGTCCTATAAGGATTACTGCCAATCCAAAAGCTGCTCCTCTGATAATCACCACACCTGGACCTATTCCATACTCTTCGGATAAAGTTATCCCATGGAACTATGGATCTGACGTCTACTACCATGGCGTCAAGCAAGAACTACCGATTACTAAGAATGAAGGTACTGAAGTTGTTGATCCCGATATTAACAATATTGCTGGGACCAGTAAGGTTACTATAAGTGGAAGGATTTTCTCTCTGAAAATCTCCCCGAAGATTGTAGCTACACCAGTTCGAGTTACTGCTGCTGAGCCAACTGTTGAGGCTCGAGGCAAAGAACAAATGATGGAGCCTGCCAAGATGGAGGCGCCTAAAGAAGTCACCACTGATGACACCTCCAAGAAAGAGCTGGAGGAGGTGTTAAAGATTATCCGTAAGAGTGATTACAAGATTTTCGAACAGCTAGGGCAGACCCCATCTAAGAACTCCATGTTATCCCTATTACTTTGTTTTGAAGCCCATGCACAAGCTTTAGTGAAATTCTTGAAGTCCGCTCACGTGCCACAAGAGATTTCCGCTGATCAATTTGGAAGTTATGTTTCTAGCTTAACCACTGACAATGGGCTAGGTTTTTCTGATGCCGACCTAACCCTTGAAGGAAGGAACCATAACAAGGCCATGTACGTCTCTATTGAATGCAGGGGCACTACTTAAGCTCATGTTTTGGTTGATACTGGTTCCTCACTAAATGTTCTATTAAAAGGTGCTCTTGACAGACTTCATTACGAAAGGGTTATACTGAAACTTAGTGATATTATAGTACGAGCCTTTGACGGGTCAAAGAGGATGGTACACGGAGAGGTATATCTCCCGATTAAGGTAGGGTCGCAGTTCTTTGAATCTACTTTTTGTGTGATGGATATCCGGCTAACGTATTCTTGTTTACTCGTACTCCCTTAGATCCATGGGGAAGGTGCCGTTACTTCAACCCTACACCATAAGATGAAATATCCTGTAAAAGGAAAGGTTGTTACTATCTGCGGTGAAGAAGAATATATGCTTAGTCACCTGAACTCATTCAGGTGTGTTGAGATGGACGGAAAATTCATCGAGACTCCCTGTCAGACTTTTGAAGTTATCCCTCTAACCACTACTGAAGATGTTTCTGCTATCCCCAAGGTTACCAGGGTTCCCCCCAGAATGGCTTCTTTGAAGGATGCTAGAGTCGTCGTAGAAGAAGGTGGTTGTACTACTTGGGATCATCTTCCTGACATTGCGTATAAATCTGACAAATTTGCTTTGGGTTTCACTACATAGGCTCAGAGGATTGTTCGTCATGCTCGTGCGAGAAGACCATTATTCTGCATCAGCAACAACGGATTCAACGAGATAGAAGATGTTGACAGTGACTATGACCTTGACAGTTGGATCTTTCTGACCATGGGAAATGGATCATCAATTGGAAGGCTCAAGACATTATCTTAATCTCCTTTAGTCAGGAGTAATAGCTACTTTTGTTTTATTGCTTACAAAGTTTTGGTTATGTAAACTTTAAACAATGACTTTAAGCCTTGTGCCTTACCCGAGGCACAATGGTCAACTTGTTATGAGTTGTCATTTCATAAACATATCTTCATTTAATAAAGCATTGGACGTTTTGAATTCAAATTTTGCACTCTATGTCTTTCTTTTACTTTATCACTTTCAAATAGCTATGTGTTCTTACACACACCCACACAATAAATTGCAGATCCATATCCACTATGGATCCCATTGATAACGATTTTGCTATTGCCACTTATGACTTTGAAAATCCGATCTACCAAGTCGAGGACAAAGGTGAGGAAGATTATGAAATACTTGAAGAAC
The DNA here is from genome assembly GCA_948472305.1 of Vicia faba. Taxonomy (NCBI): domain Eukaryota; kingdom Viridiplantae; phylum Streptophyta; class Magnoliopsida; order Fabales; family Fabaceae; genus Vicia; species Vicia faba. Next base: position 752,515,565 of record OX451735.1, on the reverse strand, counting down.
TTGCCAGACTATTAGTGCAAGAGGAAAAGGTTATACAACCGCATGAAGAACCAGTCAAGGTTGTAAAATTGAGTGTTGAAGCAGATATGAAAGAAGTCAAGATAGGTTCCAACCTAGAAGACGGTATTAAGAACAGGTTAATACAGATGTTGCATAAATATGTTGAGATCTTTGCTTGGTTGTACGATGACATGCCAAGACTCGATACTGATATTGTGGTTCACTATCTGCCGATGAAAGAGGTTTATTCTCCAATAAAGCAGAAAGTTTGTCGCATACGCTCCGAGATGTCAGAGAAGATTAAAGTCGGGGTTATGAAGCAATTCAACACGGGTTTTTTAGCAGTTACATCATATCCTCAGTGGGTTGAAAATGTGGTCCCGATACCAAAGAAAGATGGAAAAATACGTATATGTGTAGATTTAAGGGATCTGAATAGGGCAAGCCCCAAAGATGACTTCCCACTTCCACATATTGATGTTCTGGTCGACAACATCGCTCAACACAAGGTATTCTCCTTCATGGATGATTTCTCAGGTTATAATCAGATCAATATGTGAAGATGTGAAAAAAACAAGAAGGGGGGTTGAATTGTAAAACTTTAAATCAAATGCTTAGATAACACTGTATTTTTATCTTGGTTCGTTTGATCTCAAACTACTCCAGTCCACCCGTCAAGGTGATTTCGCCTCTCTCCAACGAGGTCTTAATCCACTATATTCAAGGGTTTACACAACTACTTTAACAACTGTTAAAGCCTTCTTGAGTATAACCACAAACCAGTTTATCTCAAGGAAATCTCTTACAGATAATTGAACAATAATGTGTTTAATGTTTTCTAGTAAAACAGTATATCACAACTGTGATAATACACAATTTAAGCTTGGAATAAAAACTGAATTGCTAATGCATTTGAGTAAGCGTGGTTTGAAAGCTTAGCAAATTGTATGCGTGCATGCATATGATAGGCGTGTGATATCGTGGTCTTTTCTCACACAGACTTGTTTATATAGCCAATGAAGAGATACGTTGTCTATAAAGCACTTTCAATGATAATAACACACTTTCCTTATTGAGAAGATTTTGTCTGAATAAAGCCGTTGGTAATTAATCTGTCTTGAATACTTAGTAACGCTTCAGAGTCTTCTTTGCTTATGATAACGCTTCAGAGTGATGATGACTTGGTAGAGATCTTTGATCAGAGTCAGAGTGTATATGTTATGCGCAGATTCTGGTCATCAAGCTTCAGCGTATGATCTGGTAGCTTCAGCGTGTAGCACATGTTATTGATCTTCTGATGCTGACGTATTACTTATCTTCTGATGCTTCTGATGTTGATTCCATCAGAACTTCTGTAAGTACAAAACATAATTTTAAGTAGCATATTTGTTCTATATATATATATATATATATATATATATATATATATATATATATATATATATATATATCTTTGAATTTATTTATTCTTGTATTTTGTTATCATCAAAACTCTAATTAAGGGTTGTAGAATCAAACTATGTTCTAACAATCTCCCCCTTTTTTATGATGACAAAAACCAGATTTTTTTTCAATTAAAAATAAAGAATAAAAGGTATCAGAGCTAAGAAGAGAAAACTCCCCCTGAGTTGATTACTTCCCTTTAATTCCATGAGTCTTTGAGCATCAGAACTTTACTGTACTTTATTGTATCTTTCGTCAGAATTTTGTACCTGTAAGCTTTTCAGAAGAGACAAATTTTAAATGGATCAGAATGTTTGAGACTTATGTATCAGTAATCCGTTATTGAAAAATATCATTCTTTCTCCCCCTTTTTGTCAGTTATCAAAAAGAACAAATAATCAGAGTCAAAAGGCGTTTGTATTAAAAACAGAAGCAATGATAAGTTCAGAACAATGTAAAAATATTACAGATAAACAAGTTATAAAAACAAGGAAATTCTAAGAGGGAGGAGGAAGACGTGTGAACAAAGCCTCCAACATGCTCTTAATTTGGGTGTTGGTTTCCTGTTGCTGGGTTAACATGCTTGCTATTGCATCAATTTTGTTATTCTGCTTATCCATTCTATCCTGCATCAGCATATCATATCTTTTCAAGTCTTCTAGAGTCTGCCTGTCAAGGGAGGAAGCTTGAGGATCTTCAGAAACAGGATGCTTCTCAGAGCTTTCTGCAATATCTTCTTCTTGACCCAGTGCTTCAGCAGGAACCATCTGCTCTTGAGTATCAGGTTGAACTTTGGATGTTGGACGATGTTCAGACCAGGGAGCAATGTCCAGAGGGAGAACTTCTTCTTTAAGCAGCTTGCTCAAAACTGGACCTTCAATTTCTTTCAGCAGATTGCTGAAGTTCTGTTGAGCTTGTCCGTAGCTCTGTTCTTTCAACTTAAAGGTTTCAGAGCATACCCATCTTATGAACTTTTTCCAAAGGTAGTCTGATGCAGCAGGATCAACCAGCTCAAGACTAGCTTGTTTCAGAGAAGTGATCCACTTCTGTACTTCTGTTTCAAAGTTCAATATGCTGGTACCAACATCTGGATGTTTTGGTTTTAGGATAGCAGTTTTGTGGTTGATGGCAGCAAGATGTTCAAAAATTGTTAAGTCAATGACAATCTTGATGTTGTCTTCTGGATTGTTCTTTGGTGAGGGAGTGGGAGAGTCAGGAATTATGATTGGACTTGATGGGGAATTTGGTGGAGTTAATTATGGTGAAGAGGGAAGTTGGGGAAAATTCACAATGGTGCCAAAGGGTATATGCATGGCCAGAGGTTCTGTGATTCCAGGAATGGGAATGGTATCGGAATCAACAGTTTGGTTTGGTTCTGGTTTTGGTTCTGGTTCTGGTTCAGAAGGTTGAGTCTCAGAAGTTTGAATCTCAGGTTGTGGAGAAGGCGGATTAATTTCTGGTTGAGGAGATGAAGGTAGTGGGATTTCTGGTTCTGGAGAGAGGGGAATTTCTGGTTGTGGTGAGATGGGAATTTCTGGTTGTGGTTCTGTGGTAGTTTCAGGATTTGGATTTTCTGGTATGGGAGCAGAAGTATGTTGGTCTATGTTAGAAAGAACTTTTGCAAGTTCTTGTTGGGTTTCATCAATATTTGGATTTTGAGGTTGGGAGCGAGATCTTCTAAGAGTTAATGATTCAGAAGGGTCAAAATCAGTGTCAAAGTCATCAAAAGTTTGTGGTGTGGGGTTTTCAGATTGAGTGGAAGTTGGGATAGATGTTGATACAGCAATTGAATCTAAAACAGTTATAGAAGAAAGATTACCTCTCTTTTTAGGAGTCTGCTGGGAGGATCCTTCTGCTGCAGCTTTCCTTTTCTTGGTTTTCTTCAGCACAACTTCTGGAGCCTTCTGCTGAAGATCTTGAATATTCAGATTTGGTGTTGTACCATCAGCCTTGCAAGCATCCAGATATCTGAGTATTATGTCTGGTTTTGAATCAATTTCTGAGAACAGAGGGAAATTATCCAGAGGGACTCTTCTGCTGGAGATTGCAGCAAAAGGAGTGACACTGGGTTCCTTCTTGATGTTCTCAATCAGCTTCATCTTCTTCAGATTCTTAGCATTCAACTGTTTTCCAACAGTAGCTTCCAAAGAGTTGATTTCCTGAACCTCTGTAAGATGATCAATCAGCTTATTCTCTGTTAGAATATCTGATATAAGTCTTCCTAGGGGTATCCAATCCCTTTTTGTTCGCTCCTCTTCTCTTGTTTCTTTAACACTGGTCTTCAGATGGTTAAACAGAAGATGAGCCAGATTCACCTTGACCTTCTGAGAGATGAAATAGATCAGAAATTGCTGATCAATATTAATGTAGTCAAGAGAGCTGGTAGGCTTCCTGTGGTTTATGCACCCCAGAATGATCTTGGCCCAAATTCTGTGTTGGTCTTTTAAATCCCTTATCTTGCTGGAGGGAAGCCCCAGAGTGAAGATTTCCCTTGCAATTAGGGCAGCATCAGCGCACCTTTCAGCCATGTCAATGCAACGAACACCACCACCACTGTAGCCTATTAAGCGTGCAATGAGGTCTTCAGTAATAACAATCTTCTTCCCCATAATGTAAGAAGTAACTTGATGGTTGGAAGAAGAAGCGTGAATCCAAAATTCCTTTACCAGAATAGGGAATGTTGGACCCACCAGACGGTCAAAATATTTTCCCAGCCTTGAGCCTTGACCTCTTCAGATAGATTAAACCCATTCTCTTGAAGGCTGTTGAAATCCACGATTAATTCTGACAGAACCTCTAGATTTTTGATTGGAGTGAGAAGCATTCTGTAGGGTTCTTCGTATTGTTTAGAGGAACCTGTTTTCTGGGTACTTGAAGTAGGAATGCTGGAAGAAGCCATGTTCACACGAAGGTTTTGAAGAAATTGAAAGGGTTTTGAGAAAGTATGAAATCTGAAATCAGTAAGTTTGAGAGAAAATGAAAGTGAAGGTAAAAAGGTGTAAATGGTGTGAAGTGTGTTTAAATAGATTTCTAAACAATTTTGAAAACATAAACGGCAAGAGAGATAAATTAATAATGATTATTAGCATTTAATGATAGCTGATTTTAGGGGATTCAGAAAGATATTTGGAACGGTTACCCATGACATGTGTCTCAATGCATCCAATCAGCGCTTTTGCCTTTTCATAAACGTGAACGCGTGTTCAGCCTCAGAAAATAGCTGATGACTGGATGACACTTGTTTGCTTGAGTGAACAACACATTTCTATCCTTGAAATGAAGCGCTCAGATCTTCATGGATAGATTCTGATACAATTTGTACTTCTAAAGATCTGAAGGAAGATTGATCAGTAGTTCACAGAAAAATAAACAAGGTTCTGAAGATTGAGATATGGAATCAAAACAGTTTTATTTTGGGCAGAGCTTCATGCTGAGATGTTTCAGAATGAAGTTGAACCTATCTTCAGAAAGAGGTTTTGTAAAAATATCAGCCCATTGATGGTCTGTGTTAATAAATTTAAAATTTAAAATCCCTTTCTGAATATAGTCCCTAATAAAATGATGTTTTATTTCTATATGCTTAGCCCTAGAATGCAAAATAGGATTTTTGCTGAGACAAATAGCAGAAGTATTGTCACAGAGGATAGGAATGTTACTCTCAAATATCTGGAAGTCCTCAAGTTGACTATTCATCCAGAGCATTTGTGTGCTGCATCCAGCTGCTGCTATGTATTCAGCTTTTGTTGTTGATAGAGCAATTGTGGATTGTCTTTTGCTGGACCATGAGATCAGATTTTCTCCCAGAAACTGGAAGCTTCCAGAAGTGCTTTTACGTTCTACTTTGTCTCCAGCGAAATCAGCATCACAGTATCCTATCAAACTGTAATCACTTGATTTTCTATAAAACAAACCCAGATTAGTAGTACCTTTCACATACTTAAAAATTCGCTTAACTGCTGTTAAGTGAGATTCTCTAGGATCTGATTGGAATCTATCACAAATGCAAACACTGAATAAAATGCCAGGCCTTGAAGCCGTCAGATAGAGAAGAGATCCAATCATACCTCTGTAGACCTTCTGTTCTACCTTTTTACTTACCTCTTCTCTTTCTAGAATGCACGTGGGATGCATTGGAATCTTTGATGGCTTACATTCTGAGAGATCAAATTTCTTCAGAAGTTCTCTGACATATTTTCTCTGATGAATGTAAGTTCCTTCTGGGGTTTGATTAATCTGAATGCCCAGAAAGAATTTTAGTTCCCCCATTAGGCTCATCTCAAATTCTGCCTGCATACATTTAGCAAACTTTCTTCCCAGAGAGGGTTTAGTAGATCCAAATATGATGTCATCAACATAAATCTGACATACTAAAATGTCATTCTTAACTGTCTTACAAAACAAGGTTGTGTCCACTTTCCCTCTGGTGAATTCCTTTTCTAACAGGAAGTTACTTAGTCTTTCATACCAAGCTCTGGGAGCTTGTTTCATACCATAGAGTGACTTCTTTAGTTTGAAAACATATTCTGTATTTTTTGAACTTTCAAAACCAGGGGGTTGGTGCACATATACCTCTTCTTCTATATAGCCATTTAAGAATGGACTCTTAACATCCATCTGATACAGAGTGATGCCTTTATTAACAACAAATGAAATTAAGAGTCTGATAGATTCTAAACTGGCCACTGGAGCAAAGGTTTCTGTATAGTATATCCCCTCTTGCTGACTATAACCTTGTGCTACCAGTCGTGCTTTGTTTCTGATGACGTCACCTTGTTCGTTCAGTTTGTTTCTGAACACCCATTTTGTTCCAATGACGTTGAGTCCTTTTGGCTTAGGAACTAGATCCCATATGTCATTTCTTGTGAATTGATTTAGCTCCTCTTGCATTGCTAGAATCCAGTCATTGTCCAGAAGTGCTTCATCAATTGTAGTTGGTTCAATTAGAGAAACCAGTCCCATGAGGGATTCTTCAGAGTTTCTGAAGCTAGATCTTGTTCTGATTGGATCTTCCTTTCTTCCTAAGATTGTTTCTTCTGGGTGATCCATGCTGCTTCTGGATAGTATTTTCTGGAGTTGATCAACAGAAGGTGCTGGATTGCTTGCAGTGCCTCTTTTTGATGTTGACGGAGTGTCTCTGTTGAGAGCTTCTGATGACTTGTCTTCAGTACCTGTGAATTCAACTTCCATACCTGCAAGTAATTCATTCTGCTTTGACTTTTGAGAGTCAAGCTTATAATCAAAACGAACACTGATTGATTCTTCCACAATCTGTGTTTCTGTATTGTATACTCTGTACCCTCTTGAGCGTTCAGAGTATCCTAACATAATACACTTTTGTGCTTTAGAGTCAAACTTGTTCAAATAATTTTTTGTATTCAGAATAAAACATGTACATCCAAATGGGTGAAAATAGGAAATGTTGGCCTTTCTGTTCTTCCACAATTCATATGGAGTCTTTTCCAGAATAGGTCTTATGGAGATTCTATTCTGAATGTAACACGCTGTGTTTATTGCCTCTGCCCAGAAGATCTTAGCAACGTTAGTCTCGTTGATCATGGTTCTGGCCATTTTTTGCAATGTTCTGTTCTTTCGTTCTACAACTCCATTTTGCTGGGGAGTTCTAGGACAAGAGAAATCATGCAGAATGCCTTTGTCATTAAAGAATGACTCAAAATCTTTGTTTTCAAATTCTCCACCATGATCACTTCTGACTTTGACGATTCTAAGATCCTTTTCATTCTGAACTTGGTTGCAGAAGGTAACAAACACAGAGTGTGACTCGTCCTTGTGCCTTAAGAACTTTACCCATGTCCATCTGCTATAGTCATCTACGATTACTAACCCATACTTCTTGCCACTGACTGAAGCAGTTTTAACTGGTCCAAATAAGTCAATGTGCAGAAGTTCTAATGGGTTGGAGGTGGAAACAACGTTTTTGGATTTGAAAGCTGGTTTTGCAAACTTGCCTTTCTGACATGCTTCACACAGAGCATCTGAATTGAACTTCAGGTTAGGAAGTCCTCTGACCAGATTGAGTTTGTTAATCTGAGATATTCTTCTCATACTAACATGTCCCAATCTTCTGTGCCAGATCCATTGCTCGTTGTTAACAGACAGAAGACACTTAACATTCTGACTTTTTAGTTCAGAAAGTTTTATTTTATAAATGTTGTTTTTCCTCTTTCCATTAAATAGGATAGTCCCATCTTTCTAACTAACAGCTTTGCATGAATTTTGATTGAAGATTATATCATAACCGTTATCACTTAATTGACTTATGGATAACAGATTATGCATTAATCCATCAACTAGTAAAACATTACTTATAGAGGGAAGATTTCCATTACCTACTGTTCCAGAGCCAATGATCTTTCCTCTCTGATTGCCTCCAAAGCCTACGTGGCATCCAGGCTTAAGTTCCAGGCTTTGGAACATATGCCTTCTTCCCGTCATGTGTCGTGAGCAGCCAGAGTCCATGTACCATGATTGGTGTTTTTGCTTTGCTGCTAAAGATATCTGCCACATGTATTATTTTATCCTTAGGTACCCATATTTTCTTGGGTCCTGATTTGTTAGTTTTACCAAAACTCTGGTTGAATTTTGGTTTGACAGAGTAATCACTACTTGTATATTTTATGTCATGTGTGTGCCCATATATAAAGTGTGAATCAAGTGGAGTGCGTTTTATAACTAAATCCATGGCATTTTTAGGTGTAGGTACCTTACCTTGATATCCTATCCCTTTTCTGCCATTTCTGCTAACTCCATAGATCATTGAAGCCATTTTGCTTCTGTCTATGTTTTTAGCTAGAAACTTCTGAAAGTTGTGATCATACTCCTTGATGATCTCATCAGCACTGCTGGGAGTTTCAGGGATTGTTTCCTTCTGAGAGTTTTGCAATTGGTTTTCTAATTTTGAAATTTTATCTTTTAACTCAGAATTCTCCAATTTGAGACTCTCAGTATTATCAGAGTCAGAAGCAAGATTCCTTTTCAGGTTTCTGAATTTGACTCTGATCTGCTGATATCTTTCCAGAATTTCATTAAGGCTTTCAGCTAGTTCAGCCTTAGTAAAGTTTATAGTAAAGTCAGGGAATACCTCTTCTGTATCTGATTCAGATTCTGACTCAGAAGCTTCACTGTCTTCTGTTATGTTTGCCATGAGAGCTATGTTTGCTCTTTCATCATCTGATTCTGAGTCAGCTTCAGATGTGTCAGAATCATCCCATGTAGCCATGAGACTTTTCTTCTTTTCCTTGCCAAACTTCTTTTTGGGCTTTTCCTTATGAAGCTTTGGGCAATCACTTTTTTAGTGCCCTTTCTCGTTACATTCATAGCAGATGATGTCTTTGTTGTTTGGCTTTCTGTTTCCTAAAGAACCTTCAGATCTTCTGTGTCTAGAGGAGGATTCTGACCTTCTGTATCTGGAGAAAGATTCATTCTGATTTTATGATCTTCTGGGATTCCTGAACTTTCTTTGCCTCTGCTTCCATAATTGGTTTACCCTTCTGGAGAGGAGAGATAGTTCATCTTCTTTTGATGAGGACCCATCAGAGATTTCTTCCACAGCCTGCAAAACTTTAGAGTCATATTTTCTGTTAGATTTTAAAGCTAATGGCTTACCTTGCTTTTGAGGTTCATCTGCTTCTAGCTCTATCTCGTGACTTCTGAGGGAGCTGACAAGTTCCTCCAGAGAGATTTTGTTGAGATCCTTGGCTAGCTTAAGCGCTGCGACCATTGGCCTACATTGTTTTGGCAAGCTTCTGATGATCTTCTTAACGTGATCAGCAATAGAATACCCTTTGTCAAGAACTTTTAGACCAGCAACAAGAATCTGAAATCTTGAAAACATAGTTTCTATTGATTCACTCTCTTCCATCTTGAATGCCTCATACTTCTGAATGAGTGCAAGGGCTTTGGTTTCTTTGACTTGAATGTTGCCTTCATGCGTCATTCTCAGAGAGTCAAACATATTCTTTGCAGTGTCTCTGTTTGATATCTTCTCATATTCTGAATAAGAGATGGCGCTGAGAAGAATTATTCTGGCCTTGTGATGATTTCTGAACTCACGCTCTTGTTGATCAGACATTGTTTTCCTGTCAATCTTCTGACCACTTCCATCCACTGGGTGCGTGTATCCATCAGTCACCATGTCCCACAGATCAGCATCATGGGCCATAAAGAAACTCTCAATTCTGTCTTTCCAGTAGTCAAAGTTCTCTCCATCAAAGACTGGAGGTTTGCCACTGAATCTGTATCTTTCTTCATTGTTGTTATTGCTGATGTTTTGATTTGGTCCTGCCATTGTGTTTTTCTGACGCTGGATCTTGTACTGACACGGTTAAGTGTTATAAGCTCAGAACCAGGCGCTCTGATGCCAATTGAAGATGTGAAAAACACAAGAAGGGGGGTTGAATTGTAAAACTTTAAATCAAATGCTTAGACAACACTGTATTTTTATCCTGGTTCGTTTGATCTCAAACTACTCCAGTCCACCCGTCAAGGTGATTTCGCCTCTCTCCAACAAGGTCTTAATCCACTATATTCAAGGGTTTACACAACTACTTTAACAACTGTTAAAGCCTTCTTGAGTATAACCACAAACCAGTTTATCTCAAGGAAATCTCTTACAGATAATTGAACAATAATGTGTTTAATGTTTTCTAGTAAAACAGTATATCACAACTGTGATAATACACAATTTAAGCTTGGAATAAAAACTGAATTGCTAATGCGTTTGAGTAAGCGTGGTTTGAAAGCTTAGCAAATTGTATGCGTGCATGCGTATGATAGGCGTGTGATATCGTGGTCTTTTCTCACACAGACTTGTTTATATAGCCAATGAAGAGATATGTTGTCCATAAAGCACTTTCAATGATAATAACACACTTTCCTTATTGAGAAGATCTTGTCTGAATAAAGCCGTTGGTAATTAATCTGTCTTGAATACTTAGTAACGCTTCAGAGTCTTCTTTGCTTATGATAACGCTTCAGAGTGCTGATGACTTGGTAGAGATCTTTGATCAAAGTCAGAGTGTATATGTTATGCGCAGATTCTGGTCATCAAGCTTCAGCGTATGATCTGGTAGCTTCAGCGTGTAGCACATGTTATTGATCTTCTGATGCTGACGTATTACTTATCTTCTGATGCTTCTGATGCTGATTCCATCAGAACTTTCGTAAGTACAAAACATAATTTTAAGTAGCATATTTGTTCTATATATATCTTTGAATTTATTTATTCTTGTATTTTGTTATCATCAAAACTCTAATTAAGGGTTGTATAATCAAACTATATTCTAACAATATGGAGCCTGAAGACATGGAGAAAACTACTTTCGTCACACAGTGGGGCACTTTCTGTTACAAGGTTATGCCTTTTGGGCTGAAGAACACCAACCCCACATATCAGCGTGCCATGGTAGACTTGTTCCATGACATGATCCATCACGAGATAGAGGTTTATGTCGATGATATGATATCTAGGTCTCAAACTGAAGAAGAAAATCTCGACCACCTGCACAAGTTGTTTGAGAGACTGAAGAAGTACAAGTTGAGGTTGAATCTGAACAAATGCACCTTTGGGGTAAGATCCGGTAAGCTCATGGGTTTCGTTGTCAGTGGTAAAGGTATTGAAGTTGATCCTTCCAAGGTCAAAGCCATTCAAGAAATTCTCGTTCCCCGCACCGAGAAGGAAGTCATAGGTTTCTTAGGACGACAGAATTACATTGCCCGGTTTATTTCTCATTTGATTGCTACTTGTGATCCGATTTTCAAGTTGCTGAAGAAAGATCGGGTAGTAAAGTGGAATGACAATTTCCAGATACCCTTTGACAAGTTTAAGGAGTATCTCCAAGAACCTCAAATTCTGATGCCACTAGTTGAAGGAAGACCTTTGATTATGTACCTAACAGTGTTAGAGAACTCAATGGGGTGCGTATTGGGCCAGCATGACGAGTCTGGTCGAAAAGAGCATGCAATATACTACCTTAGCAAAAAGTTTACCGACTGTGAAAAAAGATACTCACTGCTCGAGAAAACTTGTTGCACTTTGGCATGGGCTGCTTGCTGACTAACACAGTATATGTTGACCCATACTACTTTGTTGATCTCTAAAATGGATCCCATCAAATACATATTCGAGAAACCAGCTCTCTCCGGAAGGATAGCCTGATCGCAAATGGTCTTAACAGAATACGACATTCAGTACACTACTCTAAAGAAATCAAAGGAAGTGTACTGGAAGATCATTTGGCTCATCACGCTGTAGACGACTACCAGTCTATGAATTTCGAGTTCCTAGACGAGAAAATTATGCTAGCTACAGATTATGAAGAACCTGGACCGTATGAAGGACCTGAGCCAGGATCCCGATGGACTATGGTCTTCGAAGGAGCTTCCAACATGCTTGGCAATGGAATTGGTGATGTGGTCATCTCTCCTAAGTGTTGCCATACGCCCTTCACCGCCAGTTGTGCTTTGACTGTACCAACAACATGGCCAAATACGAAGCATGCATCATGGGTATCAAGGCTGCTATTGATATAAGAATCAAGTTTTTGAACGTATATCGGGACTCAGCCCTAGTAATCAGTCAAGTTAACGGATAATGGGACATGAAGCATCTGAATCTCATTCCTTACCGAGAGCATGTGTTGGCTTTAATTCTATACTTCGAGGAAATCACTTTTGAGCACATTCCACGAGAACAGAATCAGTTGGCAGACGCATTAGCTACCATGTCGTCTATGTTCAAAGTTAGATGGGACAACGAGGCTCCCCAAATTACTATCAAAAGACTGGAAGAACCGACCCATTGCTACGAAGTTGATACTAACGGAGTAGAAGAGAAGCCTTGGTTTCATGAAGTGAAAAGATACCTCGAGGCTCAAGAATATCCCGAGGGGGCATCTATCAATGACAAGAAATTCCTACGGAGGTTCTCTGCTAAGTTCTTCTCGAGCAACACAATTTTGTACAAGTGCAACCATGATTTGACTTTGCTTTATTGTATGGACAAGAAGGAAGATGAGAAAATTATGGAGGACATGCACGAAGGTGTCTTTGGTACTCACTCCAGCGGGCATACAATTGCTAAGAAGATTTTGAGAGCGGGTTATTATTGGTCGACTGTGAAACGGATTGCCATCATCACTCCAGAACTTGTCATAAATGCCAAATCTACACTGACAAAGTACACGTACCACCGGTTCCTCTGAATGTCTTGTTTTCTCCTTGGTCGTTCATAATGTGGGGCATTAATATGATTGGAGAAATCAAGCCTACTGCTTCTAACGGACATTTATTTATTCTCGTAGCCATTGATTACTTCACAAAGTGGGTTGAAGCAGTCCCGTTCGCCTCCGTTACTAAGAATGTCGTGGCCCGATTCATTAAGCACAACCTTATCTATCGGTATGGCATCCCCAAAAGGATTATCATGGATAATAGTACTAATCTCAACAATACTATGATCACAGAACTCTGCACGTAGTTCAAAATCAAACACCATAACTCTTCTCCATATCGATCGAAGATGAATGGCATAGTGGAAGCCACCAATAAGAACATTAAAAAGATTATACAGAAGATGACAGTGACATACAAATATTGGAACGAGACGTTACCATTCGCTCTTCACGGCTATCGCACTTTAGTACGGACATCAATTGGGGCAACCCCATTCTCTCTAGTCTACGGTATGGAAGTTGTCCTACCTGTCGAAGTCCAGATTCCTTCTCTAAGGATTATGAAAGATGCAGACTTAAACGAAGGTGAGTGGATTTAAACTAGGCTGGACCAGATAAGTTTGATCGATGAGAAAAGGCTTGCGGTTGTCTGTCATGGTCAGGTGTACCAGAAACGTATGATCAAAGCTTTCAACAAGAAGGTCAAGCATCGGGTATATCAGGCTGGGGACTTGGTAATAAAGCACATCGTGCTACCACAAGGTGATCCTAGGGGCAAATGGACTCCCACCTACGAAGGGCCATTTGTAGTAAAGAAGATATTTTTCTGGCGGTGTTATGATACTTACCACCATGGACGGTGAAGACTTTCCGCATCCTATGAACGCGGACATAGTAAAAAGATACTACGCATGAAAGAGACCTGCTAGGTTGACTGGCCTAGGAAAAAATAAGGGCATCCCGGTGAACAAAAAGGGTTTAGGAAAAAATCAGGGATATATATAAAGATTGTACACCCGGCAACTCGAAAACCTGAAAAGGCGGCTTGGGCAAAAAAGGGTATCCCAATGGACTAAAAACGCGAAAGGGTAGTCCAGGAAAAAGTTAGGTATTAAAGCGTACGACTATTCCCGTTGGATCATCTACTTACAGCAAGCTTTGTTACCAATGTCAAGTTCAAACGATACAGATCAATTCAGTCAACTTCTTCCGACAATAAGGGATGAGATGTTTGAAGACATAAAGGCAATAGCAGAGTTGAAACCCGATGGGGTCGTTTACACATAGCTATATGTTTTGTTTTTACTTTTTTCATTTCATGACGATTTCCTCTTACTAGGATTTCTATTTCTATGTACAAAAACGCCTGTTTATAGGAAAATTATCGATACAATACGATTTCAGAATTCAAATTTTGTTTTATCTTTTCTGCTTTGTTTGCAAAAACGTCCAATGACTAAATTGAATGAACATATGCATATGAATATGATTACTGTTAACAAATATATACATAAAAACGGGAATCAACATTTACTAAAGACTCTAGGAATTGGGATAACGTTCAAGTCGTCCATAAATCCCCATAGAACAACCTCCATGGGATTATCCCCATATAGTTACCTTCACAAGCTCATCTCAGATGGAGATACATTCCCCCCGCAAGCCTAATATGCTTCCAAATAAAAATTGGGGCATCTTCCAGCTCTACACATGACCATACTCCCCAGCATATCCCCCTAGCAGATAAAGGAGTTTTATCATTTCCCTGGAATACAACGAAACTTCCTTCGCACCGATTACAGATTTCCAATCCCCATCAGAGTTTGCTTTCTTGGCACAGTTCACAGGAATTTAATTCCCCAAATGAGTTTATTTCTTCAACACCATGAAATCCCCTACAGAATTATATTCTCCAGCATGACTCATTTCCTCAGCAGAGTATATTTCTCCAGCAGGGTTTATTTCCCCAACGAGATTTAGTTTCCCAAACAGAGTTTATTTCTCTGACTACTGCAAATCATCGACAAGATTCTCTTCTCCAGCAAAGTGTAGTCCAGGTTGTTATCCCCAGAAAGTTGCTACAGAATCTGAAACCGAGCCAAATCTCATTTAACTTTGTCCTCCCCCAGAATAGTTGACATCTATATCAGAAACTCGGTCATACGGAACCTCTGAAGGTTATTCATCTCTTTTATCCCCAGTCAGGGTATATAAGAACTAAATTCCCCAGTAAAGTGATGAACGACCAATGTTCCTGAACTCTTATATCCCCAAGAAAAAGTCAAACATTCCCAGTGGAGTATCCTCAAAAAAGAAAGCAGGAATCCCCAGCGGAGACATTCTAAACAAGATTGAAGATTCAAATTCTTCATCCCCGGTGACATTCTAGGATTTATTTTCCATAGCAAAGATGTTATACGAAGCTATCGATACGCCTCAATGACATCTCACATCCATACATCATTTACAAGTATCATAGCATATGCATACGAAACGCATATGACACTCTCATTTACTTTGAGAACATCATTACGCAATGCATTACATACATGACATTGCATAAAGACTAACTTTGGTTTTCAGGTAAAAGTCTACAAACAGACGAATATCATCAATAATTCTCAAATAGGTCAAAGATCAATTCCTGAAATAGGACGGGGAAACTATCTAGATGACTAGGTCTAAGATTAATTCCCAAAACAGGTCGGGGAAACTATATGTATGACCAGACGGTATGAACTCCCGAAACAGGACGGGTTCACCAACAAAAAGCAAGTCAAAGATTAATTCTCGAAACAGGACAGGGAAACTATCTGTATGACCAGGAAAAGATTAACTCCCGAAACAGGAGGGGGAACTATATTTATAACCAGGCAAGGATTAACTTCCGAAACAGAATGGGGAAATTATCAATATGACCATATGGTATGAACTCTTGAAGCAGGACGGGTTTACCAACAAAAAAGACTGTAGATCAATTCTTGAAACAAGACGGGATGATTATCTACATGACCAAAACACATCCCTCAGAGACTGAATTCTGACAAGCATCTCCCTCAGAGACTAAATCTTACAAGCAGCTACTTAAGCACCATCCCCAGAGGTTCAGTCTGGAAAGTAAACTTCATATGAAGTCAAGCATGGACTCATTCGGATACTCTTATCAACAACTATTTTGATGGCATCTATACGCCCATCTCCGAAGACACTCTGTCACCTCTTCGAATGTCATATTTAAGATCATTCAACCAATATTATCAATCAACAGTGTTACCTTCTGCACAGGCGAGTGAAAATTTCTGGGCACTTAAGTGTTCAATCCTCTTCCACCTTTAGATTATGAATGGCGGACATGTCAATCTAACTCCATAGGTTTAAGAATATTGAAAAGGGGCAGTTGTTGTACCCCAAAATTTTCCCTCCTATTTCTTCAAGACATTCTCTTAGGGTTCACAAATGATCAAGGTTGCTCAATAATTGATCAGACAAATTCTCCTCCTAAGCACTTAATCTACAACTAGGGTTTCACTTTTCTCAAGGAAGATTGGGTTTCTAAGGCCTCAAATGGAATTCATGGGTTCTTATATGTCTCCAAGAGTTCTCATACCAGGTTTCATGCCTTGAATTACAAGTTTGCTCAATCAATTGCTCAGATGACTAAAAATCAACTGTATTGGGTAAAAAGTCAACTGTGGTCAACATACAGTCAAATCATCAAAAGTCAAAAGTTGCTAAATTAGGGTTTCCCTTAGGAGAAGTCAACTGAACTTTGACCAAGCATAACTTTCACATGCTTCATCAGATTTTCCCCAACCAAAGCTTATTTTGAAGGAAATTCAATTCCCTACAATTTTGTCTCTCTAAGCTCAAGTCCAAAAAATGCTTCATTTGAGAGATATGGACCAATACATTATAGGTCATTTCAAAAGTCAACAAAAAGACACTTTTTGTCAAGGAAACTTAAATTGAGATAAAATCTTCAAAGGAAAAAATGATCAACATAGGGATTGAAGAGGATATCTTAAGCTTTCCAAAAAGTCCAAGATCACCTTTAAATGATAAAAATTGAGAGAGTTGTGACCAGTGCAAGTTGGGAAATTTTGAGCAAATGCATGAAGTTCAAATTGAGCAAACTTGATATTTTTGGCTATTGGGCTATTATATTAGAGTCCAAACGTGTTTTATACTTCATATACACCTCAGATCTTACTCATGTCCTCCTTGATCTATTTTATTTTAATTATTTTGATTTTATTCATTATTAATTCAAAATAAATAAAATAAAATACAAAGGCTTATTAACAAAGGTCCAAGCACATGTTATGTTGACCTAATTCAGGCTATATATTCTGCATTCTTCAGACAAATAAAGGACAAAAAACCTTGTGCAAGAAAATCCCTCCAAAATCACAAAAATTATCAAACTATGGCAACTTGAAACCCTAGTTTGTAACCCTCTTCCAAGAATTATTGCATTTCTAATTGATTCCTGAGAAGATACAGAGTAAGAATGGACCAAACCTGGTGGTCCAAAGCTCACAAAAATCACATGCATCCATCTTCGACCTCATGACTTTTACAAAATTCATACTTTGATTTTCGGTTTGTTTTAAGTTATACTAATTCCATTAATATGTTTCTGAGATGCGTTTATATAGGATTGAATCATCGTGGAGGTCCCATGTCGGCCAAATCATGAACCACTATAACTACACCGATCCTACGTGTTTTTGCCATAGCCCTCAAACCAATCTTTTTTAGTCCAAAAGAACCATCTCATTGGATTCGTAGGGTCTGATTTAGGGGGTAGGGTACTTTTGGTTTGCTAATATCTCTTATTTTGAAGGTTGAATAAAAAGGGCTATCGGAGAAGACGACCAGAGCTGGGGCTCTGGTGTCTCTCTTGTCAATGCATTGGTGTTTAGTATTTCTTTTAATCGTTTCACATAAGTTAACTGGTGTATTACCACCCCAGCGGTTAAAGCGCGCACGTTAAGGACTTACTATGCCAAGGTGTGGGTTCGATCCCAGCCGTTTGAAATTTTGATGTTTTTATGATTTCACTTATTTTGCAGATTACTAAAGGCGCTGGTTCCATTCCTTGATAATAAGACGCGTCTGGCCTGGTGGTGAATGTGTTGGTTGAAAGGATAAAGGGTGTGGATTCAACACCCAACCCTGGTAACTTTTTTAAAACCCTTATTTTCTTACTATTTTCACTTATAAACCCTAAATTCACCAAACCAAAACCTTTTTTTAACAAATTAATTTTTCCTAAAACTTTTTCATAAACCCTAATTAGTTTTCTAGGTTTTATTTAATCAATCAAATTAAATTTTTTAGGTTTTAATTTAGTTAGTCAACTTTTTTAATTAATTAAAATCAATTTAGGTTTTAGGTTAATCATCAAATCTTTTATCAAAAAAATCGCCAAGAAAGCAATTTCCTTCTCCTTTCGCTTTCCTATTTTATATTTTCGCGTAGTTTGTTATAATTGCACTTTTTTCCAATTATTGTAACTGCCTATGGTTTGTAATAGTAATTAGGGTTTCTATTTCTCCGCATTTTTATTACTTGTACCCCCCATTCCCGAAGCCCTGTAATAGCATAATTTTTTGCTTTCTACACTTTACCACTTTCTTTATTATTTTGTTTACTGCTTAGTAAATAGGCCTTGAATGGAAAAACTAACAATCAAACATAGCTAACCCTAATGCAAGATAAAGAGTAACTGAAACACAAACCACTTTGCACACTTGCACCTCTAGGGTAACCTCCCTTGTTGCCTTCGGAACAAAAATAGTCATGTCCCTCGAACGTGGGGACGCTTTAGCATTGTCCCTCAAAATCAAAGAGCGTAGTCCCTCGATGACCCTTTCGAATGTTGCCTTCGGTAAACGATCTAGTCCCTTAAACGAAAATTGCTAAAGCATCCTTACCAGTTGCCTTCTATGACTGTACGATGACCCACGTATGTCCCTTCACATCCAATAATAGGGCTTCCTACTAACTAATGGTAGGATAGCACTATCTAAAGGAGGAGGAAAAAAACAATAAAGACTTTGAGTAGGTAGAACGCTCGTAGTCGCTTGCTCGCGAACATTTCAAGACAAAAACATCTTTTCACAATCACACTTTCTCAAAATATTTTCAAAACAAACACTTTGTATGCATTCTCGAGGACATATACAAGGATCATTACAAGGTCTTTCCTTACTATTGGCATTTCAAAATATTTTTCAAAACACACATTCACAAAGCATTTTCAAAACAAAGTGAGCTAAGCGATTAAGAGCCCGTAGATAACTACGTATGAAAAGCGTGTTAACACCTTCCCTTTTCATAACCTACCCCCCAAACTCAATAAATCTCAAGGTCTTTCCTATTCTTTTCACCCTTTCCTTATTTGATAAAAGAAAAGCCAGTGGTGACTCTTGTTATCCGCACATTTTGGATAAAACCAAAAAAGTCATTTCTCCCACCGTATTACAACTATAATAACATATTATATTGAATTGGAGTCTTGTACCATAATGAAGATCAAATACCAAAGTCTTATTTAGGAGTAACTTAGAATGCAAGCCAAAAGTCTATTTTGAGTCGATACTTTTTCTTCTTCTTTTTTATAATGCCTTTTGCCTTGATCATGATGTTTGTAATCATCAAAACATAAACTTGTTGAAGCATGACTTTATATTCTCCCTCTTTTTGACGATGACAAACACTTGTTATGTGAAACGCTTTGGATTGCTAGAAAATGCAATATGATCCCCCTATTAATGATAACTCCCCCTTGATCAATGCTTCTCCTTGATTAATAGAGTACGTTGACAATTTCTGCAAGAGATAGAGACAAAGCATACACATATATCTTCTCCCCATTTGTCATTAGCAAAAAGGAAGGAAAAGAAACAAAATAATATCATAATCAAAATAGAAGAATAGCATGATATTAGTTGACTTATCCTTTAGAAGATTTTATCTTAATCCTTCATTATGAAGTACTTCTTCATTGGATATGAAAGTTAGTGCTTATCTTTTCCTTGCCAAGAATATTTCATTTGATGTTATCCTCATATGTTACACATCCCTTGGCCTATTAGATTTGAAAATTTGCTTATACCTCCTATCATATGCTTGGATCAACCACTTATTAAGATAACAAATATTTTGAAGTGGTCTTCAAGTAAACCTACAAAACAAGTTAAGTTTTGATAGGTACCCAAAGTGATTTGGGTCCTTCATAGTTAGTTCCTTTATTGACCCACGCATAATATTCACTAGTAGCATTAGAATTTCTTGCATGACAAGTATTATGTGTGTGACCAATAATACCACAATATAAACAAGTAGGAAGAAAGTTGCTTGTAATATAAGTTTTCATTTTAGCAACTTTTTTGTTAGGATAAAAATTAGTAACCTTTTCTTTCTTCTCACCATCGGAATGTTGTAATGCCAAAACGCAAGATTTACATATTTGTCGCTTCCCGAATCGGATGAAGAACTTGTACTACTTTCTTCAATGTAATCCTTTTTAGATTTTGAGAGTTTCCTTCCCTTGTAAGCATTTTTCTTGGACAGATATGGGCACTTCATCTTTGTGTGTCCCCCTTTTCCATATTCATAACATTTGGCATTGTGTAGTAACGAAGAGCCTTCTTTCTTTCTGAAAAGTTTCTCGCTTTTTGCAAATTTGAAAGATTTATCATTATTGGCAAAAAAACTTACCGAGCCTTTTTACAAGATGCATGAATTCCTCTTAATCATCTTCGTCAGGCTCTTCCCTCGAGTTAACTTTCAATGCAACGCCTTTGGAATCCTCATCTTGAATCTCATGTTGTTCTATCTTTCTAAGTTCGATTTCATGTTCTTGAAGTTTGTCAAAAAGTTCTGCGGATGTCATTTTTGAAAGTCTTTTCTTTTCTGATATAGCTATCACTTTTGGTTTCCATTCCTTGGACAATGATCTAAGCACTTTAAGATTTAATTCATCATTAGTAAAAGTCTTGTTGAGTGCTATCAAATGGTTCGTCAGATGAACAAATCTCTTTTGCAAGTCGAGAATTGTCTCCCGAGGATGCACTTTGAAAAGTTCATACTCTTGGCTTAAAGTATTCAATCTTGACCTCTTAACTTTAATGGTTCCTTCATGAGTTTCAACCAAAGTAACCCAAATTTGTTTTGTCGTTGTGCATGTCGAAACACGAAAGAATTCATCCATGCAAAGTGCACCTTGAATAAGATTAATTGCTTTCTTATCATAAAGGACCTTTTTCTTATCATCGTCATACCATGATGTTTTAGGCTTTGATGTTCCAACACCGTTGACAACACATATAGGAATAAATAGATCATTTTGGACAGCATCCCATATTTCTTCTCTTTGTGCTTCTAGATGAGCCTTCATGCGAATTTTCCAAAAGTTAAAGTATTCACCACAAAACAATGGAGGCTTATTGTTAGTACCACCATCTTTGAAAGTTGGTTGTGCGAAAGCCATTCTAGATTGAATAGGAACAAGTTACCTTAACTTTCTATGATACCAAATATTGGTTTTTGAGTGCGCCTAAGACGGGGGCTGAATAAGGTGGATTGAAAATTTTTATTCTTTTATGTGATGATGTTCTTATTTTCTTGTTTGTGTATGAATATGAAAGCGGTAAATACAGAAAATAAAGAACACAAGAGATTTATGCTGGTTCCCCTCACACTTCGAGAGTACTCCAGTCCCCTTACCAACATGTAAGAGATTTCACTATAGTTAGAATTATTGAACAGCCTATCCATATCCAAATGTGATGCTTACTATCTAACTTATAGGGAGATCAAAGGCTTTAACTATCCTTTAAGATCCAACCAAGTACATGAAGAACAATCCTCTTCAATGTACACACTTGTTTCCAACAATCCTGAAAACAAGGTAACCAATACAAAGTAAAAAGAGAACAAACCTCCCTTAATACTCACTTGCTTCCAACAATCCTGGACAACAAGGTTACACCATAATCACTTTAGAAAAATGATTACAAACAAATTCTTGAAGTAGATATGAAAGTTGATAATCAATGTCGATACAAAGTATTAATCTCTTCTCTTTCAAGACAACAATTCAATGAATATATGACACAAGTGCTCAATGCATATGATGAAACTTTTCTAATGATGTATTTGAAAATGTAAGAGTAAAAGTTTCATGCAAGATCAAAATATTAATCCATGCACTTGTTTGAAAATGAGAAATAAAATGTTGAATTGTATGATTGTTGTTATTTTGTGTGTGTTTCTACTTCAGAAATATTTGAATTATATACATGTATTGCACCCTTTCAAAAGGTTCTGAATGAGTTTAGAAGTGCAATGGTTCATGGACAAATGCAACAAACAAACAGCATTTAAAACAGTCTTGTTTTTCAAATTCGTTTCAGAGGTAACCGGTTACCAGAATGCAGTAACCGGTTACCCATGCAGGTAACGTTATAATTTTTGAAATGCTGAAGCCTGTAACCGGTTACCACTGTATGAAAAAGTGAAATAACCTTTGTAATGACTTGGAAATGCAATGCTAGTGATAATAAAAGCTATGAAACATGTAGCATAATGTTAGACATATTTTGAGCACTATAGTAACATATTATATTGAATTGGATTCTTGTACCATAATGAAGATCAAATACCAAAGTCTTCTTTAGAAGTAACTTAGCATACAAGTCAAAAGTCTATTTTGAGTAGATACTTTTTCTTCTTCTTTTTGATAATGTCTTTTGCCTTGATCATGATGTTTGTAATCATCAAAACATAAAATTGTTGAAGCATGACTTTACATGAATGTGGCTGAAGGATTGCAAAACTTATAAATAGAGACCTTTAGGGAGGCATTCAATAGTAGGTTTAGTCAAATATCATTGAAGAACCATACTTGCAGAAAAAATTGTTAGACGATAGGCAACAATCTACAAGGGGTGGATAGATCTAATATAAAATTTTCTTATTTAAAAGATCATATATGTGTTAAATCGATAGAACCAGTACGTAAGATAAGAAGAATAATCAATATATTTTCAGCAACCACGTTTGAAAAATATCCAACAATAGTAATCAATTTCGAATGAAATATCAAACAAAAATAGACTTAAGCAATTTGTCGAACACTTAATGTGCAATCAATTCAAACCATATTTTTCTTTGGTTTGTTGATAAGAAAAACCAATTACAACCACATAGATTATAATCAGCTCAACAAAACATTTTGAAGTATTAGACAAAGAAGTTATCTCTATGTATCGATTGCACAGTCAATGGTTTCATAATTTGCAAGTAAAAGTAAAATAGAGAGAGAGAGAGAGAGAGAGAGAGAGAGAGAGAGAGAGAGAGATTTGTTTAGGCAGGTCCCCAATCGGCATATGGGTACATCTGCCCCCAATTCTAATGGAATTGAGATAATGGAAATTAACCTTTTCAAATATAGTTTACAAGAGAAAAAGTAGCAATCCAACTTTCCAAACCCTAAGTTTGGTGTTGATCCTATCTTCTTCTCTCCCTTTGATCTTAAGTACGGGTGTAATCGGTTCGGTTTGGACTAATTTTTGGTCAAAATTTTGTCTCAATCGATGATATCTCTACCAGTTTAGTTTGGTTCAATTTTTAGTGTTTTTTAAAAATGGAACCAAGCCAAACTAACCGGTTTGGTCCGATTTGGTTTGGTTTGGTTGATCAGTTTTCAACATTTGTTTTAAACATTATATTCATTGATGTATCATTTGTTATCATGTTGTTCGATATATTTTATGCTATTATTTTTTCAAATAATACATTTCGTATAATATATTTCATACTATACTTTTCAAACAACTTACCAGTTGTTCTTCATCCATATGAAGTATTGACATTATTTTCATACGTCATGAAATAAGTTCACTATCAAAAACAAAATTTGGCACTTGGCATGAAAAGGCTAGGAAGATATTTGAAAGCTTAACAAATAAAGCACAGCAATAATATCAAAAGGTATAAATACACGTAAATTAACATATTTCACACCTCAAACACACATTAAAACTATTTTGTAACGAGACTACAAGGAAATTCGTTGAAGAAGAACCATAAAAGGTAATAAAAAGATGAGAACTAACAAAGATAACTTGATCACGAATAAGGCAACCATAACCTATAAGAATGACGGTGGCGATAGAAACAGTGGTGGCGGACAGCCAGCATAGCAGCTTGGCGAGAGCAAGTTTTTATGGATTTTTTTATGTTTGGAGTTTGGTTTTGACTACATATTTTGTTCAAAGAAAAGAGTTGTAAAAAAAGATGGAGAAGTGTAGGAGCGATACAAAGTTTGGGCTTAGTAATGAGCTAAATAAAAGATTAAGTAGATATTTATAGTCATTGGTTCGGTTCAGCTCTCAAAACCCTAAGATTGATGTTGATCCTATCTTCTTCTTTCCCCTTAATCTTGAGCTCGATCAAGTAACCCAATACTTTCAATTTGATCCTCCGGTTACCGTTACTCATATTTGACAGAACCCCCGTTATTCAAAGCTTTCACTCGATTGAATCCAAATTACGAACGTATTGTGACCCAAGATTACCAAAGTGATCCTCTGGTTACTATTACTCTTTTGATAGAATCCTCGTTCTTCAAAGTTTTCACTCTGATGAATCCAAATTGCACAATCTTGTGAAAAACTCTCAAATCAATCCTTGATCTTTGAAGAAAACCCCAATTGATTTTTATCTTGAAACCCCCAAAGCATTCTCAACCCAATTGATTACACCAATCTTAAATTGGACCTTATCAACTTAAATCTAGATGGCACCCAACGAAAATAATTATGTATAATTGTTATGTATGCATAGAGAGAGGTTGAAGATGATGAGCAATACTTTATATATTTCTAATTTCAATGATTTGAAATGATGCATGAATGGTATATATATGATGTGTGTTAAGTGAGAAATATAACAGAAAAATAGATTAGATATTTTTACATGTTTTTGAAAAATAACAGTATGTGTCGACATGAGCCAGTTATGTGTCGACACGAAGTAGAAATTATACTGCTATGTGTCGAGCTGAAAGTCATATGTGTCGATCTATGCGAAACAAAAACTTTTAGTTTTTGAAAACTTACAGCTTGTGTCGGCCTGTGGCTCTTATGTGTCGACCTATAGAAGTATTTTTACTTATATGTGTCAATCTGTAACACATATGTGTCGACACGTACTGAACAAAAAGTAATTTTACAAAAATGTTTCAGCATGTGTCAACCTATGAATTCTGCGTATCGACTTGTATTGAACAAAATGTAGATTTTCAAAAATTGCTTCAGTATAGGTCGACCTAAAGAACGTACGTGTTGACCTATGCATATCTTTTTCACAAAAACACATGATTTTCAACATGTAAAATATCTCTAACATGATTTTAAGTTTCCTAAAGATAAGAGGCACATCTAGACATGGAAAGACGGGTGAAATGTACACAAATGCTAAGTCTTAGTTTTAACATTATTCAAAACATCTAAAAAGATAGTGCACTCATACTTTTTAAACTACTAAAGCCTGAAAAGATGGTTGGAAACAAGTGGATGCAAGTGGCAAGATCAGGGTTTAAACATGGGTTGAACTTGATCAATAAGTTTGAATAGTGATTCAACATGATAGAGAGCAGCAAGATGGTTGATGGTTAAATTGTCATCGCCATACTTTTAAGTCAATATGGAGATTGTTGAAGTGTGCCTTAAAACCTTAAGTGATGAAGGGAAAGAAAATGTATTTTGAGATTACATAAACCAAAGAGCCGTAAAAATAGCCAGAAGGTTGATAAAAGGGGCGTCCGAACTGTAGGTAGACAGTTTGAGCTAATCAACAGGCAATTTGGGTCTCCGGTCATCCTGTTAGGTTTTTTAGGTTCGTGTGTTTTAGACTTTTTTGTTTCACTTTCTAATTTTTTTCATTAATGGATTTTATTTTAGGCTTATTAAGGATTCATTAGGTCTTCGCATTTATAAATATGTATATATTGTATTCTTGTTATCATAATCTTTAGAACTTTACAATTTAAGACATAAGAAAGAGGTGACAAACTTAGTACGCGGAAACTTAAAGACACATTGGTTAAGGGAAACTTTGGGGGTATCTAAAGGGATTGAGAAACACTTCTAGACACCTTGGACTTGTTTGAGTCATATAAAGAGTTGGAGAAAATGGAAAACACTTACGTAGAAAAGAAGGTTTGTTCTTGAAAATTTGAATAACTATTTTCTTGTAACTTATTTGTAACCTTTTGTAACTTTTAGAAGTATGTTGATTCGGAGAACTACTCTCTAGTTCAAGAGTAGATCGTTTGATCGAACTGGGTGACTGTGGAAGATGTCAACACCCTTACATCACTCCATTTTAAAATTCCAATTTTCTCTGCACTCATTCCCACCCTCAATTCAATCAATTTTCATTGATAAGTTTAGGACAAAATTGTCGGATTCGATCGATTTAAGATGGCATTTAGGCATAGACCAATACAATTTTAGTTCATGGTGGTTTAAACACAAAATTGTAGGTAAGTACAAAATTTATAATTTTTAAAATATTATAAAAAAAATAACATTGTCTCTCTTTAAATAATTACAAAATTGTTAATTATTTTATTATAAACAATTTAGTATAAAATTGTTCGCCTTCTCTTTCAAACAACAAACTTTCAAAAAAAAATAGCAAAGTACTTTTTGCAGAAAAGCTAAATTATTTGGCTTAAACATGAAATAAGACTAATTTCTTTAAACTTTAATCCATTTCCTAATTCCATTTAATTTCTATCCATTTCTTGGATCCAGTCCGTTTATATTTTAGAGGATTTAAAATTGGGGGTTGCTTTTCTCACCTTTAGGGTGAACAGTCTTGAAATAATAAAGAGGTTAACTTCTAAACGGACTTCATACACACCAAAACTGCATCAAACTCCTGATATTAACTAATAATTAGAACTGTTTTAAAAGTTAAAATTAAAATAGAATAAAAAAAACCTAAAACCTGGCTAAAACCTAAAATCAATCCAAACCAAATAGAATTGTTTGAATAACATCAATGACATATCCAAACCGTTTTTAACCATTACAGACTCACTGTGCGCAAGCTTTGCATAAATATTAGGTAACGTTACAAAAGTAGTATAGCAGATGAGCACAAGGAAATCCTTATACAACGATTCGGTATGTAACATATGTGCCTGCAGTTTCGCTTGGCCGGATTATCCGAACAACTTGTCCACGCTTGAGTCCATAATATCTCGCAACAGGATCCGTCACGAGCATTCTAGGTAGCTGAGAAGCAGCCCAAAAATATTAGATATAATGAACCAGAAAAGAAGTTTGTAGTAGAAAGAATACTGTAATTGCAAAAAAGAGACAATATATGGGGTGGCAAATAGGCATTATGCAAAGGCACAAAATTATGAGGCGGCCAGGCCTAAAACCATGGTTCGCCCCAGCAAAAAAATAGGGTGGGGCGGGCCTAAAACCATAGCTTGCCCTGCAAAAAAATAGGGCGGGGAGGGCGTGCGGGCTTTGCACCCCTAAATGCTAAAAGTTGCAAGCATTTCTATTAATGCCCATATCTGCAAAAGTCCACAAAAAACGGGGTTTGACAGAACGAACATATTAGAGGGTGCAGACCTAAATGCGGAAAAAAGGGCATGCTCGGCGGACCGGACCCATTTTGTCATCCCTAAATATATGTATACAAGACCAATACATCTAGATAAAGAACAAAGGAGGTAGCACTGATAATTGAAAGCTAAACTTTCACTATGCTTGAATGAATAAATATAGTCCAAACTTTGTAGATACATCGATTATCTAGAAATAGATCAAGCTTTCTGTTAATGATGAGATTAATGATTCTAATAGTATGCTATGTCGTTTCACCATCACTTTTTTTTTGCCATTCCTACTACATGTATTGTTCAGTACAAGATGCATGTAACAGAATTTCAATGAGTTTCATGTGTGCTGAATTTCTGAATAGAAAGATTTTCTTATTAACTTTAGAGGTTATTTTCCGATTTGGACATCATTGCATTATAATGCAGAATTAGTATATCTTAACTAACAAGCATATCAGAAGTTCTCATCTATATGAAAATTAAATGTAGACAAATTTATTTAATATAAAAAAGTATAGAAGAACACTGACCTGAGTTTCTTTGACAGTGTATGTCTCGAGCAAATTTTCCTTCTCAGCCTTGGTGAGCACCTGATGTTCCGGCACAAGCTCGTGTTCTGTTATGTTCACCAGCAGTTCATCCTCCTGCACAACCAGCGGTTACATCAACCATTAACAACCACCTACACAAACGCATGAAGAAATCTAATCTATCTATATATCTATGTGTCTATCTTCCATCTAACCTATTCTAACATAAAATGTCAGCCTCTTACAATTTAGTTAGAATGAATAGCAACTTTGATAGTTAACATTACAAGGATCAACATTTGAAATTTACAATATTGCAAATTGAAAACGGTTAATCAATTTAGACTCTAGGGCTATGAATAAAATGATTACCAGAAAGACTTCAATACTATGCTTGGAAGCCAAGTCACTAATATACACTTGTGCAGGGACAGATAGTCTAGTTTGACTAACAAGGATAGATCTCTTGATGTTATCTCGCTCCATACGGTCACGGATAATGGAAACAATGTCGATACCGAGTTTGGAATCACAGACAAAGAAAACAAAGATTTGGTCAGAAGGATCGTCTTTGCTATTTTTGAGATAAGTGGGGTCTCCTCTCTTGAGGTCAAAGTCAAACTTTTCTTTGAACTCTTGTTTCGACATATTTACCTCGGAGTCTAGGACGAGGTAGTTTCTGTCTCTTAACATTTGTAAAACTGTCCTGTGAACTCTGTATAGTTTGGGTATCTCTTCCTCGGAATACACCATCTTTGCGTCTTTTTTTGAGATGCAAAATTAAACTACAAAGCATGAATCAATATGTAAATCATTTTGTGTATCAACGCAACAAAAGGAATAAATCGAATCAATTTTGCAATGGAAAATGAAATTCGAAAGAAACCTAATATGGAGAAAATCAATTTAATTCAACTCAAGTTCAGGAAAATGAAGAAATTGCAGTGAAGAAAGAAAACAATATCGAAGACTTGAAGTGGAGAAGAACTTACTGTCGTGTGGGAAGATGTCGCAAAAGACAGTGAGGGTTTGTGAGGTTTTAGGTTTTTTTTTGTTCGGCGAGGGTTTATGTTGAGGCTATCCTAAAACTGAAATATTATTACTTTAAAAATTAATAACGTTGGAATAAGATTGAAATATGGGTTTAATTCTTATGCACGGTCAACTATCGATACATTACAATTATTTAATTATAATATTTTTAAAAAATTAAAATTAAAGTTAAATATTTCTAATAAATTAACTATTGTGATTAACTGATCGTCAGTGTATTTTAATTAATTTCTTGAAATATTTTAAAATTAATATAGTTGGTTTTTACCCAAAAAAAAAAATAACATTAGGATGATTTGGATTAAATAGTGACGTATATATTCTCGTTTAGTCATATGTAATTTAATTCAATTTATACTAATGTTATATTTTCTTAAGGTAGAAATCTATTGTTCGTGAAGAGAGTTATGTCTACCGTCGGATGAATCTAGACGGTGGAAAAGAGTTATGTTCGCGAATCCTAAGATTCATATGTTTACATCTAATTAGGTTTTCCCATTGCGTGTTGGGTCTTTGTGTCTTTGGGCCATGCAATCGGTCTAAAACACTTACACCTCAAGCCCTTTTTCTATTGTGTCGAGCAAGGGATTTGTTTGTAATAGATGGCTACATCCACCTATGAGGACATCACGTTGATATGTTTGGTGGAACTTTGTCATTCTCGGAAAGCATCAAATTTAAGACAATACTCTTACGTGGCACTAAGAGGTGCAGGTAATGATTGACATGTATCCCCATTCTAGTTGGCCATCGTGGTTTGCCTATATTTAGGATACTATAGTGTTTTTCGAATAATCTTAAGGAGATCTCAACTGTTGATAATAGGGAATGATCATATAGCCTTCAGTTTTCTAAAGGAATATATAGGGTTATCGAGGAGTCATTCTTTTCATTACTAACTATTTATTGACTTTGCACAAGAAATTTCTCCCCTTTTATACCTTTTATGGAGATTCTTTGGGATGAGTGTTAATATGTGCCAGAGATATTTTGCTCATCGATTTATTTTCATGTGTTTGATTTTTTGCTTGAACACCTGGTTTTTGATGTTTAAGCTTATTTCCTTCTTCTTTGTTTCACCATTTTGGGGTTTCTAGTACTTTGAACTTGTTCGCCTTTCCCTTCTTTCATGCATTCGTTCTTTGACATATTTGCTCATGGTTATTATGCATGTCTCAACTAAGAAGGTTGGTAAAGATATTTCGGGAGTTTGGGTAAATTAAGAGATATCAGATGTTATGTCTGCTTTCTCTTGTGGTGACATTTTCCAAGCTATGATTGATGTGTGTGCGTCAAAAGACTAGGGTGTTCTTCCTTCATATGAGAATCAAAGGGTATGTGGTCAGTATGCTAGGCGTGTCATCCCAATTCATGGGTGTTCATTCTCCTTCATTGGTTATTGTTTTCCCTTCAACAAGTTAGAAATCAGTGTTCTGAACCATTTACTCATTTCCTCTCACAGTTTCACCCTGTGAGTTAGGCGTTTATCAAAGTTTTTCAACACCGGTGTGAATATAAAGCTAGTAAGGCAGCGGTGACATTGTTCTTCCACCTCTTCAAAGTGCAAAATGGTATCAAATTCGTGAATGGTTCCGGTTTGGTATTTCTAAGGCAAAGTACTAAATACTTTGAGACTTATTCTAATGGTGTGAAACATTTTGATGACCGCTTCTTCCTAGTAGTTTCTCTAAATAGGGAGGCTCATTAGAAGACTTGTCGACTAGATCACGGTGTTCCTTCTATATGTACACATCTCTTTTGCAAATATTGGACTCAGAGTCACTTTCTAACCAAAGTTGGAATGTACCGCTACATGGAGAAAGATTTTTCTGAAGAGGTGTTATATTTGAAGGGTCATATAGTGTCCTTTTGTTAGGAACTTAGCTATGTATGTGAGGTGATTCCATCTGACATGGCCTCCAAGACTCGGCTAAAAAGGGGCATTCAAACTCGTTGGATTATGGATGTTAAATCTAAAGATGAGAGGAAGAAAATCTTTGGTAAGATACTTTAGAATTTTTTCCATCTTCTTTCCATTCTTTGGTCTTTCCCGATGTCATTTGTCTTCTGCAAATGCCATGAAAAGTGAAGACACTATGTAGAGGTTAAGGAAAGAAATTATGACCACTGTTATTTTGATTGGGATTTCGAACACACCCTCATTAGAGGAGGTTTCTGCTTTGGGTACATTTGTTGGGACCCCTTCTGGCCCGATTATCATACAAATCGCATGGATAATTTCTCCTTGCGTCATAGATGTTACCCCAGATTCTCCTAATTGTGCCTTGGTGGAGGGAATTCCTCATAAAGAAAGGGAGGAAAGATTTTCCTGAGATGGGAAAGATTTAGGATGAGGGCCCTCTTTGTAGCACCTTCGACAAACTAGATACGTGGGTGGATCCTCTTCCACATAGATGGATGTAAACCTCATGTTTCTAGTTTGTTCAGGTCTGAGGACAGCTGATGAATTTTATTCTTTAGTCTCTAACAAAGATTACTCCTACTTCTCAAGACTTTCTGACAAAGCTCTTCAAAGGGAGTTGGGTTACAATGCCCGCCAGGCATCTCCTTTTCTAGATTTTTGTGTTGCTAGCTAGAAAGAGATTATATTGTCTGGTCGTCTTTATCAAGAAAGGGAAAGACAAGAGAAACAAGTTGGTGATATTAGAATTGAGATGGATATATGCTTGGAAGAAGTCTAGGATGTTTTTCAGTCATTTATCGCCATCAAAATTGCTTGGGCCCATTCGGGTATCTTGGTTCGTAAGTTAAAAAGGTGAAGCAACTAGTTTAGGGGGAACCCGAGAAGGATGGGACTTTGGCAGAGGGAAACCTGTCTTTGGAGGTTTCTCGGAAAAGAAACAAGGAGCTGGAAAAGGCTTTCAAAAAGTCCCAAAAGAATCAAAGAAAAACTGAGGTTGGCCTCAACAACATGCGTGAGGAGAACCTTTCTCTTTGTAAGAAGCAGACCAAATCCCTGCAAGATGGTTTATCTGTGGCTGGGGAGGCTTTTGAGAATTCACTTTAGCAAGTGGAATACTTCTATTCAATTGGTATCATCTCTCGATCCCAGGTATGTCTTGGCCAAGTTATTGAATTCGGGTAAGTGGTTCTTCTTGAGGGATAGCAAGTTCATTTTTTATGACATCGGTGTGTTTAAGTCCGACATTTATGTAGTCTTTGTATCCTTAACTTTCAATGCACTTGTATATGTATTTTATTTCTTGTTTAAATTGTACCAATTTTTTGGTGTCGTTTGTGTCCCTTACTTTTATCTATAAGGTTTGGCTCTTTTCTAAGTTTCGTGCTTGAAGTTTATTAGACGTCTTTAGAGACCGTGTCCAACCAAGTTTCAGTAACCTTTCTCATGCCCTCAAGTGTAAACATGGTTTAAGGTTGACGTATTGGCAGTCATACCATAATCTATAGAGTGACTAGCTACCAGAAAGGGGTAGGACGGTGTGATACGGTGGGAGAAGTGACTTGAGGTTTTGCGTTTCGTCGCAAATGTCGCGGTTTAGCAAGAGTCGCCACTGACTTTTATTTTATCCAAAAGGAAAGGTAAAAAAGCACAGGAAAGACCTTTGAGATGTTTTCTTGAGTTCGGGGGGTAGATTGTGAAAAGGGAAGGTGATAGCACCCTTTTCATCCATGGTTTTCCATGGGCTCTTAGTTACTTGCTTAGATCACTTGCTTTGCTTTTGAAATTGTTTGAAATGGTGCTTTGTGTTTGGTGTGATTTTGAAAGTATTTTGAAAAGAGGCCATTCATTTAGGCAATCTTTATAATGATTCTCGTTTGTAAGAATATATACACAGATGTTTGTCTTTTGAAAAATGTTTCAATGTTTTTCAAAGTTGTTTGGAAATGTTTTGAAAAGTGTGTGTGTTTGTTTGAAAATAGCAAGGATTGTTTGAAGGAGAGCAAGTAACTAGGAACTATCTACCCTACTCAAATGTCTTTCCTATGCATCTTTATTCCTTTGACATTGTTGATTTACCATTGATTTGGTAAACAACCCTATCTTTGGATGTTAAACGGGATGGGCGTGGGTCATCGTATGACCATGATAGCAATGTTGTCAAGTATCTTAGCTTGTTTGAGGGACCAAGATCATTTGTTTTAGGCAACCTTTTGATAGCGTCATCGAGGGACTATGATCTCATTTGTGTATTGTTTTACCAAGATACTTTGCATGCATACCATGGCCATTTTCTTTTAGGCAACCAAGTGGGTGAAACCCTAAGAGTGCTTGTGTGCAATGTGTGTCATTTTACATGTATTTTGTCTTGGATTAGGTTTTGTCTATTTGTTTGATTTTTTGTCTTATCATGCAAAACCCTAATTTACTACACATAGTATAAATGTGATAAATTGCGTAAAAGTAAACTAAGCTATTACAACAATTATTATGGAAGGGGGGATACAAGTTTTGAATGGGGATATTTGCACAAAATAAAACCCTAAAATACTATTACAACCCAATTGAATTATTGTGCGAAATAAATAGATATACAAATATTAAAAATGCAATAAAAATGTATTTATGCAAAAATGTTTTATGTTTGTTTAATGTATGAGAAAAAATGATTATTTAAACTCTAGAAATAAGATAAAAAATATTTATTATTTTTGGAGGGATGAAACCCTAATTTTGATTTAAAAGAAAATAATGTTTTCTAATATTATTTTATCCATTTTTTATGCAAGAAAATAATAAATAATATTATGTACAAATATAAAAAATTAAAATATGTATGAAAATAAATATTTTGTGTGTAAAATAATAAAATAAAAATGTATAGTATTTATTAAATATATTTACAAATTATTTAGGAAAATAAAGCATATTATCCTAATAAACTATTATTTTATGCAAAAAATAAAATAAAATGCAAAAGATAAAGAAAATATTTTTCATGATTTTTTATGGTTCATAAAAATAAATAAAAACAATAAATATAAAAAAGGAAAGAAAATATGAAAAATAAACAAAATAAAGCCAGGGGGTGTGGAAATCAAAAACAACAAGCCCAAGGCGCGCCAGGCCCAGGCATCCCTGTCCTCCAGCTTCATCCTTTTGCGCACGTTTTTTCCAAACCTGCAACTTGCTATTCTTTGCACAAAAACAAAAACTTGCAACATAAAACATGTAGCATTTTTTATCACGATTCCAATGATATAAGATTTGTAAACTAACTTTAAAAGATCAGAGAGAATTTAATCACCCCTAATTTCTGACCTAATTTTTTCATGAACTTCAAGCTTCAAATTCTCATGGCACAGTTAATATAAATGACAAATATGCATATGTACAGCTTCACCAAGTTAAGGACTACATTTTTGCTTCACAAATCGTGGCTTGAGGATGCCTAAATAGAGAGATAAAGTTTTGAAAAATACCTCCTTCAGCTGGATTTGAATATGGCAATGTGGGGACTTTGAGTGAGGCCTGAGGATCGTGTGAGCTTCCTTGAAGTTCCCTCAAGCTATTCCAATGCTTATGGGGCTTTGTGGATGGCCAGAACTTCCTACATAAGTCAATCTGAAACTTTCAAGTTTGAAAATGGTGATGTCTGAAACAGAGCTCACAATTGCAGGATGAATGCTTGGATAGCTTTGGTAGGATGTATGGAAGGTGTTTGAAGTGTTACAAAGCAAAACGCACGAGCAAATATTGAGCTTGCTATGATTTTATAGAAACTGCAATGTTGGGTAGAAATTTGGAGTTTTGGAATGTTTCAGAGGTCAAGCATTCGTGTCTAGCCTTGTGATAAGTTTGTCAATGTGTATAGAATGATGCCAATTCCTCCCTTTATCAGCTTGTACAAGTTTCTCACTTTTGGCCAACTTTCTTGCATTTTAAGAAAAGTTGAAGTGACTTGTGCAACAGGCCTGTATTGGCTAGTTCTTGAGTTGATGAGAGTTGGTATGTTTTGCTTAATTCCTATGGAAATTGCCTGTACCAAAGGAACAAGTCCAAGGCTCAAGGCTGATAAAGTTTGCAAAAGCTTGCTTTATGAAAATGGCAATGTGCCCTTTATGCCATTTATGGATTTATTCCTTGTACAATGCTTCAAAAGCCAAAATAAAGCTATTATCCACAGAGTTAGCATTTAATTATGGAGTGTAGAAGGATTTAGGACCTGTAATGCAAGGTACAAGCATGCTTGATCAGATTTGCAACTTGATGTATTGTGAAAATGGCTTGAACAAAAGTGACAAAATGCCAATTTCTCTTTTTCGATTCTCCCTAACCACAAATTATCTTGGAGAGTTCTTGGACATTTTGGAAAGCTTGAAACATTCTCTACAATCCATCTTTGAAATTAATTTTGAGATACCTCTTGGAACTAGGTGGAAAATGTCCATGAAGTTGGGTAAAAAACCTGCCTAAATTAGGGCAAATTTTCACTAAGTCTTTTAGTTCATGGACCCCTATTCACAAATTCATATCTTGAGATCCAAGCATCTTTTGGGAAAACTTTGTGAATAAAAGTTGTATATTTCATGGAGGACTACAACTTTCATGTTGGGAGTTTCCTTTGAATCAAATTGCATCATGGTGAAAAAGTTGTGAAAAGTTGGGGAAAAAAAGAAAATTTCCATACTTAGAAAAATTCTAAGTTATGAAAAATTTCAAATTCAAAACCCTAATTTTCAAAATTGGTTTTCTTGGTCAACAAGTTTCATATTTTGACATATCTTGATGAATTGTGATCTTTGGCATTTGATTTTGACCAAAAAGTCAAAGTTTGACTTTTCAGTGTACAGTTGATTCTTGATCAGTTGACTGGAAAATTCACCTGTCAATCTTATGAACTTGAGATATTTTGAACCATGTAATTAGGTCAAGATGATGCCATTGAGTCCTTGAAATCATTCTTGAACTCAATTGGTCATTGGCTAGGTTAAAAATCAGAAATTTCCCTTTCTCAGTCAAAACCCTAATTTTGACCATTTTGCCCTTTTGATGATTTGATCAAATTTCTTGAGGAATTGTGATCCAAACTTGATCAAATGGTACATATGAGTTTAAAATGTTGTTTTGGATCAAAAATCATGAAGTTTGACTGTGAATTGGCCATAGTTGACTTTTTCCCCAATACAGCTGATTTTTAGGTCAACTGTCCAATTGACTGAGCAAGAATGTGATTCAAGGTTTGAAACTTGGTATGAGCAATCTTAGGGGTCCAAGATGGCGTATGAAAGTCACATGAAGCATTTTTGGTCCAAAAATCCTTGTGCAAACTCAAACCCTAATTTCAGGTTATCAGTGTAAGGAGATGCTTTGAGCTGACCAAAACCTAATCTTGTCTTGAGTCCAAGAAGTCTTGTGAGGAAAATCTTGATAAATGAGAGGGAAAATTTTGGGGTACAACAGCTGTCCCTGTTCAATCTTCTTGAACCTGAAGAGTTATATTGGCGAGCTTTGTCGTTCGTTACTCGAAGGTAAAAGATGATTGGACACTAGAGTGCCCGTAAATTTGCACTCGACGAAATGTGGTTGAGGGAATGGGCTTAAATATGTCATTTGGAGAGGTGATAGAATCTTGTTGGATATGGGCTTGTAGATGCCATCCAAGAATGTTTGTTGAACTGTAAGTTGTAGGTCAAAAGAATGAGTATCATAATGGTGTCTGCGTCTGGAACATATTTGAACTGTATCTTGAATTTGACTCTGAATAAGTGACAAAATAGCAACCGTGTCTGGAGAGTATCTAAACTGTGAGAAAATCAAAACAAGTGACAGAATGACAACCGTGTCGGGAGCGTATCTGGACTATATCTGAAGTCTGAATCTGAATGAGCAATAGAATAGCATCCGTGTCTGGAGCGTATCTAAGCTGGAATCTGAATAAGCAGCAGAATGACCTCCGTGTCTGGAGTGTATCTGAGCTAGAAATTGAATAAGTAACAAAATAACTTGTGTCTGGAGTGTATCTGAACTGTATCTTGATTTGAAATCTGAATAACTAACAGAATGACTTCCGTGTCTGGAGTGTATCTGAATTGTATCTGAATGAGCGGCAGAATAGCATCTGTGTCTGGAGTGTCTCCGAGTTGTATCTGAATAAGCGACAGAATAGCATCCGCGTCTGGAGCGTATCTAAGCTGGGGAAAATCAGAATAAGTGACAGAATGGCAACCGTGTCTGGAGCGTATCTGGACTGGAATCTGAATAAGTAGCAGAATGACTTCCGTGTCTGGAGTGTATTTGTACTAGAAACTGAATAAGTAACAGAATAACTTCCGTGTCTGGAGTGTATCTGAACTTGAATTTGAAAGATGTCGAGATTTGAATGAGTATCAGAATAGCATCCTTGTCTAGAGCGTATCTGAACTGTATCTGAAATCTTTGAACATTGTTAATGATAGTTGTTAATCTTATCCTGAAAAGGGGTAAAATGTTAGCTGTAACACAAAGTTATGTTGCATGAAATGTATGATGCAATAAATGTGCTTTATCAATGTTTATGATATATGGATGTAATGTATGCGCATGTAAGCTGATTTGCTGTTTTGCTGAGGAGAATAAATCCTTGACTGTTGTCGGGGAAAATAAATCCTTGATTGCTGAGGGTGAGAAATCCTTGGCGACTGTTGGGGATTAAAAATCCTTGATGACTTTCCTAGAGATACAGGGATCCTTCATGTTTTGAAGCTGGAATATTGACAAAAATCTGCTGCGAGCAATGCCATATACTGCTTGAGTAATCCGCTTGAGTAATCCGCTTGGGGGAATCCAAAGAATTTTGGTGACTTCTACCAGGGATTACACAATGGGAATCCTTGTTCTGCTGGAGAATAGAGACAACTCTGATGACTTCTATGGGGAATTAAGAATGAGAATCTTCATTTTGGCGACTTCACTAGGGAGCAATAAAAACTCTGTGGGGAAGACGGCTTACTACTGGGGAGTAGGTCCAGGATTTTGGATTATCTGCCACTCTACTAGGGAATTATCCTAGGTTGGGGAGAGACAAAAGTTAACTGTTATCTGGTTGATTCTCATACTTCAAGACAACTTGTTGGGGAATTTGGAGAAAACTGAATGGTTTCCGCTGGGGGTTGATAGTTGGAAATTTTGGCTCCACTGGGGATTGAAGATCTCAGCTCCACTGGGGATCTGGGAGTTTGAAGTTTTAACTCTGATGGGGATTAAGGGTTTGAAATTTTTAGTTCCGATGGGGATCTATATGATGTACTGTAAGGATTTCTCATGGAATAGCCGAAAGACGTTTTCCTATCCTTTCAACCTGTCAGTAATTGTTCTTTTCCATTTTGTTTATTTGTAAACAATAATTATGTTCAAATGCACATGTTCATTAATGAATCATTGGACGTTTTTGCAAATAAAATGCAAGTGTAAAAAGAAAAAGACAAAAGGTTTTCTGCACTTTAAAGAGATATCTTTGTATTTACTTTGAATAAGTATTTTGTACAAAGGAGACAGACATCCTAGTAAGAAGATGGTGTCATAAAAAATGAGAAAAAATTTTATACAAAAAAAATAGCTATGTGTAAAAAAAAAACCCATGGGGTTCCCATTCTGCTATAGCCTTCGTATCTCCGAATATCTTGTCCATCCGTTGCTTCGTCCGAAGATGATTGGATTGATCAGAAGCTCCAGGTTTGTCTGTGAAGAGATTGTCCTCAAAGTGATCCGACGAGACATAGTCATACGCTTTAATTCCCTAACTTTTGCCTGAACCGCCCTTTCGGGTTTTCGATTCACCGGGAAACCCTTTTTTGCCCAAGTCGACCTTTCAGGTATTCAACTTGCCGGGTGTACAGATTTTTTGTTTATCCCTAATTTTTGCTCGAACCTTTTTGGTTCGCCGGGATGCCCTTGTTTTTCCTAGGTGTGTCAACCTAGCGGGTCTCTTATGCGTAGTATCTTTTGACTATGTTTTCGTTCGCAGGGTGTGGCAAGTCGTCACCGTCCATGGTGGTTAAGATCATTGCCCCACCAGAAAAGATGTTCTTAATTACAAATGGTCCTTCATAGGTAGGAGTCCATTTGCCCCTGCGATCACTTTGTGGCAAGATGATGCGCTTGATCACTAGATCCCCAACTTGATACACTTGACGTCTGACTTTCTTGTTGAAAGCCTTGATCATCCGCTTTTGATACGTCTGACCATGGTAAACAGCAGTAAGTCTCTTTTCATCAATTAAGTTCAACTGATCAAGTCGGGTTTTAATCCAATCGTCTTCACTCAAACCTGCATCCTTCATGATTCTTAAAGAGGGGATCTGAACCTCAATAGGTAAAACAGCCTCCATGCCATAAACTAAAGAATAGGGTGTTGCCCCAGTTGATGTGCGAGCCGTGGTACGGTACCCGTGGAGAGCAAACTGTAGCATCTCATGCCAGTCCTTGCAGGTGACTGTCATTTTCTGTATGATCTTTTTGATGTTTTTGTTCGCAGCTTCGACAGCACCATTCATCTTTGGCCGATATGGTGATGAATTTTGATGTTGAATCTTGAACTGCTCGCACAGGGTGGTGATCATAGTATTGTTAAGGTTTGTACCGTTATCAGTAATGATCCTTTCGGGGATACCGTACCGGTAAATAAGATTCTGCTTGATGAAGCGGGCAACAACATTCTTAGTAACGGATGCAAAGGAAGGTGCTTCAACCCACTTTGTGAAATAATCAATGGCCACTAGAATGAAGCGGTGTCCATTGGAGGATGTAGGCTTGATCTCTCCAATCATGTCGATTCCCCACAGAGCGAATGGCCAAAGAGCTGTTAAGACATTTAGAGGAACTGGGGGCACGTGCACCTTGTCTGCATAGATTTGACATTTATGGCAGGTTCAGGAGTGTTGATAGCAGTCTACTTCCATGGTAGACTAGTAATAGCCTTCCCTTAGAATCTTTTTAGCCATCGTATGCCCGCTAGAGTGAGTGCCAAAGGTACCTTCATGCAATTCAGCCATAATCCTTTCAACTTCAATCTTGTCCACACAACGGAGCATAGTAGAATCATGATTGTGTTTGTACAGGATGCCATTACTTAGGAAGAACTTAGCTTAAAATCTCCTTAAGAATTTTTTATCATTGACTGAAGCTCCTTCAGGGTATTCTTGAGCGTCGAGATACCTTTTGACTTCATGAAACCAAGGCTGGTCCACTACTTCTTTGGTATTAATCTCGTGACAGTGTGCCGGTTCGTCCATTCGTTCAATGGTGATCTGCGGAGCCTCATCATCCCAATTAAGTTTAAACATGGATGACATTGTAGCTAGAGCATCTGCTAGCTGATTTTATTCTCGCGGGAAGTGCTCGAAGGTAATCTTCTCGAAATGTAGTAGCAATGTCAAGACATGTTCTTTGTAAGGGATGAGGTTTGGATGCTTAGTGTCCCATTCTCCTTTGATCTGACTGATGACCAAAGCTGAATCCCCAAACACAACTAAAGATTTGATTCCCAAGTCTATGGCAGCCTTGAGTCCAAAGATGCATGCTTCATACTCTGCCATGTTATTCGTACAGTTGAAGCAAAGTCTGGCTGTAAAAGGAGTATGGCAACCTTCTGGAGATATAAGCACAACACCGATACCGTTACCAAGCGCATTGGATGCCCCATCAAAGTACAGAGTCCATCGGGATCCTTGTTCAGGTCTGTCATATGGTCTGAAATCTTCAATATTGTCCAATGTCATGATGTCTTCGTCAGGGAAGTCGAACTTCATGGATTGATAATCTTCTACAGCTTGATGGGCCAGATGATCAGCTATCACACTGCCCTTTATAGCTTTTTGGGTAGTGTACTGTATGTCATACTCTGTTAGAATCATCTGCCATCTAGCTATCCTTCCAGACAAAGCAGGCTTCTTAAAGATGTATTTTATCGGATCCATATTAGATATCAGCAAAGTGGTATGAGTCAACATATACTGCCTTAGCCGGCGAGCAGCCCATACCAAAGTGCAGCAAGTTTTCTCGAGCAGTGAATATCTGGTTTCACAGTCGGTAAATTTTTTGCTAAGGTAATAAATGGCATGCTATTTTTGGCCAGACTCGTCATGCTGCCCCAGTACGCACCCCATTGAGTTCTCCAAGACGGTCAGATACATGATTAGCGGTCTTCCTTTGACGGGCGGCATCAAGACAGGAGGCTCTTGTAAATACTCCTTGATTTTATCGAAAGCAAATTTACAGTCATCATTCCATTTAACTACCTGATCTTTCTTCAACAGCTTGAAGATTGGTTCACAAGTAGATGTTAGGTGAGAAATGAACCTAGCAATGTAGTTTAGGCGTCCCAAGAAACCTCTGACTTCCTTCTCAGTGCAAGGAGAAGGCATTTCTTGTATAGCTTTGACTTTGGCAGGATCAACCTCGATGCCTTTGTTGCTGACAATGAAACCCAAGAGCTTACCGGATCGGACTCTGAATGTGCACTTGTTAGGGTTTAACCTTAGTTTGTACTCCTTCAACCTGACAAACAGCTTTTGTAAGTGATCAAGGTGTTCTTCTTCAGTTTGTGATCGGGATATCATGTCATCTACGTAGACCTCTATTACATGATGTATCATATCATGAAACAAAGCTACCATGGCACGTTGATAGGTTGCCCCGGCATTCTTCAGTCCGAATGGCATCACTTTGTAGCAGAACGTACCCCACTGTGTAACAAAAGTAGTTTTCTCCATGTCCTCAGGTGCCATTTTGATCTGGTTATAGCCTGAGAATCTGTCTATGAAAGAAAATACTTTGTGATGAGCTGTATTGTCAACCAGAATATCAATGTGCGGAAGTGGAAAATCATCTTTAGGACTGGCCCTGTTTAAATCTTTATAATCCACGCACATTCTCACTTTGTCGTCCTTTTTAGGCACGGGCACAATGTTGGCAACCCATTGTGGATAGGAAGTAACAGCAAGAAATCCAGCATTGAACTGCTTCATAACTTCTGCTTTGATCTTCTCTGACATGTCAGGTCTCATGCGGCGGACTTTTTGTTTCACCGGTGGAGAGTCTTCTCTTGTGGGTAGACGGTGTACCACAATGTATGTGTCGAGTCCCGGCATGTCTTCGTATGACCAGGAAAATATCTCATCATAATCATGCAACATCTGAATTAGGCGCTCCTTGACACTCGGCTCGAGATTGGCACCCACTCTGATTTCCTTTCTATCTTCCTCAGTACCCAAGTTGATTGTATCTAACAGCTCCTCATGAGGCAGAATAGCCCTTTCTTCTTGTTGTAATAGTCTGGTCAATTCCCCTGGCACCTCACAGTCTTCCTCACCTTCGTATTCGGCTTGGTAGATCAGATCTTCAAAGTCACTGAAGGCTATATCAGTATCATTACCCATGGGTTCCAGAATGGAAGGGTACCTGCATTTGTGAGTGTGGGTGTGTGTAAGGGTATAGCCATCTTAAAACAAACAAAATGTAAAAGAAAGACAATGAGCATAAAAGGTTTACATATGAAAAAGCGTCCATGATTCATTGAAATGACATATGAAAATGAAATAAGAACCCTTACAAATGGACCTATGTGCCTCGGGTAAGACACAAGGTTGAAAAAGTACGAATTGTTTGTGAATTATTACAGTTCCAACAGAAATGGAAAAGATAAATTACTGCGGTATGAAAGTAATTGGAACAAAGTCTTTTGCTTCCTAGTTGCACAATCCTCCTCCGACAGTAGGAAATATCCAGTCTTCCAGGCTGCCCTCTTCTTCACTGTCTTCTAGTGCATTAACCCCTTGGTGGCTGATCTTCACAGGCGGCCCTCCGACGCAGGCGCGACGCACGACTTTCTGAGCAGTTGAGGTGAATCCCAAGCCGAATTTGTCTAATTTGTAGGGAAAGTCTGGAAGCTTCCCCCAGATGGTGGATCCACCTTCTTCCACCACTGCCTTTGCATCCTTTAGAGAAGACATCTGAGGTGTAGGTCTTGTGATCGCAGGAGTTGAGCATACTGCTTTGGTCGCTGCTATTTCCTAAGAAACTTCTTCAAAATGTTGGAAAGGGGTCTCAATGAATTCGCCATCCAATTCTACATAGCGGAAAGAATTCAGATGACTAATCATGTATTCCTCTTCACCATGGACAATTATGATCTTCCCTTGGATGGGGTACTTCAGCATCTGATGCAAAGTGGAGGTGACCGCATCAGCATTGTGAATCCAGGGGCGTCCCAACAGGAAAGAGTAAGAAGGACGGATGTCCATCACATAGAATGTTTAATTGAACGTCTGGGTTCCCACCTTGATCGGGATGTCCACCTCCCCATGGACCATCCTCTTAGAGCCGTCAAATGCTCTCACAATGATGTTGCTGGGTTTTAAAGTCAACCCCTCACAATCCAGTCTATCTAGGGCTTTCTTTGGCAAGACATTTAAAAATGATCCAGTATCAACCAAAACGTGGGCTAG
Source organism: Vicia faba (assembly GCA_948472305.1). NCBI lineage: Eukaryota > Viridiplantae > Streptophyta > Magnoliopsida > Fabales > Fabaceae > Vicia > Vicia faba. The sequence goes on along the minus strand of OX451735.1, from coordinate 752,472,282 downwards.
GGTGGTTCCCCTACACTCCACTGAGACATGTAGCGCGTCGTTGTGTTTTCTCCCTTTGTATGTCAAGTCAGCATCGGAGAAACCCAGGCCATTGTCAGCTGTCAGACTGGCCACACACTCGTGGAATTGATCTGCAGATGTCTCTTGCGGAACATGAGCCGTCTTCAGAAACTTTACCAAAGCTTTAGCATGTGCCTCAGATAACAGCAGCAGGGCTAACATAGAGATTTTGGAGGGGGTTTTCCCCAGTTGTTCTACCACATCATAATCACTTTTCTTAATGATCCTCGGGATTTCTTCCATCTCCTTCTTGGATGTCTCAGGAATAACTAGTGACTGAGCCTTCGTCAAGATAGGCTCCTCTTGAACATTCTTTCCTTTATTCTCAGCAGCGGAAGTAGGGATAAGAATTGTATTATTATTGTTGGCGAGTACACTTGCAGGTACAATCACTGGTACAACTGTAATCTTTGGAACGGCCACGGGTCCAGAGAATGCCTTTGGAGGCGCAATCTCTGGAGAGAAATTTCTTCCACTACGAGTAATTTTACTTGTTCCGGCAATGTTACTGATGTCAGAATTGTCCTCTTCGGAGCTCCCGTCTTCGGCAGTCTGTTCAATCTGTTTGACACCATGGTAGTAGATTTCTCCACCATAGTTCCATGGTACCATTTTATCTGATTTATATGGGGCTGGCCCGAGCATTGTTATCTTCAACGGAGTAGTCATTGGAGCAGATGTAATCTTAACAGGTTTTTTAGGAACCCTGGAAGGATTGGCGTATATGGTTATTATTGAAACTTCTGGAACTAGAATAGGTGAAATAGGAGCTTTCTCAAACAAAATTTCCTGGTTATCAATCAGTTGTTGGATACCTTTCTTCAATAGAGGACAGTCAAATGATGAGGACAAGCAAGTATGGCAATCTTGGTCACAACCTGGGAACACCCCATCTTTCAACAAATTCAACTTGATGGTTAGGAGAGGAGTTAACAATTCATCCACAGTAGAAACAAACAGATCTTCTTCCACAACATTGGCATTGTGTCCATGCCTAGGCATCGGAGCGGAGATAACATTCGGTGTCTCAGGAACTTCAAATTCAACTTCCTTTGCATTGATCATATCTTGAATCTTGTTCTTCAGAGCCCAACAATTGTTGGTGTCGTGCCCTGGACTTTCAGAATGATAAGCGCACCTGGAATTCGGATGGTAGTGGGGAGATACAGTATTGGGATTTTTAGGGGCCTCTTTTAGCATGGCCAAATTCAACTTCAGGAGATGTGGTAGGACTTGAGAAGGAGCCATGTTTATCTTGGTGAATTGCCTTACAGACCTTTCCACCCTTTACTGGATATTTCTCGGCTGATCATTTCTCGGCTGGTTGTTTCTCGGCTGGTCTGATGCAGACTTTGGAATCATAACGGCCCCCACTGTGGGTCGTTGTTCGGTTCTTCCCTGATTCCTCTGTGCATAGGCAGCAGACACTTCCTTCTTTCCAGTGAAGGGCTTTTTTGCAACAGCAGAGGTAGACGCGTCTTTCTGAATTTTCCCGCTTCTAATACTGGCTTCCACCCTCTCGCCAGTTAAAATCAATTCAGTGAAACCCGCAGAAGAACTTCCAATCAGGTGGTTAAAGAAAGGACCCGACAGAGTCCCCAAGAACATGTCCACTAGCTCTCTTTCAGATAAAGGTGGTTGCACCCTTCCGGCTAAATCCCTCCATTTTTGGGTGTAGTCTTTGAAGCCCTCATTGGACACCATAGCCATACTCTGAAGTTGAGTACGGGTTGGTGCTAAGTCGGCGTTGTATTGATACTATTTATAGAAGGCCGCTGCCAAGTCTTCCCAATTATGCACATCAGCCCTTTCCAACTGGTAGAACCAATCCATCTGTGTTCCTGACAAACTGTCCTGGAAAAAGTGAACCCACAAGTCCTTGTCTATGGAATGTGGCTGCATCTTTATGACATATGAGCGGAGGTGCATCTTGGGACAAGACACCTCGCCATACTTAGCAAACAAAGGTACTTTAAACTTAGGAGGGATTACTATTCCAGACACCAGCCCTAGTTCCTCGAAATCCAGCCCAGGTACTCTCTGTATCTCCATAGCAGTTAGACGCTCTTCCAGGTTTTGTATTTGTCATCGGCCGAAGGGTATTGTTATTCAGAGTAATCCTCTTCTTCCTCTTCTTCTGCTTCAGAATCAGATGGTACCGCCGTCTCTTTACCCTTTCTCTCCCCTTCCTCAGAGGTTGATGGAAATTCCAAGGTCCTTGTGGCTTGTCCTTGGAACCTTCTCCCTATAAGAACCACCCCAACTGGCTTCTTCTTCTTCTTCTTCTCTTTTTCTTTTTCTAGTAGAGTCTTGAGCTCCTCCTGCCCCTTGGCCAGAGTCAAGAGTAACTATTGGAATTGTGAATTCTGAGCTTGTAAGTCTTTAACCGTTTGTTCAAGATCCATTTTGCTGAAATAAACAGCAGAGGGATGAGGAAACTTCTTGCGAAGACCTGTTATGCTCATGATGCATGATATGTATTCATGTAATTCTTTCAAGGATTTGAAAAATTCAAATTTGTGTTAAACAAAAAAGGAACACACGTTATATTAATAAAATAGAACTTGATTACATCAATGCCCCTAGGGCAAAATAATACAAAATTCTAAGATAAAAAGATGTTGCGCATCCTTTTTGGTGCAATGTAGGTGTTGAGAGTCTGCTCTTCGTGAAGTAACCAAGTGAGTTCTAAAACCTTCTTATCGCTTGCGTAGAATTGGGCTTCAAAAGTATCGCGTTCTCCCTTGAGCTGTATCCAACTCCTTTGTAGATCTTCTAGTGATGTTGGCATGTCAGGATGTAGGAGGGTGTATGGAACCTCTCCTTCCATAACAGGCTCTATAATCACTGGGAGAATGGAGGGGTAAGGCATCATAAGACTTTGGGCGTGGGTTCGTACCCACTTGAGGTAAGGCTCAAGAGGGATGGAATTCTTATGTCCCAAGGCCTTACTGTGTACCTTGTTTGGCATCCTCCAAGCTCGGATGAACCTTTGACGAAGTCCTTGATTGTCATTGTCGAAGTCGAAAACCAAGCCTTGAACCAGCATATCATGTGGGCCATCCCTTCGGGCATAACCAAACTGTCTTAGAGCCAAGCAGGGGTTGTAGGTGATGCCTCCCCTAATTCCAAGTATAGGGACATTAGGGAATTCCCCACAACGGTCGACGATGATAACATTCTCTTTGGATCGAGAACACCAATGAATATCTGAATGTGTAAGAGTCATCAACCTTTGTGACCACCTCAAACCTTGCTCATTATTCAAGACTGATTGGGGAAGATGAGAAATAAACCATCTTTCCAGGAGAGGAGTACAACACATGAGGACACCTCTTTTCCTCATTGTACGAGTGTGAAAAGAGTGCAAGATATCTCCAAGTAATGTAGGCACCGGATTACGTGACATGAAGATTTTGACAGCACTCACATCTATGAGTTGGTCAGGATTGGGGAACAAGACCATCCCATAGATGAGAAGAGCTACAATCTCCACAAAAGCTTGTAAGTCCAAGGAATTCCAGCAGCTTTGGGCCTTCTCAAATAAGAACTTTTCCAAGAAGCCTTTGACACCACTTCTAGTTTCCCAATGGGTTGTGACATCAGATGAGTGCAAGTGCAGGGCTTGAGCAATCTCTTCTGGCTTTGGATCTCTTTCCTTACCGTTGAAAGGTAGTTAATTGAGAATAGGAATCCTCAAGAGTTGAGAGAATTCTTCCAAAGTAGGCACAAGCTGGTAGTCAGGAAATATGAAGCAGTGGTGCAAAAGGTCAAAGAACTGGAAGAGAACTTTCATCATGTCTTCCTCTGTGTTGGAAGTGACCAAGTTGAGAAGACGACCATGCCTCTCGGTGAATGGATAATTCTCAGGAATCCTTGAAGCTAGCTCCTTGAGTTATGGAGGAATTCTTACAAGGTTGACTTGGATAGTTTTCCTGCGAAGTGAATCCATAACCTACAAAACAGGAACAAAGATGAATTTCCAAAATCCTTGAAATGGTTAGTGGATGCATATGATGCTTCATGATGTCCATGATGTTATGCACAAGTATATATGTGTAAGCAAATCACACAAGTTCCTAGTTTAGTCTTGCATGGGGTTTCATAGGTAAGTACCCTCTTGAAGTTTAGTTGGCTCAACCTGTCCTAGAAATAGTAACTGGGTTTTAAGGAGCTCAATATCACTGGATTATTTCCTTGTTCACTGTTTCAATTCAAGCCTCTTACTGGCGATCGAAATATTCCAAGGAACCAACCCTCAATAAGTGTAGTATCGAGTATCTACCAACTTTGGAATGTACCAAAGCCGGTTGTGATCGGTGGGAAAGAGAACTGACTGTTTTGGAATGCTGGTTCGCGTTTGCGTTTGTTTTTGCAAAATGTCGCGGTAAGCAAGAGTCGCCACCGTCTTTTATTTTATCCAACAAGGAAAGGACAAAAGCACATAAAAATTCCTTTTCGAGATGTTTCTCGGGTTCGGGAGGTAGATTATAGAAAGGGAAGGTGTTAGCACCCTTTCTATCCGTGGTTATCCACGGGCTCTTAGGTACTTGCTCACTATGTTTTCAAAAGTTTGCTTTTCTTTGTGTTTGTGGGTTTGAAAAGAGTTTTTGTTTGGAAGAGAGTGTAAGTGCGAAAAGTTTTGTTTTTATTTTAAAAGGAGCAAGTACTTAAGAACATCTACCTACTCAAAGAGGAACTAAACTGTGCTAACGTCCTTTAGACAATGTTATCCCACTATTGAGGAGAAGGTAGCATCGTCGTTGGAGTTTTCGGGTCAATTCGGTTTAAGGGACGTGTGGTCACTAAAGCAACGTTAGGACGCCTTAGCGGTAACCCTAATGTCTTAGATCATTTTTCCGAGGCAACCGTTTCGAGGCAACTTATGATCTTGGGACAAAAGGACGACCTCTAAAACATCCTATACTTAATGACCACGTTCGAGGCAACCAAGTGAGATGTACCCTAGGAGTGGCATGTGCGAGTGTGTCAATTTTCAGTTTATATTATCTTTGTATATGTTATGGTGAGCTACAGTTGATTTTAAATTAAGAGTTAATCTTGTCATGCAATCCTAGTTAGCATACATCTAAACAGTTAATATATGTACAGGAAATTAAAGTGCGGGAATTGTAAATCCTACGCTATTACAAGGCTTCGGGGAAGGGGATTATTTACATGTCCAAAATTGGGGGAATAAAGCAGTAAAGTAAAAGTCTTAGCTAAGTTATTACAAACCAGTAGGCAGTTACAATAAAATAAATGCGCGCGAATTTGAGAATAAACTCTAAAAAAAAAAAGTCCTAAGAATAAAATCTTTTTGTTGTTTTATTTTATTTTGGGAAAATGATCTAAATCTATTTAATTTTAGTTTTGAGAAAATGTTAAGATAATTAAGAGATTAATTAACAAAGTTAATTTTAATAGAAAAAACTAGCCTAATGTTTTTTGTGGTTTTTTTTATTTTAATGTTAATTAAAAAAGATAAAAAGATGTCAATGAAAACACAAATAAAATACAAGGGAGGATCCTTCGATCCAGGAAAAAAAAGGAGTTTCGACCCAGGGAGGGAATGGAAGCTTCGATCCAGAGAGGGTCATGGTCCTTTCAATTGGGCCAGACAGCAAGGCGTGAGCAGCCTTCGATCCAGGGAAGAGGATTGTCTTTTGATCATGGAGGTCATGGCTTTCGATCCAGGAATGAGATGCCTCCTTCGATCCAGCATGCTAATGGGTTCGATCCAGAGAAGGTGTCTCCTTTGATCTGGGATGTTATACCTGCAAAAGTATGTTAACGTATTAAAATGCAGGGCCTGGGTATTGAACCCCGGGCCCTTCGATCCTGCGCTTGCTGGGTCTCTTCAGGCTATGTCTGCAGCAAATATTATCAAATGATGGACATGGCCTGGGTGCCAAACCCAGGCCTCTTGATCCTGTCTAGGATAGAAAATCGAAGGTAACAACCAGTATGGATGTATTATGCAAATATAAGGTTGGATAGTTTACCCTTTCTTACCAGCAGATTGGACTTTTAATTTGGGCGCTTCCTGGATGTAGGCACCTTCGATCTGGGCACTTTCTGGATGTAGGCACTTTTGATTTGGGGCTTATGGGCGTTGTGATCTTTTGTTGAAGGGTTGCTTTGGCCTGGATCACTTCTGAAAATGTTGACAACCTATGGTGGGCAGCGTATCTCTAAATCTTTCCTGTTTCTTTTCTCTATTTTTTTCTCTGTGTTTTTTCGTGTGTTGTAATGTGCCCCTGGCCCTTTTATTTATAGGAGTGGGGGGTCTAGTAACGGCAAGAGACAGCCAATTAAACAGGCCATTAAAGCCATGAGACAAGAATCAGACACATTAAATAATTTCCTTTTTTGAAATATGCATGTCTCTTTGGAATCTGGGATGAACCTGGACACTTTTGAATTTCGAATGCCTTCAGGCCCTGCTCTTCGATTGGTCCTGATTTGCCTCCTTTGAATGGGACTCCTTCTGCTTCGTCTGCTTGATTTGAAAAGAGTTACTCTGATCGAATCAGCTCTTTAGGAACAGAAAAGGCAAGAATCTAGCCCTGGACATGTTTTTTTTGAGTGCCCTCTTGATGGCTTTGTTAACAGGCCAGTCGAAAGGCTTTGTTAACAGGCCAATCGAAAGGTGTTGTTCATGCTAATCGAAGGACATGGTTAACATGCCTGTCGAAGCTGCCTTGGCACAATGTTAATCGAAGTCTTGTCCATAATGCCAATCGAAATGCTTGTCCATAATGCCAATCGAAATGCTTGTCCATAATTCCAATCGAAATGCTCCTTCAGAATTCCAATCGAAATGCTCCTTCAGAATACCAATCGAATGGTCTTTCAGAATGCCAATTGAAGGATACTTAAAGCACCACTCAAAAATTTTCTTTTTTCTTAGGCAAGGGTTTGTGGTCAACCATGCAGGGGGGAGACTTTGGAAAACATGAGAGGGCAAATTTTAGGGTGCAACAGTTGCCCCTGTTCAATTTTCTTAAACCTGAGGATATAGATTGGCTTTCGAGCCTTTCGTGATCCGAAGGTGGAAGATAGTTGAACACTAGAGTGCCCAGAAATTTGCACTCGCATGGTGTAGTATCAACATTGTGATGTCGGGAATGGGCTTACAGATGCCATTTGGAGAGATGATGGATAGTTGTTGGAGATGGGCTTAAAGATGCCATCCAGAAATGATTGTTGGACTGTATTTGAATGAGTGACAGAATTACATCCGAATCTGGATCGTATTTGGACTGTTATTTGAAGGTCTCTGATTGCCTGTCATTAACTAGAAGAAATAGATCTAACTAGAGGAGGCCTTTTGTTGATAATGATGTGTGATGAAGGAATCTGAGACGATTGCTACTCCAAATAGATGATGAAGGAATCTGAGACGATTACTAACTCAGCAGGATGATGAAGGAATCTTGGATGACTTCTACCTCAGCAGGATGATGAAGGAATCTTGGATGATTACTACCTCAGCAGGATGATGAAGGAATCTTGGATGACTTCTACCTCAGCAGGATGATGAAGGAATCTTGGACGATTACTGCCTCAGCAGGATGGTGAAGAAATCTTGGACGATTACTACCTCAGCAGGATGATGAAGGAATCTTAGATGATTACTACCTCAGCAGGATGGTGAAGGAATCTTGGACGATTACTACCTCAGCAGGATGATGAAGGAATCTTGGACGATTACTACCTCAGCAGGATGATGAAGGAATCTTGGATAACTTCTACCTCAGCAGGATGATGAAGGAATCTTGGACGATTACTACCTCAGCAGGATGGTGAAGGAATCTTGGATGATTACTACCTCAGCAGGATGATGAAGGAATCTTGGATGATTACTACCTCAGCAGGATGGTGAAGGAATCTTGGACGATTACTACCTCAGCAGGATGATGAAGGAATCTTGGACAATTACTACCTCAGCAGGATGGTGAAGGAATCTTGGACGATTACTACCTCAGCAGGATGGTGAAGGAATCTTGGACGATTACTACCTCAGCAGGATGGTGAAGGGATCTTGGACGATTACTACCTCAACGGGATGATGAAGGAATCTTAGATGACTTCTACCTCAGCAGGATGATGAAGGAATCTTGGACGATTACTACCTCAGCAGGATGATGAAGGAATCTTGGACGATGTTGTACCCCAAAATTTGCCCTCCCATATTCCTCAAGATTTGTCAAGAATCATCTTCAAATGGTTCAAGATTGCTCAAGGGATTGTACAGTCGAACCACCTCCTAAGACAACTGAAATTAGGGTTTTGATTCTCTCAAGGAATTTGAGGTTTTCGATGGCTCAATCAAGTCTCAAGGGTCCATATACATTCTCAAGCACCTACATGCCAAGTTTCAAGACTCACAGTGCCAGTTTGCACAATCAAAAGCCCTATTTGATCCACAGTCAACTGCAAGGGTAAAATGGTCATTTTACAGTCAAAAGTCAGAATTTTTGGTCAACATCTTATTTTGAGCTCACAGTCATCATTTGATCAAGTCTTGATCATGATTCCAAAAGGATAGCTCAAAAATCATCAAGATGCAAAAAGTTACTATTTTTGGACAGTAGAAAAAGTCAACTGTATCTTGACCAGGGCATAACTTTTTCATGGTTCATCAGAAAAATCCCATCCAATGCTCATTTTGAAGGGGATGACATTTCCTACAATCCATCTTCACATTCTAAGTCCAAGAAATGCTCTCACAAAAAGTTATCAATTTCTACATTATAGGTCAATTTCAAAAGTCAACAAAAAGGCACTTTAAGTCAAAGATCATAACTTGAGATTGGTAAATCCAAATGACATGGGACCACAAGCATTGGTTAGAGGACTTCAAGACCTTTCCAAAATGTCCAAGAACATGTTCATATGATCAAAATTGAGCAAGATATGCATTGGAGAAGTTGGGAAATTTTCATGAATTTGCAAAAGTCAACTTTGCTCAAAACACCTTGTTTTTGCTAATGGGCCTCAAATCTCTTCTTGAAACTTTATCCATGGCCTATGCACGACCCATCAAAATTATTTGAATTTATTTTCTTATTTTTATTAATTAATTGGATTTTTAATTGATTTTAATTCATTTAATTAATTTAAATTGTAGGAAATACAAAGATTTGATTTTTCAATCTTTTTGTGAAGAAAATGTGGTCAAGATATGCTGGAAAATTCGTGCACAAATCAAATATGCCAAAATCTCCAAGTTTGGCAACTTTTTCCAATCATGAAGATTCAAAAATATATGATTTCCAATCAAATATTCAAATCATTATTCCATGGATTTTTGCTCAAAGATTTGACCTAATTTCAGTCCTCTATAAATATGCAAGCCAACCCTAATCATGCACACGTGAAATCTCTGCAGAAAAAGCCATAACCAATTCAAGAAAATTCAAGGAAAACTCAAAACTGTTTTCTGCATTCTAGCACGATTCAAAGGCTTTTGTGGATTCTAACACATTGCAGGGAGTGTGAGGAACGTGTAGCAATCAAAATCAAGCGTTAAAGCTCAAGGAACCATCAAGAACAGAACCACGGCTTGCTTGTTATTTTCAGAATCGTATTGCTTATTTCATGCACATGTAACATGATTTATTGTTTGTTTTGCATTACTTGAGACCACATGAAGCTATTGGCATAGTTTAATTGGATTATAACGCGCAAAATCAAAAGTTGCCATGGACGAATTCTAGGGTTCTTATGCTGTGAATTTGGGGCTTTGCAATCCAGGCAAAATTAGAACCCTTAAGACCCATGATTGAGATCGTCAGGACCAGACAAACACATTGGACTATTCGCGAAATATTTATGTAAATCCTAGAGCTAATCGCTATTTTTCGTCATTGTAGGTTGTGGGGGTTAAAACCCCCGCTATCTAACATTGCTTTTACAGGTTCAGCGAGGAAGACAAGGTCGTGTAAGCGTATGGTTGGACAATTCAAAAAAGGCGCGCGTTTTAGTTGTTTTACAGCTTAATGTTTTGTTTCTTAATATAATACTTGTTTATTATTCCAATGATGAATGAACGCGTTGGTTGGAGTGGTTAAGGCAAGCATCCAGTAAGCATTGGGACCTGGGTTTGAATCCCAGGTCCCCCAAACATTATTTGTTCCTTTTCCTCAGGTATTCCAGTACAAAGCTTGCAAAGGAGTCCATCATGTACCTCATGCCTCAGCATGCCATGTGGCCACAAACACAAATCTAATGGCCATAGGATGAAGAACCATGGTACTCCCTAGTCAAAGCACGCGTGGAGGATCTCAAAAAGTCAATGGACTGGGATTGTTATTGGGCTTCAAATTGCTGTCTCACCTCCATATTGGGCCAGCACCCCCCCTGGTTTATTATTCCTCTTTTATTTTCTTTTCCTTTTTTATTTTCTTTTACTAATTATTATTATTATTATTTAGTTAACTCACAAATTAATTATTTTCATAATAAATTCAGAAAACTAAAATATTATTATTATTATTATTATTATTATTATTATTATTAATTTCACCTTTTATTTATTATTTTTGTAAATAAATTCTAATGTAATTAATTTTGTTAATTAGGTTAACTTTGACTTTTTTTCACAATAAATAAAATTAACATAGAATTAGGATTTTCTTGACAATTTTAAGTTTTTTATTTTATTTCATTAAAAAATTAAAAAACCAAAAAAATATTTCTTTTCTTTTAATTAATTAATTAGGTTTAATTTAATTTAATTCATAAATAATAACAAATTTCTTTCTTTCTCAAAAAAGGGTCAAAACCCTAAGAACTTCTCCGATTCAATTTTCTTTCGCGCATATTAATTTTTGATCATATTTATGTAATTGCTCCGAGGATGTAATAGCGTTAATTAGGACTTTTATCGCTTTTCTTTATTTTCTCGCATTTATTTTCCAAGGGTTTGTTTTTGGCGATGTAAATACCCGACGCCTTGTAATAGCGTAGCTTTACCTTCCGCAATTTACTTTCCGCAACTATTAATTAATTATGCATGACAAGACTTGTATGAAATTAAAATCAACCCGTAGCTCACCATAACCTGTGCAAAGATAAAATAATCTGATTCCTGACACACTCGCACATGCCACTCTTAGGGTACGCCTCACTTGGTTGCCTCGACGTGGTCATTGAGTATAGGGTGTTTTAGAGGCCGCCCTCCTGTCTAAAGATCCAAGTTGCCTCGAAACGGTTGCCTCGGATAAAAGGATCTAGGACATTAGGGTTACCGCTAAGGCGTCCTACTATTGCTTTGGTGACCACATGTCCCTATAATCGAATTGACCCGAAAACTCCAAACTACGGTGCTACCTACTTCTCAATAGTGGGATAGTACTGTCTAAAGGACATTTACACAGCTTAATTTCTTTTGAGTAGGTAGAGGTTCTCAGGTACTTGCTCTTTCAAAACAAAAACAAAAAACTTTTCGCACTTACACTTTTCAAACAAAAGTTTTCAAACAACACTTCATATACTCTTGAGGACTGATACAAGAGTCAAATCGAAGTTTTCAAACAAACTTTTTCAAAACCCACAAACACAAGAAAAGCAAAACATTTTTGAAAACATAGTGAGCAAGTACCTAAGAGCCCGTGGATAACCACAGATAGAAAGGGTGTTAACACCTTCCCTTTCTATAATCTACCTCCCGAACCGAGAAACATCTCGAAAAAGAATTTTGTTGTGCTTTTGTCCTTTCCTTGTTGGAGAAAATAAAAGACGGTGGCGACTCTTGCTTACCGCGACATTTTGCGAACCAACATTCCAAAACAGTCAGTTCTATTTCCACCGATCACAGAACTGGCGACTCTGCTGGGGAGATATAAGTGAGGTGTACCTTAGGATTAGATCACTCTATGTTTTCAATTGTATGCCTTGAATGCTTTAATATTGTGGGCTTGTATTGGAGTTTCATAGATCCTAACCCGGATCTAGGGAATACCCTTTAGGTAGCAATAAACTGTGAGGGACCTGTCCGGCGTAGACCGACACGGGTGAAGCAGTAGCTACGTTGGTGTGACACCTTGGTTTGTACCGATATCCCTTGTGTTGGAACGAGGAGAATATGGGTCTTCTGAGGAGTCATTAAGCACCAGCTGACCTTAGAACCTTAAATTGACCAACTTGGCCATAGAACGGTAGCAGTATGCTACACTCATTGAGGCTAAACTCTCGCGATGGTTCCGGCGGCAAGAAAAGGTTGCTAAGCTGGAGTTATGACCGATCGAGGGTAGTCAGTGATATTGAGATCCTCTAGAACCCGGTTACTATTTTTTAGGACAGGTCTTAACCAACTGAAACTGAAAGAGGGTAGTACCTAAACTTCATGCTGGCCTGAACTCTAAGGGCTCTTGTGTGACTTGTGTGCCTTACCATGTTTGCCTTTTGTGAATACTTGTGGTGTGCCTTTATCATAACCTCATAACATCATACCATTGCATACATCCTGCATAAGGACTAACCCATTTCAAGGATCTCAAGGGTCTGTGATGCAGGTCATGATGAACCAACTGTCTAGCAAGGGGAAAAGGGGATTTATTTTCCTCTAGCCAAGGTTGATAACTTGAGTCAGGGGCTATGACCCACTCGATATGGTGAGCTTTGACTCTTGAAGAAGGACTCTCATCAACATGAAGTTCCTTCAATCAAGCTACCATATTCAAATTCTAACAAGTTTCTTTGTTTACCCTGCGAGATCCTTGAAAACATTGCATGCATATCATACATATCATTGTATTACAGGTACCCTTTTACAGGTCACTTATCTTCTTCGTTGTTTATTTCAGCAATCATCATGTCCACTGAACCTTCCGCTGAACAAGCTATCAAGGCCCTCCAGGCCCAGAATGCCCAGTTCCAAGAGTTGGTTATGAGCCTAGCCCAGGGTCAACAGGATTTGAAGACTCTGATTCTGAAAGAGAGGAAGAAGAAGAAGAAGAGGACCGTCTTATTCAACACTGGACGCAGATCTGGGAATGGACTACAAAATGAGGCTGAGCTGACTACCTCGTCTGTAGGCAAAGATAATCCACAAGAGAGAAGGGTTCCTAGTCCCGTGGTCTCCGACAACGAGACGGATTATAATGAAGAGCGGTATCCTCCTGCCGAGGATAGGTACAAACAACTGGAGGACCGCTTAAGTGCTATGGAGATACAGAATGTGCCCGGGTTGGACTTTGGAGACCTAGGGTTATCCTCTGGGGTGGTGATTCCCCATAAGTTTAAGGCACCTGCTTTTGCCAAATACGACGGAGCTTCATGTCCCAAGTTGCACCTTCGGTCGTATGTAAGGAAGATCCAACCTTACACCGCTGACAAGAATTTGTGGATCCATTTCTTTCAGGATAGTCTTTCAGGGACTCAACTCGAGTGGTTCTATCAGCTGGATGGAGCCAGTATCCGTAACTGGAAGGATTTGGCTACTGTGTTCTATAAGCAGTATCAATATAATTCCGACCTCGCTCCTACGCGTACCCAACTCCAGGGTATGTCACTAGGGACGGGTGAAGGATTTAAAGAGTACGCCCAAAAATGGAGAGACCTTGCCGGAAGGGTGCAGCCACCTTTGACTGACCGTGAACTTGTTGATATGTTTCTGGGGACCCTGTCTGGTTCGTTCTTCAACCACTTGATTGGAAACTCTTCTGCCGGGTTTACAGACCTTATCTTGATTGGGGAAAGAATTGAAGCTGGTATCAAGGCTGGGAAGATTCAAGAGGCTACACCTTCTGATGCTCAGAAAAAGCCCTACAATGGAAAAAAAGAGTCCAATGCTGTGTATGGTAAAAAGAGTCATCGTGACCAATACGTAGGGGCAGTCCTGATCTCTGGTTCTGCGTCACGCCGACAACAGCAAAAGGTAAATCAACGAAGGCCGGATGAGCCTAAAAGACAGTTCACCAACATCAACATGCCATTGTCATAAGCACTGCAGCACATGTTGAAGATGAACCTGATTGCGGTGATAAACCCTCCTGCGAACCCTAAGACTTCTTCTCCAAACTATAACCCAGATGCAAGGTGTGCTTATCATTCCGATAGCCCAGGGCACGATACTAACGATTATTGGGCGTTGAAATACAAGATTCAGAATATGATTGACGCTAAGGAGATCGAATTCGAGCCTTCTGAGACTCCCAATGTGATCACTGCTCCCTTGCCAAAACATGGCTAGGATTGAGAGACTTTTGTTCATTTGAATTCTGAAGCTGTATTTTTCTTTGCTTATTCAAACAATTATCATGTCAAACTCTTTTATTTCATTAATGCATTACACGTGTCTGTTTTGAAGTAATTATGTTCACTATGCTTAAAATTGCTTTCACTTTTTGATGATTCAACTCTCGATTAAAAATTCTAAGCCTTTTGAGGGAGGATGACGAAAACGATACCACGATCTTTATAGTATGCTTTTGAACAGACCCCGCTGATGAGGTACAGGCATTGTTTCAAATCTTAAACAGTGGAGTTATAAGGAAGATAATCCCTAGTCACCCCCTTTGAACCAAAGAAGCTGGAGTTTTTCTTTTCAAAAAATTAAAACCCTTAATCAAAACCTGGGGCAGGGTAGTTCTCTCAGTTGATCCAGATGCACAACGAATGGCATCAAAGAAGTCTTTCCAAAACAAAAGACAGTGATGGTTCCTTATAATCGTCAAGACAGGCAGTCGTCATCTTTCAAAAACAAAAGCCCAATAAGTCAAAACCTATGAAGGAGACTTACAAAAACTGGGGCATCCCGCTGACTGTAATCACAAAAGAAACAGTTCAGGCAAAAAAAACAGGGATAACAAAATCAAAAAAGAAAGAGGTCCTACTAACCCTCAACAAAAAAAGAAGAAGAGAAATGACTGCCTATTCAAAACAAATCGTCAGTATCCGAACCATCACTGGTATATCAGAGCAAAGACTCAAACAGGATCTAAATGCACGATTAACTGAGTTTAGGATCGAAGAACATCACGAAGAGCGGGTGGGTACGAATAAAACTTGAGCCTTTATCCTTTGTTTTTTAAACCGTGAGCCAGGCCACGTTATAACCCTAAAAAGTCCTAGCTGAAGCATGGTTAGTTCGAAAGCATACTGTTACAAAAGGTATCCTGACTCCTATAGGGCTCGCCGTAAAATCTTGAGTTGACATCACATTTTACAAAAATTCACTTGTTTTATTGAAAACTGCATTTTCAAAAACTTCAAGACAGACATAAGCTTTTCATTCTTGAAATAATATTGTTTGAATATGACTATTTGTTCAAACAGCAGAGAAATTCGCACGACGAATATCTAATGAACAAAGACCTTCTCAACAAAAAGGATCACATCAAGTGGGAAAACACTTCCAATCAGGGGGCATGGCATGATCATCGTCCATCATCTGGGGCAATCAAGTCAAGATTCAAGGAATCTCTCAAGATGCCAAACAGTCAGGGGAAAATATCTGCCTGAGTCACTTGGGGGCATTGAACATGAATCCCAGCAATGAATCTTGCCTGATCAAACATCTTCTGGTAGTATGGCAACACAACACTACTGATAGTGACAACTCTCTGCGCTCTGAGAACGTGGACATAGTCACAAAAAAATATACTACGCATAATCAAAGACCCGCTAGGTCAACTGGCCTAGGCAAAAATAAGGGCTTCCCGGCGAACCAAAAGGGTTCAGGCAAAAATAAGGGATAAAAATGGAAAAAATTTGTACACCCGGCAAGTCGAAAACCTGAAAAGGCAGCTTGGGCAAAAAAGGGTATCCCGATGGACTGAAAACCCGAAAGGGCGGTCCAGGAAAAAATTAGGGATCAAAGCGTACGAATATGTCCTGTCACCTCATCACTTGCCTACCAGAAGAAGATTTGTCAATCGGAAGTTATCAAGCACCTCCACAGGTATCTTCTCCCACAGAAGTTGGGGCAATAAGAATTGTCCGAATTGTACAAGCTGCTCTGTCCATCAGGTACAAAGTAGATTCAGCTGAAGAATTGGACCAAGATACTTTCACTCCCCGCGGAGTAAGACAAGATTCAGCAATACTCTCCCCAAACGGAGTTGGTCTCCCATCAGCCTTAAAGAGGCATAGTATCCCCAGCAAGTCAGCAATACTCTCCCCCGAGCAGAGTTGGTCTACCATCAGTCCTGGAAAAGTTGAGTATCCCCAGAAGATCTTAATATTCCCTAGTAGAATATACAGATATCCTCAGCAAGCATCCCCGGCAGTCTTAATATTCCTCGACAGAAATATAAGATTGTTCCCCGGCAGAATACAGACACCCCAGTGGAGCTATTTCCTCAAAAGTTTCCCCAGGAGAGTCGAATCATCTCCCCAGTAGATTTTGGAAGCTTGTCCCCTGCAGAGTACAAAAATCTATCCCCAGTCATATTCAGGAGGTTATCTCACACCAGAGTCTAACTGGGTTATCCTCAACAAGTTGCAACGGAAAGATCATCCTCAGCGAAGTTCTTCCTATCCCCCAGCGGAGTCATCATCGAAATCCTCCAACAGAGCTCATCAACGGGATCCCTAGAGGAGTTATCATTAAAATCTCAGTGAAATATCTCTTCCCACAAAGTAATTTCCCGCAGAGTAATCTCTTCCCCAACGGAGTTATCTTCTCCTACCAGTTTATTCTCAGAATCATCTTCGTTCATCATCCCCAACGGAAACGAAGAACTCAACACTATTCTCCAACAGCTCCAGGATTTATTTTCCCCAGGTAAAAACATCACATCTTCATACATCATGACATGCATACGCATCATACAACACAAATCTCATTTATTCTTGAGAATATCTTGACATCATGCAGTTCATGCATCATGACATTGCATGCAACTAACGTTTTGCCTTTTCAGGAAAAGGTCAATCAAAAGATGATTACCATCTACCTTTGCAGTTCCAGATCAACACCTGTAACAAGCCAGGAAAATTCTGTGGACGATTGATCATGGGCTAATACCTAAAACCAGACAGGATAATTATCTACTTGATCACCATGAGGCGACCCTACACCGGTTCCCTCTCAAACTTCAGATGTAGTTTTACACGGACTCATCATCAGGAAACCCTACACCGGTTCCTTTCTCAATTTCAGATGAAGTTTTACACGGACTCATCATCAGGAAACCCTACACCGGTTCCTTTCTCAATTTCAGATGAAGTTTTACACGGACTCATCATCAGGCAACCCTACACTGGTTCCTTCTCAATTTCAGATGAAGTTTTACACGGACTCATCATTAAGGTAACCCTACACCGGTTCCTCCTCCCTTCCAAGACGGAGTTTTACACGGACTCGTCCTCAGGCAACCCTACACCGGTTCCTCCTCAGTTCCAAGACAAAGTTTTACACGAACTCATCGTCAAAGTAACCTTACCCCGGTTCCTCCTGAAGTTTTACACGAACTTATCTCAAAGTAACCTTACCCCGGTTCATCCATAAGTTTTACACGAACTTATCACAGTAACCTTACCCCGGTTCATCCAAAAGTTTTACACGAACTTATCTCAAAGTAACCTTACCCCGGTTCATCCAAAAGTTTTACACAAACTTATCTCACAATAACCTTACCCCGGTTCATCCAGAAGTTTTACACGAACTTATCCCGAAGTAACCTTACACCGGTTCCTTCTCAACTCCAGACGTAGTTTTACACGGACTCGTCATCAAGAAACCCTACACATGTTCTCTCTTTCCAAAGACGTAGTTTTACACGGACTCGTCATCAAGAAACCCTACACATGTTCTCTCTTTCCAAGGATGCAGTTTTACACGGACTCGTCAGCAAGAAACCCTACACAGGTTTCCTTCTCAGCTCCAGATGCAGTTTTACACGGACTCGTCATCAAAAAACCCTACACAGGTTTCCTTCTCAGCTCCAGATGCAGTTTTACACGGACTCATCATCAGGAAACCCTACACTGGTTCCTTCTCAATCTCAGATGAAGTTTTACACGGGCTCATCCTCAGGAAACCCTACACCGGTTCCTTCTCAATTCCAAGATCACGGACTCATCATCAGGAAACCCTACACCGGTTCCTCCTCCCTTCCAAGACAAAGTTTTACACAGACTCGTCCTCAGGCAACCCTACACCGGTTCCTCCTCAGTTCCAAGACCAAGTTTTACACAAACTCATCGTCAAGATAACCTTACCCCGGTTCATCCTAAAGTTTTACACGAACTCATCATCAAAGTAACCTTACCCCGGTTCATCCAGAAGTTTTACACGAACTTATCCCAGTAACCTTACCCTGGTTCATCCAGAAGTTTTACACGAACTTATCTCACAGTAACCTTACCCCGGTTCCTCCTGAAGTTTCACACGAACTTATCTCAAAATAACCTTACCCCGGTTCATCCAGAAGTTTTACACGAACTTATCCCGAAGTAACCCTACACAGGTTTCCTTCTCAACTCCAGATGAAGTTTTACACGGACTCCTCATCAGGCAACCCTACACCGGTTCCCTCTCTTCAAGACGCAGTCTCACACGGACTCATCATCAGGAAACCCTACACCGGTTCCCTCTCTTCAAGACGCAGTTTTACACGGACTCATCATCAAGAAACCCTACACAGGTTCTCTCTTTCCAAAGATGCAGTCTCACACAGACTCGTCATCAGTCAACCCTACACAGGTTTCCTTCATTCCAAGATGCAGTTTCACACGGACTCGTCATCAGTCAACCCTACACAGGTTTCCTTCCTTCCAAGATGCAGTCTCACACGGACTCGTCATCAGTCAACCCTACACAAGTTTCCTTCATTCCAAGATGCAGTTTCACACAGACTCGTCATCAGTCAACCCTACACAGGTTTCCTTCCTTCCAAGATGCAGTCTCACACGGACTCGTCATCAGTCAACCCTACACAGGTTTCCTTCATTCCAAGATGCAGTTTCACACGGGCTCGTCATCAGTCAACCCTACACAGGTTTCCTTCCTTCAAAGATGCAGTTTACATGGACTCATCGTCAGGCAACCCTACACAGGTTCCCTCTTTCAACTTACAAGATTAAACTACCTACCAACAATCTCCAGGTGGCATCTATAATCCCATCCTCCTATCCATCATCTTTCCAAATGGCATCTGTAAGCCCATTCCCGACATCACATTGTTGATACTACACCATGCGAGTGCAAATTTCTGGGCACTCTAATGTTCAATCATCTTCCACCTTCGGATCACGAAAGGCACGCAAGCCAATCTACATCCTTAGGTCTAAGAAGATTGAACAGGGGCAACTGTTGTACCCCAAAATTTTCCCTCCCATATTCCTCAATATTTGTCAAGAATCATCTTCAAATGGTTCAAGATTGCTCAAGGGATTGTACAGTCGAACCACCTCCTAAGACAGTTGAAATTAGGGTTTTGATTCTCTCAAGGAATTTGAGGTTTTCAATGGCTCAATCAAGTCTCAAGGGTCCATATACATTCTCAAGCACCTACATGCCAAGTTTCCAGACTCACAGTGCCAGTTTGCACAATCAAAAGCCCTATTTGATCCACAGTCAACTGCAAGGGTAAAATGGTCATTTTACAGTCAAAAGTCAGAATTTTTGGTCAACATCTTATTTTGAGATCACAATCATCATTTGATCAAGTCTTGATCATGATTCCACAAGGATAGCTCAAAAATCATCAAGATGTAAAAAGTTACTATTTTTGGACAGCAAAAAAAGTCAACTGTATCTTGACCAGGGTATAACTTTTTCATGGTTCATCAGAAAAATCCCATCAAATTCTCATTTTGAAGGGGATGACATTTCCTACAATCCATCTTCACATTCCAAGTCCAAGAAATGCTCTCACAAAAAGTTATCAATTTCTACATTATAGGTCAATTTCAAAAGTCAACAAAAAGGCACTTTAAGTCAAAGACCATAACTTGAGATTGGTAAATCCAAATGACATGGTACCACAGGCATTGGTTAGAGGACTTCAATACCTTTCCAAAATGTCCAAGAACATGTTCATATGATCAAAATTGAGCAAGATATGCATTGGAGAAGTTGGGAAATTTTCATGAATTTGCAAAAGTCAACTTTGCTCAAAACACCTTGTTTTTGCTAATGGGCCTCAAATCTCTTCTTGAAACTTTATCCATGGCCTATGCACGACCCATCAAGCTTATTTGAATTTATTTTCTTATTTTTATTAATTAATTGGATTTTTAATTGATTTTAATTCATTTAATTAATTTAAATTGTAGGAAATACAAAGATTTGATTTTTCAATCTTTTTGTGAAGCAAATGTGGTCAAGATATGCTGGAAAATTCATGCACAAATCAAATATGCCAAAATCTCCAAGTTTGGCAACTTTTTCTAATCATGAAGATTCAAAAATATATGATTTCCAATCAAATATTCAAATCATTATTCCATGGATTTTTGCTCAAAGATTTGACCTAATTTCAGTCCTCTATAAATATGCAATCCAACCCTAATCATGCACACGTGAAATCTCTGCAGAAAAAGCCATAACCAATTCAAGAAAATTCAAGGAAAACTCAAAACTGTTTTCTGCATTCTAGCACGATTCAAAGGCTTTTGTGGATTCTAACACATTGCAGGGAGTGTGAGGAACGTGTAGCAATCAAAATCAAGCGTTAAAGCTCAAGGAACCATCAAGAACAGAACCACGGCTTGCTTGTTATTTTCAGAATCGTATTGCTTATTTCATGCATATTTAACATGATTTATTGTTTGTTTTGTATTGCTTGAGACCACATGAAGCTATTGGCATAGTTTAATTGGATTATAACGCGCAGAATCAAAAGTTTCCATGGACGAATTCTAGGGTTCTTATGCTGTGAATTTGGGGCTTTGCAATCCAGGCAAAATTAGAACCCTTAAGACCCATGATTGAGATCGTCAGGACCAGACGAACACATTGGACTATTCGCGAAATATTTATGTAAATCCTAGAGCTAATCGCTATTTTTCGTCATTGTAGGTTGTGGGGGTTAAAAACCCCCGCTATCTAACGTTGTTTTTACAGGTTCAGCGAGGAAGACAAGGACGTGTAAGCGTATGGTTGGACAATTCAAAAAAGGCGCGCGTTTTAGTTGTTTTACAGCTTAATGTTTTGTTTCTTAATATAATACTTGTTTATTATTCCAATGATGAATGAACGCGTTGGTTGGAGTGGTTAAGGCAAGCATCCAGTAAGCATTGGGACCTGGGTTCGAATCCCAGGTCCCCCAAACATTATTTGTTCCTTTTCCTTAGGTATTCCAGTACAAAGCTTGCAAAGGAGTCCATCATGTACCTCATGCCTCAGCATGCCATGTGGCCACAAACACAGATCTAATGACCATAGGATGAAGAACCATGGTACTCCCTAGTCAAAGCACGCGTGGAGGATCTCAAAAAGTCAATGGACTGGGATTGTTATTGGGCTTCAAATTGCTGTCTCACCTCCATATTGGGCCAGCACGCCCCCTGGTTTATTATTCCTCTTTTATTTTATTTTCCTTTTTTATTTTCTTTTACTAATTATTATTATTATTATTTAGTTAACTCACAAATTAATTATTTTCATAATAAATTCAGAAAACTAAAATATTATTATTATTATTATTAATTTCACCTTTTATTTATTATTTTTGTAAATAAATTCTAATGTAATTAATTTTGTTAATTAGGTTAACTTTGACTTTTTTTTCACAATAAATAAAATTAACATAAAATTAGGATTTTCTTGACAATTTTAAGTTTTTTATTTTATTTCATTAAAACATTAAAAAACCAAAAAAATATTTCTTTTCTTTTAATTAATTAATTAGGTTTAATTTAATTTAATTCATAAATAATAACAAATTTCTTTCTTTCTCAAAAAAGGGTCAAAACCCTAAGAACTTCTCCGATTCAATTTTCTTTCGCGCATATTAATTTTTGATCATATTTATGTAATTGCTCCGAGGATGTAATAGCGTTAATTATGACTTTTATCGCTTTTCTTTATTTTCTCGCATTTATTTTCCAAGGGTTTGTTTTTGCCGATGTAAATACTCGACGCCTTGTAATAGCGTAGCTTTACTTTCCGCAATTTACTTTCCGCAACTATTAATTAATTATGCATGACAAGACTTGTATGAAGTTAAAATCAACCCGTAGCTCACCATAACCTGTGCAAAGATAAAATAATATGAATCCTGACACACTCGCACATGCCACTCTTAGGGTACGCCTCACTTGGTTGCCTCGACGTGGTCATTGAGTATAGGGTGTTTTAGAGGTCACCCTCCTGTCTAAAGATCCAAGTTGCCTCGAAACGGTTGCCTCGGATAAAAGGAACTAGGACATTATGGTTACCGCTAAGGCGTCCTACTATTGCTTTGGTGACCACATGTCCCTATAATCGAATTGACCCGAAAACTCCAAACGACGGTGCTACCTACTTCTCAATAGTGGGATAGTACTGTCTAAAGGACATTTACACAGCTTAATTTCTTTTGAGTAGGTAGAGGTTCTCAGGTACTTGCTCTTTCAAAACAAAAAAAAACAACTTTTCGCACTTACAGTTTTCAAACAAAAGTTTTCAAACAACACTTCATATACTCTTGAGGACTGATACAAGAGTCAAATCTAAGTTTTCAAACAAACTTTTTCAAAACCCACAAACACAAGAAAAGCAAAACATTTTTGAAAAAATAGTGAGCAAGTACCTAAGAGCCCGTGGATAACCACGGATAGAAAGGGTGTTAACACCTTCCCTTTCTATAATCTACCTCCCGAATCGAGAAACATCTCGAAAAGGAATTTTGCTGTGCTTTTGTCCTTTCCTTGTTGGAGAAAATAAAAGACGGTGGCGACTCTTGCTTACCGCGACATTTCGTGAACCAGCATTCCAAAACAGTCAGTTCTATTTCCACCGATCACAGACGATTACTACCTCAAAAGGAAGTTGAAGGAATCTTGGATGACTGCTACTCCAAAAGGTAATGACTTTTATCTGTCGATCGATCTTTCCTGAAAAGGTAAGGAGTGAGTTGTATGCAATGTCATGATGTATGCATTGTGTAATGATGTTCTCAAAATAAATGAGACTCATGTTATATGTATTTTGTATGTGTATGCTATGAATGTTATTGAGATGTAATTTTGTCTTGGAGAATAAATTCTTGACAAGCGTTGGGGAGTTATTAAATCCTGGACTGCTGTTGAAGAGTAGGTATGTCTTCAAACTTTGCTTAGAATGTTTCTACCGGGGATCCCTGCTTTGTTACGGAGAACTCCGTTGGGGAAAGTTGTGAACTCTGTGGAGAGTATTGATTCATTCTTGGGGAACAAGTTCAGGAGTCTCGATTGTCCGTTGCTCTACTGGGGAGTCAAAGTTAAACTGACATCTGGTCGGGTCCAGGTTTCACAGTAACTTGCTGGGGATGGTAGAGTAGTCTACTGAGGAAGAGGAGTTGTGGTCCTTTGATTTGTAGTAGTCGGAGAGGCAAACTCAAGTTGGGGAATCCTGGTGCTGTTGGGGAAATAAACCCTGTCGTCAGTCCGCTAGAGAGGTGACATCTTCGTTGAAGTTGTCTCAGCTGGGGAAAGGTTTTCAGAGATTAAACCCTCGTTGGGAGTCATCCTATGAGAAGGATTTTTGGGGAGATTTTTCACTGCCCCTGGTAGCAAGTGTTTATGACATTGCCAGAAAATGTTTGACTGTATGCAACCCTTCACTGAGATTGATGTTCAATGCCCCAAGTGAAGGAGATAGAGACTTGCCCCTGGTTACTCTGCACTTCTTCAGAGATTTCTTGAAATCTTGACTGGACTGCCCCAGGTGTGCTGGATAGTGACATGTCAAGTCCCCTTGTTGATAGGAGATTTGTCAATGGAAGTGTCATCCTTTTTGAAGTGATTTTGTTCACTGAGAGGGCTTTCGTTCATCGGATATTCGTTGTGTGAATTTCTCCACTGTCAAACAAATAGCCAAATGCAAACAGTGATATTCAAATAATGCAGAGTTTATGCTTGTCTTGAAGTTTTAAAAAATGCGTTTTTTAGCAGAAAACTTTTTATAAGACAAATTCAACACAAGATTTAGGGCAAAGCCTTACAGGAGTCAGGATACCTTTTGTAACAGTATGCTTTTGAACTAACCCGTGCTTCAGTTAGGACTTTTAAAGGGTTGTAACGTAGCTTGGTTCACGGTTTAAGAAACAAAGGATAAAGGCTCAAAGTATATTTGTACCCACCCGCTTTTCATAATGTTCTTCAATCCTAAACTCAGTTAATTGTGCGTCGGACTCTATTTGAATTTGGAACGACGTTTTGGTGATGGTTCACACAAGTTGGATTTTAGAAGGCAGTCCTCATTTCATTTATTTTATTTTTTTTGCAACATTTTTCATGTTGTTGAGGATTTGTAGCGACCTCGTTCTTTTGATTTGTTATCCCTAACTTTTGCCTGACTGTTTCTGTTTTCGAGATTACAGTCAGCGGGATGCCCCAACTTTCTTAAGCCTCCTTTATAGGTTTTGGCTCAGTGGGCTTTTCTTTTTTGAGAGATTGACTGCCTATGAGATAAGGAACCACCACTGTCTTTTGATTCCATAGGAATGCTTTTGATGTCGTTCGTTGTATTATGAACTGAGAGTTTTACGACTTCAATGCGCATTTGAATTAACTGAGAGACTACCCTGCCCCAGGTTTAAATTAAAGGTTTCAATTTGTGTTTAAAATAGAAAACTCCTACTTCTTTGGCTCGAAGGGGTTGACTAGGGATTATCTTCCTTATAACTCCAGTGTTTAGGATTTGAAAGAAATGCCTGTACATCATCAACAAGGTCTGTCCAAAAGCATACTGTATGAGATTATGGCATTGTTTTGTCATCCTCCCTCTAAAGGCTTGTAACTTTTAGCAAGAGTTGAATGTCATAAAGTGAGTAAAAAGCATAGTTTAAATGTAATTAAAGGATGAATTCAAGACAAACATATGCAAGGAATTAATGAAACAAAGTTTGACATTAACAAATAATTGTTTGAATAACAAAAGAAATTACAACTTGAAAATTCAAATGAAACAAAGACATTCTCAATGATTTGGCGTAGGATCAGTGATCAAACTTGATCTCCTTGGCATCAATCAAGTCTTGAATCTTGTTCTTCAAAGTCCAACAGTCGTCAGTGTCATGTCCGGGACTGTCAGAATGGTAGGCACATCTCACACTCGGATTATACTTAGAAGAGGAAGTATCGGGATTTTGAGGAGGATCCTTTAGTGTGATCAGTTTCACCTCCAGCAATTGTTGCAACGCTTAAGACAAAGGCATGTTGATGTTAGTATACTGCCTTTCTTGATATCTTACCCTATGCCTATTGCTCTATCTTTGTTGAACAGGCGTGGGATCGGAGATCAGGGTTGCCCCTACATGTTGATCATGACGAATCTTTTGACCATACATAGCATTGGACTCTTTCTTCCCATTGTAGGGCTTTTTCTGAGCATCAGAAGGTGTTTCTTCTTGAATCTTCCCACTTTTGATGCCAGCCTCGACCCTTTTGTCGGTCAGTATTAGATCGGTGAATCCGGCTGAAGAGCTTCCGATCAAGTGTTTGAAATAGGGACCAGACAAAGTCCCAAGAAACATGTCCACCAACTCCCTATCAGACAGAGGGTGTTGGACTCTTCCAGCAAGATCTCTCCACTTCTGAGCGTAGTCCTTAAAGCCTTCGCCTGTACCCATAGACATACCCTGAAGTTGAGTACGCGTGGGAGCAAGGTCGGCATTATACTGGTATTGCTTGTAAAAAGCAGCAGCAAGGTCCTCCCAGTTGTAGATGTTAGCTCCTTCCAGTTGACAGAACCATTCAAGTTGAGTCCCTGACAGACTATCTTGAAAGAAATGAACCCAGAGATTTCTATCAGCAGTATAGGGCTGAATCTTCCTCACATATGACCGGAGGTGTAGCTTTGGACAGGAAGCTCTGTCATACTTGGCAAAGGCAGGTGCCTTAAACTTATGGGGAATCACCACCCCAAATGATAGGCCCAGATCTCCGAAGTCCAGACCGGGCACCTTCTGTATTTCCATGGCGTTCAAACGGTCTTCCAGTTGTTTGTACTTATCCTCAGCAGGAGGATACTGTTCTTCATCATAGTCCGTCTCGTTGTAGGAGACTTCAGGGCTAGGAGCCCTCCTTTCTTGTGGACTGTCTTTCCCTTCAGATGGGGTGGTCAGATCAACTTCATTCTGCAGCCCGTTTCCAAACCTGCATCCAGTGTTGAACAGGATGGTCCTCTTCTTCTTCTTCTTCCTCTCTTTCAGAATCAGGGTCTTCAAGTCCTGCTGACCCTTAGCTAGGCTCATGACCAACTCTTGAAATTGGGCATTCTGGGCCTGGAGGGCCTTGATAGCTTGCTCAGTGGAAGGTTCAGTAGACATGATGATTGCTGAAATAAACAGCGAAGAAGATAAGAGACCTGTACTGGGAGACCTATTATGCAATGATATGTATGATGTATGTATGCAATGTTTTCAAGGATCTCGCGGGGTAAACAAGAAACTGTTAGAATCTGAATCTGGTAGCTTGATTGAAGGAACTTCATGTTGCTGAGAGTCCTTCTTCAAGAGTCAAGCTCACCATATCGAGTGGGTCATAGCCCCTGACTCAAGTTATCATGTTTGGACTTCTAGACAACCTTGGCTAGAGCAAAATAAATCCCCTTTGCCCCTTGCTAGCTATTTGATTTACCATAACCTGCATCACAGACCCTTGAGATCCTTGAAATGGTTAAAGAAATGTTAAGGCATGATGTTATGATGTGTATGTTATGCGTTTAAGCAAAAGTGTGAGGTGATGTAAGTAAGCCCTGCAGTAAATCAAGATTATTGGATAAGGACTGTAAACAAAACCTACAAGGAACCCATGTTGTCAGATAACAAGAATGTGCAAGTAGTTCAAGTTTGAAGGCACACAAGTCACACATATAGCCTTAAGTTTAGGCTGGCATGGAGTTTAGGCATTACCCTCTTTCAGTTTAGTTGGTTTAAACTTGTCCTAAAAATACTAACCGGGTTCTAGAGGATCTCAATATCACTAACTACCCTCAATCGGTCATAATTCCAGTTTAGCAACCTTTTCTTGCGGCCGAAATCATCGCGAGAGTTTAGTCTCAATGAGTGTAGCATACTGCTACTGTTCTATGGCCAAGTTGGTCAATTTAAGGTTCTAAGGTCAGTTGGTGCTTAATGACTCCTCAGAAGACCCATATTCTCCTCGTTTCAACACAAGGGATATCGGTACAGACTAAGGTGCCACACCAACGTAGCTACTGCTTCATCCGTATCGGTATACACCGTACAGATCCCTCACAGTTTATTGCTACTTACCTAAAAAGGGTACCCCTAGATCCGGGTTAGGATCTATAGAACTCTGATACAAGCCCACAAAATTTAAAGCATACAAAGCATACAATTGAAAACACAAGTGATCTAATCCTAAGGTACACCTCACTTATAAGAATCCCCAGCAGAGTCGCCAGTTCTGTGATCGGTGGGAAAGAGAACTGACTGTTTTGGAATGTTGGTTCGCGTTTGCGTTTGTTTTCGCAAAATGTCGCGGTAAGCAAGAGTCGCCACCATCTTTTATTTTATCCAACAAGGAAAGGACAAAAGAACAGAAAAATTCCTTTTCGAGATGTTTCTCGGGTTCGGGAGGTAGATTATAGAAAGGGAAGGTGTTAGCACCCTTTCTATCTGTGGTTATTCACGGGCTCTTAGGTACTTGCTCACTATGTTTTCAAAAGTTTGCTTTTCTTTGTGTTTGTGGGTTTGAAAAGAGTTTTTGTTTGGAAGAGAGTGTAAGTGCGAAAAGTTTTGTTTTTATTTTAAAAGGAGCAAGTACTTAAGAACATCTACCTACTCAAAAAGGAACTAAATTGTGCTAACGTCCTTTAGACAATGTTATCCCACTATTGAGGAGTAGGTAGCATCGTCATTGGAGTTTTCGGGTCAATTCGGTTTAAGGGACGTGTGGTCACTAAAGCAACGTTAGGATGCCTTAGCGGTAACCCTAATGTCTTAGATCATTTTTCCGAGGCAACCGTTTCGAGGCACTTATGATCTTGGGACAAAAGGACGACCTCTAAAACATCCTATACTTAATGACCACGTTCGAGGCAACCAAGTGAGGTGTACCCTAGGAGTGGCATGTGCGAGTGTATCAATTTTCAGTTTATATTATCTTTGTATATGTTATGGTGAGCTACAGTTGATTTTAAATTAAGAGTTAATCTTGTCATGCAATCTTAGTTAGCATACATCTAAACAGTTAATATATGTACAGGAAATTAAAGTGCGGGAATTGTAAATCCTACGCTATTACAAGGCTTCGGGGAGGGGGATTATTTACATGTCCAAAATTGTGGGAATAAAGCAGTAAAGTAAAAGTCTTAGCTAAGTTATTACAAACTAGTAGGCAGTTACAATAAAATAAACGCGCGCGAATCTGAGAATAAACTCTAAAAAAAAAAGTCCTAAGAATAAAATCTTTTTGTTGTTTTATTTTATTTTGGGAAAATGATCTAAATCAATTTAATTTTAGTTTTGAGAAAATGTTAAGATAATTAAGAGATTAATTAACAAAGTTAATTTTAATAGAAAAAACTAGCCTAATGTTTTTTGTGTTTTTTTTTTATTTTAATGTTAATTAAAAAAGATAAAAAGATGTCAATGAAAACAAAAATAAAATACAAGGGAGGATCCTTCGATCCAGGAAAAAAAAGGAGTTTCGACCCAAGGAGGGAATGGAAGCTTCGATCCAGAGAGGGTCATGGTCCTTTCGATTGGGCCAGACATCAAGGCGTGAGTAGCCTTCGATCCAGGGAAGAGGATTGTCTTTTGATCATGGAGGTCATGGCTTTCGATCCAGGAATGTGATGCCTCTTTCGATCCAACATGCTAATGGGTTCGATCCAGAGAAGGTGTCTCCTTCGATCTGGGATGTTATACCTGCAAAAGTATGTTAGCGTAATAAAATGCAGGGCCTGGGTATTGAACCCCAGGCCCTTCGATCCTGCGCTTGCTGGGTCTCTTCAGGCTATGTCTGCAGCAAATATTAGCAAATGATGGACATGGCCTGGGTGCCAAACCCAGGCCTCTTGATCCTGTCTAGGATAGAAAATCGAAGGTAACAACCAGTATGGATGTATTATGCAAATATAAGGTTGGATAATTTACCCTTTCTTACCAACAGATTGGACTTTTAATTTGGGCGCTTCCTGGATGTAGGCACCTTCGATCTGGGCACTTCCTGGATGTAGGCACTTTTGATTTGGGGCTTATGGGCGTTGTGATCTTTTGTTGAAGGGTTGCTTTGGCCTGGATCACTTCTGAAAATGTTGACAACCTGTGGTGGGCAGCGTATCTCTAAATCTTTCCTGTTTCTTTTCTCTATTTTTTTCTCTGTGTTTTTTCGAGTGTTGTAATGTGCCCTTGGCCCTTGTATTTATAGGAGTGGGGGGTCTAGTAACGGCAAGAGACAGCCAATTAAACAGGCCATTAAATCCATGAGACAAGAATCAGACACATTAAATAATTTCCTTTTTTGAAATATGCATGTCTCTTTGGAATCTGGGATGAACCTGGACACTTTTGAATTTCGAATGCCTTCAGGCCCTGCTCTTCGATTGGTCCTGATTTGCCTCCTTCGAATGGGACTCCTTCTGCTTCGACTGCTTGATTTGAAAAGAGTTACTCTGGTCAAATTAGCTCTTTAGGAACAGAAAAGGCAAGAATCTGGCCCTGGACATGTTTTTTTTGAGTGCCCTCTTGATGGCTTTGTTAACAGGCCAGTCGAAAGGCTTTGTTAACAGGCCAATCAAAAGGTGTTGTTCATGCTAATCGAAGGACATGGTTAACATGCCTGTCGAAGCTGCCTTGGCACAATGCTAATCAAAGTCTTGTCCATAATGCCAATCGAAATGCTTGTCCATAATGCCAATTGAAATGCTCCTTCAGAATGCCAATCGAAATGCTCCTTCAGAATACCAATCGAAGGGTCTTTCAGAATGTCAATCGAAGGATACTTAAAGCACCACTCAAAAAATTTCTTTTTTCTTAGGCAAGGGTTTGTGGTCAACCATGCAGGGGGAAGACTTTGGAAAACATGAGAGGGCAAATTTTGGGGTGTAACAGTTGCCCATGTTCAATTTTCTTAAACCTGAGGATATAGATTAGCTTTCGAGCCTTTCGTGATCCGAAGGTGGAAGATAATTGAACACTAGAGTGCCCAGAAATTTGCACTCGCATGGTGTAGTATCAGCATTGTGATGTCGGGAATGGGCTTACAGATACCATTTGGAGAGATGATGGATAGTTGTTGGAGATGGGCTTAAAGATGCCATCCAGAAATGATTGTTGGACTGTATTTGAATGAGTGACAGAATTACATTCGAATCTGGACTGTTATTTGAAGGTCTCTGATTGCCTGTCATTAACTGGAAGAAATAGATCTAACCAGAGGAGGCCTTTTATTGATAATGATGCGTGATGAAGGAATCTGAGACGATTGCTACTCCAAACAAATGATGAAGGAATCTGAGACGATTACTAACTCATCAGGATGATAAAGGAATCTTGGATGACTTCTACCTCAGTAGGATGATGAAGGAATCTTGGATGATTACTACCTCAGCAGGATGATGAACGAATCTTGGATGACTTCTACCTCAACAGGATGATGAAGGAATCTTGGACGATTACTGCCTCAGCAGGATGGTGAAGGAATCTTGGACGATTACTACCTCAGCAGGATGATGAAGGAATCTTGGACGATTACTACCTCAGCATGATGGTGAAGGAATCTTGGACGATTACTACCTCAGCAGGATGATGAAGGAATCTTGGACGATTACTACCTCAGCAGGATGATGAAGGAATCTTGGATGACTTCTACCTCAGCAGGATGATGAAGGAATCTTGGACGATTACTACCTCGGCAGGATGGTGAAGGAATCTTGGACGATTACTACCTCAGCAGGATGATGAAGGAATCTTGGACGATTACTACCTCAGCAGGATGGTGAAGGAATCTTGGACGATTACTACCTCAGCAGGATGATGAAGGAATCTTGGACGATTACTACCTCAGCAGGATGGTGAAGGAATCTTGGACGATTACTACCTCAGCAGGATGGTGAAGGAATCTTGGACGATTACTACCTCAGCAGGATGGTGAAGGAATCTTGGACGATTACTACCTCAACGGGATGGTGAAGGAATCTTAGATGACTTCTACCTCAGCAGGATGATGAAGGAATCTTGGACGATTACTACCTCAGCAGGATGATGAAGGAATCTTGGACGATTACTACCTCAAAAGGAAGATGAAGGAATCTTGGATGACTGCTACTCCAAAAGGTAATGACTTTTATTTGTCGATCAATCTTTCCTGAAAAGGTAAGGAGTGAGTTGTATGCAATGTCATGATGTATGCATTGTGTAATGATGTTCTCAAAATAAATGAGATTCATGTTATATGTATTTTGTATGCGTATGCTATGAATGTTATTGAGATGTAATTTTGTCTTGGAGAATAAATTCTTGACAAGCGTTGGGGAGTTATTAAATCCTGGACTGCCGTTGAAGAGTAGGTATGTCTTCAAACAAGGTAAGCAAATAAAGGTGATCTAAACCCTAAGGTAATCCCACTTTTTTTATTATTCCCCAGCAGAGTTCGCCCGTTCTGTGATACGGTGGGAGAACTGACTTGAGGTTTTGCGTTTCGTCGCAAATGTCACGGTTTAGCAAGAGTCACCCCCTGGCTTTATTTTGTTTATTTTTCATATTTTCTTTTCTTTTTTATATTTATTGTTTTTATTTATTTTCTGAACCATAACAAATCATGAAAAATATTTTCTTTATTTTTTGCATTTTATTTTATTTTTTATTTTATTTTTTGCATAAAATAATAGTTTATTAGGATAATATGCTTTATTTTCCTAAATAATTTATAAATATATTTAATAAATACTATACATTTTTATTTTATTATTTTACACACAAAATATTTATTTTCATACATATTTTAATTTTTTTATATTTGTACATAATATTATTTATTATTTTCTTGCATAAAAAATGGACAAAATGATATTAGAAAACATTATTTTCTTTTAAATCAAAATTAGGGTTTCATCCCTCCAAAAATAATAAATATTTTTTATCTTATTTCTAGAGTTTAAATAATCATTTTTTCTCATACATTAAACAAACATAAAACATTTTTGCATACATACATTTTTATTGCATTTTTAATATTTGTATATCTATTTATTTCGCACAATAATTCAATTGGGTTGTAATAGTATTTTAGGGTTTTATTTTGTGCAAATATCCCCATTAAAAACTTGTATCCCCCCTCCCATAATAATTGTTGTAATAGCTTAGTTTACTTTTATGCAATTTATCGCATTTATACTATGTGTAGTAAATTAGGGTTTTGCATGATAAGACAAAAAATCAAACAAATAGACAAAACCTAATCCAAGACAAAATGCATGTAAAATGACACACATTGCACACAAGCACCCTTAAGGTTTCACCCACTTGGTTGCCTAAAAGAAAATGGTCATGGTATGCATGCAAAGTATCTTGGCAAAACAATACACAAATGAGATCATAGTCCCTCGATGACGCTATCAAAAGGTTGCCTAAAACAAATGATCTTGGTCCCTCAAACAAGCTAAGATACTTGGCAACATTGCTATCATGGTCATACGATGACCAACACCCATCCCGTTTAACATCCAAAGATAGGTTTGTTTACCAAATTAATGGTAAATCAACAATGTCAAAGGAATAAAGATGCATAGGAAAGACATTTGAGTAGGGT
Organism: Vicia faba; assembly: GCA_948472305.1. Classification (NCBI taxonomy): domain Eukaryota; kingdom Viridiplantae; phylum Streptophyta; class Magnoliopsida; order Fabales; family Fabaceae; genus Vicia; species Vicia faba. The sequence goes on along the minus strand of OX451735.1, from coordinate 752,439,357 downwards.
AGATAGTTCCTAGTTACTTGCTCTCTTTCAAACAATCCTTGCTATTTTCAAATAAACACACACACTTTTCAAAACATTTCCAAACAACTTTCAAAAACATTGAAACATTTTTCAAAAGACAAACATCTTTGTATACATTCTTACGAACAAGAATCATTACAAAGATTGCCTAAACGAATGGCCTCTTTTCAAAATACTTTCAAAATCACACCAAACACAAAGCACCATTTCAAACAATTTCAAAAGCAAAGAAAGTGATCTAATCAAGTAACTAAGAGCCCATGGAAAACCATGGATGAAAAGGGTGCTAGCACCTTCCCTTTTCATAATCTACCCCCCGAACTCAAGAAAACATCTCAAAGGTCTTTCCTGTGCTTTTTTACCTTTCCTTTTGGATAAAATAAAAGTCGGTGGCGACTCTTGCTAAACGGCGACATTTGCAACGAAACGCAAAACCTCAAGTCAGTTCTCCCATCGTATCACAGATGGTTATTTGCCTTTTTTATACGCATTATCGATGTGTTTGTATGTAGATGTTGCATGTTTTTTATTTCTCCAGTCATATGGCATTGGAGTTTATCACAACTCCCTAAGTGTGTGTGATGGGGGCTTTAACCCTTTTAGTCGTACCCCCAGACTCATTGCTACCTTTCATGAATAAAAGGAAAAAGACAATTTATTGAAAATAACGGGAATATAAAATTTTACATAACAAGTTAGTCTTGTCACTGCTTTCTTGTTACAAGGCTAATGTCTTCTGCTTTCCTTTGTGTTAGCCACTTTTGTTTATCAATTTGGATTAGCATGCTTATCTGGTCGGAGACTAAATGGATATGTGTATCGAAGAAGTCGCGGGTCGGAGAGGTTTGACAAAAATTGTGCAAGTTGGGCATTCGATGTCAAAATGGCTATTATTATACCTTTCCAAATTGCGAATCAACTCACGAGTCTTACTCACTACTTCTTTGTGACATATGGGATTTTTAAGCCATGTGAGTTTGTTTCAGGCCCTAAAACAACATTTTAATATTTTCTGTTATATTTTTGTTTTGGATTAAAAGCCAATTAGGGTTCCTTTCTCTGTATTTAAACACTTTTGGGTGTGTTAGTCAAGGTTTTCTTTTATCATAATAAAATTCAATAGTTTTCTTTGATGGATTCCAGAGTTTTATTTGAGAAGTTTTTCACTTGCAAACTTGGGTTTAGTTATAGGCTTAGCGCTTGTTCATTCTTCGTGTTTCCTATTGCGTTAGGTCGCACCAAAACAGGCTTTCTCTTGTTTCTTTTTTGTAGCTTAATCATCCATTGGAGATCAATTAGTGACTAGTGCAGACCTTGAGGGAATTACTGTGGCCTTTACTAGGGACCTAGCTTCTTTGACTTAATAGATTATGACTCAAACAAATCAGGTGAACACGCCAACAATAATGGGAACCAACAAAGATACACGAGAGAGAACAAATTAGGGTTCCGCATGGAGGAAAGAATCATGTTATTATTTTTGAAATTCGAGTTATAAAGAAGAATAACTTGATGATGAAGAGATAATTGATCATGGGAATCGATAATATAATCATGATTATCGAGTGAAGGTTGATATTCCATTGTTCTACAGAATAATAGGAGTAGAGGAGTTTCTGAATTGGAAAATCGATGTTGATGGATTCTTCAATGTCATGGACGTCTATAAGAACAAGCAAGTTAAAATGGCAGCGATCAGGTGGAAGAGTGTTGATGTTGTCTGGTGGAGTAAGCTTGTTGTTTTGAGGATGAGGCAAAGGAATGGGCCATCTAGAACTTGGTGAAGAATGAAATAGTTTATGCTAGAGAGGTTTTTATCTGAGGATTATGAACATATTCTTTATAAGATGTATATTGAGTGTGTTCGGGGAAAGATAATTGTGACAAAATACATAATTGAGTTCTTATGTTTTTTCTAGCGTAATGAATCGGGAGAATCAGAGATCTAGAAAGTGCCTTGATACATTGGTGTCTTAAAGGGATCCTTGTAGGAGAAGATGTGTTTACAAACTGTATGAACCATGGCTGAGGCATCCAGTCTAGCTTTGATAGCATAATTGATGGAGCCCTTTGAAATTTCTCATATTTACACATTCTCTGTCGCGAGGAGTGAAAAAGTTCTTACACGTGGAGGACACGTGTAAGAAAAAGGGCTTAGGTTGGTGTTTCCCAGAAATATATCATGAGTTGCATTAAATGCTACCCACAACCTCTCTCCACTAATCGTCAAGCTCTCATACTTGATTTACATTTCGACATCTCTAAGGTAAATCAAATGAAACAGGATATCTCCCAATAATGCTTGACTACTCAATAAACATCAGTAAAAAGGTAAATAATCGCCCCTTTGGATAACAGACTCACCCTTCATTAAAAGGGATTCTCTCATTTGAGGGATTCATGCCTTTTGGCTGAGGGACCCCCCCCCCCCCCCCCCCAAAAAAAAAAATTAAAATATATGCCTTTAGGAGAGGCACTTGTCCTAAGCTAAGGGACTCACCTCCTATTCGAAAAGGTATTCTCCATCCAGGGACACACCCTAAGCTAAGGGACTTGTCTCCCATCAAAGGATTCACCCCAGACCATGAAACAAAACCCGAAAGAAGTTTTAAAACACTTCTCTCTTTATAAGTCCTCGTGCTTGAGGGACTGAGTAGTGATATAATTGTGAGAGTCTCAAATGAGGGCGATGCCAGAGTCGTCGTTTCGTAAGGCATCGCCCAGGCACTACCTTCATGGGGCATGAGTAGATCGCCTTTAGGATAAACATCTATAGTAATGTTATATCTCCACTAGTAGTGTAAACTGAGTCATACCACAACTCCCTTAAAAATAGGTGGTCAACAGTATCCCCTATTAAAGGGGGAGCGATTACCATTTCTTACGTTTTCCCAAACCCTAGGCCTAAGGGCCTCTATAAATACTTCTTCTCTCAATGGGGGGATAAATTATTACACCATAAGCATAACACTTATACACAGAGTCTTTCACTTCATGTGAGTTGTCCCTCTCATGCCACCACAAACACCATAAAATCCAACAATCATGACATGTCGCCGTTATGAGCAAGCCCTAATTATCATCACTTACTAAGGCCTTTGGGTATCCCCTGTCCATGTAGGGATACTACGCACACATGTACTTTTTGACAAGTACAATATTACATCTTGTTTTTCTATAGAATATGAGTATCGTGTTATGACACTCATCACTACTAAAATAGTTTGGTCGTGTTGGTTACTTTATGACATGAGCGTCTCTTGTTTTAAACCAACTCCCATGTATTATGATGACAATACTACCATTCAAATTTCTCACAAATCAGTCTTTTATTAAAATATCAAGCACTTTGAGATGAATGATCACTTCACTTATCATTATCTTCAGCAGGGAACAATAAATCTACCATTTATCTCTTCGTTCTTGCAAGTTATTGATTTAGAAAAAAACTTAGGTGCATTTCCTTAAGTGTGGTTTATGCTTTTTTCCAATGAAAATATGACAATTGTATAATTTCCTCTTACACATATGAAATTTCTTCCTATTTTTACTCCTTAAAAGATATTTAGGTATATTTGTCATATTTTTATTAGAGAAAATTATGAACCACACCTATAGAATTGTATTTAAGTATTCTCCATTAATTTATTCATGAAAATGAATTCCATTAAATATTTTCATTTCTTAATTGACAAACTCTCAATCCTCCCTATAAATGAATCGAGAGTTTTAGGGAAGATGTTAGATGATATTATTATTATATGACTTTATTGTATCTTAGTACGGTTAGTTTAGTATTTTCATGTATTTAGTATTTATACTCGATTGTAACCCTTAATCTCTAAGCTTTACCCATTCTATTAAAATCCTAAGTTAAAGAGTATTCCTCTTCTCTCAATGTTTCTATATGTTCACCATTGTTAACAATTAGAGTCCTCTACTACTAGTAGTTAAGGAATCTTGTCTACAGAATTTACATGAAACAAATAGCTTTAGGTATGGGTCATGCATCCTATTCTCAATTTCCCAAATTGCATTTTCACTAGTTGCTCCTCTTCAAATAACCTTCATTAGTGGAATCAATTTTTCAAGTAGTTCCTTGATCTTTCAATCCCTGATTATATAAAGGAAAGGTCTTAAAGGTCAAAATCTCATTTAAAAATTGTCTAACTCAATGTTGAGAATGTAATTGTTTGTGTAAAAACACCATTTTGACAGAGTCTGTTGTTATCGAAATGCTTTGTGTGTCGAAATTTTATAGTTGTCGAAATGTTGGAGAAGTGTATCTCAACAAAAATTTAGACTTAGCTTTATTTTGTGTTTTAAGCCGAGTCATATTATTTGGAGATTGCTTGGTATGCAAACAATCTCAGTCTATAAATATGGAGGTACCTTATCATTATTATAATGCAGTTGCATAGAGAAAAGGTTGAATAAAATCTCAGTTAAGAGCATAGAGAAACTCTTTAGAAATATTCTCCTTCTTCCCTTTTTCTCCCAAACCCTAATTTCGATTTTCTTCCCCAATTCATTTTTTTCTTCTTCTTTCATAATCGTTGTGCAGTGAAATCATCTTGCAACCAAGGAGTGGTTGACTCACTCGAGTGAAGAGTGATGAACAAAACGAGAAATTCATTGGAAATATTGATTCTTATTCATCAAGATTGATTCATAATTCTCCAAGTATTGGGTGTAATTCCAACATCTGCTATCTAGAGCACTGGTTGTATGATTCATGGGAAGCATAACACAATGAATCATCTGAACAAGCATTTTCCAGCGAGTCTTCCAATTCTAAAAGATAACAACTATGATAATTGGTGTAAGAAGATGAACATCATTTTCTGTTATCAAGATCTTTGATATCTTATGAAAGAAGGAGTAACGCCACTTGCAAAGAATGTGACCGATGAACAAAAGGCTGCACATAAAGAATTAAAAAAGAAAGATTATAAAGCTCTTTTTATAATTCATCAATGTGTTAGTCCAAATAATTTTGACAAGCTGAGTGATGTTGAATCTGCGAAAGAAGCATGGGGAATTTTAGAGAAATCATTTGGAGGCGCTAAGAAGGTGAAAGTGGTTACAAACTCATAAAAGAACATATAAATTGTAACACCCTTCTAAACCCTATAATAAATCACGAATAATTTAAGAATAATTCATTTAACATCACCATTCAAGGGTGTCATACTTCATAATAAAACATCACAATAACATTCATACTCCGTAACACGGGTTGCAACATCTTATAACATCAATTTCTTTCTTATAACAACAACATATCAATGAAAACTTTGCAGCGGATATCATAGTCATAAAATAAACTTCATTCATTCTTCAAAACTCAAGAGTTATCATCTCACCAAATATATAATTGAAATCATATTGACCTTCCAAAAATCTCATAAAAACATGTTAACAAAAGTAATGTCATTCGTAAAACATAGCATTCCCGACCCGACGTTACATATCAGAGCAAGACACCTCTAATAGACTGAAGCTAAATAAAACACTCCGAAGATATCCTGAAAGCTCCTATGAATTACTCTTGGTCACCTGCGTGTTACCCACGTGGAGGCAACATTCAAACAAAAATAATGAGTAATCATAATTCATTATAAAAGATATAAGGAAAGATTAGTAGTCACAACAACATCATCTTATAACATTACATATCTTTCATCAATACTTCATACTCACTGATAAATCATAATAGCAAATAAACATCAAAACTCATCACATTATCACATACTCGCATAGTTCACAATTATCATCACGTCATAACTCATCAACATAATTCATGCAATTTCATATAGGATGTTAATGCAACAACACTGACTCAATGCATGTGGTACCAAAATTTATGAACACCTGGTTCATTATCCTCCAAAGATCCCCACCATAAGAGGCTCATCATAAACGGACCACCGTCCAAAAATGTTATGAATGCATGATGAACAACAATGTCATATAAAATTTAACCACGACTTGTCAAGTGCATCGTCATTCATATAATCATCACAAAATCATCACATAGTCATCACATAATCATCAAATAATCATCACATAATCATCTTCATAATCATCACATAATCATCACATAATCATCTTCATAATCATCACATAATCATTACATAATCATCTTCATAATACTTCATAGCAACATCATATTTATCATTAAAATAGAACATCATAACATAACAACATGTAATAAATCAATCTCAATAACACATAGGTATTGAAACTATGCATCAAATAACTCATATAATTCATTCATATTATATCTCAGCACGTCATATTCTCTATGCTTCAAACGGCGCGTTAAACGGATTCCTGAAACTCAAGTTATGACATTTGGAAAATGTTGCAGGGACTGCTCGCCAAAGGCTCGCCAAACGATACTAGAGGCACTCAGCTCGCCTGGTGCTCATCCGACGATGTTAGGGCGATAGACCTTCCCCCATACATTTTCTAGGAGCACCTTTTTTTCACCATGACCCTCACTTCTTGTCTCGCCCGACGACGCTTGGGCGCTCTCCTCGCCCCAAGCTTGCACGACGGTGGTCACAAACCTGTAACTTCTTAGTGCAATTTCTGCATTGTCCAGCCTCATTCCAATTTCAATTACAGTACCAAACTCAGTCCAAAATTCATAACAATCATCATATATCACATATTGACATCAAAATACATCATCGTATCATATTTATCACAAAACACATCATAAATCAACAATTTCATCATATATTTCATCAAATCAATCACAGATGACAAAACCCTACCACCATTCTAACCCTCTATTGGTCATACTAAATCATATTAAAGCCCTTACCTTAATTTCTCAACAATTTGATCACTTTTAAGCTTTATGGAAAATCCCTCTCTGAGCCCTAGCCTTCGTCTTCCTCTTTTCCTTTGTTTTTCTCTATTTCATGGTCGATGCAAAAGTATTCTCACTCTTCCCTAATTTTCTTCTTATTTTCCCCCTTAGACCCTTTCTATAAACTTCTCATCATACCTCACTAATCTCTCTTATTATTACCATCTTGCCCTTTAACACTTCTACACCCAATTATCTCATTTATTTTATTATTAAACTATATTGAATTATTATTTAAATAATTCAAATTCTCCCAATCAACATAAACAACACAACATATCATCATACATTATATAACATTCACAGTTAATCAAATAAATAATTAATTCTAAATTTGGAATGTTACATGAATAACTTCATGATAACACGAAAACGTATCGCTTTTTAGGCCTAATTTACACGAGTTATTTGTACGTTTTTATCGAATAATATGCATCACGAAGGTATTTTTATTTGTTTTCAGGTAAATTATATTGTCCAAGGCATAAGATGGCAAATAAGCTAAAAGGAGCAAAACAAGCTAAGAAATGGCAAGAAGAAAGAAGAAAAATGACATTCTGCCAAGAAACTCACACCAGATGACGTTATGAGCGCAACGCTTAGTGTTACGAACGTAACGCCTAGCGCACACTGTTACGAATATAACGTAACGCGTTAGGAACGTAACAAAGGGCCTAGCTGTTACGAACGTAATGAATTCCATTATGAACGTAACACTTAAAAACTCAGTTTATGGAGTCAGCCACGAAGCAGCCCACACGAAGTCCACACGACCTCATTCCATCAGTTCAGAATTTAGCGCACATACTGAAATAATGGAACATGACAGTTACAAGAGAGAGCCTATATATATGTTGAAGACTTTACTTTGAAAGGGGGTCGGGGAATTTGTTTCAGAATCATAATTTCTTTCTGCATTGCTTTACTTTGTTTTCTTTCTTTTGAACCATCATTTTCCTTTCAAGCCTCTGTAATTTTCCAGTTCCCTAAAGTGTTAATTCTTCACATCGAAGGATTAACACACACTTAGTTCTGTATTTCAATTAATTATATCGCAAAAGCTACTGTAAAATTCAAGATTACCACGGCAATATAAATTACAGGTTTTTTATACAATTCGATCTTTGTTGTTTATATGCTATGTTGATTATTTTCATGAACTGTATTTTACGTTGCATGTTTGCTAAATACATTATGTCTGGCTAATTTTGTTTGTACTTGTATGTGACTTTTAAGCACCGAAGGAATTCGGTGATAACTCGACTAAAATCTTTTATAAATAATTTATGGTTTCCAATTTCCATATTTAATTTAACTACCCTTGTCACGAGAGTGAAAGAATATTTAACACGATTTTGCCACGAGAGTGGGAAATTAATTAAGGCAAGAACCTGCATGCGAGAGCTGAGGTTCGACCCAGATAGTGGTAACGAAACATTAATTTTTAAATACACGAGAGTGTTTTAACAAATTAATTAAACTCGAGTTGTTTTCAAAAAGTGTTATTAAATTTAAAGTGCATCCACTAAGTTTAGTAGCATAACTTATTTCATGAACACGAGAGTGTATGTCTCAGGTTTTTAAACAATTTGTTTTTACTGAAATACTTTATATGCCAAGTGATTCACCGAGTTCCCGAAGTCCGACTATCACATATCGGTATAACTATTACTATTGCTTTTAATTAAAACCTTTTTCCCCTAAAACCAACTATTCATCGCTTAGTTAAACATTTGTAACATTAGATCGTATGTGATTGATCCTCAGTCTCTGTGGGTTCGATAATCATTTAAAACTAGAACGACTAAACTGTATACTTACAGTTAGTATCCCAATAGACTCATAAAGTCCCGATCACTTCAAATGGAAGAAAGTGAAAACATAATTGATTTCTCCACCAGGGTTACAAAACTAGTGAATCAAATCAAGGTATATGGAGAAGTGTTGACATCAAGATCACTTGTCGCAAAGATCTTTAGTTCACTGGCTCCGAAATTCAATCACGTGGTAGTATCCATAGAAGAATTGAAAAAGTTTTCAACATTGACAAATGAAGAACTTCAAGGGACGCTTGAATCTCATGAACAAAAAATTGTTGAAAGAGCTGCAAGCAAGTCGAAGAATGATGTGGCTTTGCATGCGAAATCAATAAGAGAAAATAAATGCAAAGGAAAATGGTTCAATAGTAAAAGTATATGAGGCTATACAAATTTGACTGGTATAGGAAACCAGCAAGAAAGAAATTCGTTGAATGAAAGAAGACTCTTATACCAAAGAAACCATAAAGGTGGTGTTACAGGTAGAGGAAGAGGTGGTGGATAAAACCTGACAAAATTTACATTCAATGTTTCAATTGTTAGAAGTGTGGTCATTATTCAAGTGATTGTCTTGGAAAACAAAAGAATCAAGAAAATGATGCAAGGCTTGCAAAACATGAAGAAGAATAAGAAATGATGTCGATGGTCACAATGAGAGATGAAGAAAAGTTCAAGGACCAGTGATACTTGGATTCAGGATGCTCATCACACATGACTAGTAAGAAATATTGGCTTGTCAACATAAAACCCTCGATGAAGAACATGGTGAAATTTGTAAATGAAAATACTCTAGAAGCTTAAGGTATTGGTGGTATTATGATTATGAGGAAAGATGGAAAAAGGCCAGTAATTTCCAACATATTGTATATATCGGGCATGAAAATTAATTTGCTCAGTATAGGCCATTTAGTCGAAAAGAATTACATAATGTAGATTGAAGATAAGATTATGATAGTTCTCGACTCAGGTGTAAGGTTAATCTTGGAGGCTCATATTATTGGTTTTTTAGTGTGCCTAAGACAATGTTGAATAAAGTGGATTGTATATTTTTATTCTTTTATTTGATAATGTTCTTATTTTCTTGTTTTTGTATGAATATGAAAGCGATAAATACATAAAATAAATAACACAAGAGATTTATACTGGTTTCCCTCACACTTCGAGCGTACATCCAGTCCCCTTACCAACATGTAAGAGATTTCACTATAGTTAGAATTATCGTACAACCTATCCACATCCAAATGTGATGCTTACTATCTAACCTATAGGAAGATCAAAGGCTTTAACTATCCTTTAAGATCCAACCAAGTACATGAAGAACAATCCTCTTCAATGTACACACTTATTTCAACAATCCTGAAAACAAGGTACCCAATACAAAGTAGAAAGAGAACAATCCTCCCTTAATACTCTCTTACTTCTAACAATCTTGGACAACAAGGTTACACCACAACCACTTTGAAAAAATAATTAGAAACAAATTCTTGAAGTAGATATGAAAGTTGATAATCAATGTCAATACAAAGTATTGATCTCTTCTCTTTCAAGACAACAATTCAATGAATATATTACACAAGTGCTCAATGCATATGATAAAACTTTTCTAATGATGTATTTGAAAATGTAAGAGTAAAAGTTTCATGCAAGATCAAAATATTAATTAATGCACTTGTTTGAAAATGAGAAACAAAATGTTGAATTGTATGTTGTGATTGATGTTATTTGGTGTGTGTTTCTACTTCAGAAATATTTGATTTATATACAAGTTTTGCACCCTTTCAAAAGGTTATAAATGAATATAAAAGTGCAATGGTTCATGGACAAGTGCAATAAACAAACAACATTCAAAACAACCTTGTTTTTCAAATTTGTATCAGCGGTAACCTGTTACCGTAAGGCTGTAACCGGTTACCCATGCAGGTAACATTAAGAAATTTGAATTGCTGAAGTCTGTAACCGATTACCACTGTATGAAAAAGTAAAATAACCTTTTTTAATGATTTGGAAATGCAATCTAGTTATATTAAAAGCCACAAAACATGTATGCATAATATTAGACATATTTTGAGCACTACAGTAACATACTATATTGAATTGGAGTCTTGTACCATAATGAAGATCAAATATCAAAGTCTTCTTTAGGAGTAACTTAGCATGCATAGATAGGGAGGTACCATATTATTGTTATAATGCAGTTGCATAGAGAAAAGATTGAATAAAATCTCAGTTGAGAGCACAAAGAAACTCTGCATAAAAATATTCTTCTTCTCCCCCTTTTCTCCTAAATCCTAATTTCTCTTTTCTTTCCCAAATATTTTTTTTCTTTTCATAATCGTTGTGTAGCAGAATTATTTTACAATCAAGGAATGATTAACTCACTGGAGTGAAGAGTGAAGAACAAGAAGAGAAATCAATAAAAAAAATATTAATCTTGTTCATCAAGATTGTTTCGAATATTTCCAAATTTTCAATGTAATTCCAACATTCAATAACATGTGAGATTGTTAACATACCTGAGAAGTTAAATGAAAATTTGAAAAATATCAGAGATAACACTAAAAATAATATTACCAGTATGTTTCAAAATTTGAAAAGGTCCATTAAATAGGAAGTTAGCTTCCATATTTTCAAAGTCCAGCTAACTTCAACCGTCAAAATAACTCTCAAAAACTCATACCACCCTCTTAAAATTGGAAGTCTTTTCTTCTTTTATCATGATAGTTTTTCTTCCTACTTTAAAATGCTCTTAAGCTTTCTTGAATTTTTTAACTGTCTTTAGTATATGTTGAACCACCTTTGGTTGGTCCTAACAGAAAACTGTTCCAACTCTCCTACCAATACAAAAAAGTTATACCTCTCAATCAAATCATTTGTCGGCAGATAGTAAGAACTCATCTAAGCTGAGAATCTGAGACTTTCTACAAACTTTCAATAACTTGAGGGTGAATTTAAGATCTCTATTTGATACAATCCTATATAGAATCTCATGCAACTTCACAATCACTTCATGAGTCTATTCATTATTATCCAAATCGTATTTGTACTCTTAGGAACTTTAAATATTTCCTTTTGTAGATTTGATTGGCTTGTATTAGTTGTATATTTTCAATTTTGTTGAATGTAGTCATTTATAAGTTTTTATGTCATGTTTATTTCATGTTACAGTCTTAGGTTTATGATCTTTTAACTCAATTCAAATTCTGAGTAATTGTTTTGGTAGGGTCTTATGATTTAACATTTTACAACCCTGTCACACCCTCTCCAATTTTAAGCAAGATCTTAATCTTAACAAGATAGTTACATGAAAATAAGTCTTTATTTATATAAATATGTAGAACTCTTATTTTAAATTTCTTACATATATAATACACACCCCAATCACACAATTACATATATAGGATACAGCCATTCAAACATCTAAATCTAAATCCTATTGGAAAGATTCTGAAAGACAAAAATGAAACTATTTCCTCCTTAAATGTTGAAAGTAGGAAACCAAAAGAAAAATCTATATTTAGTGGTTGACAATCTGTGTTAGAAGTTGCAGCAGCTATGACTGATGCTCCTTGAAATTGAAATTCGGGAAATAATCAATGTCCTTTACAACTCCCTGCATAAAAAAGCACTTCTTTTTATTAGTGAATACTTAACCAAGTCATGATTGTAGGGATTAATATGTTGAAGAGAAAAATACGCAACTCGAATGCAGAAATACATGCAAGACATGCTAGTGTTGTGTGATGATGATATATGGAATAACAATAACTCACCTGTTCAAATTAAGCAGCTATTTCCAACTAACTAAATGTTTAATGGCTTCTTCATTTTCAATCTCTGCATTCGTGAATGTTAGGGCTCGCTGTAGCTTCCTAGGTGAGAACGACTCAACTTCAACTATATATGTCGCAGTCACGGGTCTGTGATCTGATAACTTAAGCTCAGTCCTTCTGTAACTCAGTAATTTCATTCCTTTTCCGTATGAAAGAACACGATCACACCTGAAATGAAAATTCATCAACACCTCTAACACTTACATCTAGTAGTTAGATTTAAGGATAGTCTCATACCATGCTGGTGTACGTTTTGGAGCCTTTGGATCGTTTCCGTAGTACTTGTCTGAATTAACCTCGTATTTATAAGTAGGTGGAAAATTTAACACCCCTTCTGACCATCCTCCAAATGCGCCGCTCTTGATTTCTCGCATGAGCTGTCACAGTAAGATTTCAATTTACTAATCAGCTTGATGAACTAGCAACTCCCACAAAATTGTGCTCTAGATGAATGTTATTGAGAAGTAAACATTAATTTCTGTAGTACCTGATCTTTTTCAGCCAATTTCGACCACTGTTTTTTCTTGATAAGAGCTTTTGTTTCCGCATCTGATAAGTTGAGACGGTAATTCAAATCACCCAACCAAATTATTCTTCTGCAAATGAATTATAGTTGGTTAAGAAATTGTATGAAAAAACATTCAAGGACGACACAAATACAAGTCAATTTGTTATGGTTATTGAAGCTTGCACTGACTCATGATCGAGGATTCCTTTTGGAAGTCCAACATAAGAAGGTGAATGAAAATGTGTTCTGCGCAGTATTTCATGAACATCATAATTTCGTTTAAGTTCGTCTCCTTCCTTTTCTCCAGACGTAAGGTGCGTGCATATAAAACAAAAAAGTGTCTGATATATGGACATGCTGACGGATACTGATCCCTGGAAGATTGAAAAAATTTGTTATAAGCTCGAGCAATAATAAGATATAGAAAACTAAGCACCAAACAGATAGGGAAAAAGGAATAGTTTGAAGGAAGGGAAAATACTTTGTTACCAATATATCCCATAATGCCAACACCTACGGTTGAGACCTTTAAATTGTGAATATGTTTCCGTAATCTCCGACGAACCCATACAGTGATGAAAACTCCGACCATTTGCTTGCTAACAATCCTTACATATGGAGATCTTCTTTTCCGCTTTATTAAAGCTTCAAGGTCAATTTCAGGAAGCAAACCCATTCCTGGCATTTCATCCATAATTGACTTGAAAGCATTATATGTTTTGAATGATTTTAACGACTTATAGGATTTTAACGATTTAAAAGAAGTTGGTCTCTCCAAAACTCTTTGAGATACTAGATGTAGCGGAGGCTCCGGCCAACTCAAACCAATCCTTTCAGATCCGCTTAGCATTCTGGTTAGTTTTTTGGTCTTTTGGGTAATTGATGCATCCCAGTTTTCTGACGGACTTTGCGGCCAATCGAACTTCTTTGGAAAAGTATACTGTCTTTTATAATCGAAGACAATTGGGACACTGGAGTTGGCACTATCAGCATTGTCGGAAGCCAGTAAACTGGTATTCATGATTTCGTTCGTAGTACTACCATCAGAAATATTCTGTGATTCATCCAAAGGATGGACTTCCTCGCCGATGTCACTATCACTTTCAAATAGTATTTCTTCTTCTATATCAGGGCCATCATCTGATGGCTGAAATTTTGATGGAGATGGTGGGTCACTAAAGCATTTGGTCTTCGTTACCGAAGGTTTGACTCTATTAAGTGCTTCACGAATTATATTCTCCCATTTTGGAACAGGCCGAGTATCTTCAGCACCAAAAATATTGCCGGGGTTTAAGGGTACAAGCTCTTGAAGACTGCAAGTGTAAGGCATTCATTCAATCAAACAAATCGAAAAGTCTAGATTTGCATGAAATAGAAATTATTATAGAATGGCATGAGATCAATCAGTTTCCGTGCAATCTTGAAAGCGGATAAATTTATGGTTTGGTTCATCAACAGTTCTACAAAAACCAGCTTAATAGGATGAATATTTGATGTGACACATACGTAGCCCCAACCCTTCACATTGAAGGTATGTCTGGTGTCCTACACTGATACATGTGTTATGTGTCAGTGTCATTTCAAGCTACGAAGCACAGACACCGGACACGACACCAACACTAACACATGGACACTGATAATAATTTGAAAACATGAATAAATTGAACGTAATTACAAATGTCGGTGCCGTGTCTGACAAAGACACAAATACGCCTTTTTAAGAAGTGTCGGTGCTACAGAGGCTTCAAGTACCCGTGTGCGTGTGTGTGTGTGTGTGTGTCAGTACTTCATAGCGCATATCATCTTATCGTTGTGCACTTTGATTACTATGCTCAACAACAACTGGTGAAGAACTTACCCGAGGACATAGATGTCAGCCGGTTCATTAACACCGAGCCACTCATCAATATCTAGGTCATCAGGTGGAAGTCTTCCTCCAACATTCCATGTTGCCGCACATACCCTACGAGTGACATAAACACCATAATCAAGATATGAGAGACTTTGACTATACTACCATATAAACCGTGCTCTTCACACTTTCATAAAATTGCAATAATTTTCAGCTCGCGATTGCTAAATAAACATGGGAGTAGTGTCTCACCTCAGCTCCTTTGTGTTAATATACTGAGATCTATAAGTTGATGACTTCTGCTTCCTTAACTTTGGAACAAAGTCTGTAATTCAATAGAAATTTAGGATGTTATAGAGAGAAGCCAATAGAAACAAAGAAATACATTTCCTAAACTAACCTTGATGATATTTACTATAGAGGGTATTTTTGGCTTAATGACATTACATAATGCAAGTTAATCAAAAAATTGCTTATAAGCAAGTCCAACATGCTACGGCCATATTTGGCTTATATTTGAGTCGGTACTTATTTACAATTCAATACTCCTACTTTACATCTCGAGTTAAATGTGTAAAATCATGTACATCAGAGAATAAATTAGAGCTTAATGTATGGAAAAAATCACCATTTGATTCAGATGGAGCATCAACACCTGTGCCGTCCATAAACCGCGACTGTCTTCCCCACACTGCATAACACACCAAACTCAAAATGAGACTACAACAACCAATTCCAAATGAAAAAAGAGCTATAAACAATCTCAGTTCTCAAATCATTTGACAAATGCATAAACACCCCAATTCTAAACTTTCTAAACTATCACTTGAGTTCGACCCTATTGATAAAACAATTTGTTCAGGGGAAATGGTATATTTCCCTTGAGATACTTTTAGTGGAAAAATGAGCAAAAAGCCATATTGAACATCAGCATGAATTTGAAACTAAGTGACTAATGTCACGATGTATTTGATAACAGATCCGAACAAAGTGACGAACATAATTAACATTTCACAACTCCCCAGATAATTTTGGAGTATTGATTGATAAAGGTTGATAATGATACAACACTACAATTTCAAGAAACAACATTAAAAAAATTTACTAAAAAAAAAACTTTCCAAATTTAATAAAATCAACAAAAATTCACAAAAACAAAACTAATAACCCAACAAAAAAAAATTCACAATTTGAGTGAGTAGTAACCTCGATTTTGTAAATCATTATCAGGATCATCTTCCTCATAATCAGCATCATCTTCATCCTCAGGATCAGCACTATAATCAGATTGATTGCTACCAATATTAAGCCATTTACGCATAACCACTCTTGCCCAAAAAAGCTGTATGGAGGAGCAACCCAAACAACACAATTCAGCCCATGTTCTCTGCAATTTTCTTCACTTTCCCAAAATCAACAAACCCCAAAAACCACAACAACAATGCACAAAATAGGATAAGAAAAAAAAAAAACTAAAATTCATAATAAAATAAAGTGTACCTGTTGATGATGATGTGACCTTTTCTTCATAACTGTTGAAATTTTGCATGAAATTCGAACAAACTATATTGATTGAGAATTTGAGAGATAACAACAACAAAAACAACAATGGGTAGTTGAATTCAAGATTGTGAGGTTTTGACTGAGGAATTTAATTATCTTTTTATAGAGATTCTGGAAGAAAAGTAATAATAAGATGAATTTATACAATTTTTTTTTTTTTTTATGATAATGGATTGAAAATATTTAATTAATTAATTAAAGAAAATGGGAGTGATAAAGAAACTCGGTTATGGTGGGTCCCATAACAATCTATTTATATTTGAAAAGGAATATTTATCTTATAATAGTTTTCACCACTAAGAAAATTGTTAGTTATGTTAGCTTAGAAATAAAGGTGTGGTCCAACTTAACCTTTTTTGAAGTGATATATTTTTGTTCAATAATACAAACAGTAGAATTGTTGTATTCAATAAAAAACTTTAGTTTAAAAGTTAAATTAATAAAATAATTAGTAATAAGTTTTTTTTTTTTTTACAACTATTAGTAATAAGTTATTAAACAGTTACTTTTGCATAGGTTGATGATTCTTCTGTTTGTATAAATTGTACTTAAAAATAGTGATGGAAGGATAAGCAAGTACACATCAAACTTGACCTCTTTGTCTTCAACATTCTACACATCAATCTTACCTTTTACCTTTTTCATATTGAAGAAAGTTTGCACCTCCTAATTGACCTAAGCTATTTGTTTAAGACCCTAGTTGTTGACAATAATTCATTCTAGGAGTCCACTTCAATCTTACTTTTCTACATCTCTTACCATCGAAACTTTCCATTCTAACTTTTTACCAAACATATGATGAAATGCGTTAGAATTTATTCCATTTGTTTACTCTATATTTAATGTATATTTATGAAAGATATATATAAGTGATGAATTAGTTTTAATAATTTAATATATAAATGAGTTTTATTAATTTATTTTGTGTATTTTTTTTTTAATAAATAGTAAATTAAGGATAAATAAATAAATCAAATTTGAAATGATGGAAGACTAAAAGTGAAAATAAGTCAAACATTCAGTAAAGGGGTTTAAAGATATTAGAAAACACATCTCTCCTAGATACAATTCAGATAGACTTGCAAAAAACGTATGATATAGTGGAGTAGAGAGCACTAGAAGAAATTATAAAAGAGATGAGTTTTCATGCTGAGTTCATAAGGTTGACCATGATATGTGTTACTAATCGGTCTTATAGATATTCTATAAATAAAAAGCATAGTGATTCCTTAAAGGTCAAGAGAGGCCTAAGGCAAGTGACCCTATTTCACTAATGCTCTTTGTGCTAGTAATGAAATATATGCATAGATGTTTAAAGAAACTTCAAGGGGAACCTAATTTCAATTACCATCCTAAGTGTGAAAAACTTGGTATAACTAATATTTGTTTTGCAGATGATTTGATATTGTTTATCAGAGGAGATGAAAGTCCAATCACTCTTATGAAGAAGGCATTTCAAAAATTATCTACCTCAACTGGTTTAGTGGTTAATCCTATTAAATATAAGGCATATTTTGGAGGGGTGTGCTTGATAATATCCAACAAAATTTATTGGACATCACAGACTACAATGTTGGAACTCTGCCTTTCAAATATCTGGGAGTCCCTTTATCAAGTAGGAAATTAAATATTCAATAATGCAGACCATTGGTGGATAAGATTGTTGGAAAAATTAGGCATTGGACTGCAAAAATTCTGAGCTATACAGGGAGGAAACAACTTATTTGTATTGTGTTATTTGCAATGATTGTATATTGGATGCAAGTCTTTTTACCAAACTTTCTTTGGAATAATGTTGATGAGATTACAAGGAGAGCACCTATAGCTTGGGATAATGTATGCAATCCCAAGAAAGCAGGTGGGTTGAACATAACATGTTTGGTGAAATGAAATCAAACAACTATTAGGAAGCTTCTTTGGAATCTTCAATCCAAAGCTATTAAGCTATGAGTTAAGTGGATTAGCATATATTATCTCAAGGGGTAGGCTGTTATGGAGTGGCAACCAAACACAACAACTTCATGATTGTTGAAAAATATCATCAATTACAGAGATAGGGTGGCACAAACTAGATATTGGACAGAGGTAGAGCAAGCAGGGGATTACAAAACTTCTATCTTGTACAAGTGTTTGAGAAGGGAAAAATCACATGTGAGTTGGAATAACGTTCTGTATGGTATCCAAGTTTATCCTAAAGCTCTGTCTTTGACTTGTCGTGCTAGGCAGATAGGCTTGCAAAGATTGGTGTTAATAAAAATAGGAAATGTGCATTCTATCAGGATGTTGAGAACTTGGATCACCTCCTGTTTGCGTGCAGGGAAATTGAGAAGGTTTGGAGAGCTATTTTGCATTGATTTGAATATCATAGGACCTAGAGAAAGTGGAGTTTAGAAAGCCTTTGGATTATGCGGCAAGCAAAAAGTAAAGGTTGGAGAAGGAAACTCCTTAGAATTACTATAGTTGAAATTGTCTATGAAGTTTGGAAGATTAGAAATGCCATATGTTTTAAGGAGGCTATGTTTAAAGGAGGCTGATGTTAACACTGATTTGATGGATGATATCAGAAATGTTATAGTTGTTAGAGGATCTCTCAACAGGATGTTCAATACCCATATAGATAGAGTAAATATGACCATTGAATAATGGTGTTTATAAAATTTTGTTTTGATTGATTATCTGGATCCATGCGATCTACTTGTATGAACTATTTTTATATTAATAAAATATTTTTATTTCAAAAAAAATGTCAAAAAATTAAAAAAAAAATCAACTAAACTAAAAATCAAATGTAAAAAAAGTTGATATAATAAAGTTTAATTCAAAAATTGAATTAGTTCAATTTAAATCACGATTTTTATTTTTTAGAATCACAAAATCAATGTGAATAATTATCACATGTTTGTGATCCATGAATAGTTATCCAACACAAACACAAGTGTGTTTGCTTCACTCCACTAATTTCTTTACAAATCAAAATAAAGTATAAGATAAAATTTATTGGCCTCGAAAAACCCTAAGTTTCATTGTTAACATTTAGAGTACGTCGAGAGTTTTCTATCTATTCTCTTCTCAATCCATCACTTTTAGTATCTTATTCTTTTCATCTTATTCTTTTCATCTATGTTAATATCATAATCTTTTCATATTTGTGTTTCAAGTTATAAATGAAATAGAATTTTATTTTGCTTGTATTTGTAACTTAACTGTGAACTTAATTTTTTAATATATATATATATATATATATATATATTATATATATATATATATATATATATATATATATATATATATATATATATATATATATATATATATATATATATATATATATATATATATATATATATTAATATATATATATATATATATATATATATATATAATATATATATATATATATATAATATATATATATATATATATAATATTATATATATATATATATATATATATATATATATATATATATATATATATATATATATATATAATATATATATATATATATATATATATATATATATATATATATATATATTATATATATATATATATATATATTGTATGAATTAATTTAATTTAATTTTATTTAAAATAGATAAAATAAAATAATTTGTTTGAGAAATAATAATTTTAAAAATAATTGTATGAAATAAAATTGTTATTTCAAGATAAATGAATTGTTAGAAAACAAAATTAAATCGATTAATCAAATCGAATCAAATCAATTAATTTAATTTAATTCTATTTTTAAAAAAAATTCTAAAAATCGTAATCAAGCTAAATAAATATAAATTTTATCCATTCAAATTTTTTTCTTTCTAAACGAATCCAAACTAAAATATTATATCTTTATTTTAGTCTATTTTACGATGATTGAGATAAAATATTGAAATCAGGGGTGGACAAGTTTTCATCACCGATCGAAAACCGACCTGTCCGATATTTCTACAAGTCATCGGTTAAATTAAAACGGTTTTCACGATTATGACATGGTGGTTGAAGCGGATGCTGTCAAATTTTTACAGTCAGTCTTGGTTGAAAATTTTGTAACCGTCGGTGTCCGAATCCAACATAATTTTCAGATTATGTTGAACATTCATAAGGTTGCAACACATATATTTTGGACTTTCGATAACAGACATCACATTATACAGACATCACATTATGATGAGTAGTAATTGTTGATTTTGATGGGCAGTACTTAATGATTAGTACTTGGCTCTTTCTGTTTTGTATTTTTAAGAAATTAGATACCAGGATGAGTGTGTATCATGCGTAAATGTTTGATGAGATTGATAATAATTTGTTATTTAAATAAGTGTTAAATAAGTTTGTTTTTTCTTTAAATATCTTAAATTTTATTTTTAGTTTTTTTAAAATTTTCTTTTAAAGTGATTCTCTTTAAAAATTAAATTTAAATTTTTGACCTCTCATGTAATTTAGTGACGATTTTTACAACTTAACGACGGTTTTAGCAAAGATTTTTATTTAACGACAGAATTAGAGACCATTTTAACTACGATTTTATAAAGAGGGACCAAAAGTTAAAATTAATTTTTTAGAGTGACCATTCTTGAAGAAAAAAATTAGAGGGACTAAGAAACGAAATTTAAAATATTTAAAGGACAAAATTTTATTAATCCTTTAAATAATTCTAGAACTGGCCAAATAATTAATCAAACCAATTGAACCCAACCGAATGAACCGTTTAAACCGACAAACCATCAACCGATAAAACGAACTTGATAATAGGTGAAATCGGATCCAAAATATTTTTTCAACCGGGAGTTAATTTGAGTTATTAAATTAAGCTTGAATCCACCCATAACCGACCGATGTCCAGCCCTATTTGAAACTGATCTTACCGATCAGAATGGACCGTCACAGTTGGTTCAGACAGAAGTTGAATGAGATAGGGGGTACCTGCAAGACACTCTGATGACAAGGTCAGTTGTGGAATGAGCAAGCAAGCGTAAGAGTTAGAAAGTGTTGAATACCTGACCTTCTCGAAAGAGAGGATATTTATAGCCCCCAGCGTTGGGTCAATGTCTCTTTATTGGGCTGATCAAGCAGGCCCAACGTAGAGACTGTCAGATTCTACGTGAATAGTGGGGACCCACACGTGGCTCCCCTACCTGGATGACGTCCTCCACAAGGTCATGATGATATAGATGCGATATTTCCGGAACCACGAGACTCCGCAATATCCGGAGACGTTGGTAGTCAGTCCTACGAGAAAGATGTCCGGAAGGAGCGCCTGCTTGTCAGGGATGATCCCCGCTAGACGCGAGCGCGATAGGGGACCAATTTTGATCGACGAGCTAGTTGAGGTGTCCTCGAGGCCTTCATAGTCGGGGTGTGAGCATCCTCAGTCTATTCGGTCGTTGTTCCCGCGTGGTGAAGTTGTCTCCTCGCGAAAAAAAGGTTAGTAGTTATCCGCCGTGTTCGAGAATAGTACCGATCAGTGGTACAGGTTGACACACTTAGATTGAGCCTCATTAAAAATTGAGTCAAAGATAGACCCAATCCAAAACAGAAACCAACTCATCAATTAAGATAACCGATCTTAATTGAAAAAGATAACCACATGTTCCACACTTTTACCTTAATAAAGAATAAAATCCAAAAGGGTTATTATGTACGTAAGAAGCAACTAATCGCACTATCATTTCTTTATATTAACTTCAAAATAACAATCATAGTATAATCCACCAATAAGATGAGTTAAATCAAAAGAAGAAGACAAGCACAATTAATAATATTATTAAGTCTTGTGTTGTAAAAAACAAATAATCCAATATTAAAATCTCCTAAGGTCTTTTGATATTAAAATCTCCTAAGGTCTTTTGTTTTCTATAATTAAACAAATATTCTAGAACTTCACTAGTTAAAATTAAATGTATACAAAAGCCAAGTGGAAACACAGTCACAAGCAAAACTTAAATTAAGGAGATAGTATTTTAAAGGAAAAATATGAAAGATGAGAAAGTTAGTTGCAAGTCTTATATTTAATTATTTTTCTCTAAAAAAATAGTTGCATAAAATTAATATTAGAGGTGTGTAAATATACAGTTAAAACGGCCTATTCTTGAACTGAATCTGAATCAAAAATTCTTTTGAACATTTTAATAGTTAATGAACTAAATGATATATTATTAATTATTTTTAAAATTTAAATTAAAAACTTACTAAAGTTGTTGAAGAAATTGTTTTAAAAAAAATATTATTTGATAATACATTTTAATAAATATATTAAAAAAATGGAAAGTTAAACTTTCCAAAAATATGATTTTCTGAAAATCAGCCAAAAATTGTAATTACTTTTCAAAAAAAATGTTAAAAATTTAAAAAAAATTGAAAAATAAAAAATTTATTATTTATTTTCAAATAATGAAAATATTTCTTTTATAAAAATTAAATTTTTTTCACAAAAAAAGTTATTTAAAAATTAGGTCTAAAACAATTTAAAATATAAATCGATTTAATTTTAAAATGAGCTGAAATGATTTTAACTATTAAATATTTTTATTTAAGTGATTATTAAAAATTGAATCAAATTATTAATATAATTCTTATTAACTAAGAAGACCCCTAATTAATATAATATATTATGATAAATTTATAAAAAATTGAGTTTAAAGGTAATGTCAAGACACTGTAAACCAATATTTTATATATATATATATATATATATATATATATATATATATATATATATATATATATATATATATATATATATATATATATATATATATATATAAATATATATATATATATATATATATATTAATTATACATGTCATATCAATTTTTTAAAAATAAAATTGTATTTTAATTTGATATATGTAAAGGTGTTCAAAACTGAATCGGTCCAGTATAAAATCGCAAAATTAAATTAAATAAATCAAATCAAAATCGCAAAAAAATGTATTTAATTCAGATGTTTTTGCGCTATTTTTTAACAAAACTGCGCGTTCGGTTTGATTTGCGATTTATATTTTACTAACTGAAACAACCCGTATTATATTAAAACTCAAATTTCACTTAACTCACATCCAACTCATATTCAAACATTTTATGCCTTAGCTTTACGATTACGAATTATTTTCTCTTCCTCACTTAAAATTTCAGTTTAAGTCTTTTCAAATATCTTATAACGGTATCACGACTTCTTGTAATCTTGTTTTCCAAATATATTTTGTCTCTTCTTCTCTGGTAGTTATTCTCTTATGTTCTTTTTTTATGTTACAATTTTTATTCTACTCTCTTTCAATTGTTGTGGTGCAAGATAATGAAAGGGGGGAGAAGAGAATGAGCAATGAATGATAACAAATAGGACTCCTATTGTATATCAAATAGAAGAATGAATGAGTTACAATATTGATAGTCTAGATAGCATATTTATATTAAAAATTGAAAATGCCAAAAGGCCCTATTAAAGAATAAGCATTGGGAATTGTAGACATTAACTAAATTATATTTCCAATACCATCCCTTAATTTAGATATTCTATCAGAAGCTAACAACACCAATTTCATCTCTCAAGTAAAGAAATTGGTCTGTTTTAACTGTCTTTGTCAGAAGATCTGCAAGTTGTTTCTGAGTGCTACAGTGCAGAACTTCTAACACTCCTTTCTGCACTTGACTTCTGAGAAAATGATACTTCGTCTCAATGTGCTTGCTTCTTCCATGTAGTACTGGATTCATGGTAAGATCAATTGCAGACTTATTATTGATCATCAGCTTCAGAGGTTCCTCAATATCAACCTTCAGATCATGCAGGAGATTCAGAAGCCAAACAACTACAACACCTGCGATATACTCAGCTTCACATGTTGACAGAACCACGACAGACTATTTCTTGGAACTCCAGAAAATGGGACCTCCCATAAATTAAACAAGTATCCAGAAGTACTTCTCCTGTCCACTATGTCTCCGCACCAGTCAGAGTCAGAATAACTTACTAATTCTGATTTTGTCTTTCTTTCAGAAGGAAACATCACTTCATATCTCAGAATTCTGACAGCAGCTTGGAAATGAGACCACTTTGGATTACTCATGAATCTGCTAACCAATCCAACTGCATAACAAATGTCAGGTCTATTATTACATAAATACCTTAGAGAACCAACCAATTGTTTGAAGGTTGTAGAATCAACAGAATCACCATCAGAGTCAGATCCAATTTTTGATTGGTTTCTGATAGTGTCACAGCAACTTTGCAATTCTGCAGCTTTAAATCTCTTCAGAAGTTCTAGTTCGTACTTTAACTGATGCAGAATGATACCCTTCTTTGAGTACAGAATCTCCATCCCTAGAAAATATGTCATTTTCCTAGATCTGTCATCTCAAACTCATTCATCAGAACTTCTTTGAACTTCTTTATATCTTCTGGGAAGCTACCTATTATCAAAATGTCATCAACATAGAGACACACCAGAATCATATTGTTATCAGAGTGTTGTACATAAACTCTATATTCCATCTCACATTTCTGAAACCTCTGCTTCTTGAAAAACGAATCAATTTTCAGATTCCAAGCTCTAGGTGATTGCTTCAGTCCATACAGAGCTTTATTCAACCTGTATATTATCCATTCCTGATTCTTTTTCACAAATCTAGGAGGTTGTGACACATAAACTTCTTCCTGTAATAGACCATTCAGAAATGCAGACTTCACATCCAGATGCATTAAGGGGAATTTCTATTAGCAGCTAAAGCAATCACCCGTCTGATTATTTCATGCCTAGCTACAGACGCAAACACCTCAAAGTAATCTAGCCCAGATTTCTGAAAAAATCCTCTAGCTACTAGTCTAGCTTTGTGCTTGCCAATTGAACCATCTGGCTTAAGTTTCAAATTAAAAACTCATCTGACGCTGATGTCTTTTTTCTTATCTAGAAGTTTAGTCAATTTCCAAGTTTGTTCCTTTCTATTGCCTCAAGTTCTTATTTCATGGCATTAAGACATTATTTCTTCTTGAGAGCTTCTTCAATGCCCACTGGTTCAGAATCTACTAACATGGAAAGCACTGAACCACTTCTCCTTCAGAGTCAACTTCATTATCCTGCAACATGTCAAAATCTGCAAACCTTCTTGGTTTTTGTCTGATTCTCTGTGGTCTTTGAGCTTGTTCTGAAGTTGTACCAGAACTACTACTTTCAGAGTTACCACCTTTAGAGTTTTTCCTTCCAGAACTATGGTCACCACAAGATTCTAGATCATCATCAGCATCTGAATCAGAATCAGATCTATTGCAAGAATCTTCTTCTGACTCATCTTCAGAATCTTCAGGATCTTCTAATCAGATTCATCTTCTGAACTTTCTAAAACATCTTCAAAGGATAACTCTGGTGTTAGCACTACACCAGAATCTGATTGAGATTTGTTCCAATCCCCATGCTTCTGACTCTTTCACCACAACGTCTCTGCTGACTTCAACTTTATTAGTTTCTGAATAATAAAGCTTATATGCACCTGTACTGTGGTACCCCACCAGCAACATTACTTGCTTCTATCATCCGGTTTTTGTCTTCTAGCTTCTGGAACGTGTTTGTAACAGACAGAGCCAAACACCTTCAGATGACTGACACTCTGCTTATCTCCATTCCATTTATCTAAAGGAACAACTTCTTTAGTTTCTTCGTTGGACACCTGTTCAGAATATATGCTGATGTGGCAACAGCTTCTCCCCATAACACGTGAGGTAGCTTTTACTCTTTCAGCATGCTTCTGGTCATATCAAGCAAAGTTTTGTTTCTTCTTTCAGCAAGACCGTTGTGCTGAGGAGTATATGGAATAGTAACCTCATGTTCTATTCCACTCTCCTCACAGAACTTCTGAAACACTATAGAGTTATACTCAGCCCCACCATCCGTTCTCAGAATTTTTAACTTCTGACCACTCTGCTTCTTAGCCTTCACTTTGAATTTTTGGAACTCAGTAAACACTTCATGCTTGAACTTGATGAGTGTTACCCATGTCATTCTTGTGAACTCATCCATAAAAGGCACAAAATAATTATTCCTCTAAGTGAAGGTACTGGAAATGGTCCACACACATCAGAATGTACTACTCCCAGAGCATGCTTCACTCTGGGGGCTACTTCTGATGTAAATGGAAATCTAGGTTGCTTGCCTTTCATGCATATCTCACATGACTTCTCAGGCTTCACAATCTTTGAAATACCATGTACAAGCTTCTTATAACATAGATGCCATAATATTCTATAGTTCAAGTGTCTAACCTCTTATGCCACAGCTTATTGTTACCTTCATCGCCTTCAGCACTAAGACACATTGCTTCAGCTGTTTCTACATTTACCTTGAATGTTTTGTTGCCTCCTTGTTCTGACTTCATAATCAACTTCTGATTGGAATCATACAACGTCAGAAGATTATTTTTCATAACAATTGAGAAACCTTTCTCAATCAGCTGACCTACGCTCATCAGATTGCTTCTAATACCAGGAACATACCAAACGTCTTTGATCAGAATGTCTTTCCCATTCTTCACTCTAACTCTGACATCTCCATACCTTCTGCATTAAGATACTTATCGTCAGGACATCTGATCTTTGTTCTCCTTCTGGAGTCAAAGTCTGTTAGCCATTGTTTGTTTCCAGTTTAAATGATTTGAACAACCAGTGTCCATATATCACCAATCTTTTGAGTATTTTCCATCAGAATCAGAAGCCATTAGTATAGTACAACTTCATATCAGAGTTTCTCTTAGCCATATATGCTTCTTCTGATTTCCTTTCTTGTTTGACCTACAATCTCTGGAAAAATGGCCAAATTGTTTACAAGAGTAACATTGAACCTTCCTTTTGTCATATCTCTCCTTTCCTTTATGATATTTCTTATCATCAGAAGTTAAGGATTCCGACTTCTGGAATCTATCACCACATCTATTCTGCCTTCTGGTCTTTCTTGACAAAAGAAGCCTTCAGAGCTTACTCAGCTTCCCTCTCAGAAGTTCTCTCAGACAGGCGTAACTCCTGTGCTTCTAAGCTACTTTGCAATTCTTCTATTCTCATGGTTTCCAGATCTTTAGAATGTTCAATAGAAACAACAATGTAATCAAACTGAGGAGTAAGTGACCTCAGAATCTTCTCTATGATTATCTGTTCAGACAGAGTTTCTCCACACGCCTTCATCTCGTTAGTGATCAGAATCACTCTGGAGATATATTCAGAGAACTTTCTCACCGCTCTTCATGTTCAGGTTCTCATATTGCTTTCGTAGGGATTGAAGCTTCACCTTCTTTACTGATGCATCATCACTGTAACATCTCACCAGTAAATCCCACGCCCCTTTTGACGTTGTTGAGTCAACAATCTTCTCGAACACACTTTCATCCACACACTGATGGATATAGAACAGAGCTTTCTGGTCCCTCCTCCTCATCATCCTCTCAGCAATTCTCTGTTCTTCAGTTGCATCTGCTGCAGCTGGTACATAACCATCTGTAACCAGATTCAGAATATCTTGCGCACCAAACAGCACACGCATTTGTATCATCCATTTGTTCTAATTTTTGCCATTAAAAACTGGAAATTTAGTGTTCAAACTACGTCTCCACTCATTTTAAACCTTGCGCGGATTTTTCAGATCTTCAAACACACTGTTTCCCAACCCACAGAATCAGATTCTGTTCAGATTTTTGTTCAAGATTTCAAAAAAAAAAAAAAACCAAAATCAAACACACAGTTCACAATCACTCGTGTTTTCCAGAAAACAGAACCAAGTGCTCTTGATACCAATTTATTGGTGCAAGGTAATAAAAGGAGAGAAGAAGAATGAGCAATGAATGATAACAAAGAGGACTACTATTGTATATCAAATAGAGGAATGAATGAGTTACAATATTGATAGCCTAGGTAGCATATTTATACTAAAAATTAAAAATGCCAAAAGACTCTATTAAAGAATAAGCATTGGAAATTGTAGACATTAACTAAATTATATTTTCAATACCAATTACGCTTTAAATATACATTTTCTTCTCTAATCTCTTCTCTCATCTGTTCTTTCTTTTTCATCTTCTCTAATCTTTCATCTCCTCTGTTTTTTCAATTTTATTATAATATTTTTAATATTGTTTTATGCTATTATTTTATGTTTTTTGTTTCACTTTTCTCTAATCTTATATTTATATATTAAATAGAAAATAGTTGTCTAAATATGATAAATTTTGTTGTTATTTGATAATGCATAAATTAATAAATATAAAACTATGTTGTCATCTATATGTATATGTATGACTCAATAATTTTTTTTTGTTGTAAAAAACTGAATCAATTCAAATCGCATTGATGATTTGATTTAATTTCTAAAAGTCAACCGAATTAAATCGAACCGTGCATTTTTTTCTTACTGTTCAGATAATTTTTTACATTAAAATCGTCTAAAGTACACCGTAAACATCTCTAAACACTTATCATTGATTAAGAGTGTAAAAATATTTTATTATTAGTGCGTATTCCTTTTTCTCAAAAAATTTCCAAATAAAAAGCAACAAGCTTGAAAGCAAAATATACATAAATTAAAAGTTAGAAAGTTAGAAGTAGATACATTAAGTTTTAAATATTTTGTTAATTTATATTTCACTTTAGATGAGATAATTTAAAATATATTTAATAGTTATTCACAATTTTTATTTTATAGTTGATTTATTTATATATGTCAAAACTATCTTAATTTTCTTCTTCTTATGATTAAGTTTAATATATTAATTTAAAATATATTTTATTGATTTTCTTTATATTTGATTCTATCATAAAATTACTAAATTGCTTTATATCTTTAAATTTATCGTATTTAATGTAAGAAATTTAACAAATTTTAAACATTCACCAAGGTGTGATATTATTTTACATTATATATCACTATTAAATCACTATTATAAGTTATTAACTTTTAGCCTAATTAATATTTCTATTACTATTATATCTTTAATTCAATTTAAAACAGTTGATTTATTAAATATAATTAAAATTATTATAATAATTTTATTTTGATTGTATATGAAATTAAGAAATTTTTTATTACACTTAATTAATTTTCTTAATCTATATGAAATTAATTATTTATTTTAACTTATAATTGTGACCGAATATATATATATATATATATATATATATATATATATATATATATATATATATATATATATATATATATATATATATATATATATATATATATATATATATGTGTGTGTGTGTGTGAAATGTAAGTATGTATACAGCCATAACCAATTATGAGCAGGGACCTAGTTGGAAGACTTGGTTGGGAGGCAAGACAAAAAAAAATTGAGGGAAGAGGCTGTTGGAGGTAGATGACTCCTTTGGCCTTTAGCACAGAAACAAAAAAGAAAAAGGAAAAGAAACAAAATTTGTTTGGAATTTTGTTTTTTCTATTAATTAAATTGAATATGCACTGCAATCATACCTCTTATTTAAGAAAGAAAATTTGAATATTTTGTCTAACTAAAAAGATATTGGGTGGCTTATAACATTTAATATCTTGATGGTGCATATTAACAATATATAATATCAAAAAAGTTTGATGTTAATTATTCTGGAATACCAAAAAAATCTCTTGATAATCAACAATAATAGTAATTTATATATAACATTCATACTCTTTCATTTAACAATTAGTTTTTTTTTTTGGACAAAATTATAAAAGAAGAATTTTTACATATAAAATAGATAATTTCTCGTAGATATAGTGTAGTATATTTAAAGTCCGTCAATACTATATATAAAATGAAAGTATATATACGGTGATGCTTCATGTCTAATGAATGTGACTTATAATTAATTTCCAACATAGCACTATGCATTTTTTTTTTTTTTGAAATACAAAGCATATGGATTGGAATTCAAATCCTACATCATAACTAGGTGGCAAATAATGCATGCATGTGATGGTTATATGTTACACTAATATTTGTCACGAACGTTGATTTTTAGTAATTGATAGTTCTATGGAATAAAAATTATATCCATACTAGATCTAGTGGCCTTTATTTTAACATGAAAACATTATTTTACCTTAGATTCTTAGATTCTATATGTTGATTATTTGGGGGAATTAAAATGTATATCACATGATATGGGCCCAATTGTGAGGCTAACCAACAAACAAACAACTCATAACCATGGTCACACAGTAGATTGAAGCTTTGGCATTTATATACATCTTTGTTACCTCTATATTTATCCAATTATATTGAATGTATGTATTTTATTTTTATCTTTATTGATAATATACAAAACTATAAATATATATATACATATTACATTCCTATATTTTACCTAATTTATAAAAGTGATTTTTCTATTTTAAATTTAAATCTCTTTATGCCATTTGGTTAGTTTTAAACAAAAAATACTTTTAAGGATGTATATATATTATATAGTTCCTTTACAGTGTACTAAGCATCTACTTTATTTTCTACTTTTTCCCTTTCTGTAAAAGGATACTTTGGAAAATAATCAATTGATAATATTCTTCCAAAATCTTAAAAATTAATTTAACTAATTAATTTCTTAAATTCTTACTTTTTAAATATGAATATGATATTTAATATGAGAGAGTGAGTATAATCAAGTTGGTTGGCCAAACATAGTACGGTGTATAAATTATAAAAGACATCATTGTTAAGACTCAACTTCTAGGAGGTGCAATTAATTCAAAATATATGTATAGTCCTTGTTGTTTTGGTGTGTGATGTATTAATCCCAATTAATTGTGGCGGTGCCTTATCATTAATATATAGCTAGTTTTTTATACAAAAACATTGAATGTACTAGTATTATCCATTGTTCATTATAATGGTATTTTAAGACATGCTTCTCTTAGTATTTCTTGTTTGTTGTTCGAATATTTTTAGGTGCTAATAATTTCTGTAGTGAAGTATTTAATATAAAATTTTGCTACGTTGGTACAGTGAAATTAATCTATCACAAATTAATTGGTTCTAGGGTTTGATAATAAATTTTTCAAAAACATAATTAATATTTTTATTTAAACTATTTAAGTTAGACTCTATTCAAATCATAAAAGAGTTAAAAAAGGAATCTCTAAATATAATATTAAACACCATATAAGACATTGAAACAATAGGAAGAAATAATTTAGTGAAAAATGCAAGGCACTTAGTTGCTTTAAATCATGAAAAAATATTCCAAAATTGAAAATGAAACTTCAAAGATGATTATATTTATATAACCAATAATATTGAAGAAAAAAAAGAGAAGTTAAATGATACCTTTGTTGAGATTATCCTCCAAATTACTAACTTGTTTTTGATGAATGGGTGCACACTTTTCTTCTTCCATAGAGAGGCTCTTAATTTGTGGACTCCATTTTTCGCTTAGCCTCTACTTATCTTAGTACAATTGAAATTGTGAAAGTGTAATTAAACTTTCTTGAGTGTTATATATATGATAGTGGAGGAGGTGCAATATTTCTATACCAATGATGATACATGTAGTGGTTTTTGAGGCATGTCGGTATATACATACGTGTAAAGGGATACAACTAGCTAGTGGCATAACCGATGCCCATCATATATTTGGATGAGGACTCCCATCATATTTTTGGATTTCAATTATTTACTTTAGTTGACTTTAAGCTAAAAAAAAATGACTGATGGGTGTGAAAAAAATGTAGAAAAAAATGAAAGAGATGGGAAAAATGAAGGTTTTTGTTATATATATATATATATATATATATATATATATATATATATATATATATATATATATATATATATATATATATATATATATATATATATATATATATATATATATATATATATATATATATATATATATATATATATATATATATATATATATATATATATATATATATATATATATATATATAGATATAATTGTATCTGATTAGAAGAAATTGTCATTAGTCTACGAGTTTGACTTGAACGGCAGTTATTAAGTGAATGGGAGGAGGATGAACTTGTAAAGTACTCTAATGTCAAAGTAAGAATGAGGGCAATCAGAGCGCAAGTATTATAATAAGAGTGAATTAATGAATACCTGACCCTATCATGTGAGAGGGTATTTATAGTCCTCAACATTGGACTAAGGTCTTCAATGTTGGATCACGATAAGGCTCAATAATGAAGACTGTCAGGGTTACA
This sequence comes from Vicia faba, assembly GCA_948472305.1. NCBI lineage: Eukaryota > Viridiplantae > Streptophyta > Magnoliopsida > Fabales > Fabaceae > Vicia > Vicia faba. Next base: position 752,406,695 of record OX451735.1, on the reverse strand, counting down.
GGTGTATGGAGTCCAGCACGTGGCCTCCTCTCTGGTCAACTCTCCCGAGAAAATAGGGAAGTTGGACCCGTTATTCTCGGAGAGCAAAACGGCGGGGCAGATGCCAACCCAGTCTAGAACAAGACCCCCAAGTTATTATCCTTGTGCGAAAGGGCGATGACTTAAGATCAACTTAAATGTCAGGGAAGTGTTACCCAATAGGAGAAATTGTCAACTCACATCGAGGGCGACTCTGCGATTTAGGTCGAGGAAGACTCTGAGATTGTGCATGGCATGGTCGACTTGTTTTGAGAGAATTTTTTTGGTCGACTCGTTTTCTTCTCGTCTTAATGTGGTGCTTATTTGGAATCTGCATTCACGGGGAAGCGAAGAGCTTCCTCGTGCTCGTGTCCTCGATGTGTTCAATAACGGGGATGAAACGGTGCAAGCGTGTGGCTTCACGCGTGAAACTCTTGTCAGCAGTGCGTCATTTTGCACGTCCCACGTGGTAGCTGTTTAGAATTCTATCATTGCCTAGGTAGTCTAAGAGTCTAAGTAATGATGACCTTTTGTATGCTACCCCGTATGGTGGGGACTAGCTCTAAAAAGGGGAGCCATAATTTTCACTTGTCATTTTCAAGTTCTCTTTCCTTCTGTTTCTCCTCCGCTCGCAAGTTGCTATGTTGCTCTATCGCGCCATAGACGTATTCACTGTTCATCTTCTCCAACTAAGCAATTTCTTATTTAAACGTGCTTTTTCCTAGGTTTTTAGATTGAACACCTGAATCTTCCTATGAAAGGATACATTTCCAGATGATGTTCATGAATTTTGGATGATCATTCATGGATTCTGGGATGAAGGTCCATGAACTTCATCTAAGTTCATGAAATACGGATGAAGATTCATGGATTTCTAGTGAGCTCCATCTAGACTCGTGTCAGGGTCTTCCTCCCCGCTCATGGGGAGGATTCAGGCAAGCAGCTCTGTCGATGAAATGTACGCGCGTGTTCTTATGCTCGCGAGAGGGTATCGCTCTCTTCCGCTTTCGCTGTCGAGGACCATTCCTCAACGTGCTCATCGATCTTTCACTTGATTTGCAGTGGAAGGGTGAATTTGATGATGTCGAATTTGCTGTTTTCCCCTAATTTTCAGGTACGATGGCTCAACCAGTCTAGGAAAATATTTCACCCGACCCCAATGGGGGGGGGGGGGACTGCAGTTACGGGCGACAGCCTGGCTTGGGTCGTGCCTGAACCCAAAAATAATAGGTCCCATTTTGTGAAGGATGCTTCTGATGCGTTCAACATCGTCGAAGAAAAAGCAGATGATGCCTCTGCCTCCTGGGTGCTCCAAATCCCTCACAAGAGCAGGAGGATATGATCGTTTTTCCCGGGAAAATGCTTTCCCATGTATGGATTTGCTTTTAAGGAAGCGAGGATGCGTTTTCCCTTCACAGATTTCCAAGTGGGGTTTTTAAATGGTTAGAATCGGTGCCATCTCAACTTCACCTAAACGCACTCGCGTTCATGCGAGCATTTGAGCACGTCTGCCAGTACCTTAAGATTGGTTCCACTTTGACTCTTTTCTTCTGAATCTTTCATCTCTAACGGCAGACTGTCGGTGGACTACAAGCCTAGGTGTCATTCAAACAGTTCGGGAAACACTTCTGGTCGTATCTGGAATCTATCTGAAACTTTAAAGATAGGTACTTCGTCGTGAAGCCTCTTTTAGATGCGGCTGTGGACTTATTGTACGACCGCTCGGAGGAGGTCGAAGATGGTTGGACAATGACTAAACTGACGAAGAAGTTTCCTCTTGAGTGGTAATGGAAACATTTTGAGCAAAATCCCGAATGTTATATAGTAAAGCCTGAGGAGTTGGACGCCCAAGATAAGCTTACTTATGACAAGCTAGCGGCCTATGTCAAGAGCTTCTCTTTGGAGAAGTGCGTGGACCCAGACAATAACTTCCTTTTTGAAGATGATGGGGAACATCTCTTTGTTCAATGATAGATAAATACGAAAGCGCTCCTTGAGTGCTCTTCTGACGAGGAAGCTTTGAGACTTCTAGATAGGGGATGTGCATGTAGTTTATATTTGTCTGTTTGTCTCATAGACTAACTGTTTCCTTTTTAATTGTAGACCGGATGGAGACTCTCCCTGAACGTGTGCTCAAGTTGAGGCCCAAGAATCCAAAAAACTTGGTGCCCAAAAGTCAGGCTGCTCAAATCTAGGAACAAGCCAAAGCTGATGCCCGCCCTAGTGGTTCATCGTCTCCTCAAGGGGCCCAGATCTCCCCTCCTGAACAACTGGCAAAAAGGAAGCGCGTGGAAGACCCTGAGCACATGGTTGTCGTCGACGGGGACAAGGGTGTCATGGATACTTTCGTGTTACCCCCTGTTATCCTAACCGAGGTATCTTTAGCGAGGAAAATTCCTTAGGTCTCCTTGAATAGGAGAGGGAAGCTATTTTGTCTGCGAACAAAGAAGCTCGGCAGAAAAATCTGTCAGAGGATGTGGCCGTTGTGATGAGGGTTCTCGAAACTGCTTTGACCTTGAATGATGCGACGACTTGCTTGCAGGATGCTCTCGAGAAAGAGGATGCACGAATCTCCAGTCCGCATAGGCTTAATAAAAAGTTGAAAACTGACATTATCAACCATGAGGCGAAGTATGAATCGCATGTCAAGCTCCTCAAGGATTTGAACGAGCTAAGGCCTCAACTGGAGGCTGTGACTAAGGAGAACAAGTGATTGGTTGCTCAGGTAAAGGAGTTGGAGGAGATCGTGGTGCCTGTCGATGAAGAGACTGACGCGGATAAGGCCCTTGAAACTAGGAAAGATCAGATTGCTCGGAATTGTGTGCTCGAGCAGGATGTCATGGATACTTTAAGTTATGGCTTCAACACCACCATGGAGCAGCTTAAAATCATCAACTGTGGGGTCGAGTTTGTGATCGAAGGTGTTGGGCCTTTCAATCAAGTGGTCGATGGGAAGATAATTTATTCTCCTGATGATCATTCAGAGGAAGAATGGGATGGTGAGGAGGATTGGCGCCAGGATTAAGAGTTTATGGGCCTACGTGTCTGTATGTTTACTTGGCCTGCGCGCCCACTTTTGTTGAACGTTTTAGAGAAGGGGCTTTGCCCGTTTTTTGTATGACTTCCTTTGATTCAGGCATGCATGCCCGTATCTTTTGTTTAGGCATGCGTGCCCTTAACTTTGTAATATTTGGAAAACATTGGTCTTCGTGGTCGACTTTTCTGAATGCCTTTATTTTGTCTATTTATTGCATGTTAGATGTTTATTTCGTGAAGTGTGGAATTTAAGCTTGACCTTAATTGTAGTCGACACACGAGGAACCTGTTGAGGAGGCGGATTCAGAGTTTGCGTGGACGAGGCCAAAATCACGGTTGAATTCTTGACTTCGTGGCGTGAACTGTCCATCATGAGCTGGGTGTTTTACCTATTAATTGCTTCGATGGAAGAGCTCAACTGAGGTGTCCCTGTCGGGCTAAGGTTCTGCTCGACCAATGAGCAAAAACCCGCCTTTTGTTATTGGTTGGAGGCTATGTTCGTACCTCAACATGCTTCCACGGTCGAGTGAACCCCGTCCTTTGTCGGGAAGGGTACATCGACTACTAGGACCTGGCGTTTATTTGGGACTTAGCTATAATATTGTTTCAGTTTTATAGTGTTTTATGGTTGAGGTAGTCCCAACTTAGGTGTTCGAGGTAGTAGGCCCTAGTGCCCGTCATTTCGCGGACACAATAAGAGCCTTCCCAGTTTGCAGCCAGCTTTCCCTTACAGGAATATTTTTGATTTCTCCGTAGGACTAGGATGTCGACCTGAAATTTACGTTTTATGACTTTGGCGTCATGACACAGAGTTATCTTCTACTTCATTGTGGCTTCACGAAGAGACTCCCCTGATCAGATCTCTTTGGCCAGATCGAGCTCTTCCTGTAGGGCCTCGTTGTTTAATTCCTCATCAAACGAAACCTCAATTCGTATGGACGACTCCATGATTTCCACAGGGATGGCTACTTCGGTGCCATATGTTAGTCGAAATGGGGTTTCTCTGATCGTCGAGTGTGGTGTCGTCTTATAAGCCTACAGGATGCTGTGCAGCTCTTTGACCCATCCCTTTTTGGCTTCAACTAACCTGCACTTGAGTCCTCGTAAGATGACTCTATTTGTGACCTTAGCTTGCCCATTCATTTGAGGGTGTTCGACGGACGTGAAGTGTTGTTTGGTGCCGAGCTTGGCGATAAACTCATGGAAGCTTTGGTCGATGAACTGCATCCTGTTGTCGGTAATGAGCGCTTGTGGTATGCCGAATCCAGCAAGCACGTTTCATTTGTAGAAACAAAGAATGTTATATGATGTAATTCTGGCAAGGGCTTCGGCCTCTATCCACTTTGTGAAATAGTCGACGACCATGATCAAGAATTTATTTTGATATGGTCCTTGCACGAATAGTCTGAGGATGTCCATCCCCCACCAGGAGAATGGCCATGGGGACGGCAATGTTTTGAGCTCGTGTGGGGGCACTAGATGCATGTCCGCTTGTCTTTGACATCTGTCACATTTTTTGACATGCTCCTTCGTGTCCTGCTGCATGGTGGGCCAATAATACCCTGCTCGCAACACCTTTTGTGCTAGGTGTAAGTCTCAAAGTGCCTAAGAGGGGGGGGGGGTGAATTAGGTCTTATAAAATTTATTCGGTTTTATGAGAATGCTTGGTAGTAATTTTTGGTTAAGTGTTTGAAGGTTTTGATTATATCTTTATCTTTTCCTGATTATGGTGATGAAAGCGATAAATGCGGAAAAGTAAAGAACACGGTGATATATCCTGGTTCCCCTCACAATCCGAGAGTACTCCAGTCCCCTTTCCAACACAAAAGAGATTTCACTATAGTTAGAATGATTGTACAGCCTATGCTTACTATCTAACCTATAGGGTGATCAAAGGTTCTTAACACCTTTAAGACCAAACAAACACTAATGTGAATGAAGAACAATCCTCTTCAAATCACAACACTTACTTCCAACAATCCTGGATAGTAAGGGAAAACCTTTAAGTAATACAATGATTTAGTTTGAAGTATATGGAGAGCTTTATCAATCTTCAATTGATCTTCTTCTTCAAGATAAAAACAATTCTCAACAATGTATATAAATGTTCACAATGTATGAATGAAACTTGTAATGATAATGAAAGTGTATATGGCAAGTTTCACAAAATTATGAACACATGAAAGTTTAAATTCAAATGTGAGTGAATGAGAAAATTGTTAATGAAGAAGTATATTTTTTAATTTGAAAATTGAAGTATTGAACAATGTTTGAAATAAGAAAATATGCATTTTATAAAGTCATAAGAACCTCTTCATTCATGCCAATTCATATGAAAAGTTGCAATGCATTCATGAAAAGATACCACTTGAAAAATGTTCAAAAAACAAAGTAAAAGCTGCATTGGTTCGCTAGGAACCAGTTCCGACACTGACAGAACCCGGTTCTTAGTGAACGTTATAAGTTGGATTCAAAAATATCATGCAGGAACCGGTTCCCCTATTGGTACAACCCGATTCCTGGTACAAAAACCAGGGACATGTTTTTTGAGAAAAGCTGGAACCCGGTTCCCTGTTAGGGAGGAACCGGTTCCTAAAGGATTATTTTCAAAAATATTTTTTGAAAGATATTTCAAACAAAGTTTTCTTGATCTTAAAGTTATGGAATATGTATATGTTGATGAATGCATATTGTGAACATCTATATTCAAGATTTTAAGAATTATTTATACCATATTGACATTTGATGATTTCTTCAATAATTCTTCAATAATCTTCAAGACTTTTATTATATGTTGATAAGCTTTTTGCACATCCTTTGAAAGTTGATGTCCATGTTGTCCTCATCAAAATACATGCTTTAAATATGACTTGAGAAGCTTGCAATTACACTAGGGATCTTCCGCCCAAGTGTTGGGTGTTGATTCCCTCGTGGATTTCCCGTAAGATCTCGGGGACTTTGGATTCCTCGACGCATTTCAGGAGTGGAATGGAGAATCTCTGTCGATAGAGCTTCTGCTCGACTACTACGTAAGAGCATGCTCATTATTTGGTCGCATTGGCCTCTTTTTGGTTAGCATGTAACTCTCCCTTTGTGAGATAATTAAATACCAGGGTCATCTAACATGTATTGTCCCCGATGGCGTTCACCTCGGGAGACACAATGGATCTTTCAATACTCGTGCGAGAAAGGAACTCTTGAATGACAAATTTGTTCCCACCTTTTTTCTTTGTGCTTGAAAGTATGTTGGCCCGAGAGTTCTATTTGCGGAGTACATGTTTGATTTCTGCCCGGTCGAACTTCTTCATCCTTTCTTTGACTAGACTTAGATATTTGATGAGGCTATCGTTCTTGACCTAATATTCTTCGCGAACTTGAGACACAACGAGTTGGGAGTCCGTTTGTATTTCTCGGGCACCTAGGTCTTCAGCCAGCCTTAATCCTACGAGCAGGGCCTCATACTCGTCCTGGTTATTTGACGTGGGAAACGATAAGGTGAGCGAATGTTTGATCACAACGCCCTCCTCATTTTCGAGGAGGATTCCTGCTCTGCTTCCAGTCGAGTTGGATGCGCCGTCCACGAAGATGGTCCACTTGTGTTTCCCGCTCATAAGGGGTTCGCGGGTGGTCATCTCTGCAATGAAGTTGACCAACATTTGGGCTTTAAAGGCTTTCCTGCTTTCATACAGAATGTCGAACTCTAAAAGTTCTAGGGACCATTTTAGCATTTGACCGACCATTTCTGGTCGCCCTAGAAGATGTCTTACGGGTTGATTTGTTCGTACGACGACTGTGTGGGCCATGAAGTAATATCTTAGTATCCTCCTATCATTAATGAGTGCCAAGGCTACCTTTTCAATTTTTTGGTATCTGACCTCGAGGCCTTGCAACACTTTGCTAGTAAAGTACACTGGTTTTTGCCCGTCTAGTGTCTCGCAGACGAGGGTCGCGCTTACGGCCTCGATGGAGACGACCAGGTAAAGGAAAAAAAATTCCTTGTTCCTTGTCCGTGATAACATGGGCGGTTGTGAAAGGGATTGTTTGAGGTGGAGGAGATCTTGCTCGCACTCCTCGGCCCATTCGAATGCCGCCTCTTTGCACAAGAGTTTGAAAAATGGGAGTGCATGTTGTGGGGATTTTGCCACGAAGCAGGAGAGCGAGATGAGCATGTCGTTCAAGAATTGTATGGATTTTTTTGAGTTTGGGGTGGAGAGTTTAGAGAATGCCCTGCATTTCTCGGGATTGGCTTCAATTCCTCATTCGGTTAGATAGAAACTGAGGAATTTGCCCGCCTTGACCCCAAAGGTGCATTTCTCCGGGTTAAACCTCATCCCGCTCCACCGTGCTTGGTCGAAGACTCTTTTTAGGTGGGCAACATGGTCAGTTTTTGCTCGAGACTTGATGATCATGTCATCCATATATACCTCGAGCATATCCCTAATCTTACCGTGGAAGACTTTGTTCATCATCCGGTGGTATGTCGCACCTACATTTTTTAGGCAGAAGAGCATTACATTGTAGTAGTAATTTCCCGACCTGGTCATGAAGGAAGTGCAATATTTGTCTCTCATCACCATGGGGATTTAATTATAGCCCGAATACACGTCCATAAAAGATAGAATTTTGTAGTTGGCCGAGTTATCAACCAGCATGTCAATGTTAGGCAAATGAAATGCATCTTTGGGACATGCCCGGTTGAGATCAGTATAGTCAACACACATACACCACTTTCCATTATTTTTCTTAACAAGTACAACATTGGAGATCTAGGTTGAATACTGGGCCTCAGAAATAAAATTTTCCTCTAGGAGGTCTTTTACATCTTTTTCAGCAGCTTACGCTTTTTCAGGAGACTGCATATGCCTATGTTGTATTACTGTCCTAGCGGCTGGATCCATAGCAAGTTGGTGACAGGCGACCTTAGGGTCGAGTCTAGAAATCTCCACAGTGCTCCACGCGAATAAGTCAGCGTTTTCTCTTAGACAGGCTTTGAGCTGCTTTCTCGCCAGGTCGGGGAGTCCATCACCAATCTTCACACCTTTACTCGGGTCTTCATCGAGGGGGATGAACTCGAAGTCTCCATCGGGGACATGTAGGAGAGGATCATGTTTGCCATTGGGGGCCTCGACTTCGTCTTTGGCAAAGCAGGTGTAGAGGTCAATGGAGTCGACCTTTGGTGGAGCTTGTTGTTCTTCAACTTGAGCAGGTTTACCTGTGAGGGAGCCACTGTTATCGATGAGGTCGTTATGTTGGCAGGTCTTACCCCAGTGTCGACCATGTTCTGTCCTTTGGAGGCTGCATTGAAGCATCTACTAGAAGCTATGATGTCTTCATGGATGGTGGCGACACGGACCCTCTTGGTGTATAACTTCATCTTCAAATGCATCGTGGAGGGTATAACAGTCAGCTCGGCCAGTGTTGGTCTCCCCTGGATGCAATTGTAGAGAGAGGGGCATTCGATCACCATAAAATGAACTTTGAACTATCGAGATGCGGTTTCTTCCCCTAACGTGACGAATAACTCAACGTAACCCTGTGTCTTAGAGGTCGAACCGTTGAATCCTTGCAGGTCGGACCCCATGTATGGTGACAGGTGAGAATTGTCGAGCTGCAAGGTGCGAAACAGGTGGGTGTACATCATGTTGACAGAACTCCCCTTGTCGACCAGGATGCGATGTACATCAAAGTTGGCCATCCTTGCCCTTACAAGCAGAGGGATGTTGGATTTGGGGGCTTCGTAGGGCAGCTCCTCGAGATAAAAGGTGATTGGCTTAGATTTTCCCTTGAACTTTTCAAGAGTTACATCCTAGACCAGGGTTGCATCTATCAGCTCGCTGAATTTCCTCTTTGCTGAACTCACCGAGACGTCACTGAATCCCCCGCCAGATATGACCATGGCAGATGGGAACTTCTCCCATCTATTGTGGGTGAACAAGGTCTCGTCGTCTTCGAGGCCATCGTGGATGCGGAATTCCTCGGGCTTAGAGATGCTGAATGAAATCTGGAGGGGGCCAGATTTATTGGATGGTCAAATATCTCTTCAATTTCTTTCACCTCGTGGGTATCCCGGTGGTCGGTCACCAATTCTACTCAGTTTCCATCAGTTATTTGGTAAAAATCCATCATATCGGTAACACTTTGGTTTGCCTTTTTATCGTTTTGTTTAAGATATTTCATATTTCACAACTTTATATTTGCATGGTTTTAATTTGAATTTTATGTCAAGTAGATGCTTTTGATGTCTTGGTTTGGTAGTTGTTGGTGATTTCAGGTGCAAGTTAAAATCTCCAAAGAATTAGTGCAAAGACGAAAGAAATCTGGAAGCTACAAGGGTCTTGACACGACCACCCGTGTCACCTAACTCGGGCTGTGTCAGGAGAAGAGGAAAGAGTTGAAGTTGGGAGCATGAGATAGACGCTGACACGGGTGCCTGTGTCATACAACACGGCCCGTGTTATACAACACAACCCGTGTCACACGACATGACCCGTGTCAAACCAACTGCACCAGAGACGTAAGAAAGAAAAGTCACAGACACTGACACGGGTGCCCGTGTCACATGTCACGGCCTGTCTCAAAACATCTACATAGACGTATGACTTGGAGCAAGGGACAGAGGCTGACACGGGTGCCCATGTCCAGTGACACGACTCGTGTCAGCCAATGCACTAAGAATTCTGATTTTTGGAGTTTTAAGTGTCTTTGATCATTAAGAGTACTTTGGACATTTTCACATGCCTGAGGGATGACCTAATACTATTAAAACCTGTTTGTAGGAAGAGGACGAGGACTTTTTTTGGCACGATAGAAGATTAGGTTTCTCAAGAGCTTGTGAAACAGAGATTCCTTCATGCGCGATAGCTATTGAAGATCGAAGAATCCATAATTTTTGTAATGTCTAATTCTATTATTGCTTTTCTTTTGAATACTATGAGAGGCTAAACCCCCAACACTAGGGGGTGTCCATGATTTATCATCGTAACTATACTAATCTCTTTGTTTTATTCAACACAATAGTTCTTTTCCATCGATTTGATTGTTCATAATAAGCTATTGTTTTCCCTATCAGATCAATAGGTTTCACTTTTCTTAACAGAGTAAAGCTGGACAGTCACGTTAAGGTTTTCTAGACAATTATATTATAGAAGATTTCACCTAGGACTAGGGTAATCCTATAATAACCGGAAATTCTTGATAATCAAATTCCTGGCTTCATCACTAATTTTAAATGGACATTGAAATTAGGATAGAAGTCAAAGGTTTTTCACTAAGGGCTTAGGGAAAGACAATCTTAAGAGCCGGTAGTTGATGTTGATGAACTTGTTGAAAATATCAAGAGTCAAAGTTATCATATGGAAAATCAAACACTTACCCCTAGCATGTTTGATCATACTAGTAAAAGTCATAATTTACATTCTTTTCATCCTTATAATTGTTGAAGTCATATCATAAACCAAACCTAACGCAAGTTTTTATTTAATTGAACCACAAGTTAAACTCGATAATATACGCAGTCCTCGAGATTGATATCTGGGGAAATTACCTATCATTACTACTTAGGCAAAAATAGTACACTTTCTATTTTTCCTATCAAGTTTTTGGCTCCGATGCCAGAGGACTGCCAAAATACATAGTTAATTGAAGTTCGATTGAAATTTTATTGCTATGGAATTAAAATTTTATTTTTCTGTTATATATATTTTTATTTTATTATTACTAATTTCTGTCTAATCTTTTATGCTAGGTAAGGCCTCAGCTGAATTTCCTTTTGACGCGGAGATCGAAAGAACTTTTCACTTAAGGAGAAGACAAGCGAGATTAGCTAAAATGGAATTCGAAGAAGAACTTATTTCAGTTCATTCAGATTCCAATTCAGAACACTGTTCAGAGCATAAAGTGACATATTCAGAATCAGAATTTAAGACTATGGCCGAAAATCCACCTGAGAGACTACTTGGTGACTATGGTGGAACGAGTGCACCGACTGGTCGACTAATTATTGTGAACCAATCGGTGAATGTACCAAATTTTCATCTACATCTGAGCACTATCACTTAGCTTACAAGGAGATCCTTTTATGGAAGGGTTAATGAAGATTCCAACAAGCATTTACAAAGATTTCTGACAATGAGCACTACATTGAAGATAGATGGGCATACTGAGGAACATAAAAAGTTGTGGATGTCTGCGTTCACTTTAGATGATGAGGCTGAAGAGTGGTTTTATTCCCTTCCGATTGGTAGCATTACTTCTTGGGAAGAGATGGAAAAATCATTCATGAATGATTACTTTCCAGCGTTAGTACTCATGATAAAGATATATGAGATCCTCAATTTCAAGCAGAAAGAGGGTGAGTCAGTAGGGGATTCCTATAAAAGGTTCAAAAGAGTCCTAGTGGCTTGTCCTGATCACAATTTGGATAAGACCGAGCATATTAAAATGTTTGTGAATGGCCTTAGGATCAAAACCAAACAACTAATTAACACAACAGCTGGTGGCTCATCTAATTTTTCAAAATCCAATGGTATCAAGAAGATAATTGAAGCCATTGCTGCAAATGAGCATCTGGAGTTATATGATAGGGTTGCAAGCAAGCCAGAGGGAGTAATTGATTTGAAATTAGAAGCCAACAAGCAGACAAAAATGAAAGAAAAAATTGTTTCCGAAGTGGAGAAGAAGCTCAAGGCGATGAACATCAATAGTCAACAAGTGGCTCAGATTCAACAAGGTCAAAATGCTATTTGTGAAATTTGTGGTGGACCATACTTGACTGTGCATTGTCTTGCAACTGCTCAACAAATTGAAGATATCAAGTTCTTTAAGTAGAATAATCCGTATTCTAACACCTACAATCCTGGGTGGAAGAATCATCCAAATTTTGCATGGAGAGATCAAAAAGGGAATGTTCAGCAGCAGGGGCAAGGCCAATATCAGAATCAATATAAGCAGCAGCAACAACAAGCTCCGAAGAAGGCAGATTGGGAATTGGCCATAGAAAAGATGACAACTCATAATATTCAATTTTAAGAAGAAACAAGAAATAATTAGAAAAACACTTTCGCTTCAATAAAAAATCTGGAGGTACAAATGGGTCAAATAGCACAACAGCTGACAAATGCTCAATTGTAGATCCAAAAGGTAAGCAATCTTCTTGGTGGAACTGTTACAAATCTAAAAGATAATCACATTATGAATGCATTTGTGACCAGAAGTGGTAAGTTAGCTAGGAATGTCGAAAAAGAGGAAATATAAGATGAAGGTTTATTAGAAGTGGATCTAGAAATCAGAGATGATCCAAAGCAAACTAAGGAAGTAGTTATACAACCAGTTGTTGAGAAGGAAAAACAGAAAGATCCTAAGCCAAAAATCATTCTCCCTTATCTTACAAGAACAAGGAAGAAAGATCTTAATGAGAAATTTTTTGAGAATTTCTTAGAATTGTTCAAAAAACTTGATGTTAACATTCCTTTTGCTGATGCTCTGGAACAAATGCCTATCTATGCCAAATTCATGAAATACATCATATCTAAGAAGCATTCAATCGACATTGATTCGATAATGCTAAATGAAACATATAGTGCTATTTTGCAGGGTCTTAAAATTCATGTGAATAAGAAGGACCAAGGTGCGGTTACTATTCCTTGCACAATTGGGGATAGATCATTCAAGAAGGAACTTATTTATTTGGGGGATAGTGTAAGCTTGATGCCACTTTCAATTTATAAAAATCTTGAACTCGGTGAGGTGCAAGACACTCGTATGATACTTCAGTTTGCAGATCATTCAGTGAAAAGACCATATAGTATTACAACCGATGTTCTTGTGAAGATTGACAAGTTCGTGTTCCTTGTTGATTTTGTGGTTCTTGAAATACCAGAAGATAAGGAATTCCCATTAATCTTGGGAAAACCTTTTCTATAGACGGAAAGATGCATGATAGATATTGAGGAAGGTACTATGACCCTCAAAGTCTATGACGAGAAGTTAACAATTAATGTGAGAGACACCATGAAATTCAAAGACGAGGAAGATACAAGTAAAAACATTGATGTTTTGGACACAATGTTCATCCACTCAGTTCAAATCAAAGTTCCTGAATTACCTTTGGAAAGAGTTCTTAGCTTGTTAATTTCTGAAAACAATGAGAAAATATATGAGAAAGAGTCTAAAGTTCTAGCACTGTTTGAAGCATAACCTCTGTGGAATAGGTTGAGACCAAACCAGTGAGAAGATTTACGACCACCACAATATCCTGAAGAAAAACAGAGGTAAAAAAAGGACAAAGTTGAAACAAGTTCCTGAGAATCTCAAATATATTTTTCTTGACACTAAAGAGAAATGTCCAGCTATCATCAACTCTAACTTAAAAGAAGCTCAGAAAAACCAGCTCATCAAAGTGCTAAAGAAATACAAGGGTGTTTTTTGTACCCCAAAATTTTTCCTCCCATTTTCACTCAAGACATGCCTCTAGAGGTCCTCAATTGCCCTAGGATGACTAAGAACTGACCAAACAAATTCTCCTCCTAAGGCAAAAAACCTCAAACTAGGGTTTCAATTTTAAGCAAGATGTGTGAGTCCCAAGGATCCCAAATATTCTCCATTGTCCTAATATTTCCTCACGATCATCCTTGCCAGGTTTCATGCCTTGAACAACAAGTTTGCTCAGTCAACTACTCAGATGCCTGGAAATCAACTGTGTTAGGTCAAAAGTCAATTGTGGCCCAAATACAGTCAAATTTCAAGACTTTTTGGTCAACATAAACATTTTGAAGTAATATGCATCATTTGATCAAGGTTTGATCATGATTCCTCAAGAAAAGCTCATTACTCATCAAAAGTCAAAAATGACAAATTAGGGTTTCTATAGGAAAAGTCAACCAAACTTTGACCAGGCATAACTTTCTCATACTTTATTAGAAAGTTTTCCACAAAGTCTTATGTTGCACCCCAAAATTTTCCCTCTCATTTATCAAGACTTTTCTCACAAGATTTCTTTAACTCAAGACATGATTAGGGTTGGTCAGCTCAAGGCATCTCATCATGCACTGATCACCCAAAATTAGGGTTTGAGCTTGCCCAAGGATTTTTGGACTATAAATGCTTCATATGACTTTCAAACATCATTATTGAGCCCTAAGTTTACTCAAGATAAGTTTCAAGCCTTGAACCACATTTTGATCAGTCAATTGGACAATTGACCTAAAAAAATCAGTTGTATTGTGGAAAAAGTCAACCTTGGCCAATTTACAGTCAAAATTCATAATCTTTTGATCCAAATCAATATTTTAAAATTATATGTATCATTTGGTCAAGTTTGGATCACAATTCCTCAAGAAATTTGATCAAATCACCAAAAGGGCAAAATGGTCAAAATTAGGGTTTGACTGAGGAAGGGCAATTTCTGGTTTTTGACCTAGCAAATGACCAATTGAGTTAAAGATGATTTCAAGGATTCAATTGCATTATCTTTAACTAATAGCATGTTTCAAAACATTGCATTTTTTATTGGATTGACAGATGAAATTGGCAGTCAACTGATCAAAAGTCAATTGTACACTGAAAAGTCAAACTTTGACTTTTTTGGTCAAAATCAAGTGCCAAGGGTCACAATTCATCAAAACATGTCAAGATGTGAAACTTGTTCATCAAGAAATCCAAGTTTGAAGATTAGGGTTTAAATTTCAAAAATTTCTTAACTTAGAAAATTTTCTAAGTATAGAAAATTTATTATTTTTTCTCAACTTTAGGCCATTTTTTCACCATGATGCATAATGATTCAAAGAAAGTTCCCAACATGAAAGTTGTATAACTCCATGATATCTACAACTTTGCTGCACACACTTTTCCCTAAAGATGCTTGGATCTCAAGATTTAAATTTATGAATACATGCTCATGAACTAAATAACTTAGTGAAATTTTACCCTAATTTAGGCAAGTTTTAGACCCAACTTCATGGAAATTTTTCACCTAGTTCCAAGAGGTATCTTGAAATGCATTTCAAAGATGAGTTATAGAGAACATTGCAAGCTTTAAAAAATATCCAAGAACTCTTCAAGATCATTTTTGAGTAGGGAGAATCGAAGAGATGAAGTTGGCAATTTCTCACTTTTGGTTAAAGCATTTCATGAAGAACAAAGTTCCAATCAGTACCTATGCTGCCTAATCCATGCTTTACAGGTCCCAAACTTGTTTCTTACTCCTTAATTTAATGCTTACTCAGTTGAAAAAGCTTTGATCTAAGCCTTAGAGCCATTACCCAAGTTGTAATTCCATAAATGGCATAAAGTGACCATTGCCATTTTGAAAAAGCTCAACTTTTGCCACTTTCAGTTTTGGCTTTTTGCAGGTTTGGGCCTCCACGTTGGGCTTAGCTATTTTTTCTAACTATCACCACTGGATTATTCAGAACACCTCCCTTGCCCAACTATTTTTTATTTTTATTTTATTTGTTTTATTTTTATTTTAGTTTATTAGATATTTTCTTTAATGCATAAAAATCCTAAAAAATATAATTTTGATAATATTGCATTTTTTTAGTTTATTTTTCACATGAAAATATATTTTATCTTCAATATATATTATTTATTTTCTTAATAAACTTGTGAAATATAATTAAAATATGTTTAATATAATTTATTTATTTCCTTTCATCCCATACTTATAAATATTTATTTTGCATATATCAAAACTTTTTTTATACAATATTATTTATTATTTTAATACAAAAAATACATAAAAAATAGTATATAAGAACTTTATTTTCTTTTAAAAATAGAAATTAGGGTTAACCTTTCTTTCAAGAATTAATTTCTTTTCCTTATATTTTTAGGTTTAAATTTCTTTTCACATGAAAACAAAACAAAATCTTTTTCTTGCATGTACATAATATTGCATATTTAAATATTGTATATTATTTATTCTAATATTCCTACAAATTGATTTGGTCGTAATAATTTATTTAGGTTTACATTCATGCAAATCCCCATTTAAATTTGTATTTCCCCCTCCCTTAAAATTGTTGTAATAGCTTAGTAATCTTTACATTACGCAATTTACCGCTTTACATGCCATGATTAGTAATTAGGGTTTGAATGATAAGATCAAAACAAAGCAAATAGAAAACCCTAAATGAAAGATAAAAGCAAAGCATGAAAATAACACACTTGCACACAAGCATCCTTAGGGTTTCTCCATTTGGTTGCTGTGATCGGTGGGAACGAGAACTGACTATTTTTTAATATGCTGGTTCGCGTTTGCGTTTGTTTTCGTAAAGTGTCGCGGTAAGCAAGATTCGCCACCGTCTTTTATTTTATCCAACAAGGGAAAGGATAAAAGCACAGAAAAAATTCCTTTTCGAGAATGTTTCTCGGGTTCGGGAGGTAGATTATAGAAAGGGAAGGTGTTAGCACCCTTTCTATCCGTGGTTATCCACGGGCTCTTAGGTACTTGCTCACTGTGTTTTTAAAAGGTTTGCTTTTCTTTGTGTTTGTGGATTTTGAAAAGAATTTTGTTTTTGAAGAAAGTGTGTAAGTGCGAAAAGTTTGTTTTTTGTTTTTAAAAGAGAGCAAGTACTTAAGAACCTCTACCTACTCAAAAAGGAATTTAATTGTGCAAATGTCCTTTAGACAGTGCTATCCCACTATTCAGAAGTAGGTAGCACCTTCGTTAGAGTTTTCGGGTCAATTCGATTTAAGGGACTTGTGGTCACTAAAGCAACGTTAGGACTCTTTAGTGGTAATCCTAATGTCTTAGATCATTTTTCCGAGGCAACCGTTTCGAGGCAATTTATGATCTTGGGACAAAATGACGACCTCTAAAACACCCTATACTTAATGACCACATTTGAGGCAACCAAGTGAGGTGTACCCTAAGAGTGGCATGTGCAAGTGTGTCAACTTTCAGTTATATTATCTTTGTACATGTTATGGTGAGCTACTGTTGATTTTAAGTTAAGAGTGAATCTTGTCATACAATCCTAGTTAGCATACATCTAAGTAGTTAATATATGTACAAGAATTTAAAGTGCAGAAATCGTAAATCCTATGCTATTACAAGGCTTCGGGAAGGGGTATTATTTACATGTCCAAAATTGGGGGAATAAAGCAGTAAAGAAGATCTTAGTTTAAGCTATTACATCCCAGTAAAATAAACGCGTGTGAATCTAAAAAAATATCCTAAGAACTCTTTTTGTTGTTTTATTTTATTTTGGGAAAAATAATCTAAATCTATTTAATTTTAGTTTTTTTTAGAAAAATGTTAAGATAATTAAAGGTTAATTAACAAAGTTAATTTAATAGAAAAAGAACTAGCCTAATGTTTTTGTGGTTTTTTTGATTTTAATGTTAATTAAAAGGAAGTCTATGAAAACAAAAATAAAATACAAGGGGAATCCTTCGATCCAAGGAGAAAACGGGAGTTTCGACCCAGGGAGAGAAATAAAAGCTTCGATCCAGAGAGGGTCATGGTCCTTTCGATCGGGCCAAACAACAAGGCGTGAGTAGCCTTCGATCTAGGGAAGAGGACTGTCTTTTGATCATGAGGGTCATAGCTTTCGATCCAGGAATGAGATGCCTCCTTTGATCCAACATGCTAATGGGTTCGATCCAGAGAAGGTGTCTCCTTCGATCTGGGCTGTTATACCTGCAAAAGTATGTGAGCGAAATAAAATGCAGGGCCTGGGTATTGAACCCCAGGCCCTTCGATCCTGCGCTTGCTGGGTCTCTTCAGGCTATGTCTGCAGTAAATGTTAGCAAACGAAAAAACATGACCTGGGTGCCAAACCCAGGCCTTTCGATCCTCTCTAGGATGGCAAATCAAAGATAACAACAAGTAATAATGTGTTATGCAAAATGAAAGGTTTTTTTTAACAATTTACCCTCTCTTACAGTAGTTGGAACCTTCGATTTGGCATTGGCTGGATGGGAGCACTTTCAATCTGAGGGCTTCTGGGCGTGGGCACCTTTGATCTGAAGGACTGCTTTGGCTTGGAAAATTCTGGGTAGCGTCTCTTCAATATTTTTATTTTTCTATATATATTTTCGTGTCTCTTTTGCAACAATTGTGATTTCTTTATATAGAGGGGGTGGAGGGGACAGGAAGACAAAGGTTTAAATGACCTTGATTATGTGTTTTGACAGCCATGAAGGAGGATTCGTAATGTTAATCATGTGTTTGAAAGCCATGAATGAGAGTTTGTAACGTTGGCTAAACACATGGGATTATGTCCTTTTTTGAATTTTGAATGACAAGCAGCTGGCCTTCGAACACTCCCTTTCGAATGGGCTGATGGCCTCCTTTGAATGCTCTTCGAAAGCTTCTTCGAATGGACCCTTTGAATGCTTCTTCGAATGGACCTTTGTGGAATTCCAATCGAAGGAAATTATTCATAATGCTAATCGAAAGGCTCCTTCAGAACACCAGTCGAAGGGCCTTTCAGAATGCCAATCGAAGTGCTTGTCCATAATGCCAATCGAAGTGCTTATCCATAATGCCAATCGAAGTGCTCCTTCAGAATGACAATCGAAATGCTCCTTCAGAATTCCAATCGAAATGCTCCTTCAGAATTCCAATCGAAATGATCCTTCAGAATACCAATCGAAATGCTCCTTCAGAATTCCAATCGAAATTCTCTTTCAGAACTCCAATCGAAATGTCCTTAAAGCAACACTCAAAATTTTCCTTTTCCTTAGGCAAGAGTTTGTGATCAACCATGCAAGGGGAATACTTTAGAAAACATGAGAGGGAAAATTTTGGGGTACAACAGTTGCCCCTGTTCAATCTTCTTAAACCTGAGGATGTAGATTGGCTTGCGTGCCTTTCGTGATCCGAAGGTGGAAGATGATTGAACACTAGATTGCCCAGAAATTTGCACTCGCATGATGTAGTATCAGCATTGTGATGTCAGGAATGGGCTTACAGATGCCATCTGCAGGAGTGTCGATCGCATAAGAGATTCCTTAGCGAGAACTTGCATACTTGTTATTGTAGAAGATTCCGCTGGGGAAGTCTAACTTCGTTTGAGATTTAGGAACCTGCCTGTACTTCAACTGGGAGAATGCCTCAGCCGAGTTTTAAGAACCTGTTCATAATTCAATTGGGGGGAAACATCTTCATCAAGATCTAGGAACTGTCTCGTGCCCACCGGGAGTATACCGTTGAGGTTATAGAACTTGTCCACACTATGATGGAGGAAAACATCAAGATCTAGGAACTCACTCGTGCTCAAAGGAGTATACCGTTGAGGTTATAGTACTCGTCCACACTATGACGTAGGGAATCATATTCATCAAGATCCAGGAACTGTCTCATGCTCAATGGAGTAAACCGCTGAGGTTATAGAACTTGTCCATACTATGACGGAGGAAAACATCAAGATCTAGGAACTGACTCGTGCTCAATGGAGTATACCGTTGAGGTTATAGTACTCGTCCACACTATGACGTAGGGAAACATCTTCATCAAGATCCAGGATCTGTCTCGTGCTCAATGGAGTAAACCGCTGAGGTTATAGAACTTGTCCACACTATGACGGAGGAAAACATCAAGATCTAGGAACTGAATCGTGCTCAATGGAGTATACCGTTGAGGTTATAGTACTCGTCCACACTATGACATAGGGAAACATCTTCATCAAGATCCAGGAACTGTCTCGTGCTCAATGGAGTAAACTGCTGAGGTTATAGAACTTGTCCATACTATGACGGAGGAAAACTGTCGAGATTGAGAACCTTATCTGAAAATTCAACTGATGATAATTCAATTGAGATTTAAGAACTGGTCAGATCTTCGACTAAGCTGAGAGCTTAACTGCATTTTTCCTGAAAGGTAAAGGTCATTCATATGCAATGTATGATATGGATCAGGCAATGATGTTCTCAAAATAAATGAGATTGTATTCGCATGATGCGTATATGCATGTATCATGATGTATGGAAATGTGATGTTTTAGCTGGGGAAAATAAATCCCGGATAGCTTGCTGGAGAATAGAGTTGAATGTGGATGATTGTCAGAATTGCATCTGCGTCTGGAGCGTATCTGAAATGTATTTGAATGAGTGACAGAATGACATCCGAATCTAGATCGTATCTGGACTGTAATTTGAACGAGTGACAGAATGACATCCGAATTTGGATCGTATATGGACTGTAATTTGAAATGAGTGACAAAATGACATCCGAATCTGGATCGTATCTAGACTGTAATTTGAAATGAGTGACAAAATGACATCCGAATCTGGATCGTATCTGGACTGTAATTTGAATGAGTGACAGAATGACATCCGAATCTGGATCGTATCTGGACTGTATGTTGAATGAATCTGGAATAAGTATCAGAATGTCAGCCATATCTGGGTCGCATCTGAATTGTCTCTAGAAGGAATTTGGAATAATTATCAGAATGTCATCCATATCTGGGTCACATCTGAACTATCTCTAGAAGGAGTCTGGAATAAGTATCAGAATGTCAGCCATATCTGGGTCATATCTGAACTATCTCTAGAAGGAGTCTGGAATAAGTATCAGAATGTCAGCCATATCTGGGTCGTATCTGAACTATCTCTAGAAGGAGTATGGAATAAGTATCAAAATGTCAGCCATATCTGGGTCGCATCTGAACTATCTCTAGAAGGAGTCTGGAATAAGTATCAGAATGTCATCCATATCTGGGTCGCATCTGAATTGTCTCTAGAAGGAATCTGGAATAAGTATCAGAATGTCAGCCATATCTGGGTCGCATCTGAACTATCTCTAGAAGGAATCTGGAATAAGTATCAGAATGTCAGCCATATCTGGGTCGCATCTGAACTATTTCTAGAAGGAGTCTGGAATAAGTATCAGAATGTCAGCCATATCTGGGTCGCATCTGAACTATCTCTAGCAGGAATCTGGAATAAGTATTAGAATGTCATCCATATCTGGGTCGCATCTGAACTGTCTCTAGAAGGAATCTGGAATAAGTATCAGAATGTCAGCCATATCTGGGTCGCATCTGAACTGTCTCTAGAAGGAATCTCAGAAGATGAGGATCTTTGCATGTTGATTAATCTTTCCTGAAAAGGTAAAGAGTTAGTTGTATGCAATGTCATGATGTATGCATTGTCATGATGTATGCATTGTGTAATGATGTTCTCAAAGTAAAATGAGATTTGTGTCATATGTATTTTGTATGCATATGTTATGAATGTTGTTTGAAGTGTAATTTTGTCTTGGACTTTGCTCAAAACGTTTCCACCGGGGATCCCTGCTTTGTTGTTTGAGGAGAACTCCGCTGGGGGACATTGAAAACTATGTGGGGAAGAGATGTTCTGCTGAGGATTTTAACGATAAACTCTGCTGGGGATTCCGTTGATAAGCTCTGTTGGGGATTTTGATGATAAACTCCGCTGGGGATGGATTACCGTTGCTGGTGATATTGAATCTGTTGAGGATAACCCAGTTAGACTCTTGTGAGGATAACCTTCTGAATTTGGCTGGGGAGATACATTTGTATTCTGCATGGGACAAGCTTCCAGAATCTACCGGGGATAGATGATCCAACTCCATTGGGGAAGCCTTTTTTTTAGACTGCGCTGGGGAAATGGCTCCACTGGGGGTATCTTATATTCCGCCGGGAAACATTCTTATATTCTGTTGAGAAATATTAAGACTGCCAGGGATACTCTTATGCTTGCTGGGGAATAACCTTATACTCCGCTGGTGAATATTAAGACCTTCTGGGGATACCAAACCTTCTTGGGGCTGACGGTAGACTAACTCTGCTTGGGGGAGAGTATGGCTGATTCGTTCATAGTTGCAAGCCTCAGTTGGGAGAGCTATCATTACTGCTTTACTCTATGGGGAGTGAAGGTATCTTAGCCATATTCTTCAGCCGAATATATACCTGGGTACCTGGTGGACAAAGCAATTTGTACAGCTCGAATAATTCTTATTTGCCCCTGTTTTTGTGGGAGAAGGTGCCTGCGGAGGCCCTGTGGATCGAGTATTATCCCCACCTATGAGGTGCTTGGTAATTGCCGATTGAAGTGACAAATCTTCTTCTGGTAGGAAAGTGACGAGATGACGGGACATAGTCGTACGCTTTGATCCCTAATTTTTTCCTGGACCGCCCTTTCGGGTTTTCAGTCCATCGGGATACCCTTTTTTACCCAAGCCGCCTTTTCAGATTTTCGACTTTCCGGGTGTACAAATTTTCATTTTCATCCCTTATTTTTCCTGAACCCTTTTGGTTCGCCGGGAAGCCCTTATTTTTGCCTAGGCCAGTCAACCTAGCGGGTCTTTGATTATGCGTAGTACTTTTTTGACTATGTCCACGCTCTCAGAGTGTAGGGAGGTGTCACTGTCAGTAGTGTCATGTTGCTATACTACCAGAAGATGTCTGATCATGCAAGATTCGTTGCTGGAATTCATGTCCAATGCCCCAAGTGACGGAGATGGAGACTTGCCCGTGGTTACTCTGCACTTATTCAGGGATTTCTTGAAATCTTGACTGGACTTCCCCAGGTGCGCTGGATAGTGACATGTCAAGTCCCCTTTGTTAATGGGAGATTTGTCAATGGAAGTGTCATCCTTTTTGAAGTGATTTTGTTCACTGAGAGGGCTTTCGTTCATCAGATATTCGTCGTGTGAATTTCTCCGCTGTCAAACAAATAGCCAAATGCAAACAGTGATATTCAAATAATGCAAAGTTTATGCTTGTCTCGAAGTTTTGAAAAATGCGTTTTTTAGCAGAAAACTTTTTATAAGACAAATTCAACACAAGATTTAGGGCAAAGCCTTACAGGAGTCAGGATATCTTTTGTAACAGTATGCTTTTGAACTAACCCATGCTTCAGTTAGGACTTTTGAAGGGTTGTAACGTGGCTTGGTTCACGATTTAAGAAACAAAGGATAAAGGCTCAAAGTATATTTGTACCCACCCGCTCTTCGTGATGTTCTTCAATCCTAAACTCAGTTAATTGTGCATTTGAACTCCAAATGAGTCTGGAACGACGTTTTGGTGATGGTTCACACAAGTTGGATTTTTGAAGGCAGTCATTTTGCAACATTTTTCATGTTGTTGAGGATTTTTAGCGACCTCGTTCTTTTGATTTGTTATCCCTAACTTTTGCCTGACTGTTCCTGTTTTCGAGATTACAGTCAGCGGGATGCCCTAGCTTTCTTAAGCTTCCTTTATAGGTTTTGGTTCAGTGGTCTTTTCTCTTTTGATAGATTGACTGCCTATGAAATAAGGAACCACCACTGACTTTTGATTCTAGAGGAATGCTTTTGATGTCGTTCGTTGTATTATAAACTGAGAGTTTTGTGACTTCAATGCGCATTTGAATTAACTGAGAGACTACCCTGCCCCAGGTTTTGATTAAAGGTTTCAATTTGTGTTTAAAACAGAAAACTCCTACTTCTTTGGCTCGAAGGGGTTGACTAGGGATTATCTTCCTTATAACTCCAGTGTTTAGGATTTGAAAGAAATGCCTGTACATCGTCAGCAAGGTCTGTCTAAAAGCATACTGTATGAGATTATGGCATTGTTTCGTCATCCTCCATCTAAAGGCTTGTAACTTTTAGCAAGAGTTGAATGAGTAAAAAGCATAGTTTAAATGTAATTAAAATGATGAATTCAAGACAAACATATGCAATGCATTTAATGAAACAGAGTTTGACATTAATAGATAATTATTTGAATAACAAAAGAAATTACAACTTGAAAATTCAAATGAAACAAAAGTCTTCTCGTCTCAGTACTTGTCACTTCAAATGGTGAACCTTGGAGGGATGGTAGAAGAACTCAGCCTGACCATCTTGTGTGAATTCCAAAGCTCCTTCGTTAATCAGGTCTTAAACTTTGTTTTTCAATGCCCAACAGCCATCAGTATCATGCCCCGGGCTGTTGGAATGGTATGCACACCTTGCATCAGGGTTGTACTTTAGGGAGGTTATGTTGGGATTCTTAGGAGGGTCCCTTAACGTCACCAGATTCAACCTCAACAGGTGTTGTAAAGCTTGAGACAGCGAAACGTTGAGCTTGGTAAATTTCCTTCCGGGCTTACTCTGATCAACCCGTTGTTCTTGGCGAGGTTGTTGTTGGACCCTTGAGGTAGTAACAACTTGGAGAGGTCCATTCTTCACCATACCAAACTCTTGTCTTCTTGGAGGCTGATCAATGACTTAATCCCCAGCCTTGACCACTTGCTTTATGTTGTTGTCTTGATGAAGCTGGTGGATCATGGTTCTTAACTCTTCTTGTTCCCGAGCTAAGCCTTGGATAAGAGCCATCTGCCCCAGCATCTGGGTTCTCAATGCATCTATCTCAGCTTGCAGATGTTTCAGCCGTTCGTCCTTATTGTCTTCAGGACTTTTCTTGACCAAATTCCCCATGAGGAGTGTTCTCAACTCTTCCTGCCCCTTGGATAGGTTTAGGAAGATTTCCCTGAACTGAGTCTCTTGAGTATGAAGATCCTGGTTGTCTTGTGGGAAAGCCATTGCTGAAATAAACAGCGAGAACATGAGAGACCTGTATTGGGAGACCTGTTATGCAATGATATGTATGATATATGTATGCAATGTTTTCAAGGATCTCGCGGGGTAAACAAGAAGCTTGCTAGAATTAGAATTTGGTAGCTTTGATTGAAGGAACTTCATGTTGCTGATAGTCATTATTCAAGAGTCAGGCTCACCATATTGAGTGGGTCATAGCCCCTGACTCAAGTTATCGTGTTTTGATTTCTAGACAACCTTGGCTAGAGGAAAATAAATCCCCTTTTCCCCTTGCTAGACCTTTGATGTACCATAACCTGCATCACAGACCCTTGAGATCCTTGAAATGGTTAAGGAAATGTTAAGGTATGATGTTATGATGTATATTCTATGCGTTTAAGCAAAAATGTGAGGGGATGTAAGTAAACCCTGCAATAAATCCAAGTTATTGGATAAGGACTGTAAACAAAACCTGCAAGGAACTCATGTTGTCAGATAACAAGAATGTGCAAGCAGTTCAAGTTTGAAGGCACACAAGTCACACAAACAGCCTTAAGTTTAGGCTGGCATGGAGTTTCATAGGTAAGTACCCTCTTGAGTGTAGTTGGCTCAAAACCTGTCCTATAAATAGTAACCGGGTTCTAAGGAGCTCAATATCATTGGATTGTTTTCTATGTTCATTGTTTTGGTTTAGCCACTGAACTAGCGACCAAAATATTCCAAGAAAACAATCCTCAATGAGTGTAGTATAGAGTATCTACCAACTTCGGACTGCACCAAAGTCGGTCATCTCACTACCCCTAAAAAGGCCAAGATGGTTAAGTAAGGTTCTAGGTCATTCATGCTTAGTGACATCACTCAGCGGCCCCGTATTCTCTTTGATTGACTCAAAGGCTACCGGTACTCACAAATATGTCACACTAATATAGCTGTTGCTTCAACCGTGTCGGTATACCCCGCACAGTTTCCACAACGTATTGCTATCTATGAATGTTTCCCAAAATCTGGGTGGAGGATTTATAGAACTCCGATACAAGCCCACAAAATTAAAAGCATACAAAGCAATATAATTGAAAACACAAGTGATCTAATCCTAAGGTATACCTCACTTATATATGTTCCCCAGCAGAGTCTCCAGTTCTATGATCGGTGGGAACGAGAACTGACTATTTTTTAATATGCTGGTTCGCGTTTGCGTTTGTTTTCGCAAAGTGTCGCGGTAAGCAAGAGTCTCCACCATCATTTATTTTATCCAACAAGGGAAATGACAAAAGCACAGAAAAAATTCCTTTTCGAGAATGTTTCTCGGGTTCGGGAGGTAGATTATAGAAAGGGAAGGTGTTAGCACCCTTTCTATCCGTGGTTATCCATGGGCTCTTAGGTACTTTCTCACTGTGTTTTCAAAAGGTTTGCTTTTCTTTATGTTTGTGGATTTTGAAAAGATTTTTGTTTATGAAGAAAGTGTGTAAGTGCAAAAAGTTTGTTTTTTGTTTTTAAAAGAGAGCAAGTACTTAAGAACCTCTACCTACTCAAAAAGGAATTTAATTGTGCAAATGTCCTTTAGACAGTGCTATCCCACTATTGAGAAGTAGGTAGCACCTTCGTTGGAGTTTTCGGGTCAATTCGATTTAAGGGACTTGTGGTCACTAAAGCAACGTTACGAATCTTTAGTGGTAATCCTAATGTCTTAGATCATTTTTCCGAGGCAACCGTTTCGAGGAAATTTATGATCTTGGGACAAAATGACGACCTCTAAAACACCCTATACTTAATGACCACATTTAAGGCAACCAAGTGAGGTGTACCCTAAGAGTGGCATGTGCAAGTGTGTCAACTTTCAGTTATATTATCTTTGTACATGTTATGGTGAGCTACTGTTGATTTTAAGTTAAGAGTGAATCTTGTCATACAATTCTAGTTAGCATACATCTAAGCAGTTAATATATCTACAGGAATTTAAAGTGCAGAAATCGTAAATCCTATGCTATTACAAGGCTTCGGGGAGGGGGATTATTTACATGTCCAAAATTGGGGGAATAAAGCAGTAAAGAAGGTCTTAGTTTAAGCTATTACATCCCAGTAAAATAAACGCGCGTGAATCTAAAAAAAAATCCTAAGAACTCTTTTTGTTATTTTATTTTATTTTGGGAAAAATAATCTAAATCTATTTAATTTTAGTTTTTTTTGGAAAAATGTTAAGATAATTAAAGGTTAATTAACAAAGTTAATTTAATAGAAAAAGAACTAGCCTAATGTTTTTGTGGTTTTTTTGATTTTAATGTTAATTAAAAGGAAGTCTATGAAAACAAAAATAAAATACAAGGGGAATCCTTTGATCCAAGGAGAAAACGGGAGTTTTGACCCAGGGAGAGAAATAGAAGCTTCGATTCAGAGGGGGTCATGGTCCTTTCGATCGGGCCAAACAGCAAGGCGTGAGTAGCCTTCGATCCAGGGAAGAGGACTGTCTTTTGATCATGGGGGTCATGGCTTTCGATCCAGGAATGAGATGCCTCCTTTGATCCAGCATGCTAATGGGTTCGATCCAGAGAAGGTGTCTCCTTCGATCTGGGCTGTTATACCTGCAAAAGTATGTGAGCGAAATAAAATGCAGGGCCTGGGTATTGAACCCCAGGCCCTTCGATCCTACGCTTGCTGAGTCTCTTCAGGCTATGTCTGCAGTAAATGTTAGCAAACAAAAAAACATGACCTGGGTGCCAAACCCAGGCCTTTCGATCCTGTCTAGGATGGCAAATCAAAGATAACAACAAGTAATAATGTGTTATGCAAAATGAAAGGTTTTTTTTTGACAATTTACCCTCTCTTACAGTAGTTGGAACCTTCAATTTGGCACTGGCTGGATGGGAGCACTTTCAATCTGAGGGCTTCTGGGCGTGGGCACCTTCGATCTGAAGGACTGCTTTGGCTTGGAAAATTCTGGGCAGCGTCTCTTCAATATTTTTATTTTTCTGTATATATTTTCGTGTCTCTTTTGCAACAAGGGGGTGGAGGGGACAGGAAGACAAAGGTTTAAATGACCTTGATTATGTGTTTTGACAGCCATGAAGGAGGATTCGTAACGTTAATCATGTGTTTGAAAGCCATGAATGAGAGTTTGTAATGTTGGCTAAACACATGGGATTCTGTCCTTTTTTGAATTTTGAATGACAAGCAGCTGGCCTTCGAACACTCCCTTTCGAATGGGCTGTTGGCCTCTTTCGAATGCTCTTCGAAAGCTTCTTCGAATGGACCCTTTGAATGCTTCTTCGAATGGACCTTTATGGAATTCCAATCGAAGGACATTATTCATAATGCTAATCGAAAGGCTCCTTCAGAACACCAGTCGAAGGGCCTTTCAGAATGCCAATCGAAGTGCTTGTCCATAATGCCAATCGAAGTGCTTATCCATAATGCCAATCGAAGTGCTCCTTCAGAATGCCAATCGAAATGCTCCTTCAGAATTCCAATCGAAATGCTCCTTCAAAATTCCAATCGAAATGATCCTTCAGAATGCCTATCGAAATGCTCCTTCAGAATTCCAATCGAAATGCTCTTTCAGAATTCCAATCAAAATGTCCTTAAAGCAACACTCAAAAATTTTCCTTTTCCTTAGGCAAGAGTTTGTGATCAACCATGCACGGGAATACTTTAGAAAACATGAGAGGGCAAATTTTGGGGTACAACAGTTGCCTTATACAAAAATGGACATATTATGCATGCGAAGTATCTTGGCAAAACAAACAAGTATAAGATCATAGTCCCTCGATGACGCTATTCAAAGTTGTCTTACAAAAATGATCTTAGTCCCTCAAAAAATGCTAAGATACTTTACAACATTACTAATCATGGTTATACGGTGACCCACGTCCGTCCCGTTTACATCCAAAGATAGGGTTTCTTACCAAATCAATGGTAAGACAACAACGTCAAAGGAATAGAAAATGCACAAGGAAGACATTTGAGTAGGTAGATTACTTCTAGTTACTTGCTCTATTTCTAAACAACTATCCTTGCTATTTTCAAGACAAAGACACACATTTTCAAACATTTTACAAACATTGAAACATTTTCAAAAAGACAAACATATTTGTATACATTCTTACGAACGAGAATCATTACAAAGATTGCCTAAACAATGGCCTCTTTTACAAAATACTTTCAAAACCACACCAAACACATTTTCAAACAACAAAAGCAAGTGATCTAGCAAGTAACTAAGAGCCCATGGAAAACCATGGATGAAAAGGGTTATAATACCTTCCCTTTTCATAATCTACCCCCCGAACTCAAGAAAACATCTAAAAGGTCTTTCCTGTGCTTTATCACCTTTCCTTTTGGATAAAAGAAAAGTCGGTGGCGACTCTTGCTAACCGCAACATTTGCGATAAAACACAAAACCTTCAAGTTAGTTCTCCCACCGTATCACAGAACTGGTGACTCTGCTGGGAAATTAAATGAAAGTGGGGTTACCTTAGGTCTAGATCACATTTATCTGCTTACATTGTTTGACTTGTTTGCTTTACATTATGGTTCTTTGTTTGGGTTTGAATCCTCCACTCGGATTTAGGAAACATTATAGGTAAATAGCAATACGTTGTGGAAACTGTACGGGGTATACCGACATGGTCTAAGCAATAACTATGTTAGTGTGACATATTTGTAGGTACCGGTAGCCTTTGAGTCAATCAAAGAGAATACGGGGCTGCTGAGTGATGTCATGAAGCACTAATGAACTTCTAGAACCCTTTACTTGACCAACTTGGCCTTTACGATGTAGTGAGATGAACGTCTTTGGTGCAGTCCGAAGTTGGTAGATACTCGATACTACACTCATTGAGGGTTGGTTTCTTGGGATATTTCGGTCGCCATTAAAGAGGCTTGAGCTGAAACAATGACCAAGGAAACAATCCGGTGATATTGAGCTCCTTAGAACCCGGTTACTATTACTAGGACATGTTTAAGCCAACTAAACTTCAAGATGGTACTTACCTATAAAACCCCATGCAAGCCTAAACTATGAACTTGTTTGTTTTGTTTGTATATACATACTTGTGCATAACATCATGGATATCATGAACATCATATGCATCCACTAACCATTTCAAGGATTTTGGAGATTCATCTTTGTTCTTGTTTTGCAGGATATGGATTAACTCCGCAGGAAAACTATCCAAATCAACCTTGTAAGAGTTCCTCCACAACTCAAGGATCTAACTTCAAGGATCCCTGAGAACTCTCCATTCACCGAGAGGCATGTCCGTCTACTCAACTTGGTCACCTCCAACACAGAGGAGGATATGATGAAGGTGCTCTTCCAGTTCTTTGACCCTTTGCATCATTGCTTCACATTTCCTGACAATCAACTTGTGCCCACTTTGGAAGAATTCTCTCAACTTTTGAGGATTCCCATTCTCAATCAACTACCTTTCAACAGTATGGAAAGATACCCAAAACCAGAAGAAATTGCCCAAGCTCTGCACTTGCACTCATCCGATGTCACAACTCATTGGGAAACTAGAAGTGGTGTCAAAGGCTTCTTAGCAAAGTTTCTGATTGAGAAGGCCCAAAGCTGTTGGAATTACCTAGACTTGCAAGCTTTTGAGGAGATTTTGGCTCTTCTTATCTATGGGATGGTCTTGTTTCCCAATCCTGACCAACTCATAGATGTAAATGCCATCAAATCTTCATATCACGCAATCCGGTGCCTACATTACTAGGGGATATCCTGCACTCTTTTCACACTCGTACAATGAGGAAAAGAGGTGTCCTTATGTGTTGCACTCCTCTCCTGGAAAGATGGTTTATTTCTCATCTTCCCCAATTAGTCTTAAAGAATGAGCAAGGTGTGAGGTGGTCACAAAGGTTAATGACGCTCAAACATTCAGACATTCATTGGTGCTCCCGATCCAAAGAGAATGTTATCATTGTTGACCGTTGTGGGGAATTCCCTAATCTCCCTCTACTTGGCATTAGGGGAGGGCATCACCTACAACCCATGCTTATCTCTAAGACAATTTGGTTATGCCCGAAGGGATGGCCCACATGAGATGTTGATTCAAGGCTTGGTATTCGACTACGACAACGACAATCAAGGTCTTCGCCAGAGATTCATCCGAGCTTGGAGGATGCTAAACAAGGTGGATAGCAAGACTTTGGGACACAAGAATTCCATCCCTCTTGAGCCTTACCTCAAGTGGGTACGAACCCGCGCTCAAAGTCTTATGATGCCTTATCCTTCCATTCTCCCGGTGATTATTGAGCCTGTTAAGGAAGGAGAGGTTCCATACACTATCCTACATCCTGACATGCCCACATCTCTTGAAGACCTACAAAGGGATTGGATACAACTCAAAGGAGAGCTAGATACTTTCGAAGCCCAATTCTACGCAAGCGAGAAGAAGGTTTTGGAACTCACTAGGCTACTTCATGAGGAGCAGGCTCTAAATGTCTACATTGCACCGAAGAGGATGCGTACTACTTTTTTACCCTAGGATTTTGTATTATTTTGCCCAAGAGGCATTGATGTACTCAAACTCTACCTTATTAATATAACGTGTGTTTCTTTTTTGTCTAAAACAAACTTGAATCTTTAAAAATCCTTGAAAACATTACATATGCACATATCATTCATCATAACATAAACAAGTCTTTTCCAACGAGTTTCCTCATCCCTCTACTGTTTATTTCAGTAAGATGGATCTCAAACAGAAAGTCAAAGATCTTCACGCTCAAAACATGCAGTTTCAACAATTACTCACAACCCTGGCCAAAGGACAAGAGGAGTTGAAGACTCTTTTGGCCAAAGAGAAAAAGAAGAAAGAGAAGAAACCAACTGGTGTTGTAATCATGGGGAGAAGGTTTCAAGGACAAACTAGAAGAACCTTGAATTTCGCAGCAACATCTGATGAAGGAGAAGGGAAAGGGAAAGAAACAGCGGTTCTGTCAGAATCTGAAGAGGAGGAAGAATAGGAAGACTACTGTGAGGAACAGTATCCTCCAGCGGATGATAAGTACAAACATCTTGAAGAGCGTTTGAGCGCTATGGAAATACAAAGGGTACTAGGTCTAGACTTTGAAGAATTGGGGCTAGTATCAGGAATTGTGATCCCACCGAAGTTCAAAGTGCCATTGTTTGCGAAATATGATAGGGTGTAATGTCCTAAGATGCACCTCCGATCATACGTGAGAAAGATTCAACCGCACTCCGCCGATAAAGACATGTGGGTGCATTTTTTCCAAGATAACCTATCTGGAACACAACTCGATTGGTTTTAACAATTAGAAAGGGACGACATCCACAACTAGGAAGACCTTGCCGCAAATTTCTATAAACAATACCAGTATAATTCAGATTTGGCGCCTACCCGTACTCAACTTCAAAGTATGGCTATGGCTTCAAATTAGGGTTTCAAAGATTACGCGCAGAAATGGAGAGATCTAGCTGGGAGAGTGCAACCCCCTCTGTCTGAAAGGGAGTTGGTGGATATGTTCTTAGGCACCCTATCGGGCCCTTTCTTCAACCATTTGATTGGGAGCTCGTCTTCTGGGTTTACTGAGTTAATACTAACCGGAGAGAGGGTGGAAGCTGGCATAAAAAGTGGAAAGATTCAGAAGGATTCGTCTGCCTCTACAGCTGTGAGAAAACCTTTCACTGGGAAGAAGGAGGTATCTGCTGTTTATCCATAAAGGAATCAAGGGAAAGCTGAATGCCAACCAATGGTGGGGGCTGTTATGATCCCAAAGCCTACATCTGATCAACCAAGAAGTAACCAACCGAGGATGGAAAGGCCAGTCCGACAATTCACCAGAATTAATATGACTCTAGCCTAGGTTTTACCACATCTTAGGAAATCTAATCTGGCAACTTTAAAGGAAGCTCCAAAGAATCCCAACATTGCGTCCCCTCATTATCACCCAAATGCCAGATGCACATATCATTCCGAAAGTCTGGGTCATGACACAAACAACTGTTGGGCCCTAAAAAACAAAATTCAAGACCTTATAGATGGAAAAGAGATTGAATTTGATGCGCCCGAGAAACCAAACGTCATTTCCGCTCCTATGCCTAGGCATGGTCACAACACCAATGCTATCGAAGAAGATTTGTTTGTTACCTCAGTTGATGAACTCTTGACTCCGCTCCCAATCATTAAGATAAACTTGTTGAAAGTTGGTGTATTCCCAGGTTGTAATGAAGATTGCCATCTTTGCTTATCCTCACCAACAGTTTGCCCTTTGTTGAAGACATGCATTCAACGCTTGATAGACAACCAAGAGATTCTGTTTGAAGTGCTCCTGTTTCACCTGTTCCTGTTGAAGACGTTTCAATCATAACCATCTCGGCCAATCCTTCTAGGGTCCCCAAAAGACCCGTTAGGATTACATCGGTTCCAAAAACTACTCCTCTTATAATCACAATGCTTGGGCCGGTCCCGTATGAATCAGAAAAAACAGTATCGTGGAATTACGGTGGAGACATCTACTACCACAGTATCAAACAAGATGGGCTGGCCGCCGAAGAAATGAGCTCCGAAGAAGAAGACTCCGACATTAGCAATATTGCCGGAACCAGTAAGATTACCCGTAGCGGTAGAATCTTCTCTCCAGAAATTGCCCCTCCAAAGGAAGTTTTTGGACCCGTGGTTGTTCCAAAGGTTACCTCCGTACCAATAATCATATCTGCAAGTGCTCCTATTAACGAAGACGACACAACACCTGCTGTTATCCCTACCAACACTTCTACTACTGAAATTCGAGGAAAAAGTATTCAAGAAAAGCCTGTCCGGATGAAGCCTCAACCACTGAATATCCCCTAAACCTCCAAGAAGGAAATGGAGGAGATCCTGAGGATAATAAATAAGAGTGACTATGACGTGGTTAAACAGTTGGAGCAAACTCCCTACAAAATCTCCATGCTAGCATTGTTGCTGTGTTCTGAGGCACATGCGGAAGCTCTGGTGAATTTTCTGAAGACAACCCATGTGCCACAAGAGACGTCTGCTGACCAATTCCAAGATTGTGTGGCCAGCTTGACAGCTGATAATGGCCTAGGCTTCTCTGATGCTGATTTGACACCAAGAGAGAGAAAGCACAGCGAGGCATTACATGTCTCTGTGGAATATAGAGGAACAAATCTGGCCCACGTCTTGGTGGACACTGGCTCATCTTTGAATGTTTTACCGAAGAAAGCTCTCGACAGATTTGATTATGAAGGACTAACATTGAAACCCAGTAACATAGTCGTGAGAGCATTTGATGGCTCAACGAGGATGGTCCACGGGGAGGTGGACATCCCCATAAAGGTGGGAACTTAGACTTTTAACTCAACTTTCTATGTAATGGACATCCGCCCCTCTTACTCCTGTCTTCTAGGACGACCTTGGATCCATGATGCCGGTGCTATCACCTCTACACTACACCAGATGCTGAAATACCCAGTCCATGGAAAGATTATCACTGTCCACGGAGAGGAAGAGTATATGATTAGCCACCTCAGTTCTTTCCGGTATGTGTAATTGGATGGCGAGTTCATTGAAACTCCTTTTCAACATTTCAAAGAAGTCTCTCAAGAGGTAGCAGTAACCAAGACGGTATCCCAGATCCCCAAGATCACAAGACCTCCGCTTCGGATGTCATCTCTAAAGGACGCCAAGGCAGTAGTAGAAGAGGGTGGATGCACCATCTGGGGGCAACTTCCATACATTCCGTATAAATCTGACAAGTTTGGCTTAGGGTTTACTTCAAATGCTCAGAAGGCTGTGCGCCGTGCCTGTGCTGGAGGGCCACCTCTGAAGATTAGCAACCGAGAGGTCAACACAGTGGAAGATGGTGAAGAAGATGGCAACTTGGAGGATTGGATATTTCCTACTGTCAACGGAGGACTTCACAATTGGGAAGCCAGAGACTTTGTCCCAATAACTTTCATATCTCAGTAATTTATCTTTTACATTTCTGTTGGACTTGTAATATTCACAAACAATTCGCACATTTAAAACCCTGTGTCTTATCTGAGGCGCAATGGTCCATTTGTAAGGTTTTTATTTCATCTTCATATGACATTCAACGAATCACGAATGTTTTTTCACATACAAACCTTTTGTGTTCATTGCCTTTCTTTTACATTTTATTATTTAAAGATGGCCATACCCTTACACACACCTACACTCACAAATGCAGGTACCCCTCCATCCCGGATCCCGTGGGTAACAATACTGCTATGGCCTTTAGTGACTCTGAAGATCTAATCTACCTAGCCGAAGACGAAGGTGAGGAAGATTGTGAAGTACCAGGGGAATTGGCCAGTATACTACAACAAGAGGAAAGAGCTATTCAGCCTCATGAGGAACCAGTGGATACAATCAACTTGGGTACCTAGGAGGATAAAAAGGAAATCCAGGTGGGTGCCAATCTAGAGCCGAGTGTCAAGGAGCGTCTAATTTAGCTATTACATGATTATGTCGAGATCTTTGCCTGGTCATATAAAGACATGCCAGGACTTGATGCAGACATCATGGTACATCGTCTACCCACAAGAGAAGACTGTCCACCAGTAAAACAAAAAGTTCGTCGCATGAGACCTTACATGTCAGAGAAGATCAAAACGGAAGTTATGAAACAATTCAATGCTGGATTCTTAGCTGTCACTTCCTGTCCTCAATGGGTTGCCAACATTGTTCCCGTGCCTAAAAAGGATGGCAAAGTACGAATGTGCGTGGATTATAGAGATTTAAATAGGGCCAGCCCTAAAGATGATTTTCCACTTCCCCACATCGATATCCTGGTTGACAATTCGGCCCAATACAAAGTGTTTTCCTTCATGGACTTATTCTCAGGTTATAACCAAATCAAAATGGAACCTGAGGACATGGAGAAAACTACATTTGTCACACAGTGGGGCACATTCTGCTACAAAGTAATGCCATTCGGACTGAAGAATGCTGGGGCAACCTATCAGTGCGCCATGGTAGCTTTGTTTCATGACATGATATATCATGAAATAGAGGTCTACGTAGACGATATGATAGCCCGATTATAAACTGAAGAGGATCACCTTGATCACCTGCAAAAGTTGTTTGAGAGATTAAAGGAGTATAAACTAAGGTTTAATCCAAACAAGTGCACATTCGGGGTACGGTCTGGTAAACTCATAGGCTTTGTTGTCAGCAACAAATGCATCGAGGTTGATCCTGCCAAGGTTAAAGCGATACAAGACATGCCTGCTCCTCGTAATGAGAAGGAAGTCAGAGGATTCTTGGGACGCCTGAACTATATTGCCAGATTCATTTCTCACCTAACAGCTACTTGTGAGCCAATCTTCAAACTATTGAAGAAAGATCAAGTAGTCAAATGGAATGATGAATTCCAGACTGCTTTCGACAAAATCAAAGAGTATTTATAAGAGCCTCATGTTTTGATGCCACCAGCCGAGGGAGGACCACTGATCATGTATCTGATCATTTTAGAGAACTCAATGGGGTGTGTATTGGGGCAGTATCACGAGTCTGGCCGAAAAGAGCACCCTATTTACTACCTGAGCAAAAAGTTTACCGACTGTGAAACCAGATATTCACTGCTCGAGAAAACTTGTTGCGCTTTGGCATGGGTTGCTCGCCGGCTAAGACAGTATATGTTGACTCATACTACTTTGTTGATATCTAAGATGGATCTGATAAAGTACATCTTCGAAAAGCCTGCTCTGTCTGGGAGGATAGCTAGATGGCAGATGATCCTAACAGAATATGACATGCAATACACTAACCAGAAAGCTATAAAGGGCAGTGTGCTACCTGATCATCTTTCTCATCAAGCTGTAGAAGATTATCAGTCCATGAACTTTGAATTCCCGGATGAAGACATCATGACATTAGACAACTGTGAAGAAATCAGACCATATGACAGACCTGAACAAGGATCCCGATGGACCCTGTTCTTTGACGGGGCATCCAATGCACTTGGTAATGGTATCAACGCTGTACTCATATCTCCAGAAGGGTGTCATACTCCCTTTACTTCCAGACTTTGTTTCAACTGTACGAATAATATGGTGGAGTATGAAGCATGCATCTTTGGTCTCAGAGCTGCCATAGATTTGGGGATCAAATCCTTAGATGTATTCGGAGATTCAGCTTTGGTCATCATCCAGATCAAAGGAGATTGGGATACTAAGCACCCAAATCTTATCCCTTACAAAGAACATGTTTTGACATTGCTACCACATTTTGAGGAGATTACCTTCGAGCACTTCCCGCGAGAAGAAAATCAGCTAGCAGACGCTCTAGCCATAATGTCATCTATGTTTAAAATTAATTGGGATAACAAGGCTCCCCAGATCACCATTGAACGAATGGATGAACCAGCACACTGTCACGAGATTAATATTGAAGAGGTAGTGGACCATCCTTGGTTTCATGAAGTCAAGAGGTATCTCGAGGCTCAAGAATATCCAGAAGGAGTTTCAATCAATGATAAAAAGTTCTTAAGGAGATTCTCTGCTAAGTTCTTCCTGAGTAATGGCATCCTGTACAAATGCAATCATGACTCCATTCTTCTCCATTGTGTGGATAAGATTGAGGCTGAAAAGATCATGGCTGAATTACATGAAGGCACTCTTGGCACTCACTCCAGTGGGCATACGATGGCGAAGAAAACCCTACGGGCAGGCTATTATTGGTCTACCATGGAAGCAGACTGCTATCAACACTCTCGAACATGTCATAAGTGTCAAATTTATGCTGAAAAGGTGCACGTACCTCCGGTTCTTCTGAATGTCTTGACGGTTCCTTGGCCCTTTGCTATGTGGGGAATCGATATGATTGGAGAGATCAAGCCTACAGCCTCCAATGGACACTGCTTCATTTTAGTGGCCATTGACTATTTTACAAAGTGGGTCGAGGCAGCTTCCTTCACATCTGTTACTAAGAATGTTGTTGCCCACTTCATCAAGCAAAATCTCATTTGCCGGTACGGTATCCCAGAAAGGATCATCACTGACAATGGTACAAATCTTAACAATACTATGATCACCGCCTTGTGCGAGCAGTTCAGGATTCAACATCACAATTCTTCCCCCTATCGGCCAAAGATGAATGGTGCTGTCGAAGCTGCAAATAAAAACATTAAAAAGATCATACAGAAAATGACAGTCACCTACAAGGACTGGCATGAGATGCTACCATTTGCTCTCCACGGGTA
The DNA here is from genome assembly GCA_948472305.1 of Vicia faba. Lineage (NCBI taxonomy): Eukaryota > Viridiplantae > Streptophyta > Magnoliopsida > Fabales > Fabaceae > Vicia > Vicia faba. The sequence continues at coordinate 752,368,981 of OX451735.1, read as the reverse complement.
TCGTACCATAATTCGCACATCAACTGGGAAACACCCTATTCTTTGGTTTATGGCATGGAGGCTGTCTTGCCTATTGAGGTTCAGATCCCCTCTTTGAGGATTATGAGGGATGCAGGTTTAAGTGAGGACGATTGGATCCAGAATTGACTTGATCAATTGAACTTAATTGATGAAAAGAGACTTACTGCTGTTTGCCATGGTCAGATGTATCAAAAATGGATGATCAAGGCTTTCAACAAGAAAGTCAGACGCCAAGTATATCAAGTTGGAGATCTAGTGATCAAACACATTATCTTACCACAAAGTGATCCCAGGGGCAAATGGAATCCTACCTATGAAGGACCATTTGTAATCAAGAACATATTCTCTGGTGGGGCAATGATCTTAACCACCATGGACGGTGATGACCTGCCACACCCTGCGAACGCGGACATAGTCAAAAGATACTACGCATAAAAGACCCGCTAGGTTGACACACCTAGGCAAAAAAGGGCATCCCAACGAACCAAAAAGGTTCGGGCAAAAATTAGGGATAAAATAAAAAAATCTGTACACCCGGCAAGTTGAAAACCCGAAAGGGCGACTTGGGCAAAAAAGGGTTTCCCGGTGGACTGAAAACCCGAAAGGGCGGTCCAGGAAAAAGTTAGGGAATTAAAGCGTATGACTATGTCCTGTCAGATCACTTTACGGACAACCTCTTGACTTCCACTGACAAACTCGGAGTTTCTGATCAACTCAATCATCTTCGGACGAAGCAACAAATATACAAGGTGCTCAGAGATACGAAGGCTATAGCAGAATGGGAACCCCATGGGATTATTACACATAGCTATCTTTCTTTGTATAAAGTTTTTTTGCTTTTTATGGCATCATTATCTTACTAGAATGATTTCCTCCCTTGTATAAAATACTTATTCAAAGTTAATACAAAGATAACTCTTTGAAAGTGCAAAAACTATTTGTCTTTTTCTTTACACTTGTGTTTTGTTTGCAAAAACGTCCAATGATTCATTGATGAACATATGCATTTAAACATAATTACTATTTACAAATAAACAAAAGGAGAAAGACAATTACTGATAGGTTTGAAAGAGCAGGAAAACGTCTCTAGGCTATTCCATAAAACAATCCCCACAGTACGTCATTTAGATCCCCAGCGGAACTAAAACTTCAAATTATTAATCTCCAGTAGAGAACGTCAAATTTCTCAGAATTCCTCAAGCAGTATATGGCATTGCTCTCACAACAGAATCTTGTCAGTACTTCAACTTCAAGACATGAAGAATCCACATATCCTCATCAGCGTTCAAGGATTTATTTTCCCCAATCATATAGCAATACAGCAAATCAGCTTACATGCGCATACATTACATCCATATATCATAAACATTGATAAAACAAATACATTGCATCATACATTTCATACAACATAACTTTGTGTTTCAGCTAACATTTTACCCTTTTCAGGATAAGATTAACAACTACCATTAACAAAGTGCAATCATGATACAATATGGATACACTCCAGACACAGATGCCATTCTGTTACTCATTCAGATTTCAAGTTTAGATACAGTACGGATACGCTCCAGACACGGATGCCATTCTATTACTCATTCATATGCAACTGTTCAGATACAGTACGGATACGCTCCAGACATGGATGCCATTCTGTTACTCATTCAGATTTCAAGTTCAGATACAATTCAGATACACTCCAGACACGAATGCCATTCTGTTATTCATTCAGATTTCAAATTTAGATACAATATGGATATGCTCCAGACACGGATGCCATTCTGTTACTCATTCAGATTTCAAGTTCAGATACAGTTCAGATGCGCTCCAGACACGGAGGCCATTATGATACTTTTTCTTTCAGCTTACAACTTATAATTCAACAAACATTCTTGGATGGCATCTACAAGCCCATCTCCAACAAGATTCTATCACTTCTCCAAATGGCATCTTTAAGCCTATTCCCTCAACTACACATTGTTGAGTGCAAATTTATGGGCACTCTAGTGTCCAATCATCTTTCACCTTCGAGTCACGAAGGGAAAAACTCGCCAATCTAACTCTTCAGGTTTAAGAAGATTGAACAGGGGCAGCTGTTGCACCCCAAAATTTTCCCTCTCATTTATCAAGACTTTTCTCATAAGATTTCTTTGACTCAAGACTGGATTAGGGTTGGTCAGCTCAAGGCATCTCATCATGCACTGATCACCCAAAATTAGGGTTTGAGCTTGCCCAAGGATTTTTGGACTATCAATTAAAACATCATTATTGACCCCTAAGTTTACTCATGACAAGTTTCAAGCCTTGAACCACATTTTGATCAATCAATTGGACAGTTGACCTAAAAAAACAGTTGTATTGTGGAAAAAGTCAACCATGGCCAATTTACAGTCAAAATTCATAATATTTTGATCCACATCAACATTTTAAACTTATATGTATCATTTGGTCAAGTTTAGATCACAATTCCTCAAGAAATTTGATCAAATCACCAAAAGGGCAAAATGGTCAAAATTAGGGTTTTGACTGAGGAAGGGCAATTTCTGGTTTTTGACCTAGCAAATGACCAATTGAGTTAAAGAATGATTTCAAGGATTCAATTGCATCATCTTTACCTAATAGCATGGTTCAAAACATTGCATTTTTTATTGGATTGACTGATGAAATTTGCAGTCAACTGATCAAAAGTCAACTGTACACTGAAAAGTCAAACTTTGACTTTTTTGGTCAAAATCAAGTGCCAAGGGTCACAATTCATCAAAACATGTCAAGATGCGAAACTTGTTCATTAAGAAATCCAAGTTTGAAGATTAGGGTTTAAATTTCAAAATTTTCTTAACTTAGAAAATTTTCTAAGTATAGAAAATTTCTTATTTTTTCTCAACTTTAGGCCATTTTTTCACCATGATGCATAATGATTCAAAGAAAGTTCCAAACATGAAAGTTGTAGACCTCCATGAGATCTACAACTTTGCTTCACACACGTTTCCCTAAAGATGCTTGGATCTCAAGATATAAATTTATGAATACATGCTCATGAACTAAATAACTTAGTGAAATTTTGCCCTAATTTAGGCAGGTTTTGGACCCAACTTCATGGCAATTTTTTACCTAGTTCCAAGAGGTATCTTGAAATGAATTTCAAATATGAGTTATAGAGAAAATTGCAAGCTTTACAAAATATCCAATAACTCTTCAAGATCATTTTTGAGTAGGGAGAATCGAAGAGATGAAGTTGGCAATTTCTCACTTTTGGTTCAAGCCATTTCATGAAGAACAAAGTTCCAATCAGTACCTATGCTGCCTAATCCATGCTTTACAGGTCCCAAACTTGTTTCTTACTCCTTAATTTAATGCTTAATCCGTTGAAAAAGCTTTGATCTAAGCCTTAGAGCCATTACCCAAGTTGTAATTCCATAAATGGCATAAAGTGACCATTGCCATTTTGAAAAAGCTCAACTTTTGCCACTTTCCAATTCTTGAGCATTGAACCTATCTCATTTGCACATATAAGTCTTACAGGCCTAATGAAAATTGTACAAGTATATACCAACTCTAAGCAAGCCAGTACAAGCATCTTAAGCCTTGTCCCTTCACTTTGCTTCAAAAGCAAGAAAGTGTGCCAAAAGCCTATAACTTGCAAATCTGTTGGGGAGTTGATAGGAAACTGATTCCATACTAATATACAAACACAATACAACACAAGACATGACTACTAGAGACCATAAACAGTCCCAAACAAAAAAGCACCAGAAAACTGTCAAGACTTGCAGTTTTTGCATAAGCACACCAATCTCTCATTTGGCTCGTGTGTTTTAAGTCTTGATCATCAAAACACCTTACCTACTTGATATCTAACTGATCCAGACCCTCATCCCTGTACTGTAACCCCTTCTCCATCATCTTCCATTTTTTCTTTCCAAGCTTACAGGTTGACTTGGCCAGAGAGTTTCAAACATTTTCAAAGCAAGGCAAGGGTTGGAATACACTCAGGGAGGTTCAAGCAAGCTCAAGCAATCATCAGGCCTCCATAAAAATCACTCCAACTCCATCCACGATTTCAACTGAAAGAGGTAAAAATCTCAACTTCTATCTCTTTATACATGCAATCATTGGCCACGATCTGTGAATAAACAATGTAGTCCTCATTACAACGAAGCTGTACATACATTTATCTTGCATTTATTTGGCCTGAGTTGAGAGAATTTTGAACTTGAAGATTCTGAAAAATTTAGGTTTAAATTTAGGGCTTTTTAAAATTCATTCTAATCTTTGATTGTTAGATTACATGATTTATATGGTTAGAATCGTGAGACAAAATGCTACAGCTTTCATGTTATGAGTTTTCATTTTCATGAAGAGATAAGCAAGTTACAGGACATCTGGCTAGCTTGGGGAAGAAGATGAAGTACAGGGCAAGGACCTTGTTCATGTTATGTTATTTTTGTTTCACTTAAATCAACGGATGTATAGCCATCCCAGTGGCAAGGTAGCGCGCTGGTGAGACCCATGTCCTGGGTTCGAACCTTGGCGCTACCTTTTGTTTTTTCACATTTTCCCATTTTCAGTTTTTGCTTTTTGCAGGTTTGGGCCTCCACATTGGGCTTAGCTGTTTTTTCTAACTATCACCACTGGATTATTCAGAACATCCCCCTTGCCCAACTATTTTTTATTTTTATTTTATTTGTTTTATTTTCATTTTAGTTTATTAGATATTTTCTTTAATGCATAAAAATCCTAAAAAATATAATTTTGATAATATTGCATTTTTTTAGTTTATTTTTCACATGAAAATATATTTTATCTTCAATATATATTATTTATTTTCTTAATAAACTTGTAAAATATAATTAAAATATGTTTAATATAATTTATTTATTTCCTTTCATCCCATACTTATAAATATTTATTTTTGCATATATCAAAACTTTTTTTATACAATATTATTTATTATTTTAATACAAAAAATACATAAAAAATAGTATATCAGAACTTTATTTTCTTTTAAAAATAGAAATTAGGGTTAACCTTTCTTTCAAGAATTAATTTCTTTTCCTTATATTTTTAGGTTTAAATTTCTTTTCACATGAAAACAAAACAAAATCTGTTTCTTGCATGTACATAATATTGCATATTTAAATATTGTATATTATTTATTCTAATATTCCTACAAATTCGATTTGGTTGTAATAATTTATTTAGGTTTACATTCTTGCAAATCCCCATTTAAATTTGTATTCCCCCCTTCCATAAAATTGTTGTAATAGCTTAGTAATCTTTACATTACGCAATTTACCGCTTTACATGCAATGATTAGTAATTAGGGTTTGAATGATAAGATCAAAACAAAGCAAATAGAAAACCCTAAATGAAAGATAAAAAACAAAGCATGAAAATAACACACTTGCACACAAGCATCCTTAGGGTTTCTCCATTTGGTTGCCTTATACAAAAATGGCCATATTATGCATGTGAAGTATCTTGGCAAAACAAACAAGTATAAGATCATAGTCCCTCGATGACGCTATTCAAAGTTGTCTTACAAAAATGATCTTAGTCCCTCAAAAAATGCTAAGATACTTTGCAACATTGCTAATCATGGTTATACGATGATCCACGCCCGTCCCATTTACATCCAAAGATAGGGTTGCTTATCAAATCAATGGTAAGAAAACAACGTCAAAGGAATAGAAAATGCACAAGGAAGACATTTGAGTAGGTAGATTACTTCTAGTTACTTGCTCTATTTCCAAACAACTATCCTTGCTATTTTCAAAACAAACACACACATTTCCAAACATTTTACAAATATTGAAACATTTTCAAAAAGACAAACATATTTGTATACATTCTTACGAACGAGAATCATTACAAAGATTGCCTAAATAATGGCCTCTTTTACAAAATACTTTCAAAACCACACCAAACACATTTTCAAATAACAAAAGCAAGTGATCTAGCAAGTAACTAAGAGCCCATGGAAAACCATGGATGAAAAGGGTGATAATACCTTCCCTTTTCATAATCTACCCCCCGAACTCAAGAAAACATCTCAAATGTCTTTCCTGTGCTTTTTCACCTTTCCTTTTGGATAAAAGAAAAGTCGGTGGCGACTCTTGCTAACCGTAATATTTGCGATAAAATGCAAAACCTTCAAGTCAGTTCTCCCAACGTATCACAATTTATTTTGAAGAGAATCTAACTCCCTACAACTTCTCTTCATCCCTCAAGTTAAAGAAATGGCCCAATCAAAAGATACAAGCTAGTACATTATAGGTCCTTTCAAAAAGTCAACAAAAACACCTTTTGGGTCAAAGCTCCTTATATGAACATGGAAGATCCAATTGAGATGAAAGAAAAAAAGGTTGTTTAGAGGACATCCTAAGTTCTCTAAAAAGTCCAAGAACACACTCTTATGGTTTAGAATGAGTGAGATATGCATTTCTAAAATTGACCAATTTTTGGAAATGTGCATGAGGCCAATATTGACCTAACTTGAATTTTTTCCAAATGGGACCATGTTTTCATGATTGAAACTTGTTCTTAATATGGCCCAAGACCCTTGAGTTCAATCATACATTATTTTATTATTTATACCATTTATTTTGCTATGTTTTTCCATTAAAATGCAAAATTAAATAAATTAATAATCAAAATAATAAAAGATTTGATTGTGAATCTTTTTCTTATCAAATGATGGACAAAACAAGCTGGCATACCAAAAGAAAACGTGCAAATAGTGATGGGAAAGGATGTCCAAGATAGTAAAGATTTTCAAGTGGATATTTGGAACAAATCTTGCACTCAATGCCATGGATCTTTTCCTTTATTTGTAACTCTATTCTGATTCACTACATAAGCAGAATAACCCTAGGTCAAGAGCACATGCGCAACAGCCACAAAAAGAACCCTAGAGTATTTGCAAAATTTCAAGAAATCGTGAAAATCAAAAGCACTAGTTCCAGCCTTTGTTGAGAAAAACAAAGGAGCCAATCTTCCTCCTGAAGGTCCCAAGAGTCATCCTCACGCATTAGCCAAGCCAAATCGTTCCCAAGACACCTCCTTCAAGCATCAACGATTTGATAAAAATTCTTGAATTCAAATCTTCTGATTACACGATATAAATGAGTTATGCGTGCATATATGTATTCATATTGATCATCGGAATTGTTTTAACGTGCTTCATGTGAGTTTCAGTGCCAAAATCAAAGCTTTCCATTTTTAGGGTTTGAAAACATGTGAGCTTCGTTTTTAGAGATGGAGACATCTTTAGACCAAACTAATGCCATGGTTGAACTCGCAGCCTAGGTTTTAGGTGTGTGTGTGTGTGGGGGGGGGGGGGGGGTAGGCAAAATCTCAGGCTTCAAAACTCCCTATTTTGCAGGTTAGATTTTTGGGCAGCCAGAGAAGGTGACCGGAGCCACCGCCCATGGTGGTTTGACCGGCCAAGAACATTGCGTGGAAGTTTCATGTGTTTCGATTGGTTTATTTAAATTTCAGTGGGACCACAAGTGCACGCGTGTTTTTGATGACTCGGTCATGGCCTTGTTTTCCTTTATAATATTATTTAGTTATTATATGTATGAATGAACAGGTAGTGCAGATGGAAAGAGTGAATGATTTAAGGCATTGTATGTGTAGGAGGTCAGGGGTTCGACCCTTGCCTCCTGCATATTATTTTTCTAATTTGTCCTTACAGATCCAGTGGCTCCATACCAAGCGTGCATACCATATGCTCTATCATCATCACCATTGGATCACTCACCCTCCAGATCCAACGCCCTGGAAATGCTTCTCCATGGTGAACCCTCAAGATCTAGCACCACCGAATCCAACGCAGTGGTGGGCCAACCAGATCTGGGCCTTGGTGGAATTCAACAGCATCACCCCTCCAATTGGGTTTCACACCCCCTCGGGCCCATTTTTAATTTTTTTATGTTTTTTTATTTAGTTTATTTATTTTTGTTTATTTTTTTTAAATCATAAAGTCATAAAAATCAGAAAATCATCACAAAAAATAGGATTTAGAATTTTCTTAATAAAATTAATTTTTACAAATTAATTTAATTAAAATTTTAACTTTTTTCTTTAATTTAAAATTAATTAGAGAATTAGGTTAAACTTCTAATTTTTTTCATAAAATACAAATTTTTTTTTTTTAAATAAACAATTAGATTTTTTAGGGTTTAGAACTTTTTCTCGTCTTAATTTTTGCGCATCATTACTTTTTTTATACAATTATTTTTTATCATTTATGTAACTGCGCTCGATTTATAATAGCTAAATTAAGTTTTTTTATTTTCGCATTCTTTTCAGCCTATTATTTATGTATCTACACCAAAGCCCTATAATAGCGTAGGAGCTTTTATTTCTCGCTTTATATCTTCTTATATGCCTGTATATAAATTGTTAGTAACTTAGGCGTGCATGACAAGATTAAATCAACTAATCTTAGATCACTAACTTCAAGATAATATATCTGAAAATTGAACACATTTTTCACACTTGCACCCTTAGGGTATACTTCACTTGGTTGCCTCGGAAAACAACGGTCATGTCCCTCGAACGTAGGGATATCTTAGCAAAGAACCTCAATCTAAAAATCATCATAAAAGATCATAGTCCCTTAATGTCCATCTAGTTGCCTACGAGAAATGATCTTGTCCCTCGATGTTGCCTATATGATGATAGTCCCTTCGAAATGCTAAGGTATCCTTACATGTTTCCTTCAATGACCATAACGTCTCTTTCGACAGTTCCTCAACATCCGAAGATAGGGCTACCTACTCACTAATAGTAGGATAACACTATCTAAAGGATAGGAGGAAAAGAACACCCTTTTTCGAGTAGGTAGATAATTGTTAGGTACTTGCTCAAAAATAATTTTTTACACTTACAGACTTTCAAAAACTACTTTCAAAATGCTTTATCACACTCTTGAGGACTGATACAAGAGTTATCATAAAGCAAACAAAATCTTTCAAAATACACAAACACAAACAGTTTTCAAAAATGAGCAAGTACCTAAGAGCCCGTGGAAAACCACGGATGGAAAGGGTGCTAACACCTTCCCTTTCCATAATCTACCCCCTTACTCAGAAAATCTCTAAAAAGGTCTTTTTCTGTTCTTTTCACCCTTCCCTTTGTTGGATAAAAGAAAAGTCGATGGCGACTCTTGCTTACCGCGACATTTGCAAACAAAAAATGCAAAAACCAGTATAATAGTCAGTTCAGCCACCGTATCACAGTGTTATAGGATGGGCCATTGAAGACTTGAAAGGTATTAGTCCCACAGTTTGCATGTACAAGATATTGATGTAAGATAATCAGAAACCGATTGTCCAGCCTCAAAGTAGACTCAATCATGCAATGAAAGAAGTTATCTGAAAAGAGGTTGTGAAGCTGTTGGATGCGGGTCTTATTTACCCTATATCTGATAGTGCATGGGTAATTTCTATTCATGTAGTACCCAAGAAGGGAGGAACAATTGTCATTAAAAATGAGAAGAAAGAGTTGATTCCTACCAGAACTGTTACAGGTTGGAGAGTGTGCATAAATTACCAAAGATTGAATATTGCTACAAGAAAAGACCAGTCTTCGTTACCATTCATTGACCAAATATTGGAAAGGTTAGCTGGTCATGACTTCTACTGTTTTCTTGATGGGTATTCGGGATACAATGAGATTGTGGTAACTCCATAAGATCAAGAGAAGAGTGCATTCACACACCCTTATGGTATTTTTGCTTACAGGAGAATGCCATTTGGGTTGTGTAATACACCTGCTAGTTTTTAGAGATGTATGACATCCATATTTGCGGACATGCTTGAAAAGAACATAGAAGTGTTTATGGATGATTTTTTGGTTTTCAGATCTTCTTTTGAGTATTGTTTGAATAATTTGTCTCCTGTGCTAGAAATATGTCAGCAAACCAATTTGATTCTCAATTGGGAGAAGTGTCATTTCATGGTGCGTGTAGGTATAGTGTTGGGTCACAAAATTTCCCATAAGGGAATTGAAGTTGAAAAGGCCAAAGTGGAGGTGATAACAAATTTTCCCCCACCAGTGAATGAGAAAGGAATAAGAAAATTCTTAGGACATGTAGGATTCTACCGTAGGTTCATAAGAGATTTCTCCAAGATTGTGAAGCCTCTGACTTGTCTGCTGGTGAAGGACACATCGTTTCTTTTCGATAAAAAGTATGGTGAGGCTTTTGAAACTTTAAAGAATAAGCTAGTATCTTCCCATATAGTAATTTCTCCTGATTGGTCTCTATGATTTGAGATCATGTGTGATGCAAGTGATATATCAGTAGGGACAATGCTAGGACAGAGAAGAGAAAAGATTTCGCATGTGATCTACCATGCATGCCATGTGTTGAATCCAGCTAAGATGAACTATACAACCACTGAAAAGGAATTGTTAGCAGTGGTGTATGCTTTTGACAAATTTAGGTCCTACCTGTTGGGATTGAAGGTAATTGTTTATACTGACCATGCCGCTTTGAAATATTTTTTTCTAAGCAGGAATAAAAACCAAGGCTTTTGAGGTGGATCTTACTCCTGTAAGAGTTTGATATAGAGTTTCAGGACAAAAAGGGATGTGAAAACGCTGTTGCTGATCACTTATCTTGGATATCTCCGATAGAAGAAACAGAGGAGAAGCACCCAATCAAGGATGGGTTTGTTGACGAACGAATCCTAGTTGTGATTGGTGCTCCGTAATTTGTGGACTATGCAAACTATTTGGTAGGTGGAGTAATACCTGATGATTTTGCCTCTAACAAAAAGAAGAAGGTTTTGCATGATTGTAGGTTTTATTTGTGGGACGAACCATTCTTGTACAAAAAGGGAATAGACGGATTGGTTCAAAGGTGTGTCCCAGAGGAAGCACAAAGAGATGTACTGAGAGCTTGTCATGACTCAGAATATTAAGGATATTTAAATAGAGATAGAACAGCTGCAAAAGTCCTATAGTTTGGGTTATACTGGCCAACTTTGTTTAAAGACGCTCAGAGCATTGTGAAGGAATGTGACCGATGTCAGAGGATGGGTAACATTTTAAAAAGGAACCCGATGCCTCAGAATGCCATGTTGGAGATGGAACTGTTTGCTGTGTGGGGAATAGACTTCATGGGAACGTTTCCACCCTCTTTTGGAAAAATTACATTTTGGTCGCGGTCGACTATGTGTCGAAGTGGGTAGAAGCTATCGCATTGCCCATAAATGATTCTAAAGTGGTAGTCAACTTCCTAAAAAACAATATTTTATCTAGGTTTGGGGTACCGAGGGCTCTAATCAGTGATGAGGGTACTCACTTCTTAAACGAGCTGATGGAGAATCTGTTGAAGATGTATGATGTGAGGCACAAGATTTCCACCCAATATCACCCTCAGACAAGTGGACAAGTGGATGTATCTAACAGACAGATAAATCAAATTCTTGAAAAGACTGTTAGCTCATCCATGAAGGATTGGTTAGTAAAGTTGGATGATGCGATGTGGGCATAGAAAACATCATTCAAAACACCCACAGGCATGTCACCTTATCAATTAATTTATGGGAAAGTCTGTCATTTACCACTCGAACTCGAGCATAAGGCTTTTTGGGCTTCTAAATTCCTGATCTGTGATCTTTTGAAGGCTCGTGAGTCCCGAACTCTTCAACTTCATGAATTGGAAGAGTTCAGGAATTAGGCTTACGAGAATGCCAAGATTTACAAGGAACAAACTAAAAAATGGCATGATCAAAAGATTCAAAAAAAGGAATTATGGGAGGGACAATTGGTGTTGTTGTATAATTCTAGGTTAAAGTTGTTTCCTAGAAAATTGAAGTCGATATGGTCTAGTTTGTTCATTGTGAATAAAGTGTTCCCCCATGGAGAATTTGAGCTTGAGAATCAGGAAAACGGGGACACCTTTAAGGTGAACGGACGATGATTGAAACCTTACTGTCAAGGTTAAGAGAGTGGACTCATTGATATAGTTAGTCTTGCAGGGTAAGACGGATGACCGTCGAGCCATGTAACGTTAAACGAAGCACTTTGTGGGAGGCAACCCACGCATTTTATTTCTAACAAGTTTCTTTGTTTTGTGGTATTTTTAAATTTTTGTAGGTTCACATAAGGTTTTACTCAAGGAAGTGAGGAAATTTTGAATCGACATCAGTGGTGAGAAAAAGAATTGTTTTTCAGGAAAAATCAGAAGTTGAAATGGCCGCCCGTGTCACGGGACACGGCCCATGTCAGCACTGTTGAAGCTGATAAAAATTAATAAAAGGCAACATTTTCCAGAATCCGACACGACCGCCCGTGTCACGGGACACGGCCCGTGTCAAAAACCCTGAACAAAATGGAGAAAATGATAGTGACAGATCACAACACGACCAACCGCTTCTTCGGACACAACCCGTGTTCTGCCTTCAAATTTTGTTTTATAAATTTTGTTTTTATTTTATTATACCCCAAAATTTGCCCTCTCATTTTATTCAAAACATATTCCTAGTGGTCCTCAAATTCCCAAGGTTGACTAAGAATTGACCAGAAAAATTCTCCTCCTAAGCAATGAAGTTTCATGCCTTGCATCACAAGTTTGCTCAGTCAATTGCTCAGATGACTGAAAATCAACTATATTAGGTAAAAAGTCAATTGTGGTCAATATACAGTTAAACTTCAAGATTTTTGGTCAACATCAACATTTTTAAGTGATATTCATCATTTGATCAAGGGTTGATCATGATTCCTCAAGGAATGCCCTCAAATCATCAAGAATCCAAAATTGCTAAATTAGGGTTTCCTAGGAAAAGTCAACTGAACTTTTACCAGGCATAACTTTCACACGCTTCACCCATTTTGCCACAACCAAAGCTCACTGTAAAGAAAATTCAATTCTATACAACTTTTATTTTGTTCTCAAATCCAAAAAGTTCATCATTAGAAATATATACCCCATTACATTACAGGTCTTTTTCAAAGTCAACAAAAAGGCATTTTTTTGTCAAGGCAAGTTACATCAAGATAATTTCTCCAAATGCAAAAATGATCAAAAGAGAGATTATATGGGACATCTTAAGCCTTCCAAAAAGTCCAGGATCATATTCAAAAGTTGAAAAATAAGCAAGATATGACTAGTGCAAATTGGGAAAATTGGTGAAAATGCAAGAAGTCAACTTTGAGCAAAAATGCATCTCTAAGTTCATAGACCTATTTTTTAGGGTTCGAGCATTTTTATGACTTACCCAAAGACCTATAAACCTATTCATATACTATTGTGATTTTTATTTTCATTTATTTGAATTTTTATTCATTTAAAGCAAATAAAATAAAAAACAAATGGTAAATTAATGGGCCAAGGCGTGTGGATTATGTGGGACCAAGTTTGAAGCATAAATATCTTTCTAGCTGTACAAGGAGGCGTGAGAAATAAAGCTTTAGGGAGAATATCAAAAATTGGAAAGTTTGTAAATGCATTTTATTTGGTTTTGATAACCATTACAAACCAATGATCTTTTTCCATCTTTGTTGACCTAAAAGGATTCCCTTTACATACACAAGGCTCAGACCTCAAAAGGAGATGCGCAGCCAGCCTCAAGCAAACCCTAAAAATTTCAAAAAATTTTAAAGAAAAGAAGTAACCTGCATTGAACGATCCAACCATTCTCCATCAGATCTAAGAACTCCATCACGCTCCCGAGAGTCCCAGGAGTCTGTCCCTGCCACTTTTGAAGCTCATAGCATCCCAAGTTAGCGCAATCGAGTGTCACCGGTCAAGCAAGGTTTGGTATATTTGAAACTAAAATTTATGCATTGTTGACATGTTTGATGAGTTGATTTATGTTCAGGATATCCATTAGAGCAGGTTGGACGTTTCGCATGAAAGCTTTGAGGCTTGAATCGTGTGATGCCATTGTTAGGGCATCACGAGCTGAAACTTTAGAAACTCATAATATAGGGACTCTCAGGCCTATTGAGTACCACCATTGAATTCGTAGACCCCAAATTAGGGGGGTAGGGTCATTTTTGTTTTTGTTATGTTTGATTTTTGCAGGTTTGGAGTTTTGGCCAACCGGAAGGGATGACCAGAGCCACCACCCTCGGTGGCTTGACCGGCGTTGACACTTGCATGGATGAAAGGGAACAAACGATTTGTTAATCCAAATTGTAGGGGACCCATTTGGCACACGTGTTTTGCACAGTCAGCATTAGGACTGGATTTGTATTATATATTTATTAATGTGCTTATATGAACGGAAGTACAACCTTCCCAACGGTACATGCATTACATGATTAAGCGTTACAAAAGGCAAGGGCAGGGGTTCGATCCCTACCTCTTGCCTTGTTATTTTTCTAATTTCTTCCTGTAGATCCAATACTCCAGATCCCAGTGCATGCACCTTGCATCCTCAATCTCAGCCACTAGATCATCCTGAATCTAGATCCAGTACCCCAGGCGTGTTCCCCATGATACACCCTCCTGGAGTTGTCCTCACTGGATCCAGCGCTAGCATAGTGGGCTTGGGTCCAGTTTTCAAATTTGCACCCCCAGGCTGCTTCACAACATCAGGCCCATTTGCTGATTTTTATTTTTTAATTTATTTTATTTTAGCTTTATTTATTTAATTATTTTTATATCATTTTTAAAACCATTTTTTATTTTTATGATAAAATCAGAAAATCACAAAAAAATAGATTTAGGTTTTTCTAATTAATTTTAATTTTTGTAAATTAATTAATTTAAAACCAATTAGAACTAGGTTTAATCATTTCAAATCTTTTTCCAAATGAAAATACCAAAAAATATTAGATTTAATTTCAATTAATAATCATTTATTTTTTTATTTAATTAAGATTAGATTTAGTTTAATTTAAGTTTTTCTTAAAACACATAAAAACAACAAAAATATTCTACGCGTTTAGGAGTTTTAAGGTTTTACTTCGCTTCTCATATTCGCGCGCTTATTTTAAATTTCGCATTTGATTCTTTCATATTAATGTAACTGCAAAAGGATGTATTTTAACTGTAAATTTAGGACTTTACTTTTTATTTCCCTGTTTTGGATTTGTAATTCCCCCTCTCCGAAGCCATGTAATAGCGTAGCTTTTAAATTTCGCACTTTATTTTTACACTGATATTAACTGCTAGATGTATGTATAATAGGCTTGTATGATAAAGTAAAAGCAAAGGCTAGCAAACTTAACATCTGAAGATAAATAAACTGAACACAACACACTCGTACATGCGCACTTCTAGGGTACCTCCACCTGTTGCTTTCGAAATGAATAGTCACGACTCTCGAACGTAAGAGATTTTAGTGGTGACCCTTTGGTTTAAATATCATAAGTCCCTCGATGACCCTTTCGACGTTGCCTCAGTATATGATCTTAAAAACTTAGGGTAATTACTAAAGTATCTTACTAGTTGCTTTTGTGACTGTATGATGACCCTCGCCCGTCCCTCAAAAATCCAACGATAGGGCTACCAACTCATTAATAGTAGGATAGTACTGTCTAACGGAAAAGAGGAAAAGAACAAACCTTTCGAGTAGGTGGATAGCTCCTAGTTGCTTGCTCATAAAAATAATCAAAAACAATTTTTTCACACATACACAAACTCTTTTCTAAATATTTTCAAAGACAAAAAATACTTTGTATACGTTCTCTCCGAAACGAGAGACATTACAAAGTTCTCCGCACTAAGGCGTCTTTTCAAAATATCTTCAAAAAACACTTACAAAAAAAATAATTTTCAAAGTGAGCTACCAACTAAGAGCCCACAGATAACTACATATGGAAAGGGTGCTAACACCTTCCCTTTCCATAACCTACCCCCTTACTTAGAAAATTCTCTCGAAAGGTCTTTCCTGTTTTTTTTCACCCTTTCCTTTGTTGGATAAAAGAAAAGTCGATGGCGACTCTTGCTAACCGCAACATTGAAATAACACGCAAAACCAGTAAAGTCAGTTCTCCCACCGTATTACAAAACTGGCGACTCTGCTGGGGAAAATCTTAAAGTGAGGTTACCTTAGAGCTAGAACATATTTAATTTGCTTTACTTGTTTGATTTGTGTGCTTTATCTTTCGGGTTTATGTTTGGGTTATTGCTAAAGATCCTATATTTGGATCGGGAGACACTTTTAGGTAAGTAGCAATAAATCATGGAGGTTGTACGACGTAGACTGATATGGATGACATGATAACTACGTTAGCGTGATACTCTGGCTTGTACTAATGTTCCTTGAGTAAGTCAAGGATAACATTAGTCTTTCACATAGTGTCATTAAGCGCTAACTGACCTTTAGAACCTTAAATTGACTCATCTTAGCCATTATAAAGTAGTGAGATAGCTAGCTTTGGTGCATAATAAAGTTGGTTGATACTCGATATTACACTCATTGAGATTGGAATTTCGAGATATTTCGGCCGCAATTAAAATGCTTGAGCTGAAACAATTCCTGAGAGAAAGGTCAATGATATGCGATCCCTAGAACCCGGTTACTATTGCTAGGACAGGTTGAACCAATTGAAACTTCGAAAGGGTACTTACCTATAGACCTCATGCAAGCCTTTAAACTAAGGTCTTTGTGTTACTTGTTTGTGATTGCTATCTTTGTTTTAAGCATAAACATAACATCATAACATGTCATTTACACTGACCATTTCGAGGACCTGGGGATTTATCTCTTCTCTATTTTGTAGGTTATGGATTCCTCTCGCGGAAATACCATCCGGATCAACTTCATAGGAATTCCTTCCAAGCTTAGAGAACTGGTCTTAAAGGTTCCTGAAAGTTCCCAGTTCAACAAAAGATATGGTCACTTGCTCAGTTTGGTTACTACCAATTTTGATGAGGGTATGATGAGCGTCCTATTCCAGTTCTTTGATCCTAAACACCATTGCTTCATATTCCTCGATTATCAGTTGGTGCCCACATTGGGAGAATTCTATAGACTACTTGGAGTTCCTATATTGGAGCAGATACCCTTCACAGGCTTAGAACAAGATCCAAAGTATGAAGATGTTGCCACAACCTTGCACTTGAATTCATCTGACATTGAATCCAAGTGGGAAAAGAGAAGTCGGGTTAAAGGTTTTCTTGCAAAGTTTTTGATAGATAAAGCTCAGGTATTCGTATATGCTATGATTTTTCATGCTTTTGAGGATATCTTGGCCCTCCTAATCTATGGGTTGGTATTGTTCCCTAATCCAAACAACTTATAGATGTGATTACCATCAAGATCTTCCTTACTCACAATCCAGTGCCTACATTGCTAGGGGATATTCTGCATTCCCTCCATACCCATACTATGAAGAAGCAAGGAACTCTTATGTGTTGTATACCTTTGCTCTATAGGTGGTTTATTTCGCACCTTCCTCGATCAGTAATGAAGAATGAGCTAGGCTTAAGATGGTCTCAAAGATTGATGTCTCTCTCTCTCACTCTGATATCTATTGGTGTTCCCGCTCTCAAGAAGACGTTTCTATTATTTATCGATGCAGAGAGTTTCCTAATGTTCCACTCATTGGCATTAGAGTAGGAATCACCTACAACCCTTCTTTAGCCTTACGTCACTTTGGTTACACACGAAGAAATGGTCCTCATGATATGGTCATCCAGGGTATTGTGTTCGACTATGACAATGATCTTTAAGGTTATCATCAGAGGTTCATACGCGCTTGGGGCATGGTTAAGAAGACTGATGGTAAAACTTTAGGACACAAGAATTTCATCCCTTTGGAACCCTACCTCAAATGGGTGCGAGCTCATGCTCAAAGTCTTATGATTCCATACCCCGCCATCTTACCAGTGACCTTAGAGCCTATTTCTCAAGGGTACAAGTCTCACATTATTCTTCATCCTGACATGCTAACAAAATTTGAAGAACTGCAAAGGTCTTAGATCCAACTCAATGAAGAATGAGATACCTTTGAAGCTCAATCATATGCCAGTAAGAAGAAAGTGTTGGAACTGGCGAAGCAAATTCACGAGGAACAGAGCCTTAATGCCTATATCAACACAAAAATGAAGCGTACATGGGAAACCTAGAAGTTTTAGAAGTTTTTAATTTTATTTCTTTGTAAACTTTTGTTTCATTTGAACTTACTAATAAAAATCTTTGCTCATGTTTTAATTAAAAGAGTTTAAATCCTAAGAGGTCCTCGAAAACATCGCATAAGCATGTCATGCATATCATTACATAAGCAAGTATTTCAAGACAGGTTTCTCATCTTTTCGCTGTTTATTTCAGCAAAAAGAAATGGCTTTTGAACAAACTGTTAAGGATCTTCGAGCATAGAACACTCAATTCCAGCAGATGTTCTTGGCTCTGGCTATAGGAGAGGAAGATCTAATAGCTCTCATTGTTAAAGAGAAGAAAAAGAAGGCAAAGAAACCAATTGGCATCCTGAACATGGGGAGAAGGTTTATAGGACCATCCAAGCGATCTCTTGAATTCGCAACCCCATCAAATGAAGGGGATAATCAGGAAGAGGATAACAAGAAGATGAAAGAAGAAGATCACAACCCGGGGTCTGATGAATA
The DNA here is from genome assembly GCA_948472305.1 of Vicia faba. NCBI lineage: Eukaryota > Viridiplantae > Streptophyta > Magnoliopsida > Fabales > Fabaceae > Vicia > Vicia faba. The sequence continues at coordinate 752,350,428 of OX451735.1, read as the reverse complement.
GGAAGCAGACTATTCTGAAGAGCAATATCCTCCTGCTGATGACAAGTATAAATAACTGGAGGATCGTCTCAATGCTATGGAGATTCAGAGGGTACCTGGTTTGGACTTTGAAGAGCCAGGGTTGGTCTCAGGAGTGGTCATCCCGCAAAAATTCAAAGTTCCCACTTTTGAAAAATATGATGGTGTTTCATGTCCCAAGCTTCATTTGAGGTCCAACGTCAGGAAGATCAAACCCCATATAACTGATAGGAAGTTATGGATTCACTTCTTTCAGGAGAGTTTATCAAGGACACAGTTAGAGTGGTTCTATCAACTGGAAGGAACCAATATTTGTAATTGGGAAGACTTGGTTGCTGCTTTTTACAAGCAGTATCAATATAATGCTGACCTCGCTCCAACCCGTATGCAACTCTAAAGCATGTCTATGGGTTCTAGTGAGGGTTTCAAATATTATGCCCAAAAATGGAGGGATCTTGCAGGTAGAGTCCAGCCTCCCCTGTCTGATATGGAGTTGGTAGATATGTTCTTAGATACTCTGACAGGCCCATTTTTCAACCATTTGATTGGAAGCTCTTCAGCCGGATTCATTGAGATGATATTGACAGGAGAACAAGTGGAAGTTGGTATCAAGAGTGGTAAAATTCAAGGGGTTGCATCTTCGAGTATTGTGAAGAAGCCATTCAGTGGAAAGAGGGAGGTCAGTGCTGCCTATAGTCAAAGAAATCATGGTAATGTTGAACACTGTCCAGCGGTGGGAGTTGTAATGATCTCTAACCCTACATCAACTTAACGAAAAAATAATTAGTGCAAGCAGGATGTGCCTAGAAGATAATTCACCTGAATCAATATGACTTTGTCTCAGGCATTTCAGCATTTGGTGAAGGCTGACTTGGTCACTCTGAAGGATCCTCCCCAAAACCCAAACACTTCCTCTCCCTGTTACAATCTAAATGCACGGTGTGCTTACCACTCAACTGTCTGGGGCATGATACAAATGATTGTTGGGCTCTGAAGAATAAAGTTCAAGACCTTATTGATGCAAAGGAGATTGAATTTTACTACTCCTCTTCCAGTGGTTAAGAAGAATCTATTACGAGCCAGTTTATTTCTAGGCTGTGATGAATATTGTCACCTTTGTGCATCCCTGCCCAATGGTTATTTGTTGTTGAAGATAGGTGTTCAGTGTCTGATAGATAATCGGGAGATACTCTTTGAGAAGGTTCCCTCTACAAAGATTGTTTTAAGACGTATCAATTATTACTATTTATAATAATCTTGCAAGGATCTCCTCTAAAGGTCCCGTGAGGATTACCACCGCTCCTAAAATTTCTCCCTTGATCATTACCTCTCCAGGACCAATACCATATTCCTCCGAAAATGTTGTTCCTTGGGATTATTGAGTTGACGTCTATTACCATGGCGTCAAGCAAGACCTATTTACTATCAAGAATAAAGTTACTAAAGATACTGATCCTAACATTGACAATATTGTTTGACCATTAAGGTTACCAGAAGCAGACGGATTTTCTCTCCTGAAATCTCTCCAAGGACTATTGCTACTCCTATTACTACTCCTATTGCAACTCCTGTTGTTATTCCTTCTACTGAGTCAACTAAGACTCAGGGAAAAGAAGTATTGAACGAGCCTGCCAAGACGAAGGCACCTAAAAAAGCCATTTCTGAGGCCTCCAAGTAGGAAATGAAGGAAATTTTGAAGATCATACGGAAAAGTGACTACAATATTGTGGAACAATTGGGGCAGACTGATGTGTAACTTTCGCAAGTATACGAATCACGTTAGAGTAATATAAAATATTATCGATCCCACAAAGACCAAAACGTCAATATATCAAATTCTATTGTCACTATGTTTATCTAAGGCAAATCAAATCAGGGTTTTATAGCAGGCGGAGTAAAAAAGTAAAAGATGTCAATTCAGATAAAAGCAACGGGTTCGAATGCAAATCACAATAGTCAGATAATACTCTAAAATACTTCTAATAGAACTACTTATGGATCAATATTTCCTACTTTGAAAAGAACTAATTTAACAGGAACTGTCACTTTCGCGTATTAAGAACCGAGTTTATTCTTTAAATAATGCCTTTTTATTGTCATGTATAAAAGGTGCGTATTGCGTTAAATTAATAAACCTATTTTTAAGAAATATAGTTACTTGACTAAGTTGAAAAGTGATTTTGACTCATAACTTCTAACCAAGAGATGATTAGACTTTAAAACCTATAAACGCGTCCGAAAAAGGTTTTGAAATCATTTATTCTAAAAAGTTAAAGGTTCTTACTTAATTGAACAAAATGCTTTCGCACTCTTTAAACAATTAAGACTAACCAAGTTTATCAATGGTTGGAAGGCTTTCAATCTTACCCAACAGAAAATAAAGTGCAGAAAACTTGTGTTAAAAACCAAAACAGCCCCTAAAGTATTCCTACAGATGCAATGTTTAGACAATTACCTTAACCATGATCATTACATTCTAACCCTAAAGGAAATTATCCAGACATGGAAATTAACTTATTAAAGAAAATCATGTTTAATGAGAATGTAAAAAGGTTAAAAGATAAGTAAATGCGATGCGAGAAATATACAAAGTAAAGCAGGTGCGATGCGAGAAAATAAACAAAGTATAGCAAGTGCGAGGAAATAAGTGCGATAAATGAGGGAACTTAAATAGAAACTTGCTCCAAATGGAGGGCTTTAAAGCAACTTGACTGGAAGGTAAATTTGACTGAAATAAAGGAAACTTGAATTAAAATGGAAGCAAGATTGTAAAGTGCTCCAAACTTGATTACATACTCAATGACTCGTACAATAACTCTTCGATGTGAAGAGATTACCGCTTACAATTGGAAAATATATGGATTAAGTCAGTGCAACTAAGCTTGGATGATGAAGGAGAACGGAAATCACTTCTATTTATAGGCCTAGGAGGATTTGGAAATCACAAGAATGCCCTCCAACTTCTTTTGAGTGGGAATCGAATTTGCAAAGGTGGCGCCCACCATGGGGGTTTGGCGGCTGCCATGATCCAAAAATGAAGAAGTAGTGGAGAACATGGAAGTTGGAAGTTGGATGAAGTTGGCCACCTCATGGCTGACCCTATGGCGGGCGCCATGGTGGAAGCCACAAGTGCAAAAACTCCAAAATCTTAATTTTTAGCTCGTTTTTCTTCATTTCTTCAAGCAAGGCTTAAGAAAGACAAAAAATTGAAAACAAAACAAAATGCAAACATAACACAAGAAAATAACAAAAAAAACCTAATAAACATGTTCAAATTGAGTCAAATATGCAGTGCGATTCAGTGTTATCAAATTCTCCCACACTTAGACCTTTGCTTGTCCTCAAGCAAAACTCTATAGCCTAGCAAAGAGAAACAATATTATCAAACAATTTCGGAAAAAAAGGCTTCTAAGTTTAAAGCAGGACGTAATGATAGGTACTAGCCAGGTGAACCAAGGGTATCGTGACAACACATTCTGCAAGAATACAGACACAAACATCAATCCTATACAAACTGATCCATTCAAAACATCACACTTAGGCCTAATTTTCAAATCTTTTTCATTCAGGCGCAATCACATTAAACCCGTTATCTCGCACATACTCATAGAAGAATGACCAGTTAGTGACTCTAATCTCAAGCACGGGGTTCTGGTACATAAGTTGGTAACCCCTCAAATAATCCAATTGTTGTGGGGGATCTAGTCGTAACCCGCCCTACCAAGTCCAACACCAGAAACCTCTGAACCAACCAACAATGAGCAAAAATTATTTTCTTTTATTCTTTTTGCAACTTCTCACAACCCCTTTTTAGGTTAAGTGACTTTGTAAGGGTCACCTATCCCGGAGTTATAGCATATGAATCATGAAAGCACAACAAAAATAAATTAATACACTCACTTATATTAATCAGTCTCCTACATAAAGCATGCTTAAGCCAGAGCTGACTGCTAGAATAAACTATTAAAGATGAAGGTTAAGGCCATATCATAAGGTTATCAGGACCAGTTCTTATAATTACATGGCTTATGGTGTTAAAACAATACCGATTTTTCAAAAAGACTTCCCAAGTCATCTACATCCTATCTTAAACATGTCTTAAAGCCCAAAAATTTTCAAAGGAATTTGTTTTCTTTTGTCTAAATTTTTTGGTAGGGCTAAGAAATGGGGAAAAATAGAAATACACCAAACAAATGACTCGGCAAGCACATGAATTTTATTGAAAATAAACAAAGCAAGGTAAATAAACTGAAAAAGAAATAAAGACTTAAAAATAAAGAAAAGGAAAAGCAATAAAATCTCCTCCCACACTTAAATCGAACACTGTCCCCAATGTTTCGAAATAAAATATGTAAAGAGTAACCTGGATGTATCTAAGGGCGGCCACTGGTGCCCTCACCATCCTGCTGATGCCTAGGATGACGATACCTGCTGCGATGATGATCGCTATGGGAAGAGGCTAGATGCTCCACTCTGGCGGATAGAGTGGCCTAAGAACTCTGAACCTGTCGAAGGTTCCATAATAGGGAACCCTGAGTGGCCTCCATGAGTGTAAAGTGCCTCTAAAAAAAGCCCTGCTGACGCGGCTGCTCAGTACTAATCGAAAGTTGAGATTGCATGATATTCTGAAGACACTGATCATTATGTTGCTGAGAAGTTTGCATGAAGCTCATGTTGTCAGTCAGCTGCTATTGCAATGTGGTGAGCATGCCATCTCTCCTCTCCTCTCGAGCAAGATGCTCTCGCCACATCTCCTCAGTAATGTAAAATCCAGGGGCAGAACCTGCAAATAAATGTGAAGAAGATGGTGCAATATGTGCTGGTGAATCATGGTGGGGGGACATATGTGGAACAGGAGACTGGTCTCTCTGTTCATACTCCTCACCAGTCTCATGTCCGTCCGCAAGAGGAACATTAGGGAGCAATAACACCCTAATAGGTGAAACAAACAAATCATAAGTCTAGTTTCTCTCAAGCAACACATCATTCCTCTGGAAGCAAGGTAAAGTGGCACTGGGAATAGCCACACCATGGATCATGAGGTTAAAACCTCTGTATTTCCTAACCTTGCATAATTTCATATCTTTCAAAAACTTTAAATTAATTATACAGTTAGGTAGCGGTACAAAAGTGGCTAACTCAGTGTCCAAGTTCAAAGCCCGAGCAATGGAGGTAATCAATCCTCCAAAAGAATTAACGCCCCCTTTCTCAAAGCGGAAGACATGTGTGCAATTATAAATGGGACAACATTAATTTTTAAACCAGTGAGGCTTCCTTGCAAAAACAAAAGTTCTTTTGCATTGACCTTGTTTGGATTCTCCCGGGAAAAAAAATAGTACAAGCCAATAAATAACGGAAAACACGAATGGTCGGGTTATGGATCATTGAGGCAAGAATATCCTCAAAAGAGGAAATGGTGGAACTAGACAATCTAGCCCAAAAAAAAATGCCTCAATCGACCAATCAGAATCCAAAGGGTTCTCACAGATAAAACCTTCCCCATGAGGCATGTCCAATAACTCTGCTAAAGCATCTGTAGTGTACTCATATTCAACATTAAACATTCTAAATTTTACCGTACCGATCGTGCTAGCAGTGTTGGGACTGGAAGTATAAATCAATGAACTTAAAAATTCTTTGGTCAGCCTCTCATAGGTAGGTTCTCTCCTAGCAAAAATATCGTGCAATCCTAAAGTGTCTAACATGTGGAAAACACTATGATAAATTCCTAAAGTGTACAGGAAGTCAGTATCGATATACCTTGTTAGAGCAATTTCTTGTGTGTGCAACTTCTCGAGAATTTTTCTCTGCCTCGACCCCAGTTTTCCATCACGAAGCAAAAATCTATCAAACTCCATTGTTGCCATTATTGGTGAAAGAGGAGAAAAATGGGTTTTTATGGAAAGAAGGTGAAAATGGTGGTTTGTGGATTTTTAATGAGGGAAATGAAGTGGTGGAATAGGAAATGTTAGTGGGGTTGTGAATAAATGGGAAAGTTATAAACTTTTAGTGGGTTTTGATGGAGGTTTTGGAGAGGAAAAATTGAGTTTTTGGGGTTGGAAGATGAAAAATGGTGGTTTTGCCCCGTAAAAGGTACATACCCTATGGCAGGCGCCATGAGGGTTATGGCGGGCGCCATGTCTGCAAAATCTGTATGAGCCAGATTTTGAATTTTTGCTCACGGGCCTTGTACTTTTCGCGCAGGGGGGGGGGGTGTATGGACAACATCTTTCACATGTTTTTCTTCATAATTTGAATCTTGGATGACATAGCTTGATAAAAATCAAAATGGAAATACATAAAATAAAATAAAATACAACAAAATATAAAAATGAGAGAAAAGTAAATAATGAAAAAAATCAACATGCAATATATTAATATATGTAGATATGCAACACGATTGTTAGAGATAGATTCATAAAAACAAAAACAAACCAAGCAGAAATCAAATATAAATAACGATAAGTCTGGAAATAAAAATAAAGATAAATCATATAAATATCATCTCAGTCTCAGATGGGAGGAACATCGTTAACACCGTCAGGGGGATCGTCATCAAGGTCAGAGCCTCCTGGGGCTTGTGGGCCTCCTGCTATCTGTCGGCACAACTCAGCAATCTCCTGGTAAAGAAGGTAGGCCTATGTCGTGTTAGTCAAATCAGAGACCTCATGGTGCAAGGTGAGGTCAGTAATCTCCCGTGGAAGTCGGGCCACCTCCATACGCAGACCAGCTAGCTGCATATGCACATCCGACTGCTGTAAAGAGAAATTATTAGAAAGTACGGTGAACCTGGGAGTGGTGCAGGGATGTACTCTACCATAGGTGGCGATCTAGGTGCATCAAGGGTCTCTCCCTAGCCTTACAAAACATAGGAGTAGTTATCCGGATCATGTACACTGGTCATCATAGGATCTGCCAAAGTGAAGTAGTGTATCGTCTCATTCTTAATCAGAAGCCTGAAAAAGTCTGAGCTGAAGGAGACCCGCATCATCAATCCACGATCCAAACAATACTCGATATCCAACAACATGTATCCACAGTAAGGGGTCAAGTGACGTAACTACCTCTCAAGACCCAAAGCAATAGCAATGTGCGTCACCGTCCCTCCCACATGTATGATACTCTTAGAGGAAAGGGTAGTGGTGTGCAGATTCCAAATCAAGAAGTTACCGCAGGCAACTGGACGTGACTGATTAGCACAAAACAAGAAGAATACTTCCTCATCACCTACATGGTGGTCAACATCACTCCTTCCTAAGAAGGTATGGGACAGAATCATCTGAAAATAGCGGAGGGCCGGATTATGGATGACATTTGACATCATGTGGTCAGGATCATGGCTACTCCCAGAAGTGATGTCATCCTAAAACTTCTCCACATATCTGGTAATGAAGTAACCCAAGGGTAACTCTGGAATAGCATCAGGGTAAGTCCAAAAACCTAAAAGATCACCGAACTCCTTGTGGTTGAAAACATACTCTGTCCCGAACAATCTGAAACTGATGTGGCCATCTTGATCAACATATGGATCGTAGTCCAATGAGCCGAGGAACTCTAAAGTGAGGTTCCAGTAAGTCTCGTTCTTGCTGTCATCATACTCCTCCCAATTGAGTTGGTGGCATAGGAATCTAACACTAGGCTCCAAGCCTAAGACTTCTAAGAAACCTTCGTCTGGATACCGGGTAGGAGCCATCGGGCGAAGGGACAAGGCCTCCTAGCGCTGTTTCTGAATCTAATTTCTGAAGTTGACGTGCCTATCATCAAAAGGCGGAATTATGAAAAGGTATGGTTAGACGAGAATGCTGTCTTGAAAAATACAAACATTAAAACTGTTAGTCGAAAAATAGGGAAACATAACGCGATAAAGTTATAAAATAAATAAATAAATGCAAGCAAATAAAAAGGAAAGAACATAAAACCCACGGGTTGCCTCCCATGTAGCGCTTGTTTAACGTCATTAGCTCGATGAAATAGACTTCATATCTCGAAAATGGGTATTGGAGGGTCGATCAAAGTGTGGCTGGAGTAGTCAATGGGAATGTCACCTCCTTTATAAATCTTGAGTCTTTGTCCATTTACTGTGAATGGATTGCAAGAGCTGTTTCTGATTTCCACAACACCTGACTTTAAGATCTTAGAAACTTCATAAGGGCCAGTCCATCTGGAGCGTAGCTTACCTGGAAAAAGTCTCAACCTGGAGTTAAAAAGGAGAACAAGATTGCCTATGTTGAATTCCTTTTTTATAATCCTCTTATCATGCCGCGCCTTAGTTATTTCTTTGTATATTATGGCATTTTCATAGGCATTCTGGCGGAGTTCTTCTAGTTTATGAATGTCAAGGATTCTTTTCTCACCAACAGCTAAATAATCTAGATTTAAGGTTTTGATGGCCCAATAGGATTTGTGTTCTAACTCAAAGGGTAAATGACATGACTTTTCATAGACCAATTTATAGGGGTAGTTCCAATAGGGGTTTTATAAGCCATCCTATAGGCCCACAATGCTTCTTGTAGCTTTTGAGACCAATCTTTTCTAGATATTGAAACAGTTTTCTCTAGGATCCGTTTAATCTCCCTATTAGATACTTCCACTTTCCCACTAGTTTGAGGATGGTAAGGTGTTGCTACTTTATGTCTAACTCCATACTTACTTAAAAGTTTGTCATAAATCCTTGATATAAAATGTGATTCACCATCACTTATGACAAGACGGGGTATTCCAAACCTGGGGTATATGTAATTTTTGAATAGTTTAAGTACTACCCGTGTGTCGTTTGTGGGTGCAGCTATAGCTTCAATCCATTTAGAAACATAGTCAACAACCACTAAGATGTATTTATTGCCTAAGGAGGATGGAAAAGGACCCATAAAATCTATACCCCATACATTGAAAAGTTCTACTTCTTGAATGTTCCTTAAGGGAATTTCCTCACGTTTTGAGATGTTCCTAGTGCGTTGGAACCGATCACATTGGGAAATGTAAGCATGGACATCATGCCAAGGTGTGGGCCAGAAAAGGCCGGCTTGAAGGATTTTAGCGTATGTTTTAGAGGTGCTCGTATGTCCACCATAAGGTGCAGAGTGACAATGTTCTATGATATTCCTTACCTCTTCTTCAGGGACACAACAACAGAAAATATCGTCGATGCCTCTTTTGAATAGAAGTGGTTCATCCTAATAAAAGTGTTTTACATTATTAAAGAACTTCTTTTTCTGGTGATAGATAAGATCTGGGGGTACTATATCAGCAGCTAAATAATTAACAAAGTCAGCATACCAGGGTACATTACTAACTTCTAGGGATTTCTCAGGGATCTCGTAATGATTTAGGGCATCTTCCTCAAAGGTGTCTATTTTGGCTACTAGTATGTCATAAGCAAAGTCATCATTCATAGGAACTAGCTCTGGTTTCAGGTATTCGAGCCTAGAAAGGTGGTCAGCAACTACATTTTCTGTGCCTTTCTTATCTCGAATATCTAGATCAAATTCTTGTAGTAAAAGGATCTATCAGAGTAGCCTAGGTTTAGCATATTTTTTACTTAATAGGTAGCGGATAGCTGCATGGTCTGTGTAAACTATAATTATAGCTCCTACTAAATAAGATCAGAATTTATCAATAGCAAACACTACAACTAAAAGTTCTTTTTTGGTGGTAGCGTAGTTAAGTTGGGCAGCATTTAGGGTTCTGCTAGCATAATAAATCACATGCAGCTTCTTATCTTTTCTTTGAACTAGAACAACTCCACCAGCATAATCACTAGCGTCACACATGATTTCAAAAGGTTCGGTCCAATATGGGGGTTGCATAATAGGTGCGAAAATTAGGGCTTATTTTAAAAGGTTAAAGGCTTCGACACACTTTTCATCGAAAATAAACTCAACATCTTTCATCAACAAGCCAGTTAAAGCTTTTGTTATTTTAGAGAAATCCTTGATAAAGAGCCGGTAAAAACCGGCATGACCAAGAAAACTTCGGACTTCCCTAATGGTCTTAGGTGGCTTAAGGTTTTATATAACTTCTATTTTGGCTTTATCAACTTCAATACCTTTCTAATGGACTATGTGTCCTAAAACTATACCTTCGGTCACCATGAAATGACATTTCTCCCAGTTCAATATGAGGTTTAATTCTACGCATGTTTCCAGAATTTTTTCAAGGTTAGCGAGGCAATTTTTAAAACCAAACCCGCATACTGAGAAATCGTCCATAAAAACTTCCATAATTCCACCGAGATAATCTGCGAAGATTGACATCATACAACATTGGAAAGTGGCAGGAGCATTACAGAGTCCAAATGGCATTTGTAACGCCCCGATATTTAATTATTTATTTAATTAAATATTTTTGAATATTTTATATTAATTCAATTTTTTTTATCGTCGAAGTCGAAATTATTTTATTAAGTTAGAATAATAATTAATCAGATTTAATTTGATGGAATTAAGTTAAAGTGTTATTTTAATATTAAGCTTATATATGAAATTGGGCTTAATTGGTGATATTGTGTAGTAATAGAGGGGTTTGACATTTAGGCCCATTTGAATTTTTTTTATGATTAAATAGAATATAACTATTATATTAGTAATAGAAGTAGAAGAAATAGAAGAGAGTTCTTTTATCAGGAAGAAGAAAAAGAAGAGGAAAATAGGATTTGTAAGGAGAGAAGAAGAACAAGAGGAAATTCCTTCAAGTGCCACTTTCCCCCAAAAATCCGGTTGAAGTCTCTTAGAGCTGCTCCTAATCCGAGGTAAGGGTGGGGTTCTGACTCTATAATAGGGTGTATAATTAATAATATGTGATTTTGGATTATGAAATTTATTTTTAATTGTGTTGAAATTGGTATATTGATGAAATTGAGAGATGATTTATGACCCAATATAATTATATAATATATATATTTAAGGCGCCTTATTATGTTGCCTTGCAAATAAAAATTCCATTTTGGACATTACTTTAGCGCTGTGTTTTATAGTAGCAGGTTGGAGGCACTTGCTTTTGGCATTTATAGTAGCATGTTGGGAGTATTGGAATTTTATACTGTAGCGATAATAGAAAATAGGTAGTATTGGAAGTACTTGCTTTTGTATACAATAACGCTAAAATTAATGGCACTTAGAAGTAACTATTAGTGACACTTGATTTGGATTTCTGTAATGAAAAGTGAAGTAGCGCTTAGAACTTCCCTCCACTATTGTGGCGCATAGAAATTAATGAAGCAATCAAGGTACTTGCTTTTGTACACATTAGTGCATAGAATGAATTGATACTCCAAGTCTTAGTAGCATTTGGTAGCATGGTTATGCTTGCTGTAGCGTGAAACACAAAGTAGTGCTTAGAAGCACATGTTTGCAATACATTAGCATAAAAGGTATATGCTTGCAAAGATGTAAAGTGATGAAAGGAATTAATTTATTTTGGCCACTTACTGTAGCGATGACATATATATAAATATTAATTGGTAACATTGTTTTGCTTGCTATAGCATAGAAGAGAATTAGTGCTTAGGACGTTGCATTGTCACTGTAGCGAATTGCATAAAGTAGTGCATAAAAACGTTTGTATTGTGTACTGTAGCATTATTCTAGAAGTATTATTTAAAGGCATTAGCTTGCACATAGTAGCAGGTACGAAGTAGTATTTTGAGGAATGAATTAGCACTTAAAGGCAATTGTTTTTAGAATACTGTAGCAATATCTGAGAAGCAGTATGTAGGAGAATTAAATTGTTTTGTTACTGTAGCCAAATTTAAGAAGTAACATCTAAAGACTTTGCCTGCTAGCTGTAGCGATATATGCTTATAGTAGTCTTTAAAAGGCACTTGGTGTATGAGCTTATACTGTAGCAAAATTGGAATAAATATAGCCAATGGCATTTGTCCTGTTCCTGTAACTTATTATAGAATGAATATTAATTTGTATACTGAAGCTACTACGTTCCGGTTTACAATACAAATTATTTAATAATAATGATTTAATATCTTCAATAAATAATTTTGTAGGACTTATAAAGTAGAAATAATAGAGTTTTTGGCCGATAATTAATTAACCGATTTTAGCCCAAACAGTCCGAATTATTATGCGGTTTATGGTAGTAATTTTGGTTGATATGTTGGGTGGCATTTTTGTTGAAAAATGTGAATTTTGCAGGTGAAGTCGAATTAAGTTGAATGCTTCCGGTTTATGGAATCGTGTTGTTGGTTATTGCTGTGAATAAGTCGTTGTCGAATACATTGTTGTTGTTGAATATGTTGTTGTTTATATGTTGATTAAGTTGTAGGCCTATGGCCAGTGTTGATTTACTGTGGAATTAATGTACATTTGGGTTGTTAGCGAGAAGTTATTCACGATGTTCTGTTGATGATTTATAATAAATAAATGATGTTTGATGATATATAATAAATAAATGATGATTAATAAATTATTTTGATGATATGAGATGTTGATGACGAGACGTTGAGATGCATTTGAGATGTTATTATTTTGAGATGCTTTTGAGATGTTAATTGAGATGTTTTTGAGAGCATTTGAGATGTTGTTAACTTGGGTGTTGTTATTACATTCATGGTTGTGTCGCATACATTGCATTTTTGAGATGGAGCTTATGCTCGTTGAGATGGCCTGTATTGGCGAATTTTGAGATGAAGGCTATGCCTTGTTGATGCCTCTATTAATTGGAAATTTTTTTAGATGGGAGTTCTGCTCCAATGGTACCACATGCATTTGCATTGTAATTGAGTCACATTTGATGTTATATATTGAGTTGTGGTGAAGATAGATTTGTTGTTTCTTTATGTTGTTGACTTGTTGTGACAGATATCATCTAAAGGTTGTGAATTAATTGTTATGTCGTGTTGATGTGTTGTTGATATTAAAGATGTTTAAAAGTTATGAAGTGGTGATTTTATATGATTTGATTTTGATATATATCATTTATTGTATATCCGATTATATGGTTCGATATCTCACCCCTTCTGTTTGAATGTTTCCCTCTGTTGGTAACGTGCAGGTAATCAAGAAGGTTAGCTGTTACCCTTATTAGTTCGAGTCGGTATTGTCACTCTGATACGTAGCACTCGGGGGGATGAACGCGTGTTTTCCTTATTGTTGATTTTCATTATGTTGCTGAATTTTTAAGTTGTTTTCATTAGAGACTTGTTGTCTTAAAGTTGTTTTGAGTTGGATAAGATGCTATGGTATGTTCAGTTGAATTTTGTAAATCCGCTGCGTAGTAATGAAAGTTGTTTTTATTTTTAAAGACTAAGTTGATTGTTATCGGTTCATCCGAAGCTCATGTGTTATATATCTGAACTAGATGATTGAATGTCGTAGTTTCAAGTTGAAAGTGTAGCATTCCATTTGTTCGTTGGAAATTTTTATAACTCTGATTTCATTTAACTCGCTGGGTAGAAATGGGGTGTTACATTAGCGGTATCAGAGCAGGTCGGTCCGTCCGGCCAAGTTGTCTAATGTTGTTTGTTCCTTAGTACGCGACAAGTGTGTGAAACATTGTCGGTGCTTGTTGTTTTTCTAATTGAGTTGTATGCAGGAGTTGGTTTGGAGATAAGCGGGGGAGAAACTTTATTTCTCTGATACATTTTGGTTGTAAGATGTTAGTTCGGTATGCTGTTGATGGCGACAATGCAAGTATTACTGAAGTTTTATTGTTTCCCGAATATGAAGGTGTCATGGATTAAAGACTTTGTTTGTTAATAAAGTTGGAACATCTTGAAGAAGGATGATCATACATTGTTAATGTTTACTTCTCTAAGGACGAGGAGCAATGTAACGATTGTTGATATACGAGTAGATTGTGAATCTCTAATATTTCTGAAGGAGATTTCTAAGTAACAAGGACAATTTTTAAAAGATGGAATTTGGGAAGTTGCAATGTCTCAGCGTTGCTGGTTGACGTTTGAACGATGATAGAGTGATAGATTTATGTAGACCTTGTCGTGGGATCCTTGTAAGTGATTGTAAAAGATGTTGAAGTTGTTGGAATATTTTTGAATCACGGGTCAGAGTCGGAAATGCGAGGAGATGAGTATGATTTCATGAATGGTAAGTGTTGGTACTGATACAAAGGAATTTTGTTCTGATGTTATCATAAAGTGTGTGAATGTATGTCGCTGCATGACGTCGGTGTTCACATTTTCGGATAACTTTGGAAATTCATATCTTGTGTTCTGAGTATCGGATTAGTGTTGTGTTTGAACCTATGATGAGATAGAAATGTATCCTATCATATGAGAGTGTTTTTAAATATGGTTGATGCATTCCCATATGGAGGAACTCTGAAGTCGTTTATGGAACTAGAGGTTTTTCTTTGGGCATGATTGGTTATTATCGCGGTTGTTCGAGACGAGGTCAAGCGTAATATGTTGTTGGCGAATAAGTTGAGAAATGAGATGTTCCGCATTAAAAGGGATAGTCGTTTGTCATTTCAAGTATAGGATGTTGCATGTGAAGAAAGTTTTGTAGAACTAAAGAAAAGATTGACGACTGCTCCGGTATTGGTTTTGCGTAATCCGAGCGAGTCATTTGTAGTGTATTATGAACACGTATAAGATGGGACTTAGTGGTGTCTATGTTGAAGGTTTGGAGACATTTTCTTTTTGTTCTAGATTTAAAGTATTTAGCGACCGTAAGAGTTTAAAGTATTTATTTGATCAGAGGGAATTGAATAGGAGACAACGAAGATGGTTGGAGTTATTGGAAGATTATGATTTCGGTTTGAATTATCATCTAAGGTAAAGCTAATGTGGTGGTTGATGCGTTAAGTCAAAGGACTTTACATATGTCAGTAATGATGGTTAAAGGGTGGGAATTAATTGAACAGTTTAGAGATGTGATCTTAGTTTGCAAAGTGACCCCGAAGAGTGTTATGTTGGGGATGTAGAAGATTAACAATGATTTTCTGGACAGTGTCAAAGAAGCTTAGAAGTTAGATGTGAAATTGGTAGATTCGATGGTTAGACTCGATCAGTCTGAGAATGATGATTTTGAGTTAGATGCGCAGGGTGTGTTGAGATTCTGTAATCGAATTTGTATTCCTGATGATGCGGAGATGAAGAAAGTAATTCTTGAGTGGAGGATACTTAACCTTCGTGTGAGGCTAAGTGAGTGTAATATGGACCGTGTAATATGTTGAGCGTTAGTGTTTCATCGACTAAATCGAATGAGAGGGAAATTGTGGGAGTATTTGCAAACCTCATTGGAAATTATTGGATTATAGTGCGTTAGGTGACTTGAGTACAAGTTCTAAAGGAACACTATTATAGTTTAGTAACGATGGTTTATACTCCATTATGATTGTCGGCTATCTATTGACAAATTGAGGAACTGATCACCCTTAATCTCTTGTTGATAGTAGACGAGATCGTGTTGGATGGTATAAACTTGTCTTGCTATCTTAATGGTGAGTGAAGTGGTTAATGTTATATCAAAAGTCATTCGCTCACCAGTTTGTGTGAAGTAATAGAGGAATTTCTAGGAAAGAGTTGTGATGTATTGAACAATTCGAAGTAGCGGGTTTACATGCGAGCTAACGTCACAAAGTGAAAGATTGAGAATATCAAGTGAACAATGGTTTTATGGTGGATGTTGAGGAAAGACTGGAACTGGAATGAGGATTGTAAACTGTATAGTTGGCAGAAACTTTAATGAGGACGGTGACTTAAGATGGTTTATCAGAGTTGCGCAGCTGAAGCATATGTGGCGCAGTTGCTATGAGTATACGACTCTACATGCTTGATTTGGTAGATTGTTGATGTAGGGATGATGTGCCAAGGTGTTGTGATATCTCGGAGTTATTTGTTGATCTTATAAGGAATTTATTGTAGTTGTTAGTGAGTGGTGAGTTGTGTGTATATTTGTTTAGTTATATTATTAAGTTGATGTTATAATAATTTTGTCCCCGTTGTTGTGATGTTGTTGTTAGTTACTGTAAATAATGGATAATACTCCATAATATGATGAAGTTGAATATGTTGGATATGTTCATGTCACTATAAGAGTGATACGATGATACGACGATATGAAAGTTGCGAAGTGGTGATTTTATATGATTTGATTCTGATATATATCATTTATTGTATATTCGATTATATAGTTCGATATCTCACCCCTTCTGTTTGAATGTTGCCCTCTGTTGGTAACATGCAGGTAATCAAGAAGGTTAACTGTTACCCTTGTTAGTTCGAGTCGGTGTTTTCGCTCTGATACGTAGCACTCGATGGGATGCACACATGTTTTCCTTATTTTTGATTTTCATTATGTTGCTGAATTTTTAAGTTGTTTTCATTAGAGACTTGTTGTCTTAAAGTTGTTTTGAGTTGGATAAGATGCTATGGTATGTTCAGTTGAATTTTGTGAATCCGCTGCGTAGTAATGAAAGTTATTTTTTTTTTTAAAGACTAAGTTGATTGTTATTGGTTCATCCGAAGCTTATGTGTTATGTATCTAAACTAGATGATTAAATGTCGTAGTTTCAAGTTGAAAGTGTAGCATTCCATTTGTTCGTTGGAAATTTTTATAACTCTGATTTCATTTAACTCGCTGGGTAAAAATGGGGTGTTACAACATTCGTCTATAGGCAAAAGTTCCATAAGGGCATGTGAAAGTTGTTTTCTCTTGATCTTCAAGATGAATAGGGATTTGAAAAAATCCAGAATATCCATCTAGGTAGTAAAAATAAGAGTGTCTAGCTAAACGTTCAAGCATTTGATCTATAAATGGTAAAGGGAAATGATCTTTCCTAGTCGCTTTGTTTAGCTTTCTATAATCTATGCATATACGCCAACCGCCTTCCAAACGCTTGGCTACATGCTCGCCTTTTTTGTTTTGCACAATAGTGATGCCTCCCTTTTTGGGTACTACATGTACAGGGTTTACCCATCTATTATCTGAGATTTGATAAATGATACCAGTTTCTAGTAACTTAAGGACTTCTTTCTTTAAAACAACACTCATTATAGGGTTTATCCTTCTTTGGTGATCTTTAGAGGGTTTAGAATCTTCCTCTAAATCCGATGCATACATACAAACATACTTATTCCTTTTAGATCAGGAATGTTATACCCTAAAGTTGAGGGATATTTTTGCATAACTTCTAAGTGTTGGTTTGTTTCAGCTTGGTTTAAGGTAGCACTCACGATAATTGGGTGCTTCATCTCCTCGTCAAGAAACTCATATCTTAGATTCTTGGGTAATTCTTTAACTTCTAAAGTGGTTTGCTTAGGGCTAAGTATAGTATCTGGGGTAAGGGCTAAAGATTCATAGAGGTTATCATCAATTTAGGGTTCCATCTTCTCGAATCCATCGTCTTCCCATATGGTGGTCGAAGGTAGTTTAATTGATTCAATAGGTCCTTCCTCGTTTAATTCTCTTACGCACTCATCAATAATGTCTATGGCATAACATGTGTCTCATATTACTGGTTCCATAAGGAACTTTGAAATAATAAACTCTATCTTTTCATTTCCCACTTCAAAGGTCAATTTTCCTCTCTTGACATCTATTATGGCTCCGACTGTAGATAAGAAGTGTCTTCCTAGGAGGATTGGGATATCGTCATCTTCTTTGATGTTCATGACAACAAAGTCGGTAGGGATATATAACTGTCCGATTCTATCTGGGATGTCTTCTAATATACCAATGGGATATTTGACAGATCTATCGGCTAATTGAAGATACATCTTAGTAGGTTAAAATTCTCCTAAGTTCAATCTTTCACAAACTGACAGAGGCATTAGGCTAACGCTAGCTCCTAAATCCATAAATGCCTTATCGATCACATGGTCCCCTAATATACAAGGTATGGAAAATTTTCCAGGGTCTTTCTCTTTCTTGGAAAATCTGTTTTCAGAGATAGAATTGCATTCTAAGGGGTTGGAATCGTCAAGTCTTCGTTTGTTGGTCAGGATGTATTTAAGGAATTTTGCATATGATGGTATTTGGGTGATGGCTTTGGTAAAATGAATCTCTACATTAAGTTCTCTATTATCCTTAAGAATTTTTTATACTAGTTGTTGATTTTGGTTTGCTTTAGTCTATATAGATACGGTATCAGAGGTTTGTATGGCGGAGGTGGTATATAATCTTTGTCTCTAGTCTCTTCCTTATCTTGGTCTTTATCCCTTTCGGGTTCCACTGATTTTTCTACTCCACTTTCCTTAGGGATTTTAGGTTCACTTAAGGTTGGGTTAAAAGGTTCATCGTAAGCAGTCCCACTCTGTAAGGTAATTGAATTGGCTTGACCTCTAGGGTTTGGTTGAGGTTGTCCAGGAAATTGTCCTCCAGGGGTAGTCTGGGGAGCTTGTGTTTGGGCTACTTGCGAGATTTGGGTTTCAAGCATCTTGTTATGAGTTACTATCTGGTCAACCTTAGTTCCTAATTGTGTGATCAATTCATTTACATGAATGTTCTGGTTCATGAATTCTTTGTTTTGTTGAGTTTGGGACGAGATAAAATTTTCCATGATTTTCTCGAGGTTTGGTTTTGGGGGCACAACTTGCATAGGTTGATTTGGTATTGGAGCTTGAAAACCTGGTGGTCTTGAGGGTGCAGAGTTTTGGATAAGGATATTGTTCTTATAGGAGAAGTTTGGGTGATTCCTCCATCTAGGGTTATAAGTGTTTGAAAATAGGTTTCCTTGGGTGTAGTTGATTTTTTCGATGGCTGTTTCATTCAACAGGTTGCATTCTGCTGATTGGTGTTCTTGGGTTCCACATATCTCACATTCTTGGGTGATTGCTGCTACAGCGGCTGGGGTATTGGACATATGCTCGACTTTTTTTAGGGCTAGAGCATGCATTTTGGCTTGCATCATGTCCATAGAGCTTATCTCATGTATTCCTCCTTAGGGCTCCTTCTTCTCCACTGTTGCTCGCTCTGTTCCCCATTGGTAATAGTTTTGAGCCATACCTTCAATGAGAGTGCAAGCTTCAGGGTAAGGTTTGTTCATCAGAGTGCCACCATCGGCAGGGTCGATGGTCATCTTAGTGTTATTTAGGAGTCCATTATAGAAGGTATGTATCATCAACCATTGTTCTAGGCCATGGTGGGGGAAAACTCTTAATAATTCCTAATACCTTTCCTAGGCCCCAAACAATGATTCTCCTTAGACTTGAGTAAATATGGTTATTTGGTTTCTAAGAATGGAAGTCTTACTAGGGGGAAAACATTTGGCAAGGAACACTCTCCTAAGGTCCTTCCAAGTTGTTGTTGAATTGGCTGGAAAGGAATCTAACCAACAACGGGCTTTATCCCTGAGGGAGAAAGGAAATAATCTTAAACGAATCACCTCAGATGTAGCACCATTAGTTTTAAAGGTATTGGCTAGTTGAATGAAGATTTTCAAATGTTGATTTGGGTTCTCCGTAGCAAGACCCGCAAATTGGTTTTGTTGTACTAGTTGTAATAGAGAGGGTTTTAGTTCGAAATTGTTGGCAGGAATAGCAGGGTTTACTATACTAGAACTAGGTTCTTCGTTGGAGGGTTAGGCGAACTCCTTAAGGGGTCTTTGGTCACGATTTTCAGCCATAGCTTTCCTAACTCTTTGGAGTAAGAGGTGAGCGCGAGCGTAACGTTCAGGTTCCGCTAAAGGGTTTAATAAACTCCCGATACTGCGAGCCTTTCACATTGACCGAATAGTTAATCCTTAGTCTAGACAGTGTAACAACAGGGTATGTAATTTGATGTAATTGGTTCCCGGAAACGGTGCCAAAAACTTGATGCGTGATTTTCGTAAGTATACGAATCGCGCCAGAGTAATATAAAAGATTATCGATCCCACAAAGACCAAAACGTCAATCCATAAAATTCTATTGTCACTATGTTTATCTAAGGCAGATCAAATCAGGGTTTTATAGCAGGCAGGGTAAATAAAGTAAAAGATGTCAATTCAGATAAAAGCAATGGGTTCGAATGAAAATCACAATAGTCAGATAATACTCTAAAATTCTTATAATAGAACTACTTATGGGGAAATATTTCCTACTTTTAAAAGAACTAATTTAACAGGAACTGTCGCTTATGCGTATTCAGAATCGAGTTTATTCTTTAAATAATGCCTTTTTATTTTGACGGATAAAAGGTGCGTATTGCGTTAAAGTAATAAACCTATTTTAAAGAAATATAGTTACTTGACTAAGTTGAAAAGTGATTTTGACTAAGAACTTCTAACCAAGAGATGATTAGACTTTTAAATATATAAATGCGTCCGAAAAATGTTTTGAAATCATTTCTTCTAAAAAGTTAAAGGTTCTTACTTAATTGAACAAAACGCTTTTGCTCTCTTTGAGAAATTAAGACTAACCAAGTTTATCAATGATTGGACGACTTTCGATCTTACCCAACAGTAAATAAAGTTCAGAAAACTTGTGTTAAAAACCAAAACAGCCCCTAAAGTATTCCTATAGATGCAATGTTTAGACAGTTACCTTAACCATGATCATTACATTCTAACCCTAAAGGAAATTAGCCAGACATGGAAATAAACTTATTAAAGCAAATCATGTTTAAGCAGAAAGTAAAAAGGTTAAAAGATAAGTAAATGCGATACAAGAAAATAAATAAAGTAAAGCAAGTATGATGCGAGAAAATAAACAAAGTAAAGCAAGTGTAAGGAAATAAGTGCGATAAATGCGAAAACTTAAATAGAAACCTGCTCCAAACGGAGGTCTTTAAAGCAACTTGTCTGGAAGGTAAATTTGACTGAAATAAAGGAAACTTGAATTAAAATGGAAGCAAGATTGTAAAGTGCTCTAAACTTGATTACAGACTCAATGAACTGTGCGATAACTTTTCGATGTGAAGAGATTACCGCTTACAATTGGACAATATATGGCTTAAGTCAGTGCAACTAAGCTTGGATGAAGAAGAAGAACTGAAATCACTTCTATTTACAGGCCTAGGAGGATTTTGGAAATCACAAGAATGCCCTCCAACTTCTTTTGAGCGGGAATCAAATTTGCAAAGGTGGCGCCTGCCATGGGGGTGTGGAGGCTGTCATGATCCAAAAATGAAGAAGTAGTGGGGAAGATGGCAGTTGGAAGTTGGCTGAAGTTGGCCACCTCATGGCTGACCCTATGGCAACCGCCATGGTGGAACCCACAAGTGCAAAAACTCCAAAATCTTGATTTTTAGCTCGTTTTTCTTCATTTGTTAAAGCAAGGCTTAGGAAAGACAAAAAAAACTGAAAACAAAACAAAGTGCAAACATAACACAAGAAAATAACAATAAAAACCTAATAAACATGTGCGAATCAAGTCAAATATGCAGTGCGATTTAGTGTTATCACGGACCCCCTCGAAGATTTCAATGTTAGATTTATTGTTATGCTCCGAGGCCCATGCTAAAGCTTTGGTGAAGTTTATGAAGTCTGCTCATGTGCCACAAGAGACTTCTACCGACCAATTTGAGAACTGTGTTGCCAGTCTGACTGCTGATAATGGACTGGGATTCTCCGATGCTGATTTGACTCATAAGGGAAGAAAACATAACGATGCCCTGCATGTGTCTATTGAGTGCAGTGGCACTACTTTGGCTCATGTATTAGTTGATACGTGTTTGTCTCTGAATCTTCTACCCAAGGATGCCTTAGACAGATTGGATTGTGGAGGACTTACATTGAAACCCTGCAATATTGTGGTGAGGGCTTTTGATGGTTCCAAAAGAATGGTACACGGGGAGGTGAATATCCCAATTAAAGTTGGTCCCAAAACTTTTCACTCCACTTTCTATATGATGGACATTCGCCCGTCTTAATCCTGCTTATTGGGACACCCTTAGATTCATGGGGCCAACGCTGTCACTTCCACTTTGCATCAGATGTTAAAATATTCGGTTAATGGAAAGATTGTTATAGTCTGTGGCGAAGAAGAGTATATGGTAAGCCACCTGAATTCTTTTAGATATGTCGAGATGGACGGAGAGTTCATTGAAACCCCCTATCAGAATTTTGAAGAGGTTCCTCAGACGATCGCTGTTACCAAAGTTGCTACTATTGTTCCGAAGATTACAAGGCCTCTGCTGAAAATGGCTTCTCTAAAGGATGCCAAGGCTGTGATTTAAGAAGGTGGGTGTACTATTTGGAGCCAACTCCCTGATATCCTGTATAATTCCGACAAATTTCGTTTGGGTTTCACTTTAGGAGCTCAAAAAGCTGTTTGTCATGCTCGCACTGGAGGATCACCACTATGCATCAGCAACCATGGAGTCAATGCTGTGGAGGACACTGGCAGTGACTGCGACCTAGACAATTGGATCTTCCCTACTATCAATGGTGGACTCAATAATTGGACGGCTATAGACTTTGTGCCTATCTCTTTTATCCAAGAGTAATTGTTTTTTTCCTTCTGTTTTTGAGGATATGTAATTTTTAAACAAATTAAACTCTAAAACCTTGTCTCTTACCCGACGTACAACGGTCTATTGGTGAGGGTTATCACACTTCATTTTCATATGTCATTAATAAATCATTGGATGTTTTGAATTCAAATTTTACGCTCTTTGTCTTTCCTTTTTTTCCCTATCAAAATAGTTATGCGCTCTTACACACGCCAACATATCAAATTGCAGATCCATACCCACCCTGGATCCCATTGATAACAGTTCTGCTATTGCCAGTTATGACTTTGAAATTACGATCTATCAAGCCGAGGAGGAAGATGAGGAAGATTGTGAAGTACTGGGAGAAATTTCTAGACTATTACAGCAAGAGGAAAGAGCAATACAACCTCATGAAGAGCCGGTCGAGGCGGTAAACTTGGGTACTGAGGAGAATAAAAAGGAAGTCAAGATAGGTGCCAATTTGGAGAATAATGTCAAAAAATGGTTAACCCAGATGTTATGTGACTACGTTGAGATCTTTGCCTGGTCATACAAAGACATGCTAGGGCTTGATACTGATATTGTGGTTCATCATCTGCCAACAAAAGAAGACCGCCCTCTAGTGAAGAAAAAGGTTCGTCGTATGCATCCTGAGATGTCAGAAAAGATTAAGGCTTAAGTCATGAAACAATTCAATGTCAGATTCTTAGCTGTTACTTCTTATCCACAATGCGTAACAAATGTGGTACCGGTACCTAAGAAGGACAGTAAAGTACGTATGTGTGTGGATTACAGAGATTTGAATAGGGCGAGCCCCAAAGATGACTTTCCGCTTCCCCATATTGATGTTCTGGTTGACAACACCACATAACACAAGATTTTCTTCTTCATGTACGGTTTCTCTGGTTATAATCAAATCAAAATGGCACCTAAAGACATGGAGACGACTACTTTAGTTACACAGTGGGGCACTTTCTGCTATAAGGTTATGCCATTTGGGTTGAAGAATGTCGAGGCAACCTATCAGCATGCTATGGTAGCTTTATTCCATGATATGATCCATCACGAGATAGAGGTCTATGTTGACGATATGATAGATTGGTATCAGACTGAAGAAGAGTACCTTGATCACTTGCAAAAGCTGTTTGAAAGACCAAAGAAGTACAAGTTAAGACTGAACCCGAACAAGTGCACCTTTGGAGTAAGATCTGGTAAACTTTTAGGTTTCATTATCAGTGGAAAAGGTATTGAGGTAGATCCTACAAAGGTTAAAGCTATTCAAGAAATGCCAACTCCCCGCATCGAGAAGGAGGTTAGAAGTTTCTTGGAACGTTTAAACTATATTTCCAGATTCATTTCCCACCTAACCGCTACTTGTGAACCAATCTTCAAATTGCTTAAGAAAGATCAAGTAGTGAAATGGAATGACGATTGTCAAATTGCCTTTGATAGAACCAAGAAATATCTTCAAGAACCTCCAATTCTGATGCCTCCGGTCGAAGGAAGACCTCTAATCATGTACTTAATAGTGTTAGGAAATTCAATGGGGTATGTGTTGGGACAACATGACGAGTCTGGTCGAAAAGAGCATGCAATATACTACCTTAGTAAAAAGTTTACCGACTATAAAACAAGATACTCACTGCTCGAGAAAACTTGCTGCGCTTTGGCATGGGATGCTCGCCGACTAAGATAGTATATGTTGACTCACACTACCTTATTGATATCTAAAATGGATCCTATCAAATACATATTCGAGAAGACCGCTCTCTCAGGAAGAATAGCAAGATGGAAAATGATCCTGACCGAATATGACATTCAGTACAATACCCAAAAAGCAATCAAAATAAGTGTACTAGCTGATCATTTGGCTCATCAGGCCATTGACGATTACCAATCAATGAATTTTGAGTTCCCGGATGTGATATGGAGGCATAACTGACTGTTATACTGGTTTTGTGTTTATATTCGCAAATGTTACGGTAAGAAAGAGTCTCCACTGACTTTTCTTTTATCCAACAAAGGAAAGGGTGAAAAGAAAAGAAAAAGACCTTTTCGAGAATTTTTTCGGAGTAAGGGGGTAGATTATAGAAAAGGAAGGTGTTAGCATCCTTTTCATCCATAGTTATCTACGGGCTCTTAGATGCTTAGCTCATTTTTGAAATACCTTGTGCTTTTATGGGTTTTGAAAAGTATTTTTGAAGATGCCTTAGTGCGGCGATTCACTTTATGATAACTCTTGTATCAGTCCTTAAGAGTGTTGATAAAGCATTTTTTGAAAGTGTTTTTGAAATGTCTTGTGTAAGTGTAAAAGTTTGTTTTTGAGCAAGCATCTAAGAACTATCTACTTATACTCGAAAGGTTTATTCTTTTCCTCTTTTCGTTTAGACAACATTATCCTACTATTAGTGAGTAGGTAGCCCTATCGTTGGATATGAGATGCATCTTATCTAGATCCAACGCCATGAGCGCACAATCTCATCACGGACCCTCACAGGCCAGCAACACCAGATCCAACTTCAGTCTGGGCCATCTCCTGATTCGGGCCTGATAAATTCAGATCTCACCCCCTCTTATCAGCTTTGACACCAGGCCCGTTTATGTTATTGTTATTTTTATTATTTGTTTCTTTTAATTGTTTTTTTATTTAATCAGCAAATTATTTATAAAATCACAAAAAATAGGTTTAGTCTTTTTTTTTCAATTAAAAAATTATTTTTGTTAATTAATTAACTATTTTAACCTTTTGCTTAAATTAAAACCAAGTAGACTTAGGATTTAATTTAATTTCTTCATAATAAAAATACAAAAAAAATTAGAATTAGGTCCTTATTTTTTACCTTGTTTAGATAATTAGTTTTCTTCCTTTTTCTAGATTAATTTATATTTAACTTCAACATTTTCTCAAAATAAAACAAAATGAGAAAGATATTATCTTTTTAACTTAGAAATAATTTAGGTTTTAGACGTCTGTTCTAATTCACGCGCGTTTATTGCTTTCGTTATCATTTTCCTATTATTGTATCTGCTTATGGGATGTAATAATTTTATAACTAGGACTTTTACTGCTTTATTTCACCAAAAGTTTGGACACGTAA
Organism: Vicia faba; assembly: GCA_948472305.1. Taxonomy (NCBI): domain Eukaryota; kingdom Viridiplantae; phylum Streptophyta; class Magnoliopsida; order Fabales; family Fabaceae; genus Vicia; species Vicia faba. The sequence goes on along the minus strand of OX451735.1, from coordinate 752,324,984 downwards.
ATACCACCTCCCCGAAGCATTGTAATAGTGTAGATTTAAATTCCCACACTTTAAATTCTTGTAGTATTTAGAACTGTCTAGATGCATAATAATAGGATTATATGACAAGATTAATAATCAAACGTTAGCAAACCTAACATCTAAGACAAAAATAACTGAATATAACACACCTTGCACATATACACCTCTAGGGTAAGCCCACTTTGGTTGCCTTCGGAAATAAAACAATTATGTCTCTCGAAATTAGGGACGCTTTAGAAAAAGACCCTTAAACCAAAAAATATCATAGTCCCTCGATGACCCTACAATGTTGCCTTCCGGTAAATGATCTAGTCCCTTAAACAAAATCGCTAAAGCGTCTCTACATGTTGCCTTTATGACTGTATGATGACCCGCAAACGTCCCTCAGACATACAACGATAGGGCTACCTACTCACTAATAGTAGGATAGAGATGTCTAAAGGATAGGAGGAAAAGAACAAACCTTTCGAGTATAATTAGATAGTTTTTAGATGCTTGCTCAAAAACAAACTTTTACACTTACACCAAAACATTTCAAAAACATTTTCAAACGCTTTATAAACACTCTTGAGGACTGATACAAGAGTTATCATAAAGGGAATTGCCGCACTAAGGCATTTTCAAAAATACTTTTCAAAACCCACAAAAGCAGAAGGTATTTAAAAAATGAGCTAAGCATCTAAGAGCCCGTAGAAAACTACTGATGGAAAGGGTGCTAACACCTTCCCTTTGCATAATCTACCCCCCTTAATCAGAAAATTCTCGAAAAGGTATTTTTCTGTTCTTTTCACCCTTTCCGTTGTTGGATAAAAGAAAGGTCGATGGCGACTCTTGCTTACCGCAACATTTGTGAATAAAAACGCAAAACCAGCATAACAGTCGGTTCTGCCACTGTATCACAGAATTGGCGACTCTGCTGGGGATTATAAAAAGTGGGGTTACCTTAGAGTTAGTTCATCATTTTAAATTTTTTTCCTTGTACGCTTTGCTTGCTTTATCTTTGAGGGTTTTGCTTGGGTTTACTTGTAAAGATCCAACACCTGGATCTGGGGCACCTTTTAGGTAAGTAGCAATAGATCGTGGAGACTGTGTGGGATATACCGACACGTTTGAAATGATAGCTATGTCGGTGTGACACATTTGTTGGTACCGGTAGCCCTTAAGTAGTCAAGGAGAATACGGGGCCGCTGTGTGGTGTCATGAAGCATCAACTAACCTTAAAACCTTTAATTGAACCAACTTGGCCATTAGGAAGTAGTGAGATAGCCGGCTTTGGTGCAGTCCAAAGTTGGTTGATACTCGACACTACACTCATTGAGATCCGACTTCCAGGATATTTCGGTCGCCAACAAAGAGACTTGAGCTGTAATAATGCCCGATGAAGAAAGATCAGTGATATTGAGATTCCCTAGAACCCGGTTACTATTAATAGGACAGGTTGAACCAACTATACTTTAAGAGGGTACTTACCTATGGAATCCATCAAAGCCTAAACCTAAGGATCTGTTTATGTGCTTGTATATATTTGTTTTGTTTGTACATAACATCATAACATCATAACATTGGCATATCGCACTAACCACTTTAAGGACTTTTAGGACTTATCTTTGTGTCTATTTTATAGGACATGGCTCCCATTTGCAGAAATACTATCCAAGTTAACCTCGTAAGGGTGCCTCCTCAACTCTCAGAGTTGGCATCGAGGGTTCCTGAGAATTCTCCATTCACCCAAAGACATGCTAGACTCCTCAGTTTGGTCACCTCAAGCCCTAATGAAGACATGGTGAAAGTTCTTTTCTAGTTCTTTGACCCTTTACATCACTGCTTTACATTTCCCAAATACTAGTTGGTACCTACCATGGAAGAATTTTCTCAGTTATTGGGTGTTCCTATCCTCAATCTGTTACCCTTCAACTATATGGAAAGAGACCAAAGCCTGAAGAAATTTCTCAATCCCTGTATCTACAATGGTCTGACATCGTGGAAAATTGGGAAACAAGAAGCGATATCAAAGGTTTTATAGCCAAGTTCTTGTTTGAAAAAGCTCACTACTTCTGGGATACTTTGGATTTACAAGCCTTTGAAGAGGTATTGGCCCTTCTCATCTATGGGATGGTACTATTCCATAATTCGGACCAACTCATAGACGTGAATGCGGTCAAGGTTTTCATGTCTCGTAACCAGGTGCCTACTTTACTTAGAGATATTCTGCACTATTTTTACACTCGAACTGTAAAGAGAAGAGGGACCCTTATGTATTAAAATCCTCTGTTGGCTAGGTGGTTTATTTCGCACCTACCCCGGTATGTTGTAAAGAACGAACAAGGTTTAGGATGGTCCAATAGGTTGATGTCTCTCACGCATTCGGATATTCACTGGAGTCCTGGATCTGTGGAAGACGTTACCATCATTGATCGCTATGGGGAATTTCCTAATGTCCCTCTCCTAGGCATTATGGGAGGAATTACTTATAACCCTTGTTTAGCGTTGCGACATTTTGGGTATGCTATAAGGGATGGTCCTCATGATGTATTGGTTCAGGGAATTGCATTCAACTACGAGGATGATGTCCAAGGGTACCGTCAGAGGTTCATCCGAGCTTGGGGCATGGTGAACATAGTAGATATCAAGACATTGGGGCATAAAAACTCCATCCCTTTGGAGACTTATCTTAAGTGGGTACGAGCATGCACTCAAAATCTCATGATGCCTTACCTCGCCATTCTACCCATCATCATGGAACCCATTGTAGATATACCTCATACCATTCTCCATCCTGACATGCCGACTACTCTCGAGGAATTGCAAAGATCTTGGATTCAAATCAAAGAGGAACGAGACACCTTTGAAACCCAGTTTTATGCAAGTGAGAAAAAGGTTTTGGAGCTTACAAGACAACTGCATGAAGAACAAAGTTTGAATGCCTACATTGCACCAAAGAGGATGCACTCATGGGAAGCTTGAGTCTTGTTTGATTTAGGAGTTATGTTTATCTTTGTTTCTTCCATTGTAAGCCCAAGAGGCATCATTGTAATCATCAAAACTTATGAATGAAATTAATGTTTGTTCCTTCTTTAACTAAGAAAATTTAAGATCTTAAAAGTCCTTGAAAACATTGCATAAACATTATCATGCATTTCATTGCATAAGCATGTATTCTGAGACAGGTTTCTTATCTTTTCACTATTTATTTCAGCAAAAGAAATGGCTCTTGAACAAACAATGAAGGATCTTCAAGCTCAAAACGTTCAGTTTCAGCAAATGTTCCTGGCTCTGGCAAAGGGGCAAGAAGATCTGAAAGCTCTGATCGTCAAAGAGAAGACCAAGAAGCCAAAGAAACCAGCTAGTGTTTTGAATTTTGGTAGAAGATTCAGAGGACCGGCTAAGCGAGCTCTAGATTTCACAACCTCTTCAAATGAGGGGGATAATCAAGAAGAGAAGCCAACGGAAGAAAACAATAACCCTAGAACTGATGAGGAAGAGGATGATTACTCTGAAGAACATTATCCTCTTGTTGATGATAAATACAAACAGGTAGATGATCGTCTCAATGCTATGGAGATTCAGAGGGTACCCAAGCTGGATTTTGAAGAGCTAGGACTGATCTCAGGGGTGGTCATCCCGCAGAAATACAAGGTCCCCACCTTTTCTAAGTATGATAGTGTCTCCTGTCCTAAGCTGCACTTAAGGTCATATGTCAGGAAGCTTCAACCCCACACTACTGATAGGAATCTGTGGGTACATTTCTTCCAGGAGAGTTTATCAGGGACTCAACTGGGATGGTTCTATCAGCTGGAGAGAGCCAATATCCGCAATTGGGAATATCTGGATGCTGCTTTCTATAAGCAGTACCAATATAACGCTGACCTTGCCCAACTCGTACACAATTACCAAAGTATGTCTATAGGTTCCGGAGAAAGTTTTAAAGATTATGTCCAAAAATGGAGAGACCTTGCGGGAAGAGTCCATCCTCCATTGCCTAATAGAGAGCTGGTGGACATGTTATTGGGCATGTTATCTGGTCCATTCTTTAACCATCTGATTGGAAGCTCGTCTGCTGGGTTTACTGAATTGATCCTGACTGGTGAACGGGTAGAAGCTGGCATAAAAAATGGTAAAATCCAGAGAGATGCATCCTCCAGCACAACAAAGAAACCTTTCACTGGAAAGAAGGAGGTCAATTCTGCTTATGGCCAAAGAAATCAAAACAAAACTGAATGTCATCCAACAGTAGGGGCTGTTATGATTTCCAATCTTGCCTCAAACCAACAATGAAACAATCAGCACAGACCAGATGCGCCTAGAAGACAGTTTTCTCGGATCAACATGACCTTATCCCAGGTTTTGCCACATCTGCTGAAGTCCAATTTTGTAACTCTGAAAGAAGCTCCAAAGAATCCCAATACTACATCTCCCTTCTACAACCCAAATGCCCGATGTGCCTACCACTCTGAAAGTCACAGACATGATACAAATGATTGTTGGGATCTGAAGAATAAGGTGCAAGATCTCATTGAGGAAAAGGATATTTGAGTTTGATCCTCCTAAGACCCCCAACGTCATAACTGCACCAATTCCCAAGCATGAACCGGGAATCAGTGCTATTGACATTGTTTCTGCTACAGAGGATGCTGACAGCGACTACGAAGTGGACAAGTGGATCTTCCTAACTACCAGCAGTGGACTCAATAATTGGGAGGCCAAAGACTTTATTCATATTACTTTTGTTCAAGAGTAATTGTCTTTTTGTTTTTTTGGGATATGTAATATTTGAAGCCTTGTGTCTTACCCGAGGCACAATGGTCTATTTTGTGAGGGTTATTTCTTCATATTCATATGACATTAATAAATCATTGGACGTTTTTGTATACAAATTTTACGCTCCTTATTTTTCTTTTTATTCTATTTACTTTATCAAAATAGCTATGCTCTTACACACACCCACATATCAAACTGCAGATCCACATCCACTCTAGATCCCATCGATGATGGTTCTGCTATTGCCTATTATGACTTTTAAAATCCGATCTACCAAGCCGAGGACGAAGGTGAGGAAGATTATGAAGTACCAGGAGAACTTGCCAGACTGCTACAACAGGAAAAAAGGGCAATACAACCCCATGAAGAGCCGGTTGAGACGGTTAAGATTGGTACTGAAGAGGACAAGAAAGAAGTCAAGATAGGTGCTGACCTGGAGCATAGTGTCAAAGAGCGGTTAGTTCATATGCTACATGAATATGTTGAGGTCTTTTCCTGGTCGTACGAGGACATGCTAGGACTTGACACTGATATCGTAATCTATCGTCTACCGACAAAAGAAGACTTCCCTCCAGTGAAACAGAATGTTCGTCGCATGTGGCCTGAGATGTCAGAAAAGATCAAAGCTGAAGTCATGAAACAATTCAACTCTGGTTTCTTAGCGGTTACCTCTTATCTATAAAGGGTTGCTGTGATACGGTGGCAGAACCGACTGTTATACTGGTTTGCTTTTTCTGTTCACAAAATGTTGTGGTAAGCAAGAGTTGCCACCGACTTTTATTTTATCCAATCAGGAAAAGGAAAAAGAACAAAAAAAGCTTTTTCAAGATACTCTAAGTACGGGGGGTTGATTATAGAAAAGGAAGGTGTTAGCACCCTTTCTATCCGTGGTTTTCCACGGGCTCTTAGGCACTTGCTCATTTTGAAATTGCTTGTGTGTGTTTGTTTGGAAAAGTTTTGTCTTGCTTCATTTTAACCCTTGTTTCTTTCTTCAAGAGTGTTACGAAGTTGTTTTTGAAAACTTTGTTTGAAAAGTGTTTGGTGGGAAAAAGTTTGTTTGTTTGAGCAAGTACCTAGGAACTAATCTACCGACTCGAAAAATACTGCTCGTTTTCCTTTAGACAACGCTATCCCATTATTGAGAAATAGGTAGCATCGTCGTTGGAGTTTTAAGGGACTATCTAAAGGGAAGAAATGGTCATTGAAGGCAACATGTAAGGATACCTTAGCATTTCGAAGGGATTGTCATCTTATATTCGTAGACAACATCGAGGGACAAGATAATTTCTCGTAGGCAACTCGAGGGACATTAAGGGACTATGATCTTTATGATGACTTTTAGATTGAGGGTCTTTTTCTAAGATATCCCTACGTTCGAGGGACATGACCATTATTTTCTGAGGCAACCAAGTGAGGAAAACCCTAGGAGTGAGCATGTGTATGTGTTTGATTTCAGTTATTTAATCTTTGCACAATTAAGGTGATCTATTGTTTTAATTTTATTTGTCTTTTGCATGCAAGCCTATTATCCATACATCTAGACAATTCATAGTTGCGGAAATTAAAAGCGGGAAAGTAAATCTACGCTATTACAAGGCTTCGGGGAAGGGGTTACATGACCAAAAACCGGGGATTAAACAGTAAATAATATACGGTAAACCCTAATTAAAAAACTATTACAAACCCAAAGCAAATACAATAATTGGAAAATTAAATATTTTGTACAAAAAGATTTTGTGTATTTTTTGGTTTCTTTTATTTGAGAAAAGAAATATAATTGTAAAATTAAAACCTAGATTCTATTTGATTTTAATTATAAAATAAATTAACTTAACCTATATTTCTAATTAAATTAAAATAAATATTTTATTGAAAAAAATGCTTTTTTGGTATTTTGTGATTTGTTGATTTTATGATTTAAAAAAAAGAGTAATTAATTTGGTGAAAAATAATTAAACAAAATAATTAAAATAAAAGAAATAAATAAAGAAAAAAGAATATGGGCCTGTGTTGTTAGCAATTCTGGGGGGTGAGAATATGAATTTCCAAGCACAACAATGCTGAGCCCAGTCAACCACGCTGGATCCTGTGCAGCATTGACTTGAGGTGCATCATAGTCCTTCAGGATGGGACGCGCTGGATTTAATGCTATGCGGATCAAGTGGTCGGATGCTGATGTCACATGGTAGGCATGTGAGAGAGCATTACATGGGATCTGCAGAGAAATATGAAGAAAATAATAAAATGCACACTGTGATACGGTGGCAGAACCGACTGTTTTAGGAAAATGCTGGTTTGTATTTGGCGTTTGTGTTCGCAAAATATCGCGGTAAGCAAGAGTTGCCACCAACTTTTATTTTATCCAACTGGAAAGGAAAAAAGCACAGAAAAATTCCTTTTTCGAGATTTTTGAGTAGAGGGTGTAGATTATAGAAAGGGAAGGTATTAGCACCCCTTCTATCTGTGGTTTTCCACGGGCTCTTAGGTACTTGCTCATCATTTTAAAAATTGCTTCCGTGTTTGTGTGTTTTGAAAGGTTTTTATTTTCCTTCGTTTTAACCCTTGCTTCTGTCTTCAAGAGTGTTACGAAGTGTTTTCAAAAATTTTGTTTGAAAAGTGTGTAGGTGTGAAAAAGTTTGATCTTGAGCAAGTACCTACTAGCATCTACCTACTCGAAAAAAGCATGTTTCTGTTCTTGTTTCCTTTAGATAGCGCTATCCTACTATTAGTGAGTAGGTAGCACCATCGTTGGAGTTGTAAGGGTCAATTCGAAAGGGACGTATGACCACTAAAGCAATGTTAGGACGTCTTAGTAATAACCCTAGTGTCTTAAGATCATATTCGAGGCAACATTTCCGAGGCAACATTTCCGAACGGGACATTTGATCTTTGTTTAGACAAGAGAGCGACCACTAAAATATTCTATACTTAATGATCGTTTACCGAAGGCAACCGAAGTGAGTGTATACCCTAGGAGTGCGCATGTGCGAGTGATTCAATTTTAGTTATTATCTTTGCACATTTAGGGTTTGCTAACCGTTTTAAAATTAACATACATTCTTGTCATGAAATCCTATTGTCATACATCTATCAGTCAATATTTGGAGAATTAAAATGAGAGAAATATAGCTACGCTATTACAAGGCTTCAGGGAGGGGGATTAATTACATAGCCAAAAACCCGTAAAAACGAAAAATAAACGAGAAGTCCTAATTAAACTATTACATCCCATGAGCAGTTACATTAATATTGTTAAAATAAATAAACGCGCATGATGAATTAAGAACGAGAAAAATTAGGGTTTTGACCCCGTCTAAACCTAGTTAAAAGAAAAATCATTTTTTGTTGTTTTAATTATTTTAAGAAAATAAGGTTTTGATTAAATAAATACAAACCTAATTACTAATTAATTTAATTTAAGAAAAATAATTAATTTGACCTATTTTTGCATCTTTGTTATTTTGAGAAAATAAAATAAAAAATTAAATTAAACAAAACCCTAATTTTATAATTGATTTTAATTTATTTACAAAAAGATTAAAGTTACCCTAAAATTAAATTAAACTAATTAAATTAATTTTTGATAAAAAATAAAACCTAAATCTAAATTGGTGAAAATTGATTTTATGAATTTTTTGTAAAAAAAAGAATTAATTTGTGAAAAAATAATTTAAACAAAATAAATTAAATAAAGAAAAATATAGAAAGAAAAAAGAAAGAATTGGGCTTGGTATGCTAGCAATTTGATGGGGTGTCCATAGCAATTTCTGGGCCCAAAAACCTTGGTCCACGTTGACCTCTCAGATCCCATGTTGCAAGTTGACCAAGGTGCATGTTAGACCCTCAAATGATGGGCGTTAGATCTGGCCTTCTGGAGATCTAGCGATTGAACCTTGAGGGCGCATGGTGAACCCCTTTACCTATACACATGCCTAACTATACAAGAAAAAATGTTATGAAATAATATGGGGGACTTGGGATTCGAACCCAGGCCCCGATGGCTTTTTCTCTCTCCCACTGACCAATTGAACCAACGCGCTTTGTTGTACAATAGATAAAAATAAATGATTATATTGAAAAATACAACATGCTAATTTTCCAGCGCGCGAATTTTTGAATGGGCCAATCAGGCCACACCACGCCGTTATCTCCTACCTCCCTCTGTTGCTAAAAGTATGATGACTTTTACCTACGGACAAAAAGCGTAGGTACAACCCCTGCATATTTCCAAAATTTCATAAAAGCTCAATAAATGAGAACTAATGGTGTGGATCAATTCGTCTTGACCTTGTGAACACCATAGTACTCCTCTTATGGGTCAGATTTACGTGTATGAGAAATCCCTAAAACGAACAAGAAAACCCTAGCAATGGTAGATCTCAGTATAGCTAACAAAAATGCAATTAATTGTTACCATTAACTTGCAAACATGATAAGGATTACAAATATGTCATTAAAACATGATAAAGATGTAAGGATAAAGAGATACGATTTTGAAAAGAATGATAAATCATGGGGGTTGTGGAGGAGGATTATGGGCACGAAAACACTTGCTATTGATTGGGATATACTCCTTGAATGTCCAGCAAGCGAATGAGATAGCTGGGAAGGCTTGAAAATGCCTGGAACTATGAAATCAGATTACCACTTTTTCTTGATTTTTTGAAAGTTGTTTTTCACTCTACACGCCTCTAACCCTTGTACATTTGGTTTGCAGATGTTCTATATATAGTCTTGAGTGAATTAGGTTTACAATTTTGCTCCAAATCTCTTTCAATTAAGGTGATTGAATCAAGATTTGATTCTTATTCAAATCTTTCTAAATCAAGAAAAACTCAATCTTTTTGTGTACAAACATGCCTTGCACGATTTGATCTCCTTGCCAGCTATTCATGGACCATGTTACAAACTCATTACAAGCACAAAAAGTTGGGCCCATTTGACAAAAATTGCAATTTGAGGCATATTTGACTTTTGGCAATTTTGCAAAAAGGTCAACTTCACCATTGTATAACTTCCTTAATTTTGACTCTATGAGGGTGTTCTTGGACTTTTTAGAAAGCTTGAGATGTCATATAAGCAACCGTTTTGGTATCATCTCAATTGAGTCTTCCATGTTCGTGTATGAAGCTTTGGCAAAAAAGGTGTTTTTGTTGACTTTTCAAAGTGACCTATAATGTCCAAATTCATAACTTTTTGTGAGTGCATATTTTGAACTTGGGAGATGAAGATGAATTGTAGGAAATAGCATCCTCTTCAAAATGAGCTTTGGATGAGTCATTCTTAATAAAGTATGAGAAAGTTATGCTTGGTCAAAGTTGAGTTGACTTTTCCTGCAAAACCCTAATTTAGCAACTTTTGAGTCTTGATGAATTGTGAGTAATCCTTGAGGAATCATGATCAACCTTTGATCAAATTATGAATAGTACTTCAAACTGAGGATGTTGACCAAAAATATTGAAGTTTGACTGTATGTGGGCCACAGTTGAGTTTTGCCCTAGTACAATTGATTTTCAAGCCTTTGAGAAATTGATTGAGCAAACTTCCTCTGCAAGGATTGAAACTTGACAAGGATGATCTTGTGAACATATTAGGACAATGGTGAGCATTTGGGATCCCTTGTACTCAAACATCTTGATGCAACATGAAACCCTAATTTGAGGTAGACTGCTTTAGGAAAGAGTTTGTCTTGTGAACCCCTTGGATTTCCTTGAGAAATTTGAGGACCTCACTTGAAATGTATTGAGAAATATGGGAGGGAAAATTTTGGGGTACAATAGCTGCCCCTGTTCAATCTTCTTAAACCTGAGGATATAGATTGGCTTGTCTGCCTTTCGTGATCTGAAGGTTGAAGATGATTGAACACTAGAGTGCCCAAGAATTTGCACTCGCACGAAGTGGTGTTTGTCTTGTGATGTCGGGAATGGGCTTATAGATGCCATTTGGAGATTGATGACGGAAGATGGGGTTAAAGATGCCATCCGAAGGAGTTTCGATCGCCTAAGAGATTCCTTAGCGAGAACCCGTATACCTGTTATTGAGGAAGATTTCATTGGGGTAAGCTAATCTCTGCCTTGAGAGAAATAGAATTTTAGGAGCTTCAGTCGTCCGTTATTCTACTGGGGAATCATCTCTTAGTCGGAGAGGAGAAAATGAACTACCATCTGGCCGTGATCCAAGCTTCATAGTGATAAGATCGACTGCTATCTGGTCGTGCTCCAGGCTTTGCAATTTTTCAATTCTTATCTGGTCGTAATCCAAGCTTTGCAATTTTTCAATTCTTATCTGGTCGTAATCCAGGCTTCAGAAGGAATTAAGTTGTTATTCGGACGGATCTGGGATTTGCAATTTTTCAATTCTTATCTGGTCGTAATCCAGGCTTCAGAAGGAATTAAGTTGTTATCCGTTTGCATTCGGGCTTCAACTTGACTTTAGGGAACACTAATATCTGGTCGACTCCGGGCTTCTTAGTAATTGTCCAGGTAAACTGCTATTTGGTTAAAATCCAAGCTTCGCAATGTCCTTTACCGTTATTTGGTCGTAATCCAGGCTTCACGATGTTTCATACCATCATCTGGTTGAATCCATGCTTCATGGTGTCCTGTACTGCTATCTGGTCGATTCCAGGCTTCACAATACCTTACTTCTTATCTGGTCGTATTCCAGGCTTCAGAAGAAATCAAGTGGTTATCCAATCGCATCCGGGCTTCCATTTGATTTTTAGGCCTACTAATATCCGGTCGATTTTCGAGCTTCATAGTAATTGGTCGGGTAAACTGCTATTTGGTCGAAATCCAAGCTTCGCAGTGTCCCTCACTGTTATCTGGTCGTAATACCAGGCTTCAGTGTCCTTTACCGCTATCTGGTCGTAATCCAGGCTTCACGATGTCTTATACCGCTATCTGGTTGTAATCCATGCTTCACAATGTCTTATACCATTATCTGGTCGAATCCAGGCTTTATGGTGTTCGGGGAAATCAAGATATTATCCGGTCGAATCCGGGCCTCATATCTTGCATTAAAGATATACCATGATCTGGTCGACTCCAGGCTTCATAATATTCTTGGCTGCTATCTGGTCATAATCCAGGCTTCACAGTACCTTGTCAAGCTGTTACCCGGTCGATTCCTGGGCTTCACGGCCCGTGTTTATGATATACCACTATCTGGTCGATTCCAGGCTTCATGGTGTCTTTGTACTGCTATCCGGTCGTAATCCAGGCTTCATAGTAACTCGTATTACTATATGGTCGTTTTCCAGACTTCACAATAACTTGTTGGGGATTAAACTATTATTCGGTCGAATCTGGGATTCATAGCGTGTTTTTAAGAGATACCACTATCTGGTCGTAATCCCAGGCTTCACGGTATTCTGATACTGTTATCCGGTCGTCCTCCGGGCTTCATAATATGGTGGAGAAATCAAGATACTATTCGGTCGGATCTGGGCTTCATAGCTTGAACTTTGTGAGAATTTTGATTGTACCTTTCCCTGAAAGGTAAAGAGTTAGTCGTATGTAATGTCATGATGCATGAAATGTATTGGGCAATGATGTTCTCAAAATAAATGAGACTGTGTTGTATGATGCGTATGCACATGTCATGATATATGGATATATAATGTTTTTATGATGTTCTCTAGTTGGGGAAAATAAATCCCGGACTGCTGCTGGAGAATATAAAGAGTTTCGCTCGTTCGGGATAACGACCGAAGATGATTTGAGAATAACTTGGCAGGAGAATAATTCTGCTGGAGAATAAACTGGCGAGAGAATGACTCTGTGGGGAAGAGATACTCTGTTAGAAGATCCGCTGATTTAGAGAAATAACCTCGGCTGGGGATGAATTACCGTTGCTGGCGATGATGAACTCTGTCGGAGATAAAGTTTCTGTTTATGGAAGAAATAAACTCCACTAGGGATGGCCTTCCATTGTTGGTGAAAGATGAACTCTGCTTGGGAAGAATTAACACCACTGTATTCTGGTACCTCTTACTCTGCGGGGAGTGTATATACTTTTAGTTATTTTCTCAAGCTAGGTCTATCCCTGTACCTGGTGAATAGAGCAACTGTAAGGCTTGGACATTTCTTGTTTGCCCCTGTTCCTGGAATTACGGGTAATTGTCTTTTGTTTTGCATGTAAATATTTATGAGCAACAAATATTTTAAAATGCATATATCAAAAATGAATCATTGGAGGTTATTGCAAAACAAAAAATAAAAAGAAAAACAACTTTGAAATTTATTGTAAAATGAATTGTATGGCTTTTGAAGTCGGCCTGTAATAGGCGTTTTGTACAAAAGGATGATGTCCTAGTAAGAGAACGCCGCCAAATGATAGAATTTATACAATTTGTGAAAAACAAAGAAAAACAGCTATGTGAATAATCCCACTGGGTTCCAACTCTGCTATTGCCTTTATATCTTCGAGCATCTCATCACTTTGCTACTTGGTTGAAGGTAGATCAGATTGATTGGTGTCGTCCGAGCTTGATAGTTGATACCGAAGTCTGGTTACAAGATGATGCAATGAGACATAGTGTTACGCTTTAATCTCTAATTTTTTCCTGGACCGCCCTTTCGGATTTTCAGTCCACCGGGATACCCTTTTTTGCCCAAGCCGCCTTTTCAGGTTTTCAACTTGCCGAGTGTACAGTTTTTTCATTTTCATCCCTTATTTTTTCCCGAACCCTTTTGGTTCGCCGGGAAGCCCTTATTTTTGTCTAGGCCAGTCAACCTAGCGGGTCTTTGATTAGGCGTAGTATTTTTTCACTATGTCTGCATCGACGGGGTGAGGAAGGTTGTCAACATCCATGGTGGTTAGAATTATAGCTCCTCCTGAGAAAGTGTTCTTAACCATAAATGACCCTTCGTATGTGGGGGTCCATTTTCCCCTGGGATCACCTTGCGGAAGTATGATGCGTTTGATCACCAAATCCCCAACTTGATATTCTTGACGTCTGACTTTATTGTTAAAAGCCTTGATTATTCGCTTTTGATACGTCTGACCATGACAAATAGCAGTAAGTCTCTTTTCATTGATTAAGTTAAGCTGATCAAGCCGGGTCTGGATCCAATCATCTTCGCTCAAACTTGCATCCTTCATAATCCGGAGAGAGGGTATCTGGACCTCAATTGGTAGGACTACCTCCATGCCATACACCTAAGAGTAGGGTGTTGCCCCTGTCGAAGTCTGTGCTGAGGTACGGTACCCATGAAGAGCGAATGGTAACATCTCATGCCAGTCTTTGTATGTCACCGTCATCTTCTGCACAATCTTCTTGATGTTCTTGTTAGCCGCTTCAACAGCCCCATTCATCTTCGGCCGGTAGGGAGAAGAGTTATAATGCTGTATCTTAAACTGTTTGCAGAGCTCAGTGATCATTGTATTATTGAGATTTGTACCGTTGTCCGTGATGATCCTCTCTGGTACACCATATCGACAGATCAGATTGTGTCGGATAAACCGCGCCACGACGTTCTTGGTTACCGTAGCAAAGGAAGCTGCCTTAACCCACTTCGTGAAATAATCAATAGCTACCAGAATGAAACGATGCCCATTAGATGTAGTAAGTCTGATCTCGCCAATCATATCGATGCCCCCACATTGAAAAAGGCCAAGGAGATGTCAAGACGTTCAGAGGAACTGGAGGTACATGCACCTTATCAACATAGACTTGGCACTTCTGACAGGTCCAAGAATGCTGATAACAATCGGCTTCCATAGTGGACCAATAATATCCTGCCCGTAGAATTTTCTTCGCCATGGTATGTCCACTAGAATGAGTTATGAAAGTACCTTCATGTAACCCTGCCATAATCCTTTCTGCCTTTTTTTTCTTTCTCTACACACTGCAGTAAGGTTGAATCATGGTTACACTTGTAAAGAATCCCATTACTGATGAAGAAATTCGCAGCGAACCTTCTCAAGAACTTCTTATCATTAACAGATGCACCCTCGGGGTGTTCCTGAGCCTCAAGATACCTCTTTACCTCGTGAAACCAAGGTTTATCTGCTACCTCTTCAGTCTCAATATAACAGTAATGTGCGGGTTCGTCCAATCTCTCAATGGTAATCTGGAGAGCTTCATTGTCCCACCTGACTTTGAACATAGAAGACATGGTAGCTAGTGCTTCCGCTAACTGATTCTCCTCTCTAGGGAAATGTTCAAAGGTTATCTCCTCAAAGTGCGGAAGCAATGCCAATACATACTCCTTGTAAGGAATAAGATTTGGGTGCTTCGTATCCCACTCGCCTTTGATCTGACTGACCACTAGAGCGGAATCTCCGAATACACTCAAGAACTTAATCCTCAGGTCAATAGCTGCTCAAAGGCCCGGGATGCACCCTTCATACTCCTCCATATTGTTGGTGCAGTTAAAACATAATCGGGCGGTGAACGGAGTATGACAGCCTTCAGAAGATATAATCACAGCGCCAATGCCATTACCCAATGTGTTTGAGGTTCCATAAAAATACATAGACCATCGGGATCCCTCCTCGGGTCCTTCATCCGGTCCAGGGTCTTCACAGTCGGTCACCAACATGATGTTCTCGTTCGGGAACTCGAAATTCATGGATTGGTAATCATCCATTGCCTGATGCGCCAAATGATCCGCCAATACAATCCCCTTGATTGCTTTTTGGGTTGTGTATTGGATATCATACTCAGTTAAGATCATCTGCCATCTTGCTATTCTTCCGGACAAGGCAGGCTTTTCGAAGATATACTTGATTGGTTCCATCTTTGATATCAATAGGGTAGTGTGATTCAGCATATACTGTCTCAGTCGGTGAGCATACCATGCCAAAGCGCAACAAGTTTTCTCGAGCAACGAGTATTGGGTCTCGCAGTCGGTCAACTTTTTGCTAAGGTAGTAAATAGCGTGCTCTTTTCGGCCAGACTCGTCATGCTGCCCCATCACACACCCCATTGAATTATCCAGTATTGTCAAATATAAAATCAAAGGTCTTCCTTCAACTGGGGGCATCAGAATAGGTGGCTCTTTGAGGTATTCCTTGATCCTTTCGAAAGCGGTCTGACATTCATCATTCCATTTTACCACTTGATCTTTCTTCAGCATCTTGAAGATTGGCTCACAAGTAGCAGTCAGATGTGAAATGAATCAGGAAATGTAATTCAGACGTGCCAAAAAGCCTCTAACTTCCTTTTCCGTTCGGGGAGCTGGCATATCCTTTATAGCCTTCACCTTTGCAGGATCCAGTTGAATACCTTTATCACTAACGAAGAAACCCAGCAGCTTACCAGACCTTACCCCGAAGGTGCACTTGTTCGGGTTTAACCTAAGCTTGTACATCTTCAGCATGTCGAACAGTTTCTGGAGATGGTCAAGTTGTTCTTCTCCAGTCTGGGACCTTGCAATCATGTCATCAACATAAACCTCAATCTCACGGTGAATCATGTCGTGGAACAAAACGACCATGGCACGCTGATAAGTTGCCCCAGCATTCTTCAACCTGAAAGGCATCACCTTGTAACAAAAGGTGCCCCACTGCGTAACGAAGGTTGTCTTCTCCATGTTTTCGGGAGCCATCTTGATTTGATTGTACCCAGAAAAACCATCCATAAAAGAGAAGACCTTATGATGCGTTGTGTTATCGACCAGAACATCGATGTGAGGCAGTGGGAAATCGTCTTTGGGACTCGCCCTGTTCAGATCTCTATAGTCCACACAAATCTGTACCTTACCATCCTTCTTAGGTACCGGAACCACGTTGGCAACCCACTGTGGCTAAGAAGTGACAGCTAGAAAACCGGCGTCAAACTGCTTCATGACTTCAACTTTGATTTTCTCAGACATCTCGGGGCGTATACGGCGAACCTTCTGCTTTATCGAAGGACAATCTTCTTTGGTCGGCAGGTGGTGTACCACAATGTCAATGTCCAAACCAGGCATATCTTCATAAGAGCAGGCGAAGATCTCAACATAGTCGCGTAGCATCTGTATCAACTGTTGCTTGACACTAGGCTCCAGATTTGCACCTATCTTGACCTCTTTCTTGTCTTCCTCTGTACCCAAATTCACTGATTCCACTGGCTTTTCATGCGGCTGTATGGCCCTCTCTTCCTGTAGTAACAGTATAGCAAGTTCCCCAGGAACTTCACAATCATCCTCACCTTCTTCCTCGGCTTGGTTGATCGGATTTTCGAAGTCATAACTGGAAGTAGCAGAATCGTTATCAATGGGATCCATAGTGGATGTGGATCTGCATTATGATATGTGAGTGTGTGTAAGACAATAGCTGTTTTGATAAAGTGCAAGATAGAAAAGAAAAACAAGGAGCGCAAAATTTGTAATGCAAGAAAACGTCCAATGCTTTATTAATGATAAATGAAAATGACAAATAATAAGCCCTCAGAAACAAAGCCAAAGTGCCTTGGGAAAGGCACCAGGCCGTAAAGTTTCAAACTGTCTGTTACAAATCTCAAAATAAAATTCAGTTACTGTGTAATAAAAGAAACAGGTACGGAGTCCTTCGCCGTCCAGTTGTTCAAGCCACCATTGGTTGTAGGGTAGATCCAGTTGTCGATATCTGAATCTTCTTCACCATCTTCAATTGCATTAACTCCCTGATCATGTTTGGACATCAGAGCAGTTATGACGTTGGGCTTCTCCGAAGCGTCAAATTCAATCTCTTTAGCTTCAATCAAGTCTTGCACCTTATTCTTCAAGGCCCAACAGTTGTTTGTATCATGACCTGGGCTATCAGAGTGATAGGCGCAGCGGGCATTCAGGTTATACATCAGAGATGTGGTGCTGGGATTCTTCGTGGCTTCCCTTAGAGTTACTAGGTTGGTCTTCAATAATTATGGTAGAATTTGAGACAAGGTCATATTAAGCCGAGTGTACTGTCTTTGTGGTCTCTCCACCCTTTGCTGATTTTTGCATTGTGGAGAAACTGTGGGTCTTGATATTAATACCACATTCACTGCTTGACGGTGTTCAGGTCTTCTTTGGCTCCTCGAGCCGTAAACTGCACTAGCTTCTTTCTTACTGGTGAAAGGCTTCTTTTCTGCACTTGATGAAGTACCTCTCTGTATCTTACCACTTCGGATACCAACTTCTACTCTCTCCCCAGTCAAAATCAATTCAGTAAACCCAGATGACGAACTGCCAAGCAGATGATTGAAAAATGAACCAGACAACGTTCCAAGAAATATGTCCACCAACTCCCTGTCAGACAAAGGGGGTTGGACTCTTCCAGCCAGATCTCTCCATTTCTGAGCATAGTCCTTAAAACCTTCACTTGCACCCATAGACATACCCTGAAGCTAAGTACGCGTAGGAGCAAGGTCGGTGTTATACTGATACTGCTTGTAGAAAGAAGCAGCAAGGTCCTCCCAGTTTCAGACATTAGCTCCTTCCAATTGATAAAACCATTCATGTTGAGTCCCTGACAGACTATCTTGAAAGAAATGCACCCATAAATTTCTATCAGTAGTGTAGGGTTGAATTTTTCTGACGTACGAGCGAAGATGGAGTTTTGGACAGGATACTCCATCGTACTTGGCGAAAATTGGAGCTTTAAACTTGTGAGGGATCACCACTCCAGATGCTAGTCCCAGATCTCCTAAATCTAAACCAGGGATCTTCTGAATCTCCATAGCACTCAGAAGGTCTTCAAGTTGTTTGTATCTATCCTCAGCAGGAGGATACTGCTCATCATCAAAATCAGTATCATTATCAGATACTACAGGACTAAGACCCTTTTCTTCCTCTTGGTTTTCTTCTCATTTGGATGAAAGAGATAAATCAGCTTCCTGTTGTAGCCTATTCCCAAATCTGTTACCCATATTCAGAAGAACCACCTTCTTCTTCTTCTTCTTCTTCTTCTCCTTCAGGATAAGAGTCTTCAAATCCTCTTTCCCTTTAGCCAAGTTCAAGAACATATCTTGGAATTGGGCATTTTGTGCCTCAAGAGCTTTGATGGCTTGATCGGTAGGTATTTCAGAAGACATTTTGTGCTGAAATAAACAGCGAAGGAGATGAGAAACCTGTAATGATACCTGTAATGATGTGCATGATAATGGGATGCATATGTAATGATTTCAAAGACTTTGGGAGATTTAAATTTGCAAACCAAAAATAAAACAAACTTTATTATATTAAACTTATAACAATGTTTAACAATGCCTATGAGGCGTTACAAAAGAAATAAATGGAAAACAAATCTAAACTAGAAAAAGAAAAATCAGAAATCCCATGGACGCTTTCCCTTCGTGCTGACGTAGTCATTGATCGTCCTTTCATTCTCAAGTTGCCTGGTGAGCTTCAAGATCTTCCTTTCTTGCTCATGGTACTTCTCTCGGTAGGTATCCCTCTCCTCTTTCAACTGAATCCAGGATCTCTTCAATGCCCCAAGATCAGTGGGCATGTAGGGATAAAGGACTGTATAAGGAACGCCTTCTTCATTGGTAGGCTCCACAATTACTGGCAACACAGCTTCATAAGGCATCCCAAGCTTATGGGCTCGAGCTCAGACCCACTGGAGATAAGGTTTCATAGGGAGAGAATTCTTTGGTCCTAGCTCTTGAGGGTCAGACCTGTTCACCATGCCCGAAGCTCGTATAAACCTTCGGCGATGCTCGTCAACGTCCCCCTTATAGTCAAATGCAATATCTGTAAGAAGTAGCTCATGAGGACCGTCTCTCCGAGCACGACCAAACTGTCGTAAATCCAAGCAAGGACTGTAGGTTATTCCCCCTCTAATTCCAAGCAACAGGACATTAGGGTATGCCCCACATCGATCAATGACAGTAGTGCTTTCCATAGCCTTGGAACTCCAAAGAATGTCTCTATGGGCAAGGGACATTATCCTGTAAGACCACCCCAAACCTTCCTCATTCTTCAACACGGACTTGGGGAGGTGCGAAATAAACCACCTCGCCAACAGCGGCATGCAACACATGAGAGTCCCTCTTCTTCGCACAGTACGAGTGTAGAGAGCATGTAAAATATCACCCAGAAGAGTAGGCACCAGATTGCGAGACAGGAAGATCTTAACCGCATTCACATCTATGAAGGAATATGGATTAGAGAAAAGAACCAAACCATAGATAAGGAGAGCCAAGATGTCTTCAAAAGCCTAAAAGTCCAAGTTATCCCAGAACAGTTGAGCTTGATCCATCAGAAACTTGGCTAAGAAACCTTCAACCCTGCTTCGTGTCTCTCAGTTGGATACTACATCAACCCTTTTTAGATGCAAAGCAGAAGCAATGTCCTCTGGTTTAGGAGTTTCTTCTAAACATGTGAAGGGCATCTTCTCAAGGATGGATATGCCTAATAAGTAAGAAAACTCTTCCATAGTGGGAACTAGCTGA
The DNA here is from genome assembly GCA_948472305.1 of Vicia faba. Lineage (NCBI taxonomy): Eukaryota > Viridiplantae > Streptophyta > Magnoliopsida > Fabales > Fabaceae > Vicia > Vicia faba. The sequence goes on along the minus strand of OX451735.1, from coordinate 752,304,862 downwards.
TAATCCGGGAAAGTGAAGCAATGATGCACCGGATCGAAGAACTGGAAAAGCACACTCATCATCTGCTCATCAAACTTTGAGGTAACCAAGCTAAGAAGCTGACAATGTCTCCTAATAAATGAAGAAGTATCAGAAACTCTCGAGGCTAAATCTTTGAGTTGAGCAGGTATTTGCACAAAGTTAACTCGGATGGTGTTTCTGCGCATGGAAGCCATAATCTGCAAAACAGAACAAAGATAAATCCCCTCAGTCTTTGAAATGTTTAGTATAATGAAGTATGCATGCTATGTTATGATGCATGATGTCATGATAAGACACACAACAGGTATAGCAGATAACAGACATGGTAAAGGCAAACAAGTCACATAAGAGCCCTTAAGTTTCAGGCTTGCATGGGGTCTAGGCACTACCCTCTTGAAGTTCAGTTGGTTTCAACCTGTCCTAATAATAGTAACCGGGTTCTAGAGGATCTCAATATCACTGACCAACCTCCATCGGTCATGGTTTCAGCTCACACAATCTTTTCTTGCGGCAGAAACTATCTCGAGAGTATGGTCTCAATGAGTGTAGTATCGAGTATCAACCAGTTCTCAGCTTTACAGCGAGGTCGGCTATCTCATTACTTCCTAATGGACAAGTTGGTCAATTATAGGTTCTAAGATCAGTTAATGCTTAACGACACACATAGCAACCCCGTATTCTCCTCGTTTCTCCACAAGGGATACCGGTACCAACCAATGTGCCACATCAACTTAGCTACTACTTCAACCGTATCGATCTACGCCGTACAGTTCCCTCACAGTTTATTGTTACTTACCTAAAAGGTGTTCCTCAGATCTGGGTTAGGATCTATAGTAACTCCCAATACAAAACTCTCAAAAGTAAAGCAATCAAATCAAACAAGAGAAGCAATTTATGATGAACTAATCCTAAGGTATACCCCACTTATTATCTCCCCAGCAGAGTCTCCAGTTCTGTGATACGGTGGCAAAACTGACTGTTTTAGGAAAATGCTGGTTTGCGTTTTGCGTTTGTGTTTTCAAAATGTCGCGGTAAGCAAGAGTCGCCACCGGCTTTTATTTTATCCAACTGGAAAGGAAAAAAGCACAGAAAAATTCTTTTTTCGAGATTTTTGAGTACGGGGGGTAGATTATAGAAAGGGAAGGTATTAGCACCCTTTCTATCCGTGGTTTTCCACGGGCTCTTAGGTACTTGCTCATCATTTTAAAAATTGCTTCCGTGTTTGTGTGTTTTTAAAGGTTTTTATTTTCCTTCGTTTTAACCCTTGCTTCTGTCTTCAAGAGTGTTACGAAGTGTTTTCGAAAATTTTGTTTGAAAAGTTTGTAGGTGTGAAAAAGTTTGATCTTGAGCAAGTACCTACTAGCATCTACCTACTCGAAAAAGAATGTTTCTGTTCTTGTTTCCTTTAGACAGCGCTATCCTACTATTAGTGAGTAGGTAGCACCATCGTTGGAGTTGTAAGGGTCAATTCGAAAGGGACTTACGACCACTAAAGCAATGTTAGGACGTCTTAGTAATAACCCTAGTGTCTTAAGATCATATTCGAGGCAACATTTCCGAGGCAACATTTCCGTACGGGACATTTGATCTTTGTTTAGACAAGAGAGCGACCACTAAAATATTCTATACTTAATGATCGTTTACTGAAGGCAACCGAAGTGAGTGTATACCCTAGGAGTGCGCATGTGCGAGTGATTCAATTTCAGTTATTATCTTTGCACATTTAGGGTTTGCTAACCGTTTTAAAATTAACATACATTCTATTCATGCAATCCTATTGTCATACATCTATCAGTTAATATTTGCGAGAATTAAAATGCGAGAAGTCCTAATTAAACTATTACATCCCATGAGTAGTTACATTAATATTGTAAAAATAAATAAACGCGCGCGATGACTTAAGAACGAGAAAAATTAGGGTTTTGACCCCGTCTAAACCTAGTTAAAAGAAAAATCATTTTTTGTTGTTTTGATTATTTTAAGAAAATAAGGTTTTGATTAAATAAATACAAACCTAATTACTAATTAATTTAATTTAAGAAAAATAATTAATCTGACCTATTTTTGCATCTTTGTTATTTTGAGAAAATAAAATAAAAAATAAATTAAACAAAACCCTAATTTTATAATTGATTTTAATTTATTTACAAAAAGATTAAAGTTACCCTAAAATTAAATTAAACTAATTAAATTAATTTTTGATAAAAAATAAAACCTAAATCTAATTTGATGAAAATTGATTTTATGAATTTTTTGTAAAAAAGAATTAATTTGTGAGAAAATAATTTAAACAAAATAAATTAAATAAAGAAAAATATAGAAAGAAAAAAGAAAGAATTGGGCCTGGTAGGCTAGCAATTTGATGGGGTGTCCATAGCAATTTCTGGGCCCAAAAACCTTGGTCCACGTTGACCTCTCAGATCCCATGTTGCAAGTTAACCAAGGTGCATGGTAGACCCTCAAATGATGGGCGTTAGATCTGGCCTTCTGGAGATCTAGTGATTGAACCTTGAGGGCGCATGGTGAACCCCTTTACCTGTACACATGCCTAACTATACAATAAAAAATGTTACGAAATAATATGGGGGACCTGGGATTCGAACCCAGGCCCTATGGCTTTTTCTCTCTCCCACTGACCAACTGAACCAACGCGCTTTGTTGTACAATAGATAAAAACAAATGATTATATTGAAAACACAACATGCTAATTTTTCAGCGCGCAAATTTTTGAATGGGCCAGTCAGGCCACGCCACGCCATCATCTCCTATCTCCCTCTGTTGCTAAAAGTCTGATGACTTTTACCTATGAACAAAAAGCGTAGGTACAGCCCCTGCATATTTCCAAAATTTCATACAAGCTCAATAAATAAGAACTAATGGTGTAGATCAATTCGTCTTGACCTTGTGAACACCATAGTACTCCTCTTTTGGGCCAATTTTACCTGCATGAGAAATCCCTAAAACGAACAAGAAAACCCTAGCAATGGTGGATTTTAGTATAGCTAACAAAAATGCAATTAATTGTTACCATTAGCTTGCAAACATGATAAGGATTACAAATATGTCATTAAAACATGATAAAGATGCAAGGATAAAGAGATAAGATTTTGAAAAGAATGACAAACCGTGGGGGTTGTGGAGGCGGATTCTGGGCACGAAAACACTTGCTATTGATTGGGATAAACTCCTTGAATGTCCAGCAAGCGAATGAGATAGCTGGGAAGGCTTGAAAATGCCTGGAACTATGAAATTAAATTACCACTTTTTCTTGATTTTTTGAAAGTTGTTCTTCACTCTAAATGCCTCTAACCCTTGTGCAGTTGGTCTGCAAATGTTCTATATGTAGTCTTGAGTGAATTAGGTTTACAATTTTGCTCCAAATCTCTTTCAATTAAGGTGATTGAATCAAGATTTGATTCTTATTCAAATCTTTCTAAATCAAGTAAAACTCAATCTTTTTGTGTACAAACATGCCTTGAACGATTTGATCTCCTTGCCAGCTATTCATGGACCATGTTACAAACTCAATACAAGCACAAAAATTTGGGCCCATTTGACAAAAATTGCAATTTGAGGCATATTTGACTTTTGGCAATTTTGCAAAAAGGTCAACTTCACCAATGCATAACTTCCTCAATTTTGACTCTATTAGGGTGTTCTTAGACTTTTTAGAAATCTTGAGATGTCCTCTAAGCAAACCTTTTCGTATCATCTCAATTGAGTCTTCCATGTTCGTGTATGAAGCTTTGGCAAAAAAGGTGTTTTTGTTGACTTTTCAAAGTGACCTATAATGTCCAAATTCATAGCTTTTTGTGAGTGCATATTTTGAACTTGGGAGATGAAGATGAATTGTAGGTCATTGCATCCTATTCAAAATGAGATTTGGATGGGTCATTCTTGATAAAGTATGAGAAAGTTATGCTTGGTCAAAGTTGAGTTGACTTTTCCTACAAAACCCTAATTTAGCAACTTTTGAGTCTTGATGAATTGTGAGTTATCCTTGAGGAATCATGATAAACATTTGATCAAGTGATGAACAATAATTCAAACTGAGGATGTTGACCAAAAATCATGAAGTTTGACTGTATGTGGGCCACAATTGACTTTTGCCCTAACACATTCGATTTTCAGGATGATCTTGTGAACATATTAGGAAAATGGTGAGCATTTGGGATCCCTTGTACTCAAACCTCTTGATGCAACATGAAACCCTAATTTGAGGTAGACTTCCTTAGGAGAGAGTTTTCCTGGTGAACCCCTTGGACTTCCTTGAGCAATTTGAGGACCTCACTTGAAATGTATTGAGAAATATGGGAGGGAAAATTTTGGGGTACAACACACACGCCTGGGATCGAACCCAGAATGTGTACATCAAAGGCACGCTCCTCAATTGTCTGCGCTAGCTTATCAACTTGCATATATAATGAATAAATAAAAGAAAATCTAAAAACAAATATTATGCCAAAAAAGCACGCGAGATTCAAATTAGCCAGTCATGGGCTGCCACGCATCATCTTCTTCGCTGCAACGATCGTTTTAGGGAAAAGACTTTTACCTACAGACACAAGTCTATAGCTATAGCCCCTGTAAATTTAAAAAATTCATAACACACACAATAAATGATTTCTAATTACATAGCTCCATTCGTGGTGATCTCGTGAACACCCTGGTCCCCTTTTTTTGTGGCTAATTTCACCCGTGTAAGAAAGCCCTAAATTGAAAATGTAAACCCTAACAATGGCAACGACATGTATAGGCTTCAAAAAGGCAATTAAATAATGCAGTTAGCTTGTAAACATGATGAAGATTACAAATATATGAATATAATGGATTTATAATGCATAAAACATATAAATCGAATTTGAGTTTGGGATGCAAACCGTGATACTTCTATGTGAGGATTCTTGATGTTTTGAAGCCTGCAAATGGTTGGGAATGCTTCTTGAGATGCCAAGGAATTGATTTCTGGCTTTGAATCGTCTCGAATAACCCTCTATCCCAGAATTTGAACCTCACTTTTTTGTTAAAATTCTTGAGTTTGCTTTGGCCTTTTCACGACTGTAACCCATGTGTCTTTGATCTGCAATTGTTATGCACTCATAGTAGACTGAATTAGGTCAATAAAATTGGCATGAATCTTGGGAAATAATGGAAATTGGATTTGATTTGCTCTTGTATGATATATTTCTAAAACAAGCTTCAATCCAATCTTTTTCAATCCAAATCCACTTTTCACGAATTGGCTGGCATGTTAGCTATACATGGACTCAAAATGTGCATAAAAAATCAAGGATTTGATTTGATTTTATTATTTTACTATTTTATATTGATTTGTTTTGATTTAAATGAAATAAAATCAAAATAAATAATAAAAATAATAGAATAATAGGTGGAAAAGCTCATGGGTCGTGGGTCCTATTAGAAACATGTTTCAAACAAGAAAACATGGGCCCCTTTGGAAAAAAATGTAAATTTGATCAATGTTGACTTTTTACAATTTTCCAAAAATTGCCAAATTTGACAATGCATAACTCTCTCAATTTTGACCATAGGAGGGTGTTCTTGGACTTTTTAGAAAGCTTAGTATGTCCCCTAAACAACCCTTTTTGTTTCATCTCAATTGGATCTTCCATGTTCTTGTATGAAGCTTTGACCCAAAAGGTGTTTTTGTTGACTTTTCAAAAGGACCTATAATGTAGAAATTCATATCTTCTGATGAGTGCATATTTTGAACTTGTGGGATGAAGATGAATTATAGGGAATTTCATCCTCTTCAAAATGAGCCTTGGATGGAAAATTTCTGATAAAGTATAAAGAAGTTATGCTTGGTCAAAGTTGGGTTGACTTTTCCTACAAAACCCTAATTTAGCAACTTTTGGGTTTTGATGAATTTGGAGCATTTCTTAAGGAATCATGATCAACCCTTGATCAAATGATGTATATCACTTAAAAATGTTGAATTTGACCAAAAATCTTGAAGTTTGACTGTATGTGGGCCACAATTGACTTTTGACCTAGTTCAGTCGATTCTCAAGCATTTGAGTAGTTGACTGAGCAAACTTCTTTGTGAAAGGCATGAAACTTGGCATGGATGATATTGGGAACATATTAGGACCTTGGGGAGCATTTGAGTCCTTTGTGGTTCACACATCTTGATGAAAAGGGAAATCCTAATTTGAGGTACATTGCCTTAGGAGGGAGTTTGTCTGATTAACTCTTGGGCATCCTTGAGCAAGTTGAGGATCTCTAGGAGTATGTATTGAGTAAAATGAGAGGGAAAATTTTGGGGTACAACAACTTCCCCTGTTCAATCTTCTTTAACCTGAGGATGTAGATTGGCTCGTCTGCCTTTCGTGATCTGAAGGTGGAAGATGATTGAACACTAGAGTGCCCATAAATTTGCACTCGCATGAAGTGATACTTGATTTGTGATATCGGGAATGGGATTATAGATGCCATTTGAAAGTTTATAGAGAATTTTCGGAGATGGGCTTAAAGATTCCATCTAGAGGATGTTGATTTCCTGAGATATTCCTTCGATGAGAGTCCCTGCTCCTGTCGTTGAGGAGGAATATGCTGAGGAATGTTGGTGTCTGAATATAATTTTAGGAGCTTCAGTTGTCCGTTACTCTACTTGGGAATTAACTCCAGGGGTGAACTGCATATCTGGTCAGTGTATATGCTGCATCGCAACCTACTAGGGAAAGGTGAAATCGATTGTGTTTGATCATGTCCAGATCTTACAGTATTGTGGACTGCTGTATGAAGATAAGAGAAAAGAAACCTGGATGGTAAGGTTATGAGAAGGAACCTGGATAGTAGGGCTTATGTGAAGGAACCTGGGTAAGGTTGCTTCATGAGGATTTTGGGTGAAACCGCTTCTGAACCGAGAAGGAACCTGCGTAAGGTTGCTTTGTGAGGAGTTTGGGTAAAACTGCATCTGAACCGAGAAGGAACCTGGGTATGGTTGTTTTGTGAGGAGTTTGAGTAAAACTGCATCTGAACCGAGAAGGAACCTAGGTAAGTTTGCTTCAGGATAAGTCTGAGTGAAACTTCAGAAGGAACCTGGGTAAGGTTGCTCGTGATGAGTCTGTGTAGGGCTTTAGGAGGAACCTGGGTAGGGCTACTTTGGGATAAGTCCATGTAAAACTTTGACAAGAACCTGGGTAAGGTTACTTTGGGCTAAGTCTGTGTAAAACTTCAAGAGGAACCTGGGTAAGGTTACTTTGTGATAAGTTCGTGTAAAACTTCACAAGGGACCTGGGTAAGGTTACTTTGGGATAAGTTCGTGTAAAACTTCAGGAGGAACCTGAGTAAGGTTACTTTGGGATAAGTTCGTGTAAAACTTCAGGAGGAACCTGGGTAAGGTTACTTTGTGATAAGTTTGTGTAAAACTTCAGGAGGAACCTGGGTAAGGTTATTTCGTGATAAGTTTGTGTAAAACTTTAGGAGGAACCTGGATAAGGTTATTTCGGGATAAGTTTGTGTAAAAACTTCAGAAGGAACCTGGGTAAGGTTACTTTGTGATAAGTTCGTGTAAAACTTCATAAGGAACCTGGGTAAGGTTACTTTGTGATAAGTTCGTGTAAAACTTTATTTGGAAATGTATGAGAACAAATCCGTGTAAGATTTTTCAGGATAAACCCATGTGAAGCTTCAATTAGGAGAAACTCGTGTAAGATTGCTTCGTGACGAACCCGTGTAAAGCTGTATTTGATCGTGCAAATAATTACTCTGTTTAGTTTCAGGAGCTAATCTTGAACTTGCTGGAAGTTGTTGATGATAATCATCTTTCCTGAAAAGGTACATGATTAATCGTATATGATGCATGACATGCATTGTATGATGATGTTCTCAAAATAAATGATATTATGCCATATGCAATATGTATGCGCATGTCATGATATATGAACATGAAATGCTATTGTGACACGTCCGAGTTTGGGAAAATAAATCCCTGATTGCTGTTGGAGAGTAATAGAAATTGAGTTCATGTCTGTCGTAGAAAAAGTGGTTCTTCTACTTCCGCTGGAGATGGTGAACCAGAGATGACTATGCTGGGGGTTTGCCCCTTGTTTACGGATATTCTGTCGAGGAGAGACTCTGCTTGAGAACAACTCTGCGGGGGAATAATTCTGTTGGATAGAGAAGCTTCCATAGCTGAAGGGATAAACTCTGCCGGGGATTGAGCTTCTGTATTCAGAGAAATAAACTCTTTCCGGGAGAAAAATTTATGAACCGCTTGTGATTACAAAATTTGGCTGGGGAATATAGACGTCGGCTCTCCGAAAGAGCTTGGCTGGGGAAAATAACTCCTGTTTGGGGAGGCTGAGATAAAAACTTTGGTTGCCTCTACTCTGTGGGGAGTGTAGATGTTACTGGGACGCGTGAGGATACGACAATGACTTCGTATCAAGACTTTCATGCCCCTGTACCTGCTGGAGAAAGTGCCTGCGGAGGCCTTGTGGATTGAGTGCTATCCTAACTTATGAGGTGCTTGGTAACTTCCGATCGAAATGATAAGTCTTCTACTGATAGGAAAGTGACGAGATGACGGGACATAGTCGTACGCTTTAATCTCAAAATTTTGCATGGACTATCATTTCAGATTTTCAGTCCACCGGGATACCCTTTTTTTGCCCAAGCCACCTTTTCAGGTTTTCGTCTTGCCGGGTGTACATATCTTATTTTTTATCCCTAATTTTTTCCCGAACCCTTTTGGTTCACCGGGATGCCCTTATTTTTGCCTAGGCCAGTCAACCTAGCGGGTCTTTGTTCATGTGCAGTATTTTCTGACTATGTCCACACACTCAGGGTGTAGGGAGTTGTCACTGCCGGTAGTGTTGTGTTGCCACACTACTAGAAGATGTTTGTTTGATTGTACAAGATTCGTTGTTGGAATTCATGCCCAATTCCCCCAAGTGATTCATATGGAGATCTGCCCTTGGCTATTTGGCATCTTTCAGAGATTCCTTGAATCTTGAATTGACTTCCCCAGATGATGGACAATGATCATGCCGTGCCCCTTGGTTGGAAGTGTTATTTCCACTTGAGGTGATCCTTTTTATTGAGAAGGTTTTTGTACACTAGATATTCGTCATGCGGATTTCTCTGCTATTGAACAAATAGTCATACGCAAACAATGTTATTTTAAGAATGCAAAGCTTACGTCTGTCTTGAAGTTTGAAAATTCATTTTTTAGTAAAACAAGTTTTTTTTTTTGTAAAAGTGTGATGTCAACTCAGGATTTATAGCAAACCTTATAGGAGTCAGAATACCTTTTGTAATAATATGCTTTCGAACTAACCCATGCTTCAGCTAGGACTTTTAAGGGTTATAACGTGGTCTGGTTCACGGTTTAAGAAACAAAGGATAAAGGCTCAAATTTATTTGTACCCACCCGTTCTGCGATCCTATCCTTAGTTAATTGTACATTTAGATCCCGTTTGAGTCTTTTCTCTGATATTCTAGTGATGGTTCGAATACTGATGGTTTATTTCGAATAGGAAGTCATTTTTCTGTTGAGGGTTTGTAGGACCTCTTTATTTTTTATTTTATTATCCCTGTCTTTTGCCTGAACTGTTTCTTTTTGTGATTACAGTCAGTGGGATGCCCCAATTTTTTTCTTAAGTCTTCTTCATAGGTTTTGACTTAATGGGCTTTTATTTTGAGAGATAATGACTGTCTGTCTTGATGATTATAGCGAACCATCACCTTCTTTTGTTTTGGAAGGACGTCTTGGATGCCATTCATTGTGCACCTGGATTAACTGAGAAAACTACCCTGCCCCAGGTTGTGATTAAGGGTTTTAATATGTGTAAAAAGAAAAACTCCTACTTCTTTGGCTCGAAGGGGTTGACTAGGGATTATCTTCCTTATAACTCCACTGTTTAGGATTTTAAATAACTTCTGTACATCGTCAACAAGGTCTGTTCAAAAGCATACTGTAGAGATTGTGGTATCGTTTTTGTCATCCTCCCTCTAAAGGCTTACAGTTTTTTAGTCGAGAGTTGAATATCACAAAAAGGAAATATAAAGCAATTTAAGCATAATGAAAACAAATTAATTCAAGACAGACATGTGTAATGCATTAATGAAATAATAGAGTTTGACATTACAATAATTTTTCGAATAAGCAAAGAAAATACAACTTCAGAATTTAAATGAACAAAATGCTTTCAATCCTAGCCATGTTTTAGCAAGGGAGCAGTGATCAAGTTGGGAGTCTCAGGAGGGTCGAATTCGATCTCCTTGGAATCAATCATATTCTGAATCTTGTATTTCAGCGCCCAACAATCGTTAGTATCATGCCCCGGGCTGTCAGAATGATAAGCACACCTTGCCTCCGGATTATAGTGAGGAGAGGAAGTCTTCGCGTTCAGATGAGGGTTTATCACCATAATCAGCTTCATCTTCAACATGTGTTGCAATGCTTGTGATAGTGGCATGTTGATTTGGGTGAACTGCCTTTAAGGTCTTTCCAGCCTTGGCTGATTATTTCATTGTTGTGTTTGTTGTGCGCGTGCCGAATTAGAGATCAGCACTGCCCCTACAGATTTGTGGTAGTCTGCTTTGCTACGCCCCTTCTGGCCGTGCACATCATTGGCTTCCCTCTTGCCACCAAATGACTTCTTCTCTGTACTCGAAGAGGTATTTTTCTGGATCTTGCCACTCCGGATCCCAGCTTCTACTCTTTCTCCAGTCAATATCATCTCCATGAAACCAGCTGAGGAGCTACCAATCAAGTGATTGAAGAAAGGACCAGACAACGTACCCAGCAACATATCCACCAACTCCCTATCAGACAAAGGGGGTTGGACTCTCCCTGCCAAATCTCTCCATTTCTGCGCATAGTCCTTGAAACCTTCACTTGCTCCCATGGACATACTCTGGAGTTGAGTATGGGTAGGGGCAAGGTCAGTGTTATATTGATACTGCTTGTAAAAAGCAGCAGCCAGATCTTCCCAGTTATGGACATTGGTTCCCTCTAGTTGATAGAACCATTCAAGCTGAGTCCCAGACAGACTGTCCTAAAAGAAATGGACCCACAAGTTCCTATCAGCGGTGTGAGGCTGAATCTTCCTGACAAAAGAACGGAGATGGAGTTTTGGGCAGGACACCCCATCATACTTTGCAAAAATTGGAGCTTTGAACTTCTGCGGGATGACCATTCCCGACACCAATCCCAATTATTCAAAATCCAATCCAGGTATCCTCTGGACCTCCATAGCATTCAAGCAATCTTCCAAGTGCTTGTATCTATCCTCAGTGGGAGGATATTGCTCATCATTGTAGTCGGTATCATTGTCCGAAACTTCAGGACTGAGATCTTTCTCCCTTGTCTCTTCTTCTTGATTCTCCCCTTCCTTAAATGAAGAGGTCAGATCGACTTGTTGCTTCAACGACTCTCTAAACCTTCTGCCTATATTCAGAATACCGACAACCTTCTTCTTTTTCTTTTTCTCTTTCAAGATAAGGGTTTTCAGATCCTCCTGCCCTTTTGCCAAATTTATGAACATTTGCTGGAATTGGGCGTTTTGTTCCTGAAGGTCCTTGATGCTTTGTTCGGAAGACATTTTTGCTGAAATAAACAGTGAATAAGATGAGAAACCTATAATGGTACCTGTAATGATGTGTATGATATGCATGCAATGTTTTCAAGGATCTCGCGGGGTAAACAAGAAACTGTTAGAATTTGATTGCAGCTTGATTGAAGAAACTTCGTGTCGTTGAGTGTCTTTCTTCAAGAGTCAAGCTCACCATATCGAGTGGGTCATAGCCCCTGACTCAAGATCCTTTGACAACATTGGCTAGAGGAAAATAAATCCCCTTGCCCCTTGCTAGACGTCTGGTTCATCGTAACCTGCATCACAGGCCCTCGAGATCCTTGAAATGGTTAGTATGATATGTCACATTATGATGCTATGATGTGTATGCTATGCATCAAGAAAAAATGCAGGGGAAGAAACCAATTTATTATATTTATATAAACAAGGTCCTGCAAGGAATACAAACAAAGCCCTGTAATAAGTTCAAATTATTAGGCAAAGAAAGCAAACAAGTCACACAAGTAGCCTTAGGTTTAGGCTTGCATGGATTCCATAGGTAAGTACCCTCTTGAAGTTTAGTTGGTTTCAAACCTGTCTTAGAAAAGTAACCGGGTTTTAAGGATTCTCAATATCACTGATCATCCTTTATCGGACATTGTTTCAGCTCAAGCAATCAAGTATATCATCGAGTATCAACCAATCCTCAGCTTGATACCGAGGCCGACTATCTCACTACTTTCTAATGGCCAAGTTTGTTCAACTAAGGTTCTAAGGTCCGTTAGTGCTTCACGACACCATGCGGAGGCCCCGTATTCTCCTCGTTTCCCCACGAACGATACCGATACCGACCAAAGTGCCACACCAACACAACCATCACTTAAACCATATCGGTCTATGCCGTACAATCTCCATGATCTATTGCTGTTTACCTAATGATTGTCCCCATATCCGGGTGTAGGATCTATAGTAACCCCAAACAAACCCTCAAAAGTAAAGCAAACAAGACAATCAAGAGAAGCAATTTAATGACCTAGATCCTAAGGTATACCCCACTTATTTTTCCCCAGCAGAGTCGCCAGTTATGTGATACGGTGGCAGAACCAACTATTATACTGGTTTACGTTTTTTGTTCGCAAAATGTCACGGTAAGCAAGAGTCGCCACCGAATTTTATTTTATCCAATCAGGAAAAGGAAAAAGAACAGAAAAAACCTTTTTCGAGATATTCTGAGTACATGGGGTAGATTATAGAAAGGGAAGATGTTAGCACCCTTTCTACCCGTGGTTTTCCACGGGCTCTTAGGTACTTGCTCATTTTGAAATTGGTTGCGTGTGTTTGTTTGGAAAAGTTTTGTCTTACTTCGTTTTAACCCTTGTTTCTATCCTCAAGAGTGTTACGAAGTTGTTTTTGAAAACTTTGTTTGAAAAGTGTTTGGTGGGAAAAAGTTTGTTTGTTTGAGCAAGTACCTAGGAACTAATCTACCTACTCGAAAAAGACTGTTCGTTTTCCTTTAGACAACGCTACCCCATTATTGAGAAATAGGTAGCTTCGTCGTTGGAGTTTTAAGGGACTATCGAAAGGGACGAAATGGTCATTGAAGGCAACATGTAAGGACACCTTAGCATTTCGAAGGGACTGTCATCATATATTCGTAGGCAACATCGAGGGATAAGATCATTTCTCGTAGGCAACTCGAGGGACGTTAAGGGACTGTGATCTTTATGATGACTTTTAGATTGAGGGTATTTTGCTAAGATATTCCTACGTTCGAGGGACATGACCCATGTTTTCCGAGGCAACCAAGTGAGGCAAACCCTAGGAGTGAGCATGTGCATGTGTTTGATTTCAGTTATTTAATCTTTGCATAATTAAGGTGATCTACTGTTTTAATTTTATTTGTCTTTTGCATGCAAGCCTATTATCCATACATCTAGACAGTTCATAGTTGCGAAAATTAAAAGCGGGAAAGTAAATCTACGCTAAGGCTTCAGGGAGGGGGTTACATGACCAAAAACCGGGGATTAAACAGTAAATAATATGCGGTAAACCCTAATTAAAAAACTATTATAAACCCGAAGCAAATACAATAATTGGAAAATAAAATATTTTGTACAAAAAGATTTTGTGTATTTTTTGGTTTTTTATTTATTTGAGAAAAGAAATATAGTTGTAAAATTAAAACCTAGATTCTATTTGATTTTAATTATAAAAGAAATCTACTTAACCTATATTTCTAATTAAATTAAAATAAATATTTTATTGAAAAAAAATGCTTTTTTTGGTATTTTGTGATTTGTTAATTTTATGATTTTTAAAAAAAAGAGTAATTAATTTGGTGAAAAATAATTAAACAAAATAATTAAAATAAAAGAAATAAATAAAGAAAAAAGAATATGGACATGTGTTGTTATCAATTCTGGGGGGTGGGAATATGAATTTCTAAGCCCAACGATGCTGAGTCCAGTCAACCACGCTGGATCTTGTGCAACATTGACTTGAGGTGCATCATAGTCCTTCAGGCTGGGACGCGTTGGATTTAATGTTATGCCAATCAAGTGGTTGGATGTTGATGACACATGGTAGGCGTGTGAGAGAGCATTGCATGGGATCTGCAAAGAAATATGAAGAAAATAATAAAATACATACGCCTGGGATCGAACCCAGGACGTGTACATCAAAGGCACGCTCCTCAACCGTCTGTGCTAGCTTGTCAACTTGCATATATAATGAATAAATAAAATAAAAGCTAAAAACAAATAATATGCCAAAAAAGCGTGTGAGATTCAAATCAGCCAGTCATGGGCTGCCACGCATCATCTTCTTCGCTGCAACCATCATTTTAGGGAAAAGACTTTTACCTACAGATACAAGTCTGTAGCTATAGCCCATGTAAATTTCAAAAATGCACAATACGCACGATAAATGATTTCTAATTACATAGCTCCATTCGTGGTGATCTCGTGAACACCCTGGTACCCTTCTTTTTGGCTAATTTCACATATGTAAGAAAGCCCTAAATTGCAAGCGTAAACCCTAACAATGGAAACAACATGTATAGGCTTCAAAAAAGCAATTAAGTAATGCAGTTAGCTTGCAAACACGATGAAGATTACAAATATATAAATATAATGGATTTATAATGCGTAAAACATAGAAATCGAATTTGAGTTTGGGATGCAAACTGTGATACTTCTATGTGAGGATTCTTGATGTTTTGAAGCCTGCAAATGGTTGGGAATGCTTCCTGAGATGCCAAGGAATTGATTTCTGGCTTTGAATCGTCTTGAATCGCCCTTTATCCCAGAATTTTAACCTCACTTTTTTGTCAAAAATCTTGAGTTTTCTTTGGCCTTTTCACGACTGTAACCCCCGTGTCTTTGATCTGCAATTGTTATGCACTTATAGTAGACTGAATTAGGTCAATAAAATTGGCATGAATCTTGAGAAATAATGGAAATTGGATTTGATTTGCTCTTGTATGATATATTTCTAAAACAAGCTTCAATCCAATATTTTTCAATTCAAATCCACTTTGCACGAATTGGCTGGCATGTTAGCTATAGATGGACTCAAAATATGCATAAAAAATCAAGGATTTGATTTTATTTCATTGTTTTACTATTTTATATTGATTTGTTTTGATTTAAATGAAATAAAATCAAAATAAATAATAAAAATAATAGAATAATAGGTGGAAAAGCTCAGGGGTCGTGGGTCCTATTATAAACATGTTTCAAACAAGAAAACATGAGCCCCTTTGGAAAAAATGCAAATTTGATCAATGTTGACTTTTGACAATTTTCCAAAAATTGCCAACTTTGACAATGCACAATTATCTCAATTTAGACCCTAGGAGGGTGTTCTTGGAATTTTTAGAAATATTAGGATGTCCCCTAAACAAACCTTTTGGTTTCATATCAATTGGATCTTCCATGTTCATGTATGAAGCTTTGACCCAAAATGTGTTTTTGTTGACTTTTCAAAAGGACCTATATTGTAGAAATTCATATCTTTTGATGCGTAAATATTTTGAACTTGTGGGATGAAGATGAATTGTAGGGAATTGCATCCTCTTAAAAATGAGCCTTGGATGGAAAATTTCTGATAAAGTATGAAGAAGTTATGCTTGGTCAAAGTTAGGTTGACTTTTCCTGCAAAACCATAATTTAGCAACTTTTGGGTTTTGATGAATTTGGAGCATTTCTTGAGGAATCATGATCAACCTTTGATCAAATGATGGATATCACTTCAAAATGTTGATGTTGACCAAAAATCTTAAAGTTTGACTGTATGTGGGCCACAGTTGACTTTTGACCTAGTTTAGTCGATTCTCAAGCATTTGAGCAGTTGACTGAGCAAACTTCTTTGTGCAAGGCATGAAACTTGACATGGATGATCTTGGGAACATATTAGGACCTTGGGGAGCATTTGATTTCTTTTTGGTTCACGCATATTGATGAAAATGGAAACCCTAATTTGAGGTACATTGCCTTAGGAGGGAGTTTGTCTGATCAACTCTTGGGCATCCTTAAGCAAGTTGAGGATCTCTAGGAGTATGTATTGAATAAAATGAGAGGGAAAATTTTGGGGTACAATAGTTTCTGTTGTTGTTCCAGTACCTAAGAAGGAAAGTAAAGTATATATGTGTGTGGATTACAAAGACCTGAATAGGGAAAGCCCCAAGGATGACTTTTCGCTTCCCCATATTGACGTTTTGGTTGATAACACCGCACAACATAAAGTATTATCCTTCATGGATGGCTTCTCTGGGTACAATCAGATCAAAATGGCACCTGCAGACATGGAGAAAACAACCTTCGTCACACAGTGAGACATTTTCTGTTACAAGGTTATGCCATTTGGGTTGAAGAACACCGGGGTAACCTATCAGCGTGCCATGGTAGCTTTGTTTCATGATATGATCATTCACGAGATAAAGGTCTATGTTGATGATATGATAGACAGGTCTCATACTGAAGAGGAACACCTTGATCACATGCAGAAGCTATTTGAAAGGATGAAAAAGTACAAGCTGAGGTTGAACCCAAATAAATGCACCTTTGGAGTAAGATCCGAAAAGCTCTTAGGATTCATTGTCAGCGGCAAAGACATTGAAGTGGACCCTGCAAATGTTAAAGCTATACAAGAAATGCAAACTCCTCGCACTAAGAAGGAGGTTAGGGGATTCCCGGGACGTATAAACTACATTGCGAGGTTCATTTCCCATCTGACCACTACTTGTGAGCCAATCTTCAAGTTACTGAAGAAAGATTAAGCAGTGAAGTGGAATGATGATTTCCAGAACGCCTTTGACAAAATCAAGGAATATCTTCAAGAGCCTCCAATATTGGTGCCGCCAGTTGAAGGAAGACCTTTGATCATGTACTTAATAGTATTAGAGAACTCAATGGGGTGTGTGTGCTGGGGCAGCATGACAAGTCTATTCGAAAAGTGGATGCAACATACTACCTTAGCAAAAAGTTTATCGACTGTAAAACAAGATACTCACTGCTCGAGAAAACTTGCTGCACTTTGGCATGGGCTGCTCACCGACTAAGACAATACATGTTGACTCACACTACCTTATTGATATCTAAAATAGATCCTATTAAATACATCTTTGAGAAGCCCACTCTCTCCGCAAGAATAGCAAGAGGGCAGATGATCTTGACTAAATATGACATTCAGTATACAACCTAGAAAGTAATTAAGGGAAGTGTATTAGCTGATCATTTAGCTCACCAAGTTGTATATGACTACCAATCCACGAATTTTGAGTTTTTGGAAGAGAGCATCAAGGTAGTAACTGATTGTGAGGAACCTGGACCGGATGAAGGACCTAAAAAAAGATCCCGATGCACTATGGTTTTTGACGGGGCTTCCAATTCTCTTGGAAATGGCATCAGAGTTGTGATCATATCTCTTGAAGACTGTTATACTCTTTTCACCTCTCAACTATGTTTCAATTGTACCAACAATATGGCTGAATATAAAGCATGCATCATGGGTCTCAAGGCTGCTATCGACTTGAGAATTAAATTCTTGAGTGTATTTGGAGACTCGCCCTTAGTGATCAGTAAAATCAAAGGAGAATGGGACACAAAGCATCCTAATCTTATACCTTACAAAGAGCGTGTGTTAACATTGATTCCATACTTTGAAGGAATCATCTTTGATCATTTTCCACGAGAGGAAAATAAACTAGCGGACGCGCTAGCTACGATGTCATCCATGTTCAAGGTTAGGTGGGATAACGAAGCTCCTCAGATCACTATTGAGAGAATGGACGAACCCGCATACTGTCATGAGATTGATACTGAAGAAGTAGTTGAAAAACCTTAGTTCCATGAAGTCAAAAGATATCTCGAAGCCCAAGAGTATCCCGAGGGAGCTTCAATTAACGATAAGAAGTTCCTTAGAAGGTTCTCTGCCAAGTTCTTCCTAAGTAACGGGATACTCTACAAGCGCAACCACGACTCCACTTTGCTTCGGTGTGTGGATAAGAGTGAAGAGGAAAATATTATGACTGATTTGCATGAAGGTACCTTTGGCACCTATTCCAGTGGGAACACAATGGCTAAAAACATCCTATGGACTGGATACTACTGGTCCACTATGAAAGCAGACTATTATCAACACTCACGAACTTGTCACAAATGCGAGATCTATGATGATAAAATACATGTGCCTCCGGTTCCTCTAAACGTCTTGACTGCTCCCAGGCCGTTTGCAATGTGGGGCATTGACATGATTGGAGATATTAGACCTATAATTTCTAATGGGCACCGCTTCATCCTGGTTGCCATTGATTACTCCATGAAGTGGGTCGAGGCTTCCTCATTTGATTATGTTACCAAGAATGTTGTGGCCTGATTCATCATACATAACCTTACCTATCAGTACAATATTCCAGAAAGAATCATTATAAATAATGGTACCAATCTCAATAATACTATGATCACCGAGCTCTGCACATAATTCAAGATCCAACAACATAACTTTTCTCTTTTCCGCCATATATGAATGGCGTTGTAGAAGCTGCTAATAAAAACATTAAGAAGATCATCCAGAAGATGACGGTGACATATAAAGACTGGTACGAGATGTTACCATTTTCCCTTAATGGTTACCGTACAATGGTGTGCACATCAATAGGGGTAACTCCTTTCTCTCTGGTGTATGGTATGGAAGCTGTCCTACCCATTGAAGTCCAGATCCCTTCCTTGAGAATCATGAAGGATGCAGGTTTGAATGAAGACGAACGGGTTCAGACTTGACTTGAACAATTAAATCTAATTGACGAGAAGATGCTCGCGGATGTCTATCATGGTCAAATGTAACAAAAACATATGATTAAAGCTTTTAACAAGAAAGTCAGACGTCAGGTATATCAAGCTGGTGACCTGGTAATCAAACGCATCATACTGCCGCAAGGTGATCCCAGGGGCAAATGGACTCCCACATATGAAGGGCCATTTCTGATCAAGAATATATTTTCTGGTGGAGCCATGATCTTAACCACTATAGACAGTGACGACCTTCTGCACCCGGTAAACGCAGACATATTTAAAAGATACTACGCATGAAAAGACTCGCTAGGTTGACTGGCCTAGGAAAAAATTAGGGCATCTCGGCGAACCAAAAGAGTTCGAGAAATAATTTGGGATATACATGAAAAAAATCTGTACACCCGGCAAGTCGAAAACCTGAAAAGGCGACTTGGGCAAAAAAGGGTATCCCGGTGGACTGAAAACCCGGAAGGGCAGTCCAGGAAAAAGTTAGGGATTTAAAGTGTATAACTATGACCCGTTGGTTCACCTTACAGTAAATCTTCAGTAACAATGGTCAAGCTCAAATGGTACTAATCAATCCTGTCAGCTTCGGACAAGCAACAAAGGGATGAGACGCTCGAAGAGATAAAAGCAATAGCAGAATGGGAACCCAATGAGATTATTTTACATAGCTATTTTCTTTGTATGCTATCTTGTAAAGTTTTATTCTTACGACTAAATTCTCCTACTAGGATGTTTGTCTCCTTGTACAGAAATGCTTATTCAAGTTAATACAAAGCTATTCCTTTGAAAGTGCAAAACTATTTGTTTTAATTTTTCTGTTTTGTTTGCGAAAACGTCCAATGATTACTTTTGAGCATATGCATTTGAATGTGATTACTGCTTAGAAATATATGTACAAAGAAAACCGAAAGACAGTTACTACTGGCTTTAAGAAACAGGACAATGTCTAAAGGCCATCTGCAAAATCCCCGCAGATATTTCCTCCAGCAGGTACATAAGCAGATATATCCTGCTACAAGGTCACTGCCATATTCTCAGTATGCAGCCTAATGGTGTCAGGTATTCTCATATCCCCGGCAGAGAAAATATTTTAATTACTGCTCCAAAAATTCCCTAGTGAAGTCTCCAAGCTTCTCAGGATTCCCCAACAGGATTTCACAAAGTCCCTAAACATTGCACGGAGTTTTCCTTCCCAAACAAAGTTTATTTCTCTAAACAATGGAAGTCTATCTCGTAACATTTCAACTTCAAACAAAATCTGAAGACCTACATTCTTCATCCCCAACTATAATCAGGGATTTATTTTCCCTAATTCAACAACACTGCAATAGAATAATTGACGCGTTCATACATTACACTCATACATCATTTCTCAAACATCACGACATATGCAGCACAAATGTATATATCATAATATCATTTATTTTGAGAGCATCATGCAATTCATACATCATAACATCGCATGAATCTGACTTTACCTTTTCAGGTTGAATTCGCAGACAGACAAATACTATCAACTTATGCACAATAGGTAAAATATTAACACCCAAAACCAGATGCAGAAACTATCTACACGACCGAGTGGTATGAACTCCCGAAGAAAGACGAGTTTACCAACAAATACAGCTGGCCATAGATTAATGCCTGAAACCAGACGGGGAAGCTATCTATGTGACCAACGTTGCTAAGTTCCAGATTAATACCTATAACAAGACAGGAAAACTATCTGTGGACGACCGGTTGTAGATTAATATAGGAAACCAGGTAGGAAAACTATCTACATGAGCATATTGAAGATTAATACCTGAAACAAGATGGGAAAACTATCGTTCTTTCTCTTAGGTCATAGATTAATACTTGAAACTAGACATGACAACTATCTCAACAACCGATAAAAGCAAGTTCCAGATTAATGCTGGAAACCAGACATGACAACTATCTGAGAACATATGATTGTAGATTAATACATGAAACTAGACAGGAAAACTATATATATGAGCAAATTGAAGATTAATACCCGAAACAAGACGGGAAAATATCTTTCTTTCTCTTAGGTCAGAGATTAATACCAGAAACCAGACAAGACAACTATCTCAAAGATCGATAAAAGCAAGTTCCAGATTAATACCTGAAACCAGAAAGGACAACTATATAAGAACATCTGATTGTAGATTAATACTTGAAACCATATAGGAAAGCTATCTACATGCGCAAATTGAAGATTAATACCCGAAACAAGACGAGAAAACTATCTTTCGCTCTCTTAGGTCAGAGATTAATACATGAAACCATACAAGACAACTATCTCAACGACCGATAAAAGCAAGTTCCAGATTAATACCTAAAACTAGACATGATAACTATCTATGAACATCTGATTGTAGATTAATACCTGAGACCAGATAAGAAAGCTATCTACATGACCAGACACAGCAATCTTACACGGGTTTCTTCTCATGATCCCCAGATGCGGTCTAACACGGACTCATCCTGAAGAAATCTTACACGGGTTCCTTCTCATCATCCAGATGCAGTCTAACACGAATTCCTCCTGAAGAAGCTCTACACATGCTCCTTCTCATATATCTTCGGATCCAGACTAACACAAACTCATCCTAAAACAGCCTTACACAGGCTCTTTTTTATTACATTTTTAGATAACGGTTAATTCCATTATCCCCAGCAAGTCACTGTAAAGCCTGGATTTCAACCAGAAAGCAAAAAACTCTCATCTCTCCAGTACAGAGATAACTCTTCGGTAGAGCCTTGGACAACTGAATTTCCTAGATTCTATTCCCCACAGAGTTTTTACCCAAGCAGGAGAATCACATAAATCAACCTTCCCCAGTGGGCTCCTCCTCATACAGCAGGAACAAACATTCCCCATGCAGTGACCTCTTATGAAGTCAGCATCTACTTTGGATGGCATCTTTAAGCCCATCTCCAACAACCCTCCATCATATCTCCAAATGGCATCCTTAAGCCCATTCCCTACATGATCAACCATCTTCCACCTTCAGATCACGAAAGGCAAACAAGCCAATCTAAATCTTCAGGTTTAAGAAGATTGAACAGGGGAAGCTGTTGTACCCCAAAATTTTCCCTCTCATGTTTTCCAAGATTTTCTCTTACATGGGTGATTACAAACACTTGCTTAAAGAAAATAAGAGTTTTAAAGATAAACAAGGTATCTTCGATTAGCGTTGAAACATGGTATCTTCGATTGTCATTGAAAGAAGGTATATTCGATTGGCATTGGGACAAGGTGTTGGCATTGGGACAAGGTGTCTTTGATTGGAATCTGATCAGGTTGTCCTTTGATTGGCATCTAGACAAGGAGCTTCAATCGGGTGCCCAAAATCCTTTGGCACAAACTCGTTTCACAAGACTTCGACTGAGCATGGGTTGTTTCATGCCTGATTTGATTGATAAGGAAATGACTTCCTCTATGCGTGCCTTCAGTGCACAAGGCAAATACATCCTTTGCGCCTGATTCGATTCATTAGCGAATGACCTCTTTTATGCTTGCTTTGGCCTCCCTCATGATAATATCCATAAGGCATTGGCTTTCTTTGTGCTAGTTTCGACTGGGAAATGGCTCCCTTTGAAACGATTTTGATTCCATATTTAAAATCCTTAACACACAGTTTTCCACCTTTCGACACCTAGTAAAGCCTATTCGAAGGACACACAAATGATGCCTTTGAAGGACATGCATTTGGTCTAGTAGAAAGACATACAATGGTTGGAAACAATTATTGCTTGCTGGCCAAAGCCTTGCATACTGCGAGGCTTAAGCCTTCTCCACAATCACATTCATGACAAAAGAAGCTTCGATTGGCCAGAAAAGAGCTTTCAATTGTGTTAGTTGAAGAGTTTCAGATCAAGCTTCTAAGGAAAATAATGGCTCAATCGAAGGCCACAATGATGAGGCCTGGGGCAATTCGAAGGAAAGTGAAGAGGCTTCTATAAAGCCTTCGATTGATAAAGAGATGAAGCAGCATTCGACCAGTCAAAAAGTAAGAGTTGATGCTTCAATTGGTTTAAATTGAAAGAAAGGCAATCGAAGAAAGTAACGCTTGGGGGGATGATCGAAGACACTCTGGTGAAGAAAATTCTGAGCAATTTGAATTCGTACAAGGCGCCAATACAAGGTGTCCAGGTGCATTCAAGAATGGAAATGGCATGAAATCTTCATTTTTCGCATTTTTTCAAATTATAATCATGGCTTTAAACAACATGGTCATGGCTTGGATTCTTTCCTTATTTCCTTGCCTTCTATATCTCCTATATAAACGCAACCACCCTGCAAGCATTACACACTCCTACATATTGCCTAAAGACACCTATCAAAATCACAAAGAAATCCATCAAAACTGTCAAAATCGAAACACACTTTGCAGGCTCCTCCAAGTCCAAACAAATACCAGCTCTCCTTCAAGCCTGAAGCACGCCCAAAAGTCACGCACCAAGCCCACCGGTCGTTGGTAAAATTCTGGATCATAACCCTTTGATTATAATTTAAATTGTTTTTACATGCATGTTTATATTATTATTGATCATTCATGCAAATATAAGTGTTGGAAGTACAGGGTGCCATTTTAAGGCTTCGAAGCAGCCAGGCTTCGAACTAGATGGTACAAGGATCTTTTGCCAATTTTAACCCCATATTTGGATTCAGGGGATGGTCATACGTAGGGTAGGGTCTTTGGATTTGTTTCGATCCAACATTTGATCAAATTTGCAGGTGTGTGTGCAGGGGAAGGACCTGAGTTCGATACCCAGGTCCTGCATTTTGTTTTCTTTTCTAACTATTTCCTTGCAGATTTTGCACTTTAAGTCCAAACGCACACACCATATACCATCATATCATATGCATCTTATCTAGATCCGACGCCATGAGCGCACAATCTCTCATGGATCCTCACAGGCCAGCAGCACCAGATCCAACGTCAGCCTGTGCCATCTCCTGATTCGGGCCTAATAAATGCAGATCTCACCCCCTCTTTTCAGCTTTGACACCAGGCCCATTTACATTATTGTTATTTTTATTATTTGTTTCTTTTAATTGTTTTTTATTTAATCAGCAAATTAATTATAAAATTACAAAAAATAGGTTTAGTGTTTTTTTTTTCAATTAAAAAATAATTTTTGTTAATAATTAATTAATTATTTTAATCTTTTGCTTAAATTAAAACCAAGTAGACTTAGGATTTAATTTCATTTCTTCGTAATAAAAATACAAAAAAAATTAGAATTAGGTCCTTATTTTTTACCTTCTTTAGATAATTAATTTTCTTCTTTTTTATAGATTAATTTATATTTAACTTAAACATTTTCTCAAAATAAAACAAAATGACAAAGAGATTTTCTTTTTAACTTAGAAATAGTTTAGGGTTTTAGACGTCCATTCCAATTCACGCGCGTTTATTGCTTTCGTTATTATTTTCCAATTATTATATCTGCTTATGGGATGTAATAATTTTATAACTAAGACTTTTACTGCTTTATTTTCCTAAAAGTTTGGACATGTAAATACCCCCGCCCGAAGCATTGTAATAGTCTAGATTTAAATTCCCGCACTTTAAATTCCTACAATATTTAAAAATGTCTAGATGCATGATAATAGGATTGTATGATAAGATTAATAATCAAACGTTAGCAAACCTAACATCTAAGGCAAAAATAACTGAATATAAAACACCTTGCACATATACACCTTTAGGATACACCCATTTTGGTTGCCTTCGGAAATAAAAAAATCACGTCCCTCGAAAGTAGGGACGCTTTAGAAAAAGACCCTTAAATAAAAAAATATCATAGTCCCTCGATGATCCTACATCGTTGCCTTTCAGTAAATGATCTAGTCCCTTAAACAAAATTGTTAAAGCGTCTCTACATGTTGCCTTTATGAATGTACGATAACCCGCGAATGTCCCTTATACATCCAACGATAGGGATACCTACTCACTAATAGTAGGATAGCGCTGTCTAAAGGATAGGAGGAAAAGAACAGCACTGTCTAAAGGATAGGAGAAAAAGAACAAACCTTTCGAGTATAAGTAGATAGTTCTTAGATGCTTGCTCAAAAACAAACTTTTACACTTACACCAAAACATTTCAAAAACATTTTCAAATGCTTTATCAACACTCTTGAGGACTGATACAAGAGTTATCATAAACTGAATCGCCGCACTAAGGCATTTTCAAAAATACTTTTCAAAACCGAAAAAAGCACAAGGTATTTCAAAAATGAGCTAAGCATCTAAGAGCCCGTAGAAAACTACGGATGGAAAGGGTGCTAACACCTTCCCTTTCCATAATCTACCCCCTTACTCAGAAAATTCTCAAAAAGGTATTTTTCTATTCTTTTCACCCTTTCCTTATGATTCAAGTTGATTATTAGGTATCTTCAAAAAGAAATGAAAAGCTCAAGTGAGCAAAGACAAAAAAGACATAAAAGATAAAGACTCAAGTGAGCAAAGATGAAAATAACATGAAATGTAAATATCAAAGTAAATGGTACATAAAGTAAAAGCATAAAATAAAGTCAATTGTTAGAAGTTATTGGTTAGTTTGATGACCATCTTGAAACTTTCATTTGGAACTCATTAGAGCATTGGTAGAACAAAAGCCTCTCAACAACAAGTTGCATTTGCTTTTTGTCAAGTATATCATCCATTTTAAGAATCTCAAAGTAACTTAATGATCAATGATGTTTAAGTGATCACTTTGACCAAAACTTATGAAGTTCCATTAGAGGATTGGTAGAACCCAAACCTCCTAACAATGGATCTCAAGGTTATTCGATCATAGAGTTTAAATTAATATACTTGGGCTTGCAAACATGAGTTTGGGTCACAAATGATCATTTTCTCAAACCGGGACAAAATTTAGCGCAATGTTAAGCAATCATAAGTGTACTTATATAAAAGTCGCACCTATTTTGAGGCCGATCAATAGCAATCTATGCACCATTTGTTTTGAGACATGATATAGAAATCATGCTCCAATAACACTTAATGCAATGAAGATGGAAGGGAAAAATTGAATAAACCACATTTGAATCAAAATTTAATCACACTATTATTAAAATCATTCATCCATATTTATGGAGTTAAACTCAACACCATGGATCCAATGATGTTAACAAAGTTCATGATCAAAATTTCAAACCAAGATCAGCCAAAAAATATGCAAAAAATAAAATTATATTAAAAATAAAGAATAAGGATTTTAAAATGATTATGATATGGAAATAATAGAGGAAAAATAGTAACTATATTCAACTTAATCAAGAAAAATTAAGTAAGACCATATAAAAATCAGAAATGAGCTCAAATATTTTTATAAAATTTATGGCAATTTTTTAAAGTCAAAAACTAATTTTTAATTTAAAAGAAATAGGTAAAATAAATAAAAAATGATAAAAGATAACAAATTCAGAAATAAAAAATAAACGAGGTCACCAATATTTGTCACAATGTCATTGGATCGTTCCCTATTTTTTTCCAGAATTTAAAAATGCATAAAGGTATTTTTAAACATTTAAAACAATTCAAATAAAGTGAAAAATTATAAAAAATATCAAAACACAAAATAAAAATGTGAAAAAATAAAAATAAGGAAGAGAAAAATCAAAAGTATTTTCCATAATTTTTTCAATTTTTTTTGGAGTTAAAATGAATTTTCTATGATTTTTTAAAATCTAAAAAAATTAAATATAAAAATCAGAAATAAAAAATAAAGTCAAAAATATGTGGACCATTGGATGCGAGTTAAAACACGTTAGTAATAAAATCCAAAGGATCTCGCGCACTGCGCATATCATGTCATTACTGAATAAAGCACATGATTCAATATAAAATCAGAAATTCAAAAATTCCAAATGGCATTGTTTCATTGGTTGAAGGATGACACGTTGGTCATCTTCAACCTCCAACCAGTCTCAAAACCAGGCCGCTCAAACTATAAAATTAGAGCATGATCCCAGTACCATTTTCTTCGTCTCATCAACTTTTGCCTGGACCGCCCTTTCGAGTTTTCAGTCCACCGGGAAACCCTTTTTTGCCCAAGTCGCCCTTTCGGGTTTTTAACTTGCCGGGTGTACAGTTTTTTTATTTTATCCCTAATTTTATCTCGAACCTTTTTGGTTCGCCGGGATGCCCTTGTTTTTCTTAGGTATGTCAACCTAGCGGGTCTCTTATGCGTAGTATCTTTTGACTATATCAGCGTTCGCAGGGTGTTGTAGGTCATCGCCATCCATGGTGGTCAAGATCATTGCCACACCGGAGAATATGATTTTGATTACAAATGGTCCTTCATAGGTAGGAGTCCATTTTCCCCTGGGATCAATTTGTGGCAAAATGATACGTTTGATCACTAGATCCCCAACTTGATATACTTGGCGTCTGACTTTCTTGTTGAAAGCCTTGATCATCCGTTTTTGATACATCTGACAATGGCAAACAGTAGTAAGTCTCTTTTCATTAATTAAGTTCAGTTGATCATGTCGAGTCTGGATCCAATCATCTTTGTTCAAGCCTGCATCTTTCACAATCCTCAGAGAGGGGATCTGAACCTCAATAGGCAAAACAGCCTCCATGCCATAAATAAAAGAATAGGGTGTTGCTCCGGTTGACGTGCGAGCCGTGGTACGGTACCTGTGGAGAGCGAATGGTAGCATCCCGTTCCAGTCTTTGTATGTGACTGTCATTTTCTGTATGATCCTTTTAATGTTTTTATTTGCAGCTTCAACAACACCATTCATCTTTGGCCGATAGGGAGAAGAATTGTGATGCTGAATCTTGAATTGCTCACATAATGCGGTGATCATAGTGTTGTTTAGATTTGTACCATTATTAGTGATGATCCTTTCCAGGATACCATACCGGCAAATGAGATTTTGCTTGATGAAGCGAGCCATAACATTCTTGGTAACAGAGGCGAAGGAGGCTGCTTCAACCCACTTGGTAAAATAGTCAATGGCCACTAGGATGAAAAGGTGTCCATTGGAGGTTGTAGGCTTGATCTCTCCAATCATATCAATTCCCCACATAGAAAAGGGCCAAGGAGCCGTCAAGACATTCAGAGGAACCGGAGGTACGTGCACTTTGTCAGCATAAATTTGACACTTATGACAGGTCCGAGAGTGTTGATAGCAATCTGCTTCCATGGTGGACCAATAATAACCTTCCCTTAGGATTTTCTTCGCCATCGTATGCCCACTGGAGTGAGTGCCAAAAGTACCTTCATGTAATCCAACCATGATCTTTTCAGCTTCAACCTTATCCATGCACCGAAGCAAAATGGAGTCATGATTACGTTTGTACAGGATGCCATTACTCAGGAAGAACTTAGTAGAGAATCTCCTTAAGAACTTCTTATCATTGATTGAAGCTTCTTCTGGATATTCTTGAACCTCGAGATACCTCTTGACTTCATGAAACCAAGGCTGGTCCACTATTTCTTCAGTATTAATCTCGTGAGAATGCGCTGGTTCATCCATTCGTTCGATGGTGATCTGGGGAGACTCGTTATCCCAGTTAAGTTTAAACATAGATGACATTGTGGCTAGAGCGTCTGCTAGCTGATTTTCTTCTCGCGGGAAATGCTCGAAGGTAATCTTCTCAAAATGTGGTAGCAATGTCAAAACATGTTCTTTGTAAGGGATAAGGTTTGGGTGTTTAGTGTCCCATTCCTCTTTGATATGACTGATGACCAAAGCTGAATCTCCAAATACGTCTAAGGATTTGATTCCCAAGTCTATGGTAGCTCTGAGACCAAAGATGCACGCTTCGTATTCTGCCATGTTGTTTGTACAATTGAAGCAAAGTCTGGAATTAAAAGGAGTATGACACTCTTCCGGATATATGAGTACAGCGCCGATACCATTACCAATTGCATTGGATGCCCCTTCAAAGAACAGGGTCCATCGGGATCCTTGTTCAGGTCTGTCATATGGTCTGATTTCTTCACAGTTGTCTAATGTCATGATGTCTTCATCCGGGAATTCAAACTTCATGGACTGATAGTCTTCTACAGCTTGATGAGCAAGATGATCAGCTAGCACACTGCCCTTTATAGCTTTCTAGGTAGTATACTGTATGTCGTATTCTGTTAGGATCATTTGCCATCTAGCTATTCTCCCAGAGAGAGTAGGCTTCTCGAAGATGTATTTTATCAGATCCATCTTAGATATCAACAAGGTAGTATGAGTCAACATATACTGTCTTAGCCGGCGAGCAGCCCATTCCAGAGCGCAACAAGTTTTCTCGAGCAATGAATATCTAGTTTAACAGTCGGTAAACTTTTTGCTCAGGTAATAAATAGCGTGCTCTTTTCGGCTAGAATCGTCATGCTGCCCCAACACACACCCCATTGAGTTTTCTAAAACGGTCAGATACATGATCAGTGGTCTTCCCTCGACTGGTGGAATCAAAGTAGGAGGCTCTTGTAAGTACTCTTTGATCTTGTCAAAAGCAACCTGGCATTCATCATTCCATCTGACTACCTGATCTTTCTTCAATAGTTTGAAGATTGGCTCACAAGTAGCCGTTAGGTGAGAAATGAATCTGGAAATATAGTTCAGGCGCCCCAAGAATCCTCTGACTTCCTTCTCAGTACGAGGAGCAGGCATTTATTGTATTGCTTTAACCTTGGCAGAATCGACCTCAAAGCCTTTGTTACTGACGACAAAACCTAAAAGTTTACTGGACCATACTCCGAATGTGCACTTGTTTGGATTCAACCTTAACTTGTACTCCTTCAATCTCTCAAACATCTTTTGCAAGTGATTAGGGTGCTCTTCTTTTGTTTGTGATCGGGCTATCATATCGTCTACGTAGACCTCTATTTCATGATGTATCATGTCATGAAACAAAGATACCATGGCGCGCTGATAGGGCCCCCTAGCATTCTTCAGTCCGAATGGAATCACTTTGTAGCAGAATGTGCCCCACTGTGTGACAAATGTTGTTTTCTCCATGTCCTCAGGTGCCTTTTTGATTTGGTTGTAACCTGAGAATCTGTCCATGAAGGAAAATACTTTGTACTGGGCCGTATTGTCAACCAGGATATCTATGTAGGGGAGTGGAAAATCATCTTTAGGGATGGCCCTATTCAAATCTCTATAGTCCACGCACATTTGTACTTTGACATCCTTTTTAGGTACGGGAACAATGTTGGAAACCCATTGAGGATAGGAAGTGACAACCAAGAATCCAACATTGAATTGCTTCATGACCTCCGCTTTGATCTTTTCTGACATATCAGGTCTCATGCGGAGGACTTTTTGTTTTACTGGCGGACAATCTTCTCTTGTAGGGAGACGATGTACCACGATGTCTGTATCAAGTCCTGGCTTGTCTTCATATGACCAGGAAAAGATCTCAACATAATCATGCAACAGCTGAATCAGACGCTCCTTGAAACTAGGCTTTAGATTGGCACCCACCTTGACTTTTTTTTATCCTCCTCGGTACCCAAGTTGATCGTATCCACTGGTTCCTCATGAGGCTGAATAGCTCTTTCCTCTCGTTGTAGTAGTCTGGCCAGTTCCCCTGGTACTTCGCAATCTTCCTCACCTTCGTCTTCGGCTTGGTAGATTAGATCCTCATAGTCACAAAAAGCCATAGCAGTATCGTTACCCATGGGATTCAGAATGGAGGGGTACCTGCATTTGTGAGTGTGGGTTTGTGTAAGGGTATAACCATCCTTAAAAATAAAATGTAAAAGAAAAACAATGAGCACAAAAGTTTGTATGTGAAAAACGTCCATGATTCATTGAATGTCATATGAAGATGAAATAAAAACCCTTACAAATGGACCATTGCGCCTCGGGAAAGACACAAGGTTTTAAATGTGCGAATTGTTTGTGAATATTACAAGTCCAACAAAAATGTAAAGATAAATTACTGAGGGATGAAAGTTATTGGGACAAAGTCTCTGGCTTCCCATCTCGGTTACTACCGCATTGACCTCTCGGTTACTAATCTTCAAGGGTGGCCCTCTAGCACGGGCACGACGTACAGCCTTCTGAGCACTTGAAGTGAACCCTAAACCAAACTTGTCAGATTTATACGGAATATCCGGAAGTTGCCCCCAGATGGTGCATCCTCCTTCCTCTATATGATCGGTGGAAATAGAACTGACTGTTTGTTTTATGCTGGTTCGCGAAATGTCGCGGTAAGCAAGAGTCGCCACCGTCTTTTATGTTCTCCAACATGGAAAGGACAAAAGCAAAGCAAAATTCCTTTTCGAGATGTTTCTCGGTTCGGGAGGTAGATTATAGAAAGAGAAGGTGTTAGCACCCTTTCTATCTGTGGTTATCCACGGGCTCTTAGGTACTTGCTCTTATGTTTTCAAAAATTGTTTGCTTTTCAAATGTGTGTGAGTTTTGAAAAAGTTTCATTTGAAAAATTTCTAGGTAACTCTTGTATCTGTCCTCAAGAGTGTATGAATTAGTTGTTTGAAAACTTTTTGAAAGTGTCAGTTCGAAAAGATTGTTTTTGTTTTTTGAGAGAGCAAGTACCCACGAGATCTACCTACTCTAAGGAATTAGGCTGTGTAAGAGTCCTTTAAACAGTGCTATCCCACTATTGAGAAGTAGGTAGCACCGTTGTTGGAGGTGTTCGGGTCAATTAGATTATAAGGGACATGTGTGGTCACCGAAGCAATAGTAGGACACCTTAGCGGTAACCCTAATGTCCTAGATCCTTTTTATCCGAGGCAACCGTTTCGAGGAACCTGGATCTTAGACAGGAGGGCGACCTCTAAAACACCCTATACTTGACGACCACGTCGAGGCAACCAGTGAGGCGTACCCTAGGAGTGGCATGTGCATGTGTGTTGTTTCAATTAACGTTTATCTTTGAACATGGATTTGTGAGCTACGGATTGATTTTATTTGTCATACAAGTCTTTCATGCATTTTAACAGTTAAGAGTGCGGAAAATAAAGTGCGGAAAGGTAAATCTACGCTATTACAAGGCGCGGGTCTATACAGCGCCAAAAAAAAACCGTTTGGAAATAAATGCGGAAAATTAAAAAAAGCGATAAAACCTAATTAACTATTACATCCTTGGAAACAGTTACATAAATATGAATAAATTAAAGCGCGAAAGAATCCAATCGGGACGTCCTTAGGGTTTTAACCCTTTTTGAGAAAAGAATTGAATTTGTCCCTTTTTTTTTGCAATTAATCTAAATATTAAACCTAATTTACTAATTGATTAATTAATTAAAGAAAAAAAAAATGTTTTTTTGTGTTTTTTATGTTTTAATGAAAATAAAAATAAAAAGAATTTAAAAGTCAAGAAAACCCTAATTCTAGATTTGCTTTATTTATTATGAAAAAAGATTAAAGTTAACCTAATTAACTAATTTAATTAATTTACATTTTATTTACAAAAATAATTAATAGTGAATTTAATAAATAATAAAAATATTTACAATTTTTATATTATCTGAATTTATTATGAAAAATATTAATCTGTTAATTAAATAATAATAATACCAATAATTAATAAAATTATAAAAGAAAAGAAAATAAAAAGAGTAACAAAACCGGGGGGGTGTTGGGCCCAATATGAGGTGTTATGCTAGCAATCTGAGCCCATTAAGAATCAGACCTTTGTTGACTTTCTTGAATCATCCAGAGATGCATTGACTCATGAGCACCATGATCTCCACCCTTTGACCATTGCATTAAGGATTATGGACACATGGCATGATGATGCCTGGAGCGCATGATGGAACACGTTTAGGAAGCTGCATGTAATCATGTTAGAAAAAATAATATGGAACTTTTGGGGGACCTGGGAATCGAACCCAGGTCCCAATGATGAACGTCCAGCGTACCAACCACTACTCCACTCGCCTGCATTTGATATTATAGTGGCCATTGAAAATAATAAATAAAAACAAAACATATGTTGTACAACAAAACAAACGCGCGCATTTTTTGAATGTTCCAATGGCATGCTTACATGTCTCGTCTTCTTCACCTGGCCTGTAAAAAAAAGAGTTAGATAGCGGGGGTTTTTAACCCCTACAAAGTAGCATGAGGAAAAATAACGATTAGCTCTGTGCGCAGTATAAATTGTTCGCGAGGGTTGGGTTTGATTCGTCTGGCCTTGACGAATTCAACCATAGGCGTTGGAGGTTCTAATTTTACCGGACCTGAAAAGCCCTAATTTTGAAGCTTGAAAAACCTAGAATTCTCCAATGGTGATTTGCGTTTCAGGGCACCATAATGCAATTCACCTATACCATTAGCTTCAGAAAGGTTCTAGCAATCCAATACACACAAAAAATCTCATTAATAATGCATGAATATTGAATTACGATTATGGAAAAAGTAACCAAACCGTGTGACTGAAGCTATGAAGCTGGAAACTGATTGCAAATCGTCCTGGGAACCTCCAGCAATGTCTTTGGATCCACAAAACTCCTTAATACGCCCTAGAACACTGAAAACAGTTTTGAGTTTCTTTGATGTTTTTTGGAATTGGTTATGGTGTTTTGGCAGCAATTTGCACGTTACAGGCATTAGGGTTCACCTCAGTATATGTAGTAGGATGGAATTAGGGTACAATCTTGGTCAAAGATCCATGGCATTATGATTTCAATATTTGATTGGAAATCAAATAATTTTCAATCTTTTTGATTGATAAAACTTGCCAAACATGGAGATTTTTGTCTCTTTGATTGATGCACGAATTTTCCAGCTTGCCCTGAGTTTATTTGCTTCACAAAAGATTGAAAAAATCACATCTTTGAATTTCCTACATTTTAAATGAATTAAATGAATTAATAATCAATTAAAAATCCAAATAATTAATAAAAATAAGAAAATAATTCAATTTAATCTCAATGGGTCGTGCATAGGCCTTGGACAATGTTTCAAGAAGAAATTTGAGGCCCATTAGCAAAAATGATGTGTTTTGAGCAAAGTTGACTTTTGCAAATTCACAAAAATTTCCCAACTTCTCCAATGCATATCTTGCTCAATTTTGATCATATGAACATGTTCTTGGACATTTTGGAAAGGTCTTGTAGTCCTATAACCAATGCCTTTGGTCCCATGTCATTTGGATTTACCAATCTCAAGTTATGGTCTTTGACTTAAAGTGCATTTTTGTTGACTTTTGAAATTGACCTATAATGTAGAAATTGATAACTTTTTGTGAGAGCATTTCTTGGACTTGGAATGTGAAGATGAGTTGTAGGAAATGTCATCCCCTTAAAAATGAGCATTGGATGGGATTTTTCTTATGAACCATGAAAAAGTTATGCCTTGGTCAAGTTACAGTTGACTTTTCAATTGTCCAAAAATAGAAACTTTTGCATCTTGATGATTTTTGAGCCATGCTTATGGAATCATGATCAAGAATTGATCAAATGATGATTGTGGCTTCAAAATAAGTTGTTGACCAAATTTTTTGACTTTTGACTGCAAAATGACCATTTTGCCCCTACAGTTGATTGTGAACCAAATAGGGCTTTTGACTGTGCAATTTGACATTGTGAGTCTTGAAACTTGACATGTAGATGCTTGACAATATATATGGGAACATGAGACTTGATTGAGCCATTGAAAACCTCAAATTCTTTGAAGGAACCAAAACCCTAATTTTGACTGGCTTAGGAGGCAGTTGGACTGTGCAACCCTTGAGGAATCTTGAACCATTTGATGATGATTCTTGACAAGCCTTGAAGAATATGGGAGGGCAAATTTTGGGGTACAACAGTTGCCCCTTTTCAATTTTCGTAAACCTGAGGATGTAGATTGGCTTGCGTGCCTTTCGTGATCCGAAGGTGGAAGATGATTGAACACTAGAGTGCCCAGAAATTTGCACTCGCATAGTAGAGTATCAGCAATGTGATATCGGGAATGGGCTTACAGATGCCATTTGGAGAGATGATGGATAGGAGGATGGGCTTATAGATGCCATCTGGAGGTGTGACAGAACCTTGTCGGGAATGGGCTTATAGATGCCATTTGGAAATGTAATGGATAGTTGAATCTGCGTAAGAAATAGAATGGCTTCCATGTCTGGAGCATATCTAGTCCGTGTCTAATTGTTGACGTCTGAACGAGTAGTAAAATGACTGCCGTGTCTGGGGTATATCCATACTTCCTCTTGAAGGAAATCTGGACTAAACAATAGAATATCATCCGGGTCTGGAGCACCTCTAAGTTGTCTTTAGAAGTTTGAATCTGAATAAGCAATAAAATAACATCTGAATCTGGAGCATCTCTAAGCTATCTCTTGAAAGGAAATCTGGAATAAGTAACAGAACAACATCCATATCTGGAGCATTTCCCAGCTATCTCTTTAATCTCTTTAATGTAGATATGCCCTGGCTAGATACAGGTATCGAATCCACAATCAATTGTTCACAGATATGCCCTGGCTAGATACAGGTATCGAATCTGGAATTAGTCGTCTACAGATATGCCCTGGCTAGATACAGGTATCGAATCTGGAACAAAAGGTTGATGGGTTGTCTATACTGACATATTATCTCAGAAAAATCTTTAGGGATCAATTTAACTGAACCAGAGGAGGTTTTGTCTTCTTTGACGAGTCGTCTCTTTTAACGGGTTATCCTCATAGACGGATGGTCTTTATTGATAGGTTGTCTTTATTGACAGAATGTCTTTAATGACGGGTGTCTATAACGACGGGTGTCTATAACGACGGGTGTCTATAACGACGGGTATCTATAACGACGGGTGTCTATAATGACGGGTGTCTATAACGACGGGTGTCTATAATGACGGGTGTCTATAACGACGGGTGTGTATAACGACGGGTGTCTATAACGACGGGTGTCTATAACGACGGGTGTCTATAACGACGGGTGTCTATAACGACGGGTGTCTATAACGACGGGTGTCTATAACGATGGGTGTCTATAACGACGGGTGTCTATAACGATGGGTTGCCTTTAACGACGGGTGTCTATATTGACGGATGTCTATAACGACGGGTTATCTTCAACGACGAGTGTCTATAACGACGGGTGTCTATAACGACAGGTGTCTATAACGACGGGTGTCTATAACGACGGGTGTCTATAACGACGAGTGTCTATAATGACGGGCTGTCTTCTTTGACTTTAGGAATTAATTTAACTGGACTTGTCTTCTTTGACTGGATTGGTCTCTTTTGACTACTTTGACATAGCTGATCATTTAACTGTATCCTTCCTGAAAGGCAAAGGTCAGTCATATGCAATGCATGATATGGGTCAAACAATGATATTCTCGACATAAATGAGGTTGTATGATATGATGCGTATATGCGTGTATCATGATGTATGACAATGTGATGTTTATGAATGTATTTTCATCTAGGGAAATAAATCCTTGACGAATGCCGGGAAGTTCGTTGAATCCTGGGCTGCTGCTGAAGAGTAGAATTCTTCGTTTCCGCTGGGGATGATGATTGCAAGAATAAACCGGTAGGAGAAGATGACTCCGTTGGGGAATAAACTTGTTGGAGAGATTACTCTGCGGGGAATTACTCTGTGGGAAGAGATACTTCGCTGAGGTTTTGATGATAACTCTGCTGGGGATTCTGTTGATGAGCTTTGTTGGGGAATTTGATGAACTCCGCTGGGGATAGGAAGAACTTTGCCGAGGATGATCTTTCCGTGGTAATTAGCTGAGGATAACTCAGTTATAAGCTCTGGTGGGGAATAAACTTTGAATAAAGCCGGGGAGATGCTTTTCATACTCTGCAGGGGATAAGCTTCCAGAATCTATTGGGGATAAGCTTCCAGAATCTACTGGGGAGATTGATTCAACTCTCCTGGGGAAACTTTTGGACTGCACCGGGGAGATGGCTCCACTGGGGTGTATGGTATTCCACCGGGGAACAATCTTATACTAAGACTGCCGGGGACGCTTGCTTAGGAACATCTGTATACTCCGCCGGGGAATATTTGAGATCTTCTGGGGATACCCATCTTCCTTAAGGCTGACAATAGACTAACTCTGCTTGGGGAGAGTATCACTGACTTGCTGTGGGTACTGTGCCTTTTTAGGGCTGATGATAGACCCACTCTGCTTAGGGAGAGTATTGTTGATTTGTCTTACTCTGCGGGGAGTGGAGGTATCTTGGTCATGTTCTTCTGCTAAACTTACCTTGGTACCTAGTAAACAGAGCAGCTTGTATAGTTTGGACAACTCTTATTGCCCCAGTTTCTGCGGGAGAAGGTACCTGTGGAGGTTTTTGACAACTGCCAATTGACCAATCTTCTTCTGGTAGGCAAGTGATGACAGGACATAGTCATACGCTTTGATCCCTAATTT
This sequence comes from Vicia faba, assembly GCA_948472305.1. NCBI lineage: Eukaryota > Viridiplantae > Streptophyta > Magnoliopsida > Fabales > Fabaceae > Vicia > Vicia faba. The sequence continues at coordinate 752,267,672 of OX451735.1, read as the reverse complement.
TTGCCTGGACCGCCCTTTCGGGTTTTCAGTCCACCGGGATACCCATTTTTGCCCAAGCCGCCTTTTCAGGTTTTCGACTTGCCGGGTGTACAGATTTTTTCCGTTTTCATCCCTTATTTTTGCCCGAACCCTTTTGGTTCGCCGGGAAGCCCTTATTTTTTCCTAGGTGTGTCAACCTAGCGAGTCTTTGATTACGCATAGTATTTTTCTCGACTATGTCCACGCTCTCAGAGTGTAGGGAGTTGTCACTGTCAGTATTGTAGTGTTGCCATACTACCAGAAGATGCTTGATCAGGCAAGATTCGTTGCTGGAATTCACGTCCAATGCCCCAAGTGACTCGGGCAGAGATTTGCCCCTGGTTATTCGGCATTTTGAGAGATTCTCTGAATCTTGACTTAACTGCCCCATATGACGGACCATGGTCATATCTGCCCCTTGGTTGGAAGTGTTTCTTCCACTTGAGATGACTCATTTTGTTGAGAAGATTTTTGTTCACAAGATGTTCATCGTGCGAATTTCTCTGCTGTTCGAACAAATAATCATATGCAAACAATGTTATTCTAAGAATGCAAAGCTTATGTCTGTCTTGAAGTTTTTGAAAATGCATTTTTTCAGTAAAACAAGCAAATTTTGTAAAATGTGATGTCAACTCAAGATTTTACAGCGCGCCTTAAGGAGTCAGGATACTGTTCGTAACTGTATGCTTTCGAACTAACCCATGCTTCAGCTAGGACTTTTAAGGGTTGTAACGTGGCCTGGTTCACGGTTTAAGAAACAAAGGATAAAGGCTCAAATTTTATTTGTACCCACCCGCTCTTCGTGATGTTCTTCGATCCTAAACTCAGCAGATCGTGCATTAGACCTTGTTTGAATCTTTGTCCTGATGTTCCAATGATGGTTCGGATACTGATAGTTTATTTTAAATAGGCAGTCATTTTTTTTGTCGAGGGTTTGTAAGACCTCTTTCTTTTTGATTTCGTTATCCCTGTTTTTTGCCTGAACTTTTTCTTTTGTGATTACAGTCAGCGGGAAGCCCCAGTTTTTTGTAAGTCTCCTTCATAGGTTTTGACTTATTGGGTTTTCATTCTTTGAGAGATAATGACTGCCTGTCTTTATTGATTATTCAGAACCATCATCGTCTTTTGTTTTGTAAGGACTTTTTTGGTGCCATTCGTTGTGCACTTGGATCGACTGAGAAAACTACCCTGCCCTAGGTTATGATTAAGGGTTTTAATTTTTTGTGAAAAGAAAAAAAACTCCTACTTCCTTGGCTCGAAGGGGTTGACGAGGTATTATCTTCCTTATAACTCCAGTGTTTAGGAATTGAAACAATGCCTGTACCTCATCAGCAGGGTCTGTTCAAAAGCATACTGTAGATTGCGGTATTGTTTTCGTCATCCTCCCTCAAGAGGCTTAGAATTATTTAATCGAGAGTTGAACATCAAAAAATGAAAGCAGTTTTAAGCATAGTGAACATAATTACTTCATAACAGACACGTGAAATGCATTAATGAAATAACAATGTTTGAACAAATCAAAGAAAAATACAACTTGAACATTCGAATGAACAAAAATTTTCAAATCCTAACCATGTTTTGGCAAGGGAGCAGTGATCGCATTGGGAGTCTCGGGCGCTTCGAACTCGACCTCCTTTGCATCGATCAGGTCCTGAACCTTGTTCCTCAAAGTCCAACAGTCATCTGTAGCCTGCCCCGGGCTGTCAGAATGATAAGCGCAGAAGGCGTTATGGTTATACCTTGAAGGTGTCCTGTTGGGATTCTTAGGAGGGTCCTTTAGAGTCACCAAATTGGTCTCCAGCAGCTGTGGCAATATCTGGGACAAGGTCATGCTGAGTGGAGTGAACTGCCTTTTAGGTCTCTCTTCTCTTTGTTGATTGTGACGCTGAGGAGCACCAGCCGGTTTTGAAATAACTACCGCATTGACAGCTTGGCGGTGTTCAGACCTATTCTGCCCGTTTGAACCATAAACAGCACTAGATTATTTTTTGAACGGTTTCTTCTCAGTGTTTGAGGAGTCACCTTTCTGTATCTTCCCAGACTTGATACCAGCTTCTATCCTCTCACCAGTCAAGATCAGATCTGTAAACCCAGCAGAAGAATTCCCAATCAGATAGTTGAAGAAAGGACCAGACAGGGTCCCCAAGAACATGTCAACGAGCTCACGGTCAGTTAAGGGTGGTTGTACCCTTCCAGCAAGGTCTTTCCACTTCTGAGCATATTCTTTAAAACCTTCACCCGTCCCAAGTGACATACCCTGGACTTGGGTACGCGTAGGAGAGAGGTCGGAATTGTACTGATATTGCTTATAAAATGCAGTAGCCAAGTCCTCCCAGTTGCGAATACTGGCTCCATCCAGCTGATAGAACCATTCGAGTTGAGTCCCTGAAAGACTTTCCTGGAAGAAATGGATCCATAGATTCTTGTCAACAGTGTAAGGTTGGATCTTCCTTATATATGATCTGAGATGCAGCTTAGGGCAGGAAGCCCCATCATACTTTGCAAAAGCAGGTGCCTTGAACTTATGTGGGATCACCACCCCAGAGGACAGACCTAGATCTTCGAAGTCCAGACCGGGTACCTTTGGTATCTCCATAGCACTTAACCGGTCTTCGAGCTGTTTGTATTTATCCTCAGCAGGAGGGTACTGTTCATCATTATAATCTGTCTCGTTGTCGGAGACCACGGGACTAGGAACCCTTCTCTCTTGGGGACTGTCCTTGCCCACAGATGGGGTAGTCAGCTCAACTTCATTTTGTGATCCATTCCCAGATCTGCGTCTAGGGTTGAACAAGACAGTCCTCTTCTTCTTCTTTTTCAAAAGCAGAGTCTTCAACTCCTGTTGACCCTGGGCTAAGCTCATAACCAACTCCTGGAACTGGGCATTCTGGGCCTGGAGGGCCTTGATAGCTTATTCATTGGATGATTCAGGATTCATGATGATTGCTGAAATAAACAGCGAAGAAGATAAGTGACCTGTCAAAAGGGTACCTGTAATGCAATAATATGTATGTATGCATGTAATGTTTTCAAGGATCTCGCGGGGTAAACAAGAGAAATTGTTATAATTCGAATCCGGTTGCTTGATTGGAGGCACTTTATATTGTTGAGAGTCCTTCTTCAAGAGTCAAGGCTCACCATATCGAGTGGGTCATAGCCCCTGACTCAAGTCATCATGTTTTGATCTCCAACAACCTTGGCTAGAGGAAAATAAATCCCCTTTGCCCCTGGCTAGACATTTTGATTCATCATGACCTGCATCACAAGCCCTTGAGATCCTTAAAATGGGTTAGTCCTTATGCAGGATGTATGCAATGGTATGATGGTATGATGTTATGCACGTGGATGCAAAGGGGTTAGGCGTAAGTAAGCCCTGTTATAAGCCCCGTTTAAGGACTGTAAACAAAACCTACAAGAAACTCATGTGTCAGATAAGAATATGCACGTAGTTCAAGTTTTAAGGAACACAAGTCACACCAGAAAGCCCTTAGAGTTTAGGCCAACATGAAGTTTAGGTACTACCCTCTTTCAGTTTCGTTGGTTAAGACCTGTCCTAGAAAATAGTAACCGGGTTCTAGAGGATCTCAATATCATCGACTACCCTCGATCGATCATAACTCCAGCATCGCAATCTTTTCTTGCGGCCAGAACCATCGCGAGAGTTTAGCCTCAATGAGTGTAGCATACTGCTACAGTTCTATGGCCAAGTTGGGTCAATTTAGGGTTCTAAGGTCGGTTTGTGCTTAATGACTCCTCAGAAGACCCATATTCTCCTCATTGCAACACAAGGGATATCGGTACAGAGCAAGGTGTCACACCAACGTAGCCACTGCTTCACCTGTGTCGGTCTACGCCAGACAGGTCCCTCACAGCTTATGCTACCTAAAGGGTATTCCCCAGATCCGGGTTAGGATCTATGAAACTCCGATGCAATGCCCATAAATATAAAAGCAACCAAAGCAAGCAATTGAAAACATAAGTATGATCTAATCCTAAGGTACACCTCACTTTTATATATATCCCCAGCAGAGTCGCCAGTTCTGTGATCGGTGGAAATAGAACTGACTGTTTGTTTTATGCTGGTTCGCGAAATGTCGCGGTAAGCAAGAGTCGCCACCGTCTTTTATGTTCTCTAACATGGAAAGGACAAAAGCACAGCAAAATTCCTTTTCGATATGTTTCTCGGTTCGGGAGGTAGATTATAGAAAGGGAAGGTGTTAACACCCTTTCTATCCGTGGTTATCCACGGGCTCTTAGGTACTTGCTCTTATGTTTTCAAAAATTGTTTGCTTTTCAAATGTGTGTGGGTTTTGAAAAAGTTTCGTTTGAAAAATTTCTAGGTAACTCTTGTATCTGTCCTCAAGAGTGTATGAAATAGTTGTTTGAAAACTTTTTGAAAGTGTCAGTGCGAAAAGATTGTTTTTGTTTTTTGAGAGAGCAAGTAACCACGAGATCTACCTACTCTAAGGAATTAGGTTGTGTAAGAGTCCTTTAAACAGTGCTATCCCACTATTGAGAAGTAGGTAGCATCGTCGTTGGAGGTGTTCGGGTCAATTCGATTATAAGGGACATGTGTGGTCACCGAAGCAATAATAGGACACCTTAGCGGTAACCCTAATGTCCTAGATCCTTTTTATCCGAGGCAATCGTTTCGAGGCAACTGGATCTTAGACAGGAGGGCGACCTCTAAAACACCCTATACTTGACGACCACGTCGAGGCAACCAGTGAGGCGTACCCTAGGAGTGGCATGTGCATGTGTGTTGTTTCAATTAACGTTTATATTTGAACATGCATTTGTGAGCTACGGATTGATTTTATTTGTCATACAAGTCTTTCATGCATTTTAACAGTTAAGAGTGCGGAAAGGTAAATCTACGCTATTACAAGGCGCGGGTCTATACATCGCCAAAAACAAACCCGTTTGGAAATAAATGCGGAAAATTAAAGAAAGCGATAAAACCTAATTAACTATTACATCCTTGGAAACAGTTACATAAATATGAATAAATTAAAGCGCGAAAGAATCGAATCGGGACGTCCTTAGGGTTTTGATCCTTTTTGAGAAAAGAATTGAATTTGTCTCTTTTTTTGCAATTAATCTAAATATTAAACCTAATTTACTAATTGATTAATTAATTAAAGAAAAAAAAGTTTTTTGTGTTTTTTATGTTTTAATGAAAATAAAAATAAAAAGAATTTAAAAGTCAAGAAAACCCTAATTCTAGATTTGTTTTATTTATTATGAAAAAAGATTAAAGTTAACCTAATTAACTAATTTAACTAATTTACATTTTATTTACAAAAATAATTAATAGTGAATTTAATAAATGATAAAAATATTTACAATTTTTATATTATCTGAATTTATTATGAAAAATATTAATCTGTTAATTAAATAATAATAATACCAATAATTAATAAAATTATAAAAGAAAAGAAAATAAAAAGAGTAACAAAACCAGGGGGGTGTTGGGCCCAATATGAGGTGTTATGCTAGCAATCTTAGCCCATTAAGAATCAGGCCTTTGTTGACTTTCTTGAATCGTCCAGAGATGCATTGACTCATGAGCACCATGATCTCCACCCTTTGACCATTGGATTAAGGATTATGGACACATGGCATGATGATGCCTGGAGCGCATGATGGAACACGTTTAGGAAGCTGCATGCAATCATGTTAGAAAAAATAATATGGAACTTTTGGGGGACCTGGGAATCGAACCCTGGTCCCAATGATGAACGTCCAGCGCACCAACCACTACTCTACTCGCCTGCATTTGATATTATAGTGGCCATTGAAAATAATATATCAAAACAAAACATATGTTGTACAACAAAACAAACACGCGCATTTTTTGAATGTTCCAATGGCATGCTTACACGTCTCGTCTTCTTCACCTGGCCTGTAAAAAAAAGAGTTAGATAGCGGGGGTTTTTAACCCCCACAAAGCAGCATGAGGAAAAATAACGATTAGCTCTGTGAGCAGTATAAATTGTTCGCGAGGGTTGGGTTTGATTCGTCTGGCCTTGACGAATTCAACCATAGGCGTTGGAGGTTCTAATTTTACTGGACCTGAAAAAGCCCTAATTTTGAAGCTTGAAAAACCTAGAATTCTCCAATGGTGATTTGCGTTTCAGGGCACCATAATGCAATTCACCTATACCATTAGCTTCAGAAAGGTTCTAGCAATCCAATACACACAAAAAATCTCATTAATAATGCATGAATATTGAATTACAATTATGGGAAAAGTAACCAAACCGTGTGACTGAAGCTAGTGATTCTTGGAGCTATGAAGCTGGAAACTGATTGCAAATCGTCCTGGGAACCTCCAGCAATGTCTTTGGATCCACAAAAGTCCTTAATTCGCCCTAGAACACTGAAAACAGTTTTGAGTTTCTTTGATGTTTTTTGGAATTGGTTATGGTGTTTTGGCAGCAATTTGCACGTTACAGGCATTAGGGTTCACTTCAGTATATGTAGTAGGATGGAATTAGGGTACAATCTTGGTCAAAGATCCATGGCATTATGATTTCAATATTTGATTGGAAATCAAATAATTTTCAATCTTTTTGATTGATAAAACTTGCCAAACATGGAGATTTTTGTCTCTTTGATTGATGCACGAATTTTCCAATTTACCCTGAGTTTATTTGCTTCACAAAAGATTGAAAAAATCACATCTTTGAATTTCCTACATTTTAAATGAATTAAATGAATTAATAATCAATTAAAAATCCAAATAATTAATAAAAATAAGAAAATAATTCAATTTAATCTCAATGGGTCGTGCATAGGCCTTGGACAATGTTTCAAGAATAAATTTGAGGCCAATTAGCAAAAATGATGTGTTTTGAGCAAAGTTGACTTTTGCAAATTCACAAAAATTTCCCAACTTCTCCAATGCATATCTTGCTCAATTTGGATCATATGAACATGTTCTTGGACATTTTGGAAAGGTCTTGAAGTCCTCTAGCCAATGCCTTAGGTCCCATGTCATTTGGATTTACCAATCTCAAGTTATGGTCTTTGACTTAAAGTGCATTTTTGTTGACTTTTGAAATTGACCTATAATGTAGAAATTGATAACTTTTTGTGAGAGCATTTCTTGGACTTGGAATGTGAAGATGAGTTGTAGGAAATGTCATCCCCTTAAAAATGAGCATTGGATGGGATTTTTCTGATGAAACATGAAAAAGTTATGCCTTGGTCAAGTTACAATTGACTTTTCAGCTGTCCAAAAATAGAAACTTTTGCATCTTGATGATTTTTGAGCCATGCTTGTGGAATCATGATCAAGAATTGATCCAATGATGATTGTGGCTTCAAAATAATATGTTGACCAAATTTTTTGACTTTTGACTGCAAAATGACCATTTTGCCCCTGCAGTTGATTGTGAACCAAATAGGGCTTTTGACTGTGCAATTTGACATTGTGAGTCTTGAAACTTGACATGTAGATGCTTGGAATTATATATGGGAACATGAGACTTGATTGAGCCATTGAAAACCTCAAATTCTTTGAAGGAACCAAAACCCTAATTTTGACTGGCTTAGGAGGCAGTTGGACTGTGCAACCCTTGAGGAATCTTGAACCATTTGAAGATGATTCTTGACAAGCCTTGAAGAATATGGGAGGGCAAATTTTGGGGTACAACAATTGCCCCTTTTCAATTTTCTTAAACCTGAGGATGTAGATTGGCTTGCGTGCCTTTCGTGATCCGAAGGTGGAAGATGATTGAACACTAGAGTGCCCAGAAATTTGCACTCGCATAGTAGAGTATCAGCAATGTGATATCGGGAATGGGCTTACAGATGCCATTTGGAGAGATGATGGATAGGAGGATGGGATTATAGATGCCATCTGGAGGTGTGACAGAACCTTGTCGGGAATGGGCTTATAGATGCCATTTGGAAATGTAATGGATAGTTGAATCTGCGTAAGAAATAGAATGGCTTCCGTGTCTGGAGCATATCTAGTATGTGTCTAATTGCTGACGTCTGAACGAGTAGTAAAATGACTGCCGTGTCTGGGGTATATCCATACTTCCTCTTGAAGGAAATCTGGACTAAACAATAGAATAGCCTCCGGGTCTGGAGCATCTCTAAGTTGTCTTTAGAAGTTTGAATCTGAATAAGCAATAAAATAACATCCGAATCTGGAGCACCTCTAAGCTATCTCTTGGAAGGAAATCTGGAATAAGTAACAGAACAAGATCCATATCTGGAGCATTTCCCAGCTATCTCTTTAATATCTTTAACGTAGATATGCCCTGGCTAGATACAGGTATCGAATCCATAATCAATCGTTCACAGATATGCCCTGGCTAGATACAGGTATCGAATATGGAATTAGTCGTTTACAGATATGCCCTGGCTAGATACAGGTATCGAATCTGGAACAAAAGGTTGATGGGTTGTCTATACTGACAGATTATCTCAGAAAAATCTTTAGGGATCAATTTAACTGAACCAGAGGAGGTTTTGTCTTCTTTGACGAGTCGTCTCTTTTAACAGGTTATCTTCATGGACGGATGGTCTTTATTGACAAGTTGTCTTTATTGACAGGATGTCTTTAACAACGTGTGTCAATAACGACGGGTGTCTATAACGACGGGTGTCTATAACGACAGGTGTCTATAATGACGGGTGTCTATAATGACGGGTGTCTATAACGACAGGTGTCTATAACGACGGGTGTCCATAACGACGGGTGTCTATAACGATGGGTGTCTATAACGAAGGGTGTCTATAACGACGGGTGTCTATAACGACGGGTGTCTATAACGATGGGTGTCTATAACGACGGTTGTCTTTAACGACGGGTGTCTATATTGACGGGTGTCTATAACGACGGGTTGTCTTCAACGACGAGTGTCTATAACGACGGGTGTCTATAACGACGGGTGTCTATAACGACAGGTGTCTATAACGAAGGGTGTCTATAACAACGGGTTGTCTTCAATGACGAGTGTCTATAACGACGGATGTCTATAACGACGGGTATCTATAATGACGGGTGTCTATAACAACGGGTGTCTATAATGACGGGCTGTCTTCTTTGACTTTAGGAATTCATTTAACTGGACTTGTCTTCTTTGACTGGATTGGTCTCTTTTGACTACTTTGACATAGCTGATCATTTAACTGTATCCTTCCTGAAAGGCAAAGGTCAGTCATATGCAATGCATGATATGGGTCAAACAATGATATTCTCGACATAAATGAGATTGTATGATATGATGCGTATATGCGTGTATCATGATGTATGACAATGTGATGTTTATGAATGTATTTTCATCTAGGGAAATAAATCCTTGACGAATGCCGGGAAGTTCGTTGAATCCTGGGCTGCTGCTGAAGAGTAGAATTCTTCGTTTCCGCTGGGGATGATGATTGCAAGAATAAACCGGTAGGAGAAGATGACTCCGTTGGGGAATAAACTTGTTGGAGAGATTACTCTGCGGGGAATTACTCTGTGGGAAGAGATACTTCGCTGAGGTTTTGATGATAACTCCGCTGGGGATTCCGTTGATGAGCTTTGTTGGGGAATTTGATGAACTCCGCTGGGGATAGGAAGAACTTTGCCGAGGACGATCTTTCAGTGGTAATTAGCTGAGGATAACCCAGTTATAAGCTCTGGTGGGGAATAAACTTTGAATAAAGCCGGGGAGATGCTTTTCGTACTCTGCAGGGGATAAGCTTCCAGAATCTACTGGGGATAAGCTTCCAGAATCTACTGGGGAGATTGGTTCAACTCTCCTGGGGAAACTTTTGGACTGCACCGGGGAGATGGCTCCACTGGGGTGTATGGTATTCCACCGGGGAACAATCTTATACTAAGACTGTCGGGGACGCTTGCTTAGGAACATCTGTATACTCCGCCGGGGAATATTTGAGATCTTCTGGGGATACCCATCTTCCTTAAGGCTGACAATAGACTAACTCTGCTTGGGGAGAGTATCGCTGACTTGCTGTGGGTACTGTGCCTTTTTAGGGCTGATGATAGACCCACTCTGCTTAGGGAGAGTATTGTTGATTTGTCTTACTCTGCTGGGAGTGGAGGTATCTTGGTCATGTTCTTCAGCTAAACTTACCTTGGTACCTGGTGAAAAGAGCAGCTTGTATAGTTTGGACAACTCTTATTGCCCCAGTTTCTGCGGGAGAAGGTACCTGTTGAGGTTTTTGACAACTGCCGATTGACCAATCTTCTTCTGGTAGGTAAGTGATGACAGGACATAATCGTACGCTTTGATCCCTAATTTTTTCCTGGACCGCCCTTTCTGGTTTTCAGTCCACCGGGATACCCATTTTTGCCCAAGCCGCCTTTTCAGGTTTTCGACTTGCCGGGTGTACATATTTTTTCCGTTTTCATCCCTTATTTTTGCCCGAACCCTTTTGGTTCGCCGGGAAGCCCTTATTTTTGCCTAGGTGTGTCAACCTAGCGAGTCTTTGATTATGCATAGTATTTTTCTCGACTATGTCCATGCTCTCAGAGTGTAGGGAGTTGTCACTGTCAGTAGCGTAGTGTTGCCATACTACTAGAAGATGCTTGATCAGGCAAGATTCGTTGCTGGAATTCACGTCCAATGCCCCAAGTGACTTGGGCAGAGATTTGCCCCTGGTTATTCGGCAATTTGAGAGATTCTCTGAATCTTGACTTAATTGCCCCAGATGACGGACCATGATCATATATGCCCCTTGGTTGGAAGTGTTTCTTCCACTTGAGATGACTCCTTTTGTTGAGAAGATTTTTGTTCACAAGATGTTCATCGTGCGAATTTCTCTGCTGTTCGAACAAATAATCATATGCAAACAATGTTATTCTAAGAATGCAAAGCTTATGTCTGTCTTGAAGTTTTTGAAAATGCATTTTTTCAGTAAAACAAGCAAATTTTGTAAAATGTGATGTCAACTCAAGATTTTACAGCGAGCCTTAAGGAGTCAGGATACCTTTCGTAACTGTATGCTTTCGAACTAACCCATGCTTCAGCTAGGACTTTTAAGGGTTGTAACGTGGCCTGGTTCACGGTTTAAGAAACAAAGGATAAAGGCTTAAATTTTATTTGTACCCACCCGCTCTTCGTGATGTTCTTCGATCCTAAACTCAGCTGATCGTGCGTTAGACCTTGTTTGAATCTTTGTCCTAATGTTCCAATGATGGTTCGGATACTGATAGTTTATTTTAAATAGGCAGTCATTTTTTTTGTCGAGGGTTTGTAAGACCTCTTTCTTTTTGATTTCGTTATCCCTGTTTTTTGCCTGAACTGTTTCTTTTGTGATTACAGTCAGCGGGATGCCCCAGTTTTTTGTAAGTCTCCTTCATAGGTTTTGACTTATTGGGTTTTCATTCTTTGAGAGATAATGACTGCCTGTCTTTATTGATTATTCAGAACCATCGTCGTCTTTTGTTTTGTAAGGACTTTTTTGGTTCCATTCATTGTGCACTTGGGTCAACTGAGAAAACTACCCTGCCCCAGGTTATGATTAAGGGTTTTAATTTTTTGTGAAAAGAAAAAAAACTCCTACTTCCTTGGCTCGAAGGGGTTGACGAGGGATTATCTTCCTTATAACTCCAGTGTTTAGGAATTGAAACAATGCATGTACCTCATCAGCGGGGTCTATTCAAAAGCATACTGTAGATTGCGGTATCGTTTTCGTCATCCTCCCTCAAGAGGCTTAGAATTATTTAATCGAGAGTTGAACATCAAAAAATGAAAGCAATTTTAAGCATAGTGAACATAATTACTTCAAAACAGACACGTGAAATGCATTAATAAAATAACAACGTTTGACATGAATAAAATGTTTGAACAAATCAAAGAAAAATACAACTTGAACATTCGAATGAACAAAAATTTTCAAATCCTAACCATGTTTTGGCAAGGGAGCAGTGATCACATTGGGAGTCTCGGGTGCTTCGAACTCGACCTCCTTTACATCGATCAGGTCCTGAACCTTGTTCCTCAAAGTCCAACAGTCATCTGTAGCCTGCCCCGGGCTGTCAGAATGATAAGCACAGAAGGCGTTGGGGTTATACCTTGAAGGTGTCATGTTGGGATTCTTAGGAGGGTCCTTTAGAGTCACCAAATTGGTCTCCAGCAGCTGTGGCAATATCTGGGACAAGGTCATGCTGAGTGGAGTGAACTGCCTTTTAGGTCTCTCTTCTCTTTGTTGATTGTGACGCTGAGGAGCACCAGCCGGTTTTGAAATAACTATCGCGTTGACAGCTTGACGGTGTTCGGACCTATTCTGCCCGTTTGAACCATAAACAACAGTAGATTCTTTTTTGAACGGTTTCTTCTCAGTGTTCGAGGAGTCACCTTTCTGTATCTTCCCCGACTTGATACCAGCTTCTATCCTCTCACCAGTCAAGATCAGATCTGTAAACCCAGCAGAAGAATTCCCAATCAGATAGTTGAAGAAAGGACCAGACAGGGTCCCCAAGAACATGTCAACGAGCTCACGGTCAGTTAAGGGTGGCTGTACCCTTCCAGCAAGGTCTCTCCACTTCTGAGCATATTCTTTAAAACCTTCACCCGTCCCAAGTGACATACCTTGGAGTTGGGTACGCGTAGGAGCGAGGTCGGAATTGTACTGATATTGCTTATAAAATGCAGTAGCCAAGTCCTCCCAGTTGCGAATACTGGCTCTATCTAGCTGATAGAACCATTCGAGTTGAGTCCCTGAAAGACTTTCCTGGAAGAAATGGATCCATAGATTCTTGTCAACAGTGTAAGGTTGGATCTTCCTTACATATCATCTGAGATGCAGCTTAGGGCAGGAAGCCCCATCATACTTTGCAAAAGCAGGTGCCTTGAACTTATGTGGGATCACCACCCCAGAGGACAGGCCTAGATCTTCGAAGTCCAGACCGGGTACCTTTGGTATCTCCATAGCACTTAACCGGTCTTCAAGCTGTTTGTATTTATCCTCAGCAGGAGGGTACTGTTCATCATTATAATCTGTCTCGTTGTCGGAGACCACGAGACTGGGAACCCTTCTCTCTTGGGGACTGTCCTTGCCCACAGATGGGGTAGTCAGCTCAGCTTCATTTTGTGATCCATTCTCAGATCTGCGTCTAGGGTTGAACAAGACAGTCCTCTTCTTCTTCTTTTTCAAAAGCAGAGTCTTCAACTCCTGTTGACCCTGGGCTAAGCTCATAACCAACTCCTGGAACTGGGCATTCTGGGCCTGGAGGGCCTTGATAGCTTGTTCATTGGATGATTCAGGATTCATGATGATTGCTGAAATAAACAGCGAAGAAGATAAGTGACATGTCAAAAGGGTACCTGTAATGCAATGATATGTATGTATGCATGTAATGTTTTAAAGGATCTCGCGGGGTAAACAAGAGAAATTGTTAGAATTCGAATCCGGTTGCTTGATTGAAGGCACTTCATATTGTTGAGAGTCCTTCTTCAAGAGTCAAGGCTCACCATATCGAGTGGGTCATAGCCCCTGACTCAAGTCATCATGTTTTGATCTCCAACAACCTTGGCTAGAGGAAAATAAATCCCCTTTGCCCCTGGCAAGACATTTTGATTCATCATGACCTGCATCACAAGCCCTTGAGATCCTTGAAATGGGTTAGTCCTTATGCAGGATGTATGCAATGGTATGATGGTATGATGTTATGCACGTGGATGCAAAGGGGTTAGGCGTAAGTAAGCCCTGTTATAAGCCCCGTTTAAGGACTGTAAACAAAACCTGCAAGAAACTCATGTGTCAGATAAGAATATGCACGTAGTTCAAGTTTTAAGGCACACAAGTCACACCAGAAAGCCCTTAGAGTTTAGGCCAGCATGAAGTTTAGGTACTACCCTCTTTCAGTTTCATTGGTTAAGACCTGTCCTAGAAAATAGTAATCGGGTTCTAGAGGATCTCAATATCATCAACTACCCTCGATCGATCATAACTCCAGCATCGCAATCTTTTCTTGCAGCCAGAACCATCGCGAGAGTTTAGCCTCAATGAGTGTAGCATACTGCTACTGTTCTATGGCCAAGTTGGGTCAATTTAGGGTTCTAAGGTCGGTTGGTGCTTAATGACTCCTCATAAGACCCATATTCTCCTCGTTGCAACACAAGGGATATCGGTACAAACCAAGGTGTCACACCAACGTAGCCACTGCTTCACCCGTGTCGGTCTACGTCGGACAGGTCCCTCACAGCTTATGCTACCTAAAGGGTATTCCCCAGATCCGGGTTAGGATCTATGAAACTCCGATGCAATGCCCACAAATATAAAAGAAATCAAAGCAAGCAATTGAAAACATAAGTATGATCTAATCCTAAGGTACACCTCAATTTTATATATATCCCTAGCAGAGTCGCCAGTTCTGTGATCGGTGGAAATAGAACTGACTGTTTGTTTTATGCTGGTTCGCGAAATGTCGCGGTAAGCAAGAGTCGCCACCGTCTTTTATGTTCTCTAACATGGAAAGGACAAAAGCACAGCAAAATTCCTTTTTGATATGTTTCTCGGTTCGGGAGGTAGATTATAGAAAGGGAAGGTGTTAACACCCTTTCTATCTGTGGTAATCCACGGGATCTTAGGTACTTGCTCTTATGTTTTCAAAAATTGTTTGCTTTTCAAATGTGTGTGGGTTTTGAAAAAGTTTCGTTTGAAAAATTTCTAGGTAACTCTTGTATCTGTCCTTAAGAGTGTATGAAATAGTTGTTTGAAAACTTTTTGAAAGTGTCAGTGCGAAAAGATTGTTTTTGTTTTTTGAGAGAGCAAGTACCCATGAGATCTACCTACTCTAAGGAATTAGGTTGTGTAAGAGTCCTTTAAACAGTGCTATCCCACTATTGAGAAGTAGGTAGCACCGTCGTTGGAGGTGTTCGGGTCAATTCGATTATAAGGGACATGTGTGGTCACCGAAGCAATAGTAGGACACCTTAGCGGTAACCCTAATGTCCTAGATCCTTTTTATCCGAGGCAACCGTTTCGAGGCAACTGGATCTTAGACAGGAGGGCGACCTCTAAAACACCCTATACTTGACGACCACGTCGAGGCAACCAGTGAGGCGTACCCTAGGAGTGGCATGTGCATGTGTGTTGTTTCAATTAACGTTTATATTTGAACATGCATTTGTGAGCTACAGATTGATTTTATTTGTCATACAACTCTTTCATGCATTTTAACAGTTAAGAGTGCGGAAAATAAAGTGCGGAAAGGTAAATCTACGCTATTACAAGGCGCGGGTCTATACATCGCCAAAAACAAACCCGTTTGGAAATAAATGCGGAAAATTAAAGAAAGCGATAAAACCTAATTAACTATTACATCCTTGGAAACAATTACATAAATATGAATAAATTAAAGCGCGAAAGAATCGAATCGGGACGTCCTTAGGGTTTTGATCCTTTTTGAGAAAAGAATTGAATTTGTCCCTTTTTTTGCAATTAATATAAATATTAAACCTAATTTACTAATTGATTAATTAATTAAAGAAAAAAAATGTTTTTTGTGTTTTTGATGTTTTAATGAAAATAAAAATAAAAAGAATTTAAAAGTCAAGAAAACCCTAATTCTAGATTTGTTTTATTTATTATGAAAAAAGATTAAAGTTAACCTAATTAACTAATTTAATTAATTTACATTTTATTTACAAAAATAATTAATAGTGAATTTAATAAATAATAAAAATATTTACAATGTTTATATTATCTGAATTTATTATGAAAAATATTAATCTGTTAATTAAATAATAATAATACCAATAATTAATAAAATTATAAAAGAAAAGAAAATAAAAAGAGTAACAAAACCAGGGGGGTGTTGGGCCCAATATGAGGTGTTATGCTAGCAATCTGAGCCCATTAAGAATCAGGCCTTTGTTGACTTTCTTGAATCGTCCAGAGATGCATTGACTCATGAGCACCATGATCTCCACCCTTTGACCATTGGATTGAGGATTATGGACACATGGCATGATGATTCCTGGAGCGCATGATGGAACACGTTTAGGAAGCTGCATGCAATCATGTTAGAAAAAATAATATGGAACTTTTGGGGGACCTGGGAATCGAACCCAGGTCCCAATGATGAACGTCCAGCGCACCAACCACTACTCCACTCGCCTGCATTTGATATTATAGTGGCCATTGAAAATAATATATAAAAACAAAACATATGTTGTACAACAAAACAAACGCGCACATTTTTTGAATGTTCCAATGGCATGCTTACACGTCTCGTCTTCTTCACCTGGCCTGTAAAAAAAAGAGTTAGATAGCGGGGGTTTTTAACCCCCACGAAGCAGCATGAGGAAAAATAACGATTAGCTCTGTGTGCAGTATAAATTGTTCGCGAGGGTTGGGTTTGATTCGTCTGGCCTTGACGAATTCAACCATAGGCGTTGGAGGTTCTAATTTTACTGGACCTGAAAAGCCCTAATTTTGAAGCTTGAAAAACCTAGAATTCTCCAATGGTGATTTGCGTTTCAGGGAACCATAATGCAATTCACCTATACCATTAGCTTCAGAAAGGTTCTAGCAATCCAATACACACAAAAAATCTCATTAATAATGCATGAATATTGAATTACGATTATGGAAAAAGTAACCAAACCCTGTGACTGAAGCTAGTGATTCTTGGAGCTATGAAGCTGGAAATTGATTGCAAATCATCCTGGGAACCTCCAGCAATGTCTTTGGATCCACAAAAGTCCTTAATTCGCCCTAGAACACTGAAAACAGTTTTGAGTTTCTTTGATGTTTTTTGGAATTGGTTATGGTGTTTTGGAAGCAATTTGCACGTTACAGGCATTAGGGTTCACTTCAGTATATGTAGTAGGCTGGAATTAGGGTACAATCTTGGTCAAAGATCCATGGCATTATGATTTCAATATTTGATTGGAAATCAAATAATTTTCAATCTTTTTGATTGATAAAACTTGCCAAACATGGTCATTTTTGTCTCTTTGATTGATGCACGAATTTTCCAGCTTGCCCCGAGTTTATTTGCTTCACAAAAGATTGAAAAAATCACATCTTTGAATTTCCTACATTTTAAATGAATTAAATGAATTAATAATCAATTAAAAATCCAAATAATTAATAAAAATAAGAAAATAATTCAATTTAATCTCAATGGGTCGTGCATAGGCCTTGGACAATGTTTCAAGAAGAAATTTGAGGCCCATTAGCAAAAATGATGTGTTTTGAGCAAAGTTGACTTTTGCAAATTCACAAAAATTTCCCAACTTCTCCAATGCATATCTTGCTCAATTTGGATCATATGAACATGTTCTTAGACATTTTGGAAAGGTCTTGAAGTCCTCTAACCAATTCCTTTGGTCCCATGTCATTTGGATTTACCAATATCAAGTTATGGTCTTTGACTTAAAGTGCACTTTTGTTGACTTTTGAAATTGACCTATAATGTAGAAATTGATAACTTTTTTTGAGAGCATTTCTTGGACTTGGAATGTGAAGATGAGTTGTAGGAAATGTCATCCCCTTAAAAATGAGCATTGTATGGGATTTTTCTGATGAACCATGAAAAAGTTATGCCTTAGTCAAGTTACAGTTGACTTTTCAGCTGTCCAAAAATAGAAACTTTTGCATCTTGATGATTTTTGAGCCATGCTTGTGGAATCATGATCAAGAATTGATCAAATGATGATTGTGGCTTCAAAATAAGATGTTGACCAAAAAGTTTGACTTTTGACTGCAAAATGACCATTTTGCCCCTGCAGTTGATTGTGAACCAAATAGGGCTTTTGACTGTGCAATTTGACATTGTGAGTCTTGAAACTTGACATGTAGATGCTTGGAATTATATATGGGAACATGAGACTTGATTGAGCCATTGAAAACCTCAAATTCTTTGAAGGAACCAAAACCCTAATTTTGACTGGCTTAGGAGGCAGTTGGACTGTGCAACCCTTGAGGAATCTTGAACCATTTGAAGATGATTCTTGACAAGCCTTGAAGAATATGGGAGGGAAAATTTTGGGGTACAACACTCTACTACTGCCTTGGCGTATTTTAGAGATGACATCTGGAGCGGAGGTTTTGTAATCTTGGGAATCTGGGACACCGTCTTGGTTACTGCCATCTCTTGGGGGACTTCTTCGAAATGTTGAAAAGGAGTTTCAATGAACTCACCGTCTAATTCCACGTACCTGAAGGAATTGAAGTGGCTAATCATATATTCTTCCTCTTTGTGGATAGTGATAATCTTTCCTTGGACCGGATATTTCAGCATCTGGTGCAATGTAGAGGTGACAGCGCCAACATTATGGATCCACGGCCGTCCTGGCAGACAGGAGTAAGAGAGGAAGATGTCCATTACATAGAAGGTTGAGTTGAAAGTTTGAGTCCCTACCTTTATGGGGATATCCACCTCCTCGTGCACCATCCTTTTTGAGCCATCAAATGCCCTTACAACTATGTTACTCGATTTTAATGTCAGTCCTTCGCAGTCCAGTCCGTCGAGAGCTTTTTTCGGTAGGACATTTAAAGATGAGCCAGTGTCCACCAAGACATGGGCCAGAGTTGTGCCTCTACATTCCACAGAGACATGCAATGCCTTGTTGTTCTTTCTTCCTCTTGGTGTCAGATCAGCATCCGAGAAGCCTAGGCCGTTATCTACCGTCAAGCTGGCCACACAATCTTGAAATTGGTCAACCGATGTCTCTTGAGGCACATGGGCTGTCTTTAGGAACTTTACTAGAGCTTTCGCATGTGCCTCGGGACACAGCAACAATGCCAGCATGGAGATTTTGGAGGGTGTTTGCCCCAACTGTTCAACTATGTCGTAGTCGCTCTTCTTTATTATTCTCAGGATCTCCTCAATTTCCTTCTTGGAGTTTTCGGGGATAGTCAATGGTTGAGCCTTCGTCCGGATAGGCTTTTCTTGAATACTTTTTCCTCGAGTTTCAACAGTAGGAGTGTTGGCAGGGATAAAAACAGGGGTTGTGTCGTCTTTGTCAATAGGAGCACTTGCAGATATGATTATTGGTACGGGGGTAACCTTTGGAACAACCACGGGTCCAAAAATTGCCTTTGGGGGGGGGGGGGGGGGGCAATTTCTGGAGAGAAGATTCTACCGCTTCGGGTAATCTTACTAGTTCTGACAATATTGCTAATGTCAGAGTCTTCTTCTTCGGAGTTTATCTCTTCAGCGACCAGCCCATCTTGCTTGATGCCATGGTAGTAGATGTCCCCACCGTAATTCCACGACACAATTTTGTCTGATTCATACGGGACTGGCCCAGGCATTATGATTATAAGAGGAGTAGTTTTTGGAACCGATATAATCCTAACGGGTCTTTTGGGGACCCTGGAAGAATTGGCGGAGATGGTGATGATTGAAACATCTTCAACAGGAATAGGTAAAACAGGAGTACTTTCAAACAGAATATATTTGTTGTCTATCAAGCGTTGAATGCCTGTTTTCAACGAAGGGTAAACAGTTGGTGAGGATAAGAAAAGATGGCATTCTTCATTACAACCCAGGAATACACCGACTTTCGACAAGTTTATCTTAATGATTGGGAGTGGAGTCAAGAGTTCATCAATTGTGGTAACAAACAAATCTTCTTCAATTGCACTGGTGTTGTGACCATGCATGGGCATAGGAGCAGAAATAACGTTTGGCTTCTCGGGCGCATCAAACTCAATCTCTTTTGCCTCTAAAAGATCTTGAATTTTGTTTTTCAAGGCCCAACAATTGTTAGTGTCATGACCTAGACTTTCAGAATGATATGCGCAATGGGAATTTGGGTGATAATGAGGGAACGCTGTGTTAGGGTTCTTTGGAGCTTCTTTTAAAGTTGCCAAATTGGATTTCAGAAGGTGTGGTAAAACCTGGGATAGAGTCATATTGATTTTGGTGAATTGCTGGACTGTCCTCTCCATCCTCGGTTGATTACTTCTTGGTTGATCAGATGTAGGTTTTGGGAGCATAACAGCCCCTACCATCGGTCGGCGTTCAGCTCTCCCTTGGTTCCTTTGTGGATAAACAACAGATACCTCCTTCTTCCCAATGAAAGGTTTCCTCACAGCTGTAGAGGCAGATGAATCCTTCTGAATCTTTCCACTTTTTATGCCAGCTTCCACCCTTTCTCCAGTCAGTATTAACTCAGTAAATCCTGCAGATGAGCTTCCAATCAGATGGTTGAAGAAAGGGCCTGATAGAGTGCCTAAGAACATGTCCACCAATTCCCTTTCAGACAGAGGGGGTTGCATTCTCCCATCTAGATCTCTCCATTTCTGCGTGTAATCCTTGAAACCCTCATTTGAAGCCATAACCATACTCTGAAGTTGAGTACGGGTAGGCGCCAAATCAACATTATATTGATATTGCTTATAGAAAGTTGTGGCAAGGTCTTCCCAATTATGGACGTTGGCCCTTTCCAATTGGTAAAACCAATCAAGTTGCGTTCCAGATAGGCTATCTTGGAAAAAATGCACCTACAGGTCTTTATCGGCGGAGTGCGACTGGATCTTTCTCACATATGATCGGAGGTGCATCTTAGGACATGACACCCCATCATATTTTGAAAACAACGGTGCTTTGAACTTTTGAGGGATCACGATCCCCGACACTAGCCCCAGTTCTTCAAAGTCTAGACCTGGCACTTTTTATACTTCCATAGCGCTCAAACGCTCTTCAAGATGTCTGTACTTATCATCAACTGGAGGATACTGTTCCTCAGAGTAGTCTTCCTCTTCTTCCTCCCCTTCAGAGTCTGACGGAACCACTGTTTCTTTTCCTTTCCCTTCTCCTTCCGCGGAAGTGGTTGAAAATTCAAGGTTCTTCTAGTCTGTCCCTGAAACCTTTTCCCCATGTTTAAAACCCCAGTGGCTTTCTTTGTTTTCTTTTTCTTTTTTTCAGCTAGCAGAGTCTTCAACTCTTCTTGCCCCTTGACTAGGGTCATGATTAATTGTTGAAACTGCTTGTTTTGAGCTTGGAGATCTTTGACCGTCTATTCAAGATCCATCCCACTGAAATAAATAGTAGAGGGATGAGGAAACTCGTTGCAAAAGACCTATTTATGTTATGATGAATGATATGTACACATGCAATGTTCTCAAGGATTTTAAAGATTCAAGTTCTTTTTAGACAAAAAGAAACACACGTTATATTAATAAGATAGAGTTTTAATACATCAATGCCCCTTGGGAAAAATAACACAAAACTCTAAGATAAAAAAGTAGTGCGCATCCTCTTTGGTGCTATGTAGGCATTTAGAGTCTGCTCCTCATGAAGTAGCCTAGTGAGTTCCAAAACCTTCTTCTCGCTTGCATAGAATTGGGCTTTGAAAGTATCTCGCTCTCCTTTGAGTTGTATCCAATCCCTTTGTAAGTCTTCAAGAGATGTAGGCATGTCAGGATGTAGGATAGTGTATGGAACTTCTCCTTCCTTAACAGGCTCAATGATCACCGGGAGAATGGAAGGATAAGGCATCATAAGACTTTGAGCACAAGTTCGTACCCGTTTTACGTAAGGCTCAAGAGGGATGGAATTCTTGTGTCCCAAAGTATTGTTATCCACCTTGTTTAGCATCCTCCATGCTCGGATGAATCTCTGGCGAAGACCTTGATCGTCATTGTCGTAGTCGAATACCAAGCCTTAAATCGACATCTCATGCGGGCTATCCCTTCGGGCATAACCAAACTGTCTTAGAGCTAAGCATGGGTTGTAGGTGATGCCTCCCCTAATGCCAAGTAGAGGGACATTAGGGAATTCCCCACAATGGTCAACAATGATAACATTCTCTTTGGATCGGGAGCATCAATGAATATTTGAATGTTTGAGCGTCATTAACCTTTGTGACCATCTTGAACCTTGCTCATTCTTTAAGACTGATTGGGGAAGAGGAAAAATAAACCATCTTGCCAGGAGAGGAGTGCAACACATAAGGACACCTCTTTTCCTCATTGTGCGAGTGTGAAAAGAGTGTAGGATATCCCCTAGCAATGTATGCACCGGATTGCGTGACATGAAGATTTTGACGGCACTCACATCTATGAGTTGGTCAGGATTGGGAAAAAAAACCATCCCATAGATGAGGAGAGCCAAAATTTCCTCAAAATCCTGCAAGTCTAAGGAATTCCAACAACTTTGGGCTTTCTCAAACAAGAACATTGCTAAGAAGCCTTTGACACCACTCCTAGTTTCCCAATGAGTTATGACATCAGATGAGTGCAAGTGCAGAGCTTGAGCAATCTCTTCTAGCTTTAAGTCTCTTTACGTACCGTTGAAAGGTAGTTGATTGAGAATGGGAGTCCTCAAGAGTTGAGAGAATTCTTCCAAAGTAGGCATAAGCTGATAGTTGGGAAATGTCAAGCAATGGTGCAAAGGATCAAAGAACTGGAAGAGCACCTTCATCATATCCTCATCTGTGTTGGAGGTGACCAAGTTTAGTAGACGACCATGCCTCTCGGTGAATGGAGAGTTCTCAGGGATCCTTGAAGCTAGCTCCTTGAGTTGTGGACGAATTCTTACAAGGTTGACTTGGATAGTTTTCCTGCGAAGTGAATCCATATCCTACAAAACAAGAACAAAGATGAATCTTCAAAATCCATGAAATGGTTAGTGGATGCATATGATGCTCATGATGTCCATGATGTTATGTACAAGTATGCATATACAAGCAAAACAAACAAGTTCTTAGTTTAGGCTTGCATGGGGTTTTATAGGTAAGTACCCTCTTGAAGTTTAGTTGGCTTAAACATGTCCTAGTAATAGTAACCGGGTTCTAAGGAGCTCAATATCACTGGATTGTTTCCTTGGTCATTGTTTCAGCTCGAGCCTCTTTAATGGCGACCAAAATATCCTAAGAAACCAACCCTCATTGAGTGTAGTATCGAGTATCTACCAACTTCGGACTGCACCAAAGTCGGTCATCTCACTACATTCTAAAGGCCAAGTTGGTCAAGTAAAGGGTTATAGAAGTTCATTAGTGTTTCATGACATCACTCAACATCCCCGTATTCTCTTTGATTGACTCAAAGGCTACCGGTACCCACAAATATGTCACACTAACATAGCTATTGCTTAGACCATGTCGGTATACCCCGCACAGTTTCCACAATGTATTGCTATTTACCTATAATGTCTCCTAAATCTGGGTGGAGGATTCAAACCCAAACAAAGAACCATAATGTAAAGCAAACAAGTCAAAAAATGTAAGCAAATAAATGTGATCTAGCCCTAAGGTAACCCAACTTTTATTTATTCCCCAGCAGAGTCGCCAGTTCTGTGATACGGTGGGAGAACTGACTTGGGTGTTTTGTGTTTGTGTTCGCAAATGTTGCTGTTTAGCAAGAGCCTCCAACGAATTTTCTTTTATCCAAAAGGAAAGGTGAAAAAGCACAGGAAAGACCTTTAGAGATGTTTTCTTGAGTTCGGGGGGTAGATTATGAAAAGGGAAGGTATTAGCACCCTTTTCATCCATGGTTTTCCATGGCCTCTTAGTTACTTGCTAGATCACTTGCTTTTGTTTGAAAAATATGCTTTGTGATGTGGGTTTTGAAAATATTTTGAAAATGTAACTTTGTAATGATTCTCGTTTCTATAAGAACGCATACAAAGTGTTTGTTTAGAAAATAGTTCAAATAGGTGTTTGTGAGATATGTTTTTGAAAGTGATTTTTGAAAAGGGTTTCCTTTGTAATGGCTCTCGTCTCTATAAGAACGCGTACAAAGTGTTTGTCTTTTGAAAATGTTTTCAAAACGAAAGTGTTGGTGTATAAAATGTTTTTGTTGTGAGCAAGCGAGTAACTGAGAGTGAACCTACCTACTCAAAAGGTATTAAATGTGCTTTTCCTCCTCCTTTAGATGTTGATTTGGTAAGAAGCCCCATCGCTGGATGTGAAGGGACGGGCGTTGGGTCATCGTATGACCATGATAGCAATATTATGAGATGTCTTAGCACTTTTCTTTAGGGAATAAGATCATTTCGTAAGGCAACTTTGATAACGTCATCGAGGGACTATGATCTTGTATTTTTGATTTGTTTGTGCTAAGACATCCCACATGCATAACATGGCCATTTTTGTAAGGCAACAAGTGAGATTACCCTAAGGGTGCATGTGTGAAAGTGTGTTTGATTGCATACTGTTGTACCCCAAAATTTGTCCTCCCATATTTCTCAAGAGATGTCAAGAATAATCTCCAAGTGACTCAAGTTGGCTCAAGAATTGGACAATCAAATCATCTCCTAAGGCAGTCAATTCAAAATTAGGGTTTTGTGTTTTATCAAGGTCCTTGCATCCAAATGGCATCAAGTGCTCCCCAATGTCATAATATGTTCTCCAGATCATCCATATCAAATTTCAAGCCCGTGCTAGGGAAAAAGTTTACTGTGACCTACAAATAGTAAAACCTCAAGATTTTTTGTCAAAATTATCATTTTTAAGGATAATTCATCATTTGATCAAGGTTTGATCATGATTCATCAAGGATTGCTCAAGATTCATCAAGATTCAAAAGTTGCTAAATTAGGGTTTTGCAGGAAAAGTCAACTCAAATTTGATCAAGCATAACTTTCTCATACTTTATTATAAATGACCCATCAAAAGCTCATTTTTAAGAGGATACAGTTTTCCTACAATCCATCTTCACACCCCAAGATCAAGAAATGAACTCACAAGAAGTTATGAATTTGGACATTATAGGTCATTTTTGAAAGTCAACAAAAACACCTTTTTTTCCAAAGCTTATAATTTGAGCATGGAATATCAAAATGAGATTATACCAAAAGGACTGGTTAGAGGACATCTCAAGGTTTCTAAAAAGTCCAAGAACACCTCCAAAAGTTCAAAATTGAAGAAGTTATGCATTGTTGAAGTTGGACATTTTTCCAAAATTGCCAAAAGTCAACTATCCCCAAAACATTAATTTTTGTCAAAAGGGCCCACTTTTTTCCACTTGATTTGATCTTGTCACACCACACACGTGTCCTATCTTCAATTTCATGACCCATTATTAATTTTTCTATTTTATTTGATTTTTATTGATTTAATTCATTTTTAATCAATTTAAATCAAAATAAAATCCAAATCTTAATAGCTTGATATCTTTTTGATCATTACAGCTTTCAATTAATATGATACACCCAATCAAATTCGTACCAAGCCTTATTATGCACAAAATATTTGATTTGAGACATTTTTGGAAGTTTGTTAATGGAAGATCATATCAAATCATGATTCATCAATTCCCATGGATTCAAGCCCAAGTTTTTAACCTAGTTGCTTCTAATATACATGTACAAGCTAGAGCACACAAGGACACAACCTGAAAGTTGCAAAAATGGCCAAAAAAAACTTGAAAAAAAGCTAGAAAAACTTGAAACTGAAATCACACTTAGAGGTCGATTCAATCCAAAATCTCAACGTGGTGTTCTTGTTTGCAATCCACTGAAGCTATAGCAATCAGAACCAAGCCCTCTCATCGCCTGAAATGCCCTGTAAGTCGTCCTCAACATAGCTCTGAACATGAAATCGTGAATCCATGTTCTTGCATATTTTTGCCAATTTTTTTGTATAATCATGCTTGCCATTAAATTTCTGAACTTTCTGTATCATTTAATTTCGTTTTCATGGCCTTTAACATAATACCCGAACCTAGGGTTTCGATTCCTTGTTTTTAGGCATTTTTTATACAGGAAAAATCAAGACAAACGATGACCATGGTTGTGTTCTGGGAGGAGAGACGAACACGTTGATGTTTTTAGTTTATATTTATATGGCCTGGAATTCATTTTAGAAGCAAGCCACAAATTTTATTACGAACCCAAATCCGCAGGAAAAAATACAAGTTCTGTTGAAGAAGATGAAGACGTGGCTTGTCTTCATTGGCCCGTTCAAATTAAATCTCGCGTGTTTTTGATTTTCTAGTATATTATTGGTTTTTCTCTTATAATATTATTTGTCCATTATAATAACAAACAGGCGCGTTAGTAGGGTTGGTAAGCATGTTAGTGGATTGTCCATTGGGACCTGGGTTCGAATCCCAGGCCCCCCAATACATTTGTGTATTTTTTTCTCAAGGCAATTGCATGTGCTCTCCAAAGCGTTAGTCCACCATATTCCTCATCCCATCAGGCGCCAGATGGCTTCAGATCAAGTCCAATGGCCAAGATTGAGAGCCTACCAAGAACTCTAGTCAACAGGCGCGCATGAGATCCTGGAAAGTCAAACAAGGCTGGCTTGATTTGGGCCTCAAAATTGCAGATCTCACCCTCTTTCCAGGCCCAACACCCCCATTGGTTTATTCCTTTTCTTTTATATTTCTTATTGTTTATTTGATTTGAGTTATTATTTTTATTGTTTAAATCAACCAATTAAAAATCATTTTCCTTAATAAAATCAAAACCACAGAAATATTATTTTTATTAATTTCATTATTTTATTTTTGTAAATAAATATTAATCATATAACTTAGTTTTAAATAGGTTCAAACATTTAATATTTTTTCAATAAATTAAAATCAATTTAGAATATTAGGTTTTACTAACTTTTAATCATTTTATTTTATTTCTTTAAAAACTCAAAAATCCAAAAATATTTTCATTATTTAATTTAATTTAATTTAATTGTTCATTTAATTTAATCCCATTTAATTCAAAAAAATAACAAAAACATGCTTTCTTTTAAAAAAAAGGGTCAAAACCCTAAAAATGCGCCGATTTAATTTTCTCGCACGCGTATCGTTTTATCCAATATTGTAATTGCTTCTGGTATGTAATAGCTTTTAATCAGGACATTATTTATCGCTTTATTTTACTTTCCGCAATTTAAATTAAAGGGTTTGTTTTTGGCGATGTAAATACCTGACGCCTTGTAATAGTTTAGATATAATTTCCGCAATTTAAATTCCGCAACCATTAATTGTTAGATGTTTGATAAATAGGGAATGCATGACAAGATCCAATGTATGAACTTAAAAGCAACATAGATCACCCATGACATGTACAAAGATAAATTAACCTAAATAACGCACTTGGACATGCCACTCTTAGGGTACACCTCACTTGGTTGCCTCGAACGTGGTCATTAAGTATAGGAAGTTTTAGAGGTCGTCCTCTTATCCAAAGATCATAAGTTGCCTCAAAACGGTTGCCTTGGAAAAGATGATCTAAGACATTAGGGTTACCGCTAAGGCGTCCTAACATTGCTTTAGTGACCACATGTCCCTTAATCGAATTGACCCTTAAAACTCCAACGACGGTGCTACCTACTCCTCAATAGCGGGATAGCGTTGTCTAAAGGACATTTACACAGTTTAATTCCCTTTTAGAGTAGGTAGATGGTTCTTAAGTATTTGTTCCTTTTAAAACAAAACAAAACTTTTCGCACTTACACTCCTTTCAAAACAAAACTTCTTTCAAACCCACAAACACAAAGAAAAGCAAATTTTGAAAACACAATGAGCAAGTACCTAAGAGCCCGTGGATAACCACGAATAGAAAGGGTGCTAACACCTTCCCTTTCTATAATCTACCTCCCGAACCCGAGAAACATCTTGAAAAAGGAATTTTTCTGTGCTTTTGTCCTTTCCTTGTTGGATAAAATAAAAGACGGTGGCGAATCTTGCTTACCGTGACATTTTGCAAAAAAACAAACGCAAAATGCGAACCAGCATTCCAAAAACAGTCAGTTCTATTCCCACCGATCACAGAACTAGCGACTCTGCTGGGGACATTATAAGTGAGGTGTTACTTAGGATTAGATCATTATGTTTTCAATTGTATGCTTTGTATGATTTATATTTATGGGCTTGTATTGGAGTTCTATAGATCCTAACCCGGATCTGGGGATACCCTTTAGGTAAGTAGCAATAAACTGTGAGGGAACTGTCCGGCGTAGACCGACACGGTTGAAGCAGTAGCTACGTTGGTGTGGCACTTTAGTCTGTACCGATATCCCTTGTGTTGGAACGAGGAGAATATGGGTCTTCTAAGGGGTCATTAAGCACCAACTGACCTTAGAACCTTAAATTGACCAACTTGGCCATAGAACAGTAGCAGTATGCTACACTCATTAAGACTAAACTCTCGCGATGATTCCGGCCGCAAGAAAAGGTTGCTAAACTGGAATTATGACCGATTGAGGGTAGTCAGTGATATTGAGATCCTCTAGAACCCGGTTACTATTTTTAGGATAGGTTTAAACCAACTGAACTGAAAGAGGGTAGTACCTAAGCTCCATGTCAGCCTGAAATCTAAGGGCTCTCAGTGTGACTTGTGTGCCTTTAACATGTTTGCTTTTTGTGGATACTTGTGGTGTGCTTACTATCATGACATCATGACATCATAACATTGCATACATCTTGCATAAGGACTAACCTATTTCAAAGACAAGAGGGATTCATCTTTGTTTTGTTTGTAGGTCATCATGATGCCCATGCGTAAGAATACCATCCGGATCAACTTTGTCCAAGTCCCTACCTTGCTTAAAGAGTTGGTTGCCAAGATGCCTGACACTACTTCCTTCATCAGGAGGCATGATTCTCTTCTCAGTTTGGTCACCTCCAAATTGGACGAGCAGATGATGAGTTTCCTAGTCCAGTTCTATGATCCGCTGTACCATTGTTTCACTTTTCAAGACTATCAGCTGGTTCCCACCCTAGAAGAGTTCTCTGAGCTGCTCGGTATCTCTGTTCTAGAGCAGACCCCATTTACTGGTTGGGAGAAGACCCTTAGGCCCGAAGAAATTGCTACAGCCATTCATTTGACCAAAGAGGAGGTAATGGCTAATTGGGAGACTAGAAGTGGAGCAAAGGGCTTTCTGACTAAGTTCTTGGTTGGTAAGGCTAACTATTTCTGGGATAATCTAGACTTCAAGGCCTTCAAGGATATTATGGCTCTTTTGATATATGGCTTGGTACTGTTTCCGAATCCTGACACTTTTGTTGATGTGAATTCCATAAATATCTTCATCTCTCAGAACCCTGTACCCACTCTCTTGGGCGACATTCTTCATCAGCTCTATGCTCGTACTGCCCGAAAGCGGGGAACCTTGATGTGTTGTGCTCCTTTATTGTCGAGGTGGTTTATTTCGCACCTCGCTAAGTCAGTACTGAAGAACAAAGAAGGAATGGGCTGGGCTTATAGAGTGATGTCTCTCTCGCATAATGACATTATCTGGACTCTCAAGGGTATGGATGAGGTGACTATCATTGATCGTTGTGGAGAGTATCCTAATGTTCCATTGATAGGAACCCATGGAGGAATTTCTTACAACCCATTCCTAGATCTCCGTCAGTTTGGAAGAGCCAGAAGAGAAGGACCTCATGAGATGCTAATGCCTCATATCATCTTTGATTTTCAAGGGGATAGCGACGAGCAACGTCGTAGATTCATAAGGGCTTAGGACAGAGTTCACCAATCTGATCCACATGAGTTGGGTCCAAAGACTTCACTTCCAATGGAGACATATCTCATGTGGGTCTGCATCCGTGCCCAGAATCTAGGTATGCCATATGAAGCCGTCCGGCCTATCACTCTTGAAGTTGCTAATGAAGAAGGGGTTCTTCCAACCATTCTCCATCCTTATATGCCCACTGACATTGGGGCACTGAAGAGATCTTGGATGCAACTACGGGAAGAACGGGATTCTTATCGGGAGAAGTTCAATGAGCAGGAGCAGAAGATCCAGAGGTTGACTAGACAGTTAGAGAACGAGCGGATTCTCAATGATTATGTCCGCACTGATAAGAAGAGGCCATGGGAGCATTGATTGACGTTTGATGATTTCCTTTCCAGTTTTTATTTACTTTTCAGTATTTCCATTTTTGTAATGCCCTGAGGGCATCAGTTGAACAATTTGAATTCTATAGTTTATCTAATAAAGTGTGTTTCCTTTCTTGTTTACAATTTTGAATCCCGACTGTCTTTGAAATCATAAATCATGCGCATTTCATCCCATGCACTTCATAAACAAGCACCCATTACATGTCTCTTATCTTCTTCGCTGTTTATTCCAGCACTCATCATGTCTACTGAACCTTCAACTGAGCAAGATATCAAGGCCCTCCAGGCCCAGAATGCCCAATTTCAAGAGCTGTTCATGAATCTAGCTAAGGGTCAGCAGGACCTGAAGACCTTGATTCTGAAAGAGAAGAAGAAGAAGAAGAAGAAGAAGAAGAGGACCATCCTGTTTAACACAGAACACAAATTTGGGAACAGGCTACAGAATGAAGTTGATCTAACCACCTCATATGGAGGGAAAGATAGTCCACAAGAAAGGAGGGCTCCTAGCCCTGTGGTCTCCGACAACGAGACGAACTACGATGAAGAACAATATCTTCCTGCCGAGGATAGATACAAGCAACTGGAAGACCCGTTGAGTGCTATGGAGGTTCAAAAGGTACTTGGTCTGGACTTCGGAGATCAAGGTCTATCATTTGGGGTAGTGATTCCCCACAAATTCAAGGCACCAGCCTTTGCTAAGTATGACAGAGTTTCTTATCCAAAGCTGCACCTCCGGTCATATGTGAGGAAGATCCAGCCTTACACTGCCGATAAGAACCTATGGATCCATTTCTTTCAAGACAATCTCTCAGGGACTCAGCTTGAGTGGTTCTATCAGTTAGACGGAGCCAGTATCCGCAGCTGGGAAGATTTGGCTACTTTATTCTACAGGCAATATGAGTACAACTCCGACCTCGCTCCTACGCGTACCCAACTCCAGGGTATGTCAATGGGAACGGGTGAAGGATTTAAAGATTATGCTCATAAGTGGAGGGACCTCGCCGGAAGAGTACAACCACCCTTAGCTGATCGGGAACTTGTTGATATGTTTCTGGGGACCCTGTCTAGTCCATTTTTCAACCACTTGATTGGAAGCTCTTCATCTGGGTTTGCATATCTTATTTTGACTGGTGAGAGGATTGATGCTGGTATTAAGGCTGGGAAGATACAGAAGGGTGCCTCATCAAGTACCGAGAAGAAGCCGTTTAAGAAAGAGTCCAGTGATGTCTATAGTTCGAGAAGACAGAATAGACCTGAACACCGCCAAGCTGTCAATGCGGTTGTTATTTCAAAACCTGTTGGTGCTCCTCAGCACAATAATCAACAGAAGGACGAGAGACCTCGAAGGAAATTCACTCGTCTCAGCATGACTTTGTCTCAGATTCTGCCACAGTTTCTGAAGACTAATTTGGTGGTTCTAAAGGAAGCCCCGAAGAGTCCAAATACCACATCACCGAGGTATAACCCTAATGCCCGTTGTGCTTTTCACTCTGACAACCCGGGGCATAATACATATGATTGTTGGGTTTTGAAGAACAAGGTACAAGACCTAATTGATGTGAAGGAAATTGAGTTTGAGGCGCCCGAGAGGCCTAATGTTGTAACTGCTCCCATGCCCAAGCATGGAGTGAATGCTCTAGAAGAAGACTTGTTTGTAGTTTCTGTGGATGAAATTGTTACCCCTCTGTTGACTGTGAAGAAGAACCTTTTGCTAGCCGGTTTATTTCCGGGCTGTGACGAAGGTTGCCATATGTGTTCTATTTTACCTACCGGTTGCCCATTCTTGAAGTCAGGTATCCAAAACCTGATGGATAGTAAAGAGATCCTATTTGAGAAGACTATTGTTCCCTCCGTTCCAACTGAAGAGGTAGCCATTATTACCATTTTCGAAAATTCTTCCAAGGCTCCCTCGAGGAAGCCTATTAAAATTACATCTGTTCTGAAAATCGCACCTGTGATCATCACTGTTCCGGAGCCCATCCCCTACACCTCTGATAAATTTGTCCCTTGGCACTATGGGGATGATGTTTATTTTCATGGAGTTAAGCAAGAGTTGGATGTTGGTACTGACATCGGCAACATTACTGGACCTGCTAAAGTCACCCGCAGCGGAAGACTTTTCTCACCTGATATTACTCCACCAACTGCCCAAAGACCTGTTGTTATTACACCTGCAAGTGTACCTACTGCCATTCCTGATCAAGTTCCTATTCTTACCCCTGTCGTCGAGTCATCTAACACTCGGGGCAAAGGGATCACCATTGATGCGCCTGCCCATACGGAGGCACCAAAGACAATTACTGTTGAAGCTTCTAAGCAAGAGATGGAAGAGATTCTGAAGATCATTAAAAAGAGTGACTACAACGTAGTTGAGCAGCTGGGGCAAACCCCATCCAAGATTTCTATGTTGTCATTGTTGTTGTGCTCAGAGGCCAATGCCAAGGCTCTGATTACCTTTTTGAAAACTGCCCACGTGCCACAAGAGACATCAGCTTATCAGTTTACAGATTTTGTGGCTAATTTGATTGCTGATAATGGGTTGGGTTTCTCGGACGCCGACTTGACGGATAAGGGGAAGAATCATAATGATGCCCTGCATGTCTCCATTGAATGCAGGGGCACTACTCTTGCACATGTATTGGTTGATACTGGTTCCTCATTGAACGTCTTGCCCAAGAAAGCTCTAGACCAGTTGGATTGTGAAGGGTTGGAGCTGAAACCAAGTAATATTATTGTTAGGGCCTTTGACGGGTCTAAAAGGATGGTGCATGGAGAGGTTGATATCCCGATCAAGGTTGGTTCTCAGGTCTTCAACTCTACGTTCTATGTGATGGACATTCGGCCATCTTATTCTTGTTTGCTGGGTCGTCCATGGATCCACAAAGCTGGGGCCGTAACCTCAACGCTCCACCAGAAGTTGAAGTACCCGGTCAAAGGGAAGATTGTGACAGTACAAGGGGAGGAAGAGTACATGGTCAGCCACCTCAACTCGTTTCGTTATATAGAAATGGATGGGGAGTTCATTGAGACCCCATTTCAGCACTTTGAAGAGGTTCCCCAGACACTGGCATCAGCTGAGACTGTGGTTGAAGATTCTCCTATGAAGATGGATTCCTTAAAAGATGCCCGGGATGTTATTGAGAAGGGTGAGTGTGCAAATTGGGGCCGACTCCCTGATTTTACACAGAAGACTAACAAGTTTGGTTTGGGTTTCACTGCAGAAGCTCAAAGGGATGTTCGAAGTGCAAGGATCGGAAGACCTCTTGTGTTCATCAGCAACTCGGGAGTGAATGCCATTGAAGATGATGTAGAAGAGTCTGAATTCGACAGGTGGATCTATCCTACTACCGACGGTGGACCAAGCAACTGGACAGCAAAGGACTTCATCCCTATTAATTTTGTTACCCAGTAATGAAACTTTTTGTTTTGAATTTGTAATAGACAATGTTTCAAACTTTATGGCCCGATGTCTTACCCGAGGCATCGTGGCTTCATTTGTGAGGGATTTTGTGTGTCATTTTCATATATCATTAATAAAAACATTGGACGTTCTTGCATTTCAAATTTTGTGCTCCTTGTTTTTCTTTATTATATATTGGGAAATAGCTATTTACACACACTCACATATACAGGTCTCCATCCACTCTGGATCTCATTGGTAACGACTCTGCTACTGCCAGTTATGACTTTGAAAATCCGATCAACTTAGCCGAAGACGAAGGTGAAGATGATTGCGAAGTGCCTGTTGAACTTGCAAGATTGTTACTCCAGGAAGAGAGGGCCATTCAGCCGCACGAAGAGCCGGTGGAATCAGTAAATCTGGGTACTGAGACAGGCAAGAAGGAAGTCAAGGTTGGTTCCAATTTGGAGCCTAGTGTGAAACAACGGTTGATTCAGATGCTACATGACTACGTTGAGATCTTTGATTGGTCTTACGAAGATATACCTGGTTTGGATACTGATATTGTGGTTCATCGCCTGCCTACTAAGGAAGACTGTCCTCCCGTAAAACAGAAGGTTCGCCGAATACGCCCAGAAATGTCTGAGAAAATCAAGGCTGAAGTTATGAAACAATTTGACGCCGGTTTTCTAGCAGTGACTTCTTACCCTCAGTGGGTCGACAACGTGGTTCTTGTACCGAAGAAGGATGGGAAGGTTCGAATGTGTGTTGACTACAGGGATTTGAACAGGGCAAGCCCCAAAGATGATTTCCCTCTACCTCATATTGACGTTCTGCTCGACAATACTGCTCCGCACAAGGTCTTCTCCTTTATGGACGGTTTATCTGGTTATAATTAGATAAAAATGGCTCCCGAAGACATGGAGAAAACAACCTTTGTTACTCAGTGGGGTACCTTTTTCTACAAGGACATGCCTTTTGGATTGAAAAATGTTGGGGCAACATATCAGCGTGCCATGGTTGCTTTGTTTCATGACATGATCCATCATGAGATTGAGGTATACGTCGACGATATGATTGCAAGGTCCCAGACTGAGGAGGAACACCTTGACCATCTACAGAAACTGTTTGACAGGTTGAAGTTGTACAAACTAAGGTTAAACCCGAACAAGTGCACCTTCGGGGTGAGGTCTGGTAAACTACTAGGCTTCGTCGTGAGAGACAAAGGTATTCAAGTGGATCCGGACAAAGTGAAAGCTATACAAGAGATGCCAGCTCCCAGAACAGAGAAAGAAGTCAGAGGCTTTTTGGGACGACTGAACTACATTGCCCGATTCATCTCACACCTAACTGCTACTTGCGAGCCAATCTTCAAGCTACTGAAGAAAGATCAAGTGGTACGTTGGAATGATGAATGCCAGGCCTCTTTCGAAAGGATCAAGGAGTATCTCCAAGAGCCACCCATCCTGATGCCACCAGTTGAAGGGAGACCTTTGATCTTATACTTGACTATACTCGATAACTCAATGGGGTGTGTGCTAGGTCAGCATGATGAGTCTGGCCGAAAAGAGCATGCTATTTATTACCTTAGCATAAAGTTTACCGACTATGAGACCCGATACTCACTGCTCGAGAAAACTTGCTGCGCTTTGGCATGGGCTGCTCGCCAGCTGAGACAGTATATGCTGACTTACACTACTTTGTTGATATCAAAGATGGATCCAATCAAGTATATCTTCGAGAAGCCTGCCTTGTATGGAAGAATAACAAGATGGCAGATGATCTTGACTGAGTATGACATCCAGTACACGACTCAAAAAGAAATTAAGGGAAGTGTATTGGAAGACCATTTGGCACACCAGGCAGTGGATGATTACCAGTCTATGAACTTTGAATTTCCGGACGAGAATATCATGTTGATAACTGATTGTGAGACACCTGGACCGGATGAAGGACCTGAGGAAGGATCCCGATGGTCTATGTACTTTGATGGAGCTTCGAACGCTTTGGGTAATGGCATTGGCGCTGTGATCATATCTCCCAAAGGCTCTCATACTCCGTTTACTGCCCGACTATGTTTCAATTGCACCAACAATATGGCGGAGTATGAAGCGTGCATCAGGGGTCTTCGAGCAGCAATTGACCTAAGGATTAAGTTTCTAAGTGTCTTCGGAGATTCCACTCTCGTGATCAGTCAAATCAAAGGAGAATGGGATACGAAACACCCGAATCTTATTCCTTACAAGGAATTTGTATTGGCATTGCTTCCCCATTTTAAGGAGATAACCTTTGAACACTTCCCTAGAGAGGAGAATCAGTTGGCGGACGCACTAGCTACAATGTCTTCTATGTTCAAAGTCAATTAAGACAACGAGGCTCGCCGGATTATCATTGAAAGATTGGACGAACCTGCACATTGCTGTGATATTGAGACTGAAGAGGTAACAGAAAAGCCCTGGTATCATGAGGTTAAGAGGTATCTTGAAGCTCAGGAGTACCCCGAGGGTGCATCTGTTAATGATAAGAAGTTTTTGAGGAGGTTCGCGGTGAAGTTCTTCATCAGCAATGACATTCTTTACAAGCGTAACCATGATTCAACCTTATTGCGTTGTGTGGATAAGAATGAAGCAGAAAGAATCATGGCAGGGTTACATGAAGGTACTTTCGGAACTCATTCCAGTGGACACACCATGGCAAAGAAAATCCTTCAGGAAGGATACTATTGGTCCACAATGGAAGCCGACTGTTATCAGCATTCTCGGACATGTCACAAGTGTCAGGTCTATGCTGATAAGGTGCACATACCTTCGGTTCCTCTGAATGTCCTTACAACACCTTGGCCTTTTGCAATGTGGGGCATTGATATGATTGGCGAGATCATACCTACGGCATCCAACGGGCATCGTTTCATCCTAGTAGCGATTGATTACTTCACGAAGTGGGTTGAAGCAGCTTCCTTTGCTACTGTAACCAAGAAAGTCATGGCACGGTTCATTTGGCACAACCTGATTTGTCGATATGGTGTACCAGAGTGGATCATCACGGACAATGGTACCAATCTTAATAACAAAATGATCACTGAGCTCTGCGAGCAATTCAAGATATAGCATCATAACTCTTCTCCCTACCGGCCGAAGATGAATGGGGTTGTGGAAGCGGCTAATAAGAACATTAAGAAGATTGTGCAGAAGATGATAGTGACATACAAAGATTGGCATGAGATGTTTCCATTCGCTCTCCATGGGTACCGTACCTCAGCACGGGCGTCAATAGGGGCAACACCCTATTCCTTGGTTTATGGCATGGAGGCAGTCTTGCATATTGAAGTTCAGATACCCTTCTTCGAATCATGAAGGATACAGGTTTGAGTGAAGATGTCTGGATTCATACCCGGCTTGTTCAACTGAATTTAATCAATGAAAAGAGACTTACTGCTATTTGTCATGGTTAGACGTACCAAAAACGGATGATAAAAGCATTTAACAAGAAAGTTAGACGACAAGAGTATCAAGTTGGGGACCTGGTAATCAAGCGCATTATCCTACCTCAAGGTGATCCCAGGGGCAAATGGACCCCTACTTACGAGGGGCCATTTGTGGTTAAGAACATTTTCTCAGTAGGAGCTATGATTCTAACCACCATGGATGGTGACGACCTTCCTCACCCCATCAATGCAGACATAGTGAAAAGATACTACGCATAATCAAAGACCCGCTAGGTTGACTGGCCTAGGCAAAAATAAGGGCTTCCCGGCGAACCAAAAGGGTTCGGGCAAAAATAAGGGATGAAAATGAAAAATCTGTACACCCGGCAAGTCGAAAACCTGAAAGGGCGGTCCAGGAAAAAAATAGGGATCAAAGCGTACGACTATGTCCCGTCATTTCGTCACTTGCCTACCAGAAGAAGACTTGTCATTTCAATCGAAAGATACCAAGAACCTCATAGGTTGGGATAATACTCGATCCACAAGGCCTCCGTAGGCACCTTCTCCCGCAGAAACAGGGGCAATAAAATTGTCAAAACTGTATAGCTGCTCTGCTCACCAGGTACAAAGGTAGATTCAACTTAAGAATATGGCTAAGATACCTTCACTCTTCGTAGAGTAAGACAATAATGATAGCTCTCCCCTAGCTGAGACTTACAACCATGATTGAATCAGCAATACTCTCCCCAAGCAGAGTTGGTCTACCATCAACACTAAAAGGGTCTTAATATTCCCCCAGCGAAGTATAAGAATATTCCCCAACAAGTATAAGAGCATCCCCGACAGTCTTAATATTCCTCAACAGAGTATAAGAATTTTCCCCGGCGGAATACAAGATACCCCAGTGGAGTCAATATTTCCCCAACACGGTATGAAAAAGCTTCCTCAACGGAGTTGAATCAACATCCCCAGTAGACTCTGGAAGTTTATCCTCAGCGGAGTACAAAATCAATCTCCCTAACCAAGTTCAAAGGGTCATTCTCAGCAGAACTCAGAGATTTATCCCCACAAGAGTCTAACAGGGTTATCCCTAGCAAGTTGCAACTGAAAGATTTTCCCCAGCGAAGTTCTTTCCTTTCATAAGCAGGAATTCAATCCTCAACAGATTTAATATCACCAGCAACGGTAATCCGTTCCCAGCAGAGTTTATCGTTGAAATCCCCAGCATAGCTTATCAGCAGAATCCCCAGTAGATTTTATCAGTGATAATCTTCAGCAGAATATCTCTCCCCATAGAGTTTATTCTCACAATCATCTCCGTTCACCATCCCCAGCGGCAACGAAGAATTCAACTCTACTCTCCAGCAGCTCCTGGATTTATGTTCCCCATCTAAAACATTATACTCCCATGCATCATGATACATGCATATACGCATCATACAAATACAATCTCATTTATTTTGAGAACATCATTGCTTGATCCATATCATGCATTGCATATGACTGACCTTTACCTTTCAGGAAAGATGCAGTTAAGTTCTCAGCTTAGTCGAAGACCTGACCAATTCTTAAATCTCAATTGAATTATCCTCGGTTGAATTTCAGATAAGGTTCTCAATCTCGACAGTTTCCCTACGTCATAGTGTGGACGAGTGCTATAACCTCAATGGTATACTATGTTGAGCACTAGTCAGTTCCTAGATCTTAATGTTTTCCTCCGTCATAGTGTGGACAAGTTCTCTAATTTCAACGGTATAACTACGTTGAAGACCAGACAGTTCCTAGATCTTGATGAAGATGTTTCCCTACGTCATAGTGTGGACGAGTGCTATAACCTCAACGATATACTACATTGAGCACTAGTCAGTTCCTAGATCTTGATGTTTTCCTCCGTCATAGTGTGGATAAGTTCTCTAACCTCAACGGCATACTACGTTGAGCACCAGACAGTTCCTAGATCTTGATGAAAAAGTTTCCCTATGTCATAGTGTGGACGGGTGCTATAACCTCAACGGTATACTACGTTGAGCACTAGTCAGTTCCTAGATCTTGATGTTTTCCTCCGTCAAAGTGTGGACGAGTTCTCTAATTTCAACGGCATACTACGTTGAGCACCAGACAGTTCCTAGATCTTGATGAAAATGTTTCCCTATGTCATAGTGTGGACGAGTGCTATAACCTCAACAGTATACTACATTGAGCACTAGTCAGTTCCTAGATCTAGATGTTTTCCTCCGTCACAGTATGGACGAGTTCTCTAACCTCAACGGTATACTATGTTGAGCACCCGACAGTTCCTAGATCTTGATGAAGATGTTTTCCTCCGTCATAGTGTGGACAAGTTCTCTAATTTCAACGGTATAACTACGTTGAAGACCTGACAGTTCCTATATCTTGATGAAGATGTTTCCCTACGTCATAGTGTGGACGAGTGCTATAACCTCAATGGTATACTACGTTGAGCATTAGTCAGTTCCTATATATTGATGTTTTCCTCCGTCATAGTGTGGACGAGTTCTCTAATTTCAACAGTATAACTACGTTGAAGACCAGACAGTTCCTAGATCTTGATGAAGATGTTTCCCTATGTCAAAGTGTGGACGAGTGCTATAACCTCAACGGTATACTACGTTGAGCACTAGTCAGTTCCTAGATCTTGATGTTTTCCTCCGTCTTAGTGTGGGCGAGTTCTCTAATTTCAACGATATACTACGTTGAAGACCAGACAGTTCCTAGATATTGATGAAGATGTTTCCCCCCAATTGAATTATGGAAAGGTTCTTAAGACTCAGCCAAGGCATTCTCTCAGTTTAAGTACAGGCAAGTTCCTAAATCTCAACAAAAGTTAGGCTTCCCCAGCGGAATCTTCTACAGCAACAGGTATGCAAGTTCTCGCTAAGGAATCTCTTATGCGATCGAAACTCTTGTAGATGGCATCTGTAAGCCCATCCTCCTACCAACAATCTCCAAATGGCATCTGTAAGCCCATTCCCGACATCACAATGCTGATACTACACCATGCGAGTGCAAATTTCTGGGCACTCTAGTGTTCAATTATCTTCCACCTTCGGATCACGAAAGGCTCGAAAGCCAATCTATATCCTCAGGTTTAAGAAAATTGAACATGGGCAACTGTTGTACCCCAAAATTTTCCCTCCCATATTTCTCAAGACATGTCAAGAATAATCTCCAAGTGACTCAAGTTGGCTCATGAATTGGACAATCAAATCATCTCCTAAGGCAGTCAATTCAAAATTAGGGTTTTATGTTGCATCAAGGTCCTTGCATCCAAATGGCCTCAAGTGCTCCCCAATTTCCTAATATGTTCTCAAGATCATCCATGTCAAATTTCAAGCCTTGTAGAGGAAGTTTTGTCAGCCAATTGCTCAAGAGGTCCAAAAGTCGATTGTGCTAGGGCAAAAGTCAACTGTGACCTACAAATAGTCAAACCTCAATATTTTTTGTCAACATTCTCATTTTTAAGGATAATTCATCATTTGATAAAGGGTTGGTCATGATTCATCAAGGATTGCTCAAGATTAATCAAGATTCAAAAGTTGCTAAATTAGGATTTTGTAGGAAAAGTCAACTCAACTTTGACCAAGCATAACCTTCTCATACTTTATGATAAATGACCCATCAAAAGATCATTTTGAAGAGGATGCAATTTACTACAATCCATCTTCACACCCCAAGATCAATAAATGCACTCACAAGAAGTTATGAATTTGGACATTATAGGTCATTTTTGAAAGTCAACAAAAACACCTTTTTTACAAAGCCTATAACTTGAGCATGGAATATCAAAATGAGATGAGACCAAAAGGGATAGTTAGAGGAAATCTCAAGGTTTCTAAAAATTCCAAGAACACATCCAAAATCTCAAAATTGAAGAAGTTATGCATTGTTGAAGTTGGGCATTTTTCCAAAATTGCCAAAAGTCAACTATCCCCAAAACTTCAATTTTTGTCAAAAGGGCCAACTTTTTTCCACTTTATTTGATCTTGTTACACCACACACGTGTCTTATCTTCAATTTAATGACCAATTATTAATTTTTCTATTTTATTTGATTTTTTTGATTTAATTCATTTTTAATCAATTTAAATCAAAATAAAATCCAAATCTTAATAGCTTGATATCTTTTTGATCATTACAGCTTTCAATTAACATGATACACCCAATCAAATTCGTATCAAGCCTTATTATGCACAAAATATTTGATTTGAGACATTTTTGGAAGTTTGTTAATGGAAGATCATATCAAATCATGATTCATCAATTCCCATGGATTCAAGCCCAAGTTTTTAACCTAGTTGCTTCTAATACACATGTACAAGCTAGAGCACACAAGGACACGACCTAAAAGTTGCAAAAAAGGCCAAACAAAACTTGAAAAAAAGATAGAAAAACTTGAAACTGAAATCATACTTAGAGGTCGATTCAATCCAAAATCTCAACGTGGTGTTCTTGTTTGCAAACCACTGAAGCTATAACAATCAGAACCAAGCCCTCTTATCGCCTGAAATGCCCTATAAGTCGTCCTTAACATAGCTCTGAACATGAAATCGTGAATCCATGTTCTTGCATCTTTTTGCCAAATTTTTTGTATAATCATGCTTGCCATTCAATTTCTGAACTTTCTATATCATTTAATTTCGTTTTCACGGCCTTTAACGTAATACCCGGGTTGAGCGTGGTAAGCATGTTAATGGATTGTCCATTGGGACCTGGGTTCGAATCCCAGGCCCCCCAATACATTTGTGTATTTTTTCTCCAGGCAATTGCATGTGCTCTCCAAAGCGTTGGTCCACCATATTCCTCATCCCATCAGGCGCCAGATGGCTTCAGATCAAGTCCAATGGCCAAGATTGAGCGTCTACCATGAACTCTAGTCAACAGGCGCGCGTGAGATCCTGGAAAGTCAAACAAGGCTGGCTTGATTTGGGCCTCAGAATTGCAGATTTCACCCCCTTTCCAGGCCAAGCACCCCCATTGGTTTATTCCTTTTCTTTTATATTTCTTATTGTTTATTTGATTTGAGTTATTATTTTTATTGTTTAAATCAACCAATTAAAAATCATTTTCCTTAATAAAATCAAAACCACAAAAATATTATTTTTATTAATTTCATTATTTTATTTTTTTAAATAAATATTAATCAATTAACTTAGTTTTAAATAGGTTCAAACATTTAATATTTTTGTAATAAATTAAAATCAATTTAGAATATTAGGTTTTATAACTTTTAATCATTTTATTTTATTTCTTTAAAAACTCAAAAATCCAAAAATATTTTCATTATTTAATTTAATTTAATTGTTCATTTAATTTAGTCCCATTTAATTCAA
Organism: Vicia faba; assembly: GCA_948472305.1. Classification (NCBI taxonomy): domain Eukaryota; kingdom Viridiplantae; phylum Streptophyta; class Magnoliopsida; order Fabales; family Fabaceae; genus Vicia; species Vicia faba. Next base: position 752,225,755 of record OX451735.1, on the reverse strand, counting down.
AAAATAACAAAAACATGCTTTCTTTTAAAAAAAGGGTCAAAACCCTAAAAATGCGTCGATTTAATTTTCTCGCACGCGTATCGTTTTATCCAATATTGTAAGTGCTTCCGGTATGTAATAGCTTTTAATTAGGACATTATTTTGTCGCTTTATTTTACTTTCCGCAATTTAAATTAAAGGGTTTGTTTTTGGCGATGTAAATATCCGACGCCTTGTAATAGTTTAGATTTAATTTCCGCAATTTAAATTCCGCAACTATTAATTGTTAGATGTTTGATAAATAGGGAATGCATGACAAGATCCAATGTATGAACTTAAAAGCAACATAGCTCACCCATGACATGTACAAAGATAAATTAACCAAAATAACGCACTTGCACATGCCACTCTTAGGGTACACCTCACTTGGTTGCTCCGAACGTGGTCATTAAGTATAGGAAGTTTTAGAGGTCGTCCTCTTCTCCAAAGATCATAAGTTTCCTCGAAACAGTTGCCTTGGAAAATATGATCTAAGACATTAGGTTTACCGCTAAGGCGTCCTAACATTGCTTTAGTGACCACATGTCCCTTAATCGAATTGACCCTTAAAACTCCAACGACGGTGCTACCTACTCCTCAATAGCGGGATAGCGTTGTCTAAAGGACATTTGCATATTTTAATTCCCTTTTCGAGTAGGTAGATGGTTCTTAAGTATTTGCTCCTTTTAAAACAAAACAAAACTTTTCGCACTTACACTCCTTTCAAAACAAAACTTCTTTCAAACCCACAAACACAAAGAAAAGCAAATTTTGAAAACACAATGAGCAAGTACCTAAGAGCCCGTGGATAACCATGGATATAAAGGGTGCTAACACCTTCCCTTTCTATAATCTACCTCCCGAACCCGAGAAACATCTCGAAAAAGGAATTTTTCTGTGCTTTTGTCCTTTCCTTGTTGGATAAAATAAAAGACGGTGACGACTCTTGCTTACCGTGACATTTTTCAAAAAAACAAACGCAAAACACGAACCAGCATTCCAAAAACAGTCAGTTATATTCCCACCGACCACACATGCATTTGTCTTTGATTTTTAGTGGTCTACTTGTTGATTTTATTTCTTGCCATACACGCCTAATTACTATATTACATTTTAAAGCGATAAATTGCAGGAATATAAAGTCCTACGCTATTACAATATTTAGGGGATGGGGGTACAAATTTATGAATGGGGGTTGCAAGTAAAAATAAGTCCTAAATTACTATTACAACCATATTGAAATGCATAAGAATGTACGAGAAAAATGTGAAACGGACTTGTTTTGTTTTAAGAAAATATTTTTGGTCTTTTGTTTTAAGAAATAAAATAAAGTGTGAAGGAAATACTTCTAATGTTTGCTGATTAATGGAATGAAGAGTGATAGCAAAAATATTGAAAAAAGGAAGAAAAAAAAAAGAATCAGCGTGTCGCTGATAAAAATGAAGTTAGAGGTTCTGACCCTGGCACGCTGCAAAACAGAAACCTGTTAGTGAAAATGTATAAGGTTAGAAGTTCTGAACCTACTGGGAACACAGTAGTTTTCAGAAGTTCTGATACTGCTGGAACAAAACAGGCTTTAGAAGTTCTGAGACCACTGGCAGAGCTTGGTTTCTCTCTCTATGCTAGTCAAAACATCTGTAATTTGGTTATTTCTCCACAAAATAGAAGACATGCATAGAATAGTTATAGCAGGTGTCATAGCGTTTCAGAAGATAAGAAATATCAGAACTATGAATCAGAGGCACTTATGAATTTGCTAATCCTAATTCTGAGTTTAAATTCCTTCAAGAGGTTCTGAACTGATTTATTCCCTACTTAGGCAGACAGAAGGCATGAAATATCAGAATATGTATGACACCAAAAACCTGATATCTACATTGTATCTGAGCATATAAATCTGGTAATGCTTAAGTAATATGGTGAGGGTCAGCAGAAACTTACCTTGCAGCTGGAAGAAGTTCTGTGAACCAGAGTTAACCTCAACTCTGATGATGCTCTGAACGGCTTCTTCACGTACTCAGCAAGTTGAAAGTTTTCAACTTCTGGGGATGGCAAGGAAGGGATGTTCTGATTTCTTTGAGTGGATGGATTGAAAATGTACAACAATATGAACACCGAAGTTTAGACAGTTTCCAACGTGTGGATCAAAAACTGTGAATGGTTTTTTAGTCAAGAAATATTTGAGGACAAGTGGAGTTTTGAATGCAGGGACTCAAAAGTTAACAAGGTTTTACGAGTTGTGTTTACAGTTCGTAGAACTCTTGGAATTTTGGAAAGGATTCAAGGCTTTTCTTTCTCAAAGTTTTGATTTCTTTTACAAATTTTCTCTCTGGCCCCTTCTCAGTGACCAATGGTGTTCTATTTATAGGCAAAGTTTTGTGTGTTTGAAAATGTCAAGTAGCGCCAACATCATACGCTAGATGCTGACTTGCTCTTGAAGCAAGTTCCCAAAAAAAGGTGTGATAGTTGACAGTTTTTTAGCTTAGGCTGGATTAGCAAGCAAGGATTAAGGAAAACTGAACCCATAAGTAAAAAGTAGCGCATGGACCCTTACCTAATTCTGTACAAAAGTATTTATATGCTACACGTGGAGAGATCCCTTGGGCAAAGACTCAAAAGTGGTTGTGAGCATTAATGAGCATTAAACGATGATGAGATTTGTCAAAATCAGAAATCCTGTAATGTGAGAATTTGTATCATTGTTTAATTCTGGGTCAGAAGTTCCATTTCAACATAGTCTAGAACAAAACATCCTACTTCCGATCTTAATATCCTGTTGCCTCAGCACACTATGAAAGATTCCCCAGGTTTTTCCAGTAACCTTCTTTGATTTACCTCTGAAAACTCCGAATTAGAAGTTCTACTTCAGTGTAGCCTCCAATCTTCTGATCCTCTTACCTTCTGGCTCCAGCATGTTCTGAAGGAGCTTTCAGGCTTCGTATTACGCTTTATTTCCTTCTTTGCATTACTCTAGCAAACTATGACTGAACTTGCGTAGATGCTGAAAAGCCATGTTCTGACTGAAGACTAAGTGCTGAACCATGTTTACAACTTCTGACTGCACCTGTCTGGAGGCTGGCTCAGAAGTTCTGAAGTGTCATTTTTCTTACATACTTAGAAAAATTCCAAGTATTTAGAAATTTGGCTTTTGAATTTTTTGATGATACAAACTTCATATTCCAACATGTTTTAATGAAATATAATTTCAGAGATTTGATTCTGATCCAAAAGTCAAAGTTTTGATCTTTTAATGTGAAAATGACTATTTTGCCCTTGCAGGCGACTTTCTTGAAAAATTTACAATTCAAAGCTTGGGATTGGATGGAAGTAAACCTGAGGATCCAGAGTGAATTTCTCGAGAAAAATGAGAGGGCAAATTTTGGGGTACAACACATACATATATCATATATATCATTGCATAAGCAGGTTTCAAAGCAGGTCTTTCATGTTCTCGCTGTTTATTTCAGTAATGGCTCTCCAACAAGACAACATAGATCTCTAAGCTCAAGATGCCCATTTCAAGGAATTTCTCCTGAATCTATCCAAGGGGAAAGAAGACCTCAAAACACTCTTCGTCGGGAGTCTGACCAAGGAACGTCCTGACAACAACAAGGATGAACAATTGGAACAACTGCAAGCTGAGGTAGAAGCAATGAGAATCCAGATGCTGGGGCAGATGGCTCTTATCCAAAACTTAGCTCGAGGACAAGAAGGGCTAAGAAACTTCCTCAACAAGCTTCACCAAGATGGATGCAGATCCATGAAACAAACAATGAAAAATATGGATCAAGGCATTAATCAGCCCCCAATGAGAGAAGAGATTGGTTTGGTCAGGAACAGGCCTTTCCAGATGGTTACTATATCACAAGCCCAACCATAACCTCGCCAACGACAACGGGGCAATCGACATAAGAAGAATACATCCGAAAGACGCTTCACCGAAATCAATATGTCATTGGCTCAAGCATTGCAATGCATGTTAAAGGCCAAGTTGGTTATGTTAAGGGACCCTCCTCAGAATCCCAACATAGCCTCCCCAAGGTACAATGCAAATGCAAGATGTGCATACCACTCCAACAGCTGTTGGGCGTTGAGAAATAAAATTCAAGACCCGATTGATGAAGGAGCGCTAGAATTTGCACAAGATGGTCAGGCTGAGTTCTTCTACCATCCCTCCAAGGCTTACCTTTTGAAGTGACAAGTTCTCACAAGAAGACTTTTCGTTCATTAGAATTTTCAATGTGTAATTTTCTTTTGATTTGTTTGAACATTTATTCATATCAAACCTTGTTATTTCATTAATGCATTGCACATGTTTGTCTTGAATCAATTCATTCGTATTCAGTATTTCAAAAATGCGTTCTTATTTCCTTTTGTGATATTCAACTCTCGATTAAAAAATCTAAGCCTTAGAGGGTGGATGACAAAAACGATACCACAATCTCTACAGTATGCTTTCGAACAGACCCCGCTGACGATGTACCAGCGTTGTTTCAAATCCTAAACAGTGGAGTTATAAGGAAGATAATCCCTAGTCAACCCCTTTGAGCAAAAGAAGTAGGATTTTTTCTTTTCACATAAATTAAAACACTTAATCATAACTTGGGGCAGGGTAGTTTTCTCAGTTAATTCAGAGGCGTATTCAGTCGCAATCTTCTGCTTTGTACAAAATGAATGGCATCGAAGACTTGCTTCCAAATAAAAATACGGTGATGGTTCTGTATAATCGTCAAGACAGGCAGTCATTATCTCTCAAAGTAAAAGCCCGCTAAGTCAAAACCTATGAAGGAGACTTAAGAAAAACTAGGGCATCCCGCTGACTGTAATCACAAAAGAAACAGTTCAGGCAAAAGAAGGGATAACAGAAACAAAAAAAAAGAGGTTACTACAAATCCTCGACAAAAAGAAGATTACAAAAATGACTGCCTTTTGAAAACAAATGTTTAAATTCTGAATCATCACCAAGTATCAGAGCAAAGATTCTAGACTCAATCGGGATCTAAACGCGCAATTAACTTAGCATAGGACTGAAGAACATCACGAAGAGCGGGTTGGGTACAAATAAAATTTGAGACTTTATCCTTTGTTTCTTGAACCGTGAACCTGGCCATGTTATAACCCTTAAAAGTCCTAGCTGAAGCATGGGTTAGTTTGAGAGCATACTGTTACAAAGGTATCCTGACTCCTGTAGGCATTGTTACGAATCCTGAGTTGATATCACATTCTTGCAAATTTCGTTTTACTATAAAAAACACATTTTCAAAAAAAATTTCAAGACAGACATGAGTTTTGCATTCTTTAAATGAAATTATTTGCATATGACTAATTATTTGACAGCAGAGAAATCTGCACAATGGATATTCAATGAACAAACATCCTCTCAATGGACAGAATCACCTCAGCGGGAAAGACACTTCCAGTAACAGGTCTTCCATAAGCAAGGGGCATGACATGATGTCTAAACACACCTGGGGAAGTTCTCCAAAAGTTCCAAATAACCTAGGGTAGATCTCCATTTGAATCACTTGGGGCATTACGCACGCATTCCAGTAATGAATCATGTGCCATCAAGAAAACATTTTTGACAGTACTACAACACAACACTATGGGCAGTGATAACTCTCTACATCCTGAAAGCTTGGACATAGTCGGAAAATACTACGCATGAACAAAAAGACCCGCTAGGTTGACACACCTAGGAAAATATAAGGGAATCTCGGCGAACCAAAAGGGTTCGGGCAAAAGTTAGGGATATACATAAAAAAAATCTGTACACCCGACAAGTCGAAAACCTGAAAAGGCGGCTTGGGCAAAAAGGTATCCCGGTGGACTGAAAACCCGAAAGGGAGGTCCAGGCAAAAGTTAGGGATTTAAAATGTACGAATATGTCCCATCACCTGTCTATCAGTGGAAGACTTATACCTTGATCAACATTCATCAATAGCACCAGAATTGAGAAACGGTTCAAATACGATCCAGATGTGGATGTCATTCTACTACTTATTCAAGATTTTCATACCTCGAGAAACGATTCAGATACACTCCAGATACGAATGTCATTCTGCTACTTATTCAAGATTTTCATACATCGAGAAACAGTTCAGATACGATCCAAATACAGATGTCATTCTGCTACTTATTCAAGATTTTCATACATAGAAAAACGGTTCAGATACGATCTAGATACAGATGTCATTCTGCTACTTATTCAAGATTTTCATACATCGAGAAACAGTTCAGATACGATCCAGGTACGGATGTCATTCTGCTACTTATTCAAGATTTTCATACATCGAGAAACAGTTCAGATACGATCTAGATACGGATGTCATTCTGCTACTTATTCAAGATTTTCATACATTGAGAAACAGTTCAGATACGATCCAGATACATATGCAATCCTGATACTCATTCAGGTTCAACTTTCAGATACAGTTCGGGTACGCTCCAGATACGGATGCCATCCTGATACTCATTCAGATTCAGCTTTCAGATATAGTTCAGATACGATCCAAAGACGGATGTCATTCTGACACTTATCCAACACATGTTTCAAATACAGTTCAGATACGCTCCAGATACGGATGCCACTCTGATACTCATTCAGGTTCAACTTTCCGATAGAGTTCAGATATGCTCCAGACACGAATGTCATTTTGATACTCATTCAGATTCAGCTTTCAGATACAGTTCAGATACGATCCAGAGACAGATGTCATTTTGACACTCATTCGACACATGTTTCAAATACAGTTCAGATACGATCCAGAGACGGATGTCATTCTGAAACTCATTCAACACATGTTTCAAGGACAATTCAGATACGATCCAGAGATGAGTGTCATCCCGACACTCATTAAATACATGTTCAAGTACAATCACGACATAAATTCATTCACAAAATCTCCGCATGTACCCCATCTATCATGGTACAAGGGGAAGAGACAGTTGGAAGCAAAGTCACTATCACATACAAGACAATGATACATATTCCCCACAGATCCGAGACAACCAAGGTCCGACCTCCGTATCCCTAAGAAGGTTCCTTCAGAAAGCTGATATCTGCATTCCCCAGTCGAGTTTTATAACCATGAGCAGTTTATAAAGCCATCTCCCGAGCAGAGTTTATTTCTCTAACAGCGGAAGCTCAATTTCCAACAAAGCTCTTCTCTCCAGCAATGGAAGTTCATCCCCAACTGAGTTTATTTCTCCAAATCAGCAGATCTTCCAACAAAGTATCTCCCTTCCCCACATAGTCATTCCCCCGCAGGATTGTTCTCAGATAGAGTCTCTCCCGCAGAATATTCTCAAGAAGAATGGATGTAAATCTCCAGCTAATCATCTTCGGTCACTATCCCCAGCGGAAACGAAGAACTCAACTCCTTATACTCTCTAGCAGCAGTCCAGGATTTATTTTCCCTAGGTAGAGAATATCACAATAGCATTGCATATCCATACATCATGGCATGCGCATACATATTATACAGCACTGTCTCATTTATTTTGAGAACATCATTACTCAATACATTTCATACATCATGACATTACATACGACTAACTCTTTACCTTTCATGGAAATATGCAATCAAGTTCTCACGAGTTCTCTCTGGTTCAGTCAAACCGACACCAAGGTTTCTATTCCAGTTGAAGATATTCCAACACTTTTTAAGATTTTCTCTGGTTCAGTCAAACTGACACCAAGGTTTCTATTCTAGTTGAAGATGTTCTAAGACTTTTGTCTGGGTCAGCCGAATCGCCGCTAAGATTCCCCTGATTTCTATGCTAGTCAAGTTAATCCGAGACCTCTCCTGGGATTAGTCAATCGATACTAATATTTCTCTCCCAGTTGAAGTCCTCACAAGTTCTCTCTGGTTCAGTCAAATCGACACCAAGGTTTCTATTCCAGTTGAAGATATTCCAACACTTTTCAAGATTTTCTCTGGTTAAGTCAAACCGACACTAAGGTTTCTATTCCAACTGAAGATGTTCTAAGACTTTTATCTGGGTCAGCCGAATCGCCGCTAAGATTCCCATGATTTCTATGCCAGTCAAAGTTAATCCGAGACCTCTCCCGGGTTCAGTCAAATCGATACTAAGATTTCTCTCCCAGTTGAAGACAACTCGAGACCTTTCCCTGGTTCAGTCAAACCGATACTAAGATTTCTATTCTAGTTTAAAAGCTATGAAGCCCAGAAATCAACTGGTTAATAGTCAACCAACAATACATCATACTGTGAAGCCTGGAGCACGACCAGATAACGGTATAAGATGATGTGAAGTCTGAAGCACGACCAGATAGCAGAAAGAGACACTGTGAAACCTGGGACACGACTAGATAACAGTACAAAATACTATGATGCCTGGAATCGACCAGATAGTGGTATATCTCAAATTGAAGCTATGAAGCCCGGAAATCGACCGAATAAAATCTTAATTTCTCCAAATTACTGAAGCCTGGGACATGACCAGATAACAGTATAAAATACTACGAAGCCTGGAATCGACCAGATAGTGGTATATCTCAAATTCAAGCTATGAAGCCTGGAAATCGACCGGATAATATCTTGATTTCTCCAAAATACTCCGAAGCCTGGAATCGACCAGATAATGGTATATCTCAAATTCAAGCTATGAAGCCCAGAAATCGACCAGATAATATCTTAATTTCTCCAAAATACTACGAAGTCTGGAATCGACCAGATAGTGGTATAAGACACCGTGAAGCCTAGGACACGACCATATAACGGTATGAGACACTGCGAAGTCTGGAGCACGACCAGATAACGAAAAGAGACATTGTGAAGCCTGGAGCACGACCAGATAACAGTATGAGGTACTCTGAAGCTTGGAAGTCGACCAGATATAAATTTACCCGGCCAATTACTATTGAAGCCTGGAAACGACGAGATGTTAGTATGCCTTAAATTCAAGTTGAAACCCGGATGTGACCAGATAACCACTTAATTCCTTCTGAAGCCTGGAACACGACCGTATAAGAATTGAGAAATTGCAAAGCTTGGAGCACGACCAGATAACAAGTTTAATTTCATTCTCCCTAGTAAGTCACTGTAAAACCTGGAGCACGACTAGATAGCAATCAGTCTTATTATCCTCAGCAAATCACTGTAAGGCCTGGAGCACGACCAGATGACAGTTCATTTTCATCTCCTCGATTAAGAGATGATTTCCCAGTAGAGTAACGGACAACTGAAGCTCCTAAAATTCTATTTCTCCCAGGACAGAGACCAACATTCCTCAGTAGATTCCTCCTCAACGACAGGAACAAGAATTCTCATCGAAGGAATATCTCAGGAAATCAACATCCTCTAGATGGCATATTTAAGCCCATCTCCGACGATTCTCCGTCATATCTTCTGGATGACATCTTTAAGCCCATCTCCGACGACTTTCAATCATCTTCTCCAAATGGCATCTATAAGCCCATTCCCGAAATTATCTACATAGTCAAGCATCATTACAGACGAGTGCAAATTTATGGGCACTCTAGTGTTCAATCATCTTCCCCCTTCAGATCACGAAAGGAAGACAAGCCAATCTAAATCTTCAGGTTTAAGAAGATTGAACAGGGGCAGCTGTTGTACCCCCAAAATTTACCCTCTTTATTTCGACCTTTTTGGCTTACATTTCATTATTACATACAGGCATATCATTGTTTTTATGGTTATGGAATCAAGGTATATTTAGAAAGCTTCGTCAGGTTACAAGTGACATTTATTTCGCCAACGGATGTTCTCAGAGTATTTTCCGTGCTGAAGATCGGTTCGTCGTTTTGCAACGATTTGAGGTTCAAAGATCACAAGTCCAACCCGACGCTTCATATTCAGGTGCCCTTTCGCTAAGATATCCCAGGTGACATATTATCAAATTTAGGTTATGCTCAAGAGTCAATTCTTTAAATAAGGTCTCCGAATGTGTGAGTTTTCTCAAAGAAATATGGTGAAAAAGTGTGCTGAAAGTGCCGTTTTCACACACTAAAAATTCATAACTTAAAGATCTTGGCTCGTTTTGAACCCATTCCGGTGGCCAAAATTCTGTATTGACGTCATCTACGTTTTCATCTCTCACGGATGGAAGCAATTTCGATCAGAAGGTCTTCAAAAATACGGATTTATCAAGTATTTTTATACAGAAAATTTGTGACGGAAGCTTAATTGCGTCATGTTCAGAAAATCATAACTTGGTCAATTTTCATCGTATTGAGCTGGTTCTGGCGCAAACATTTCACAAATTGAGTTGACTATATTTTTACAAGAGGTATCAAGTTCGAAAGATATTCAAAAAGCCTTTGTTTTTTACCCAGAGTGCGCGTGATGCACCGAAAATCTTGAATGCTAAATATTATTTCATCTGGGTCGAAACTTCAAAAATTCTTAACTCGGTCAATTTTTATCGGATTGGGCCCATCTTTTTACAAGAGATCACTGACTCAGAGATCTACAACTTTGATTCCAAAGTCAAGACCGAGTTATGCTCTGATCAATACCAGCTTTTTATTAAAGAACGTGTCAGAGTTGACACTGGAGCCCAAAATAAGTTTGTTTGAACCAAAACTTCAAAAATTCATAACTAATTCACCTTTTATCTGATTGAGTCCATTTTTGGACAGGAGTTAGTTCTCGATGTCGACTATATTTTGTTTTTACATTTCAACTTTAGAAATTGCACTTAAGCCCCTATGATTTAGCCTGGAACGTGACAGACTCAAGTGAATAAAAATCTGCACTATTGCTTGTGGTTATTGGAGGCCCAATTGCACATTCAAAGCCCGTTTTCCCCCCTCTAATTTCCATTATATAATCTCATTCTTTTCACACAAACAACAGGAGAAAAAAACCTTTGCCTAAACCCTGTCAAAATATCAAATTCTTTCAAGAACCCTAAAACCTTGAAATCCTTATTACAAACCCTCATCTCACTACAAACAAGTCATCCTTGTTACAAACCCACATCTCACCACTTCTCCAGTAAGGGTAAGGCTGGTTTGATCTCCATGATCAAAAGGATATATAATCATTCATACATGCCATATCGATTTTAATATTAAAAAATTTCATATATTTTCTTTATTTGTATTTCATGATATAGTAATTTATTTAATGTGTTCATGAGATTCAATACTCCAGATTTAGACAAGATCCCATGCAGGATTATTACAAAATACTGAGGGCAAAACAGAACAACCACTAACGCATGGCGAGGCAGATATCCTGAGAAGGTTAAGGGCGTGGGTTTAACAACCACCCCTATTGGTTTTGGTTATCTTCCTTTCTATTTATCCTTTTACCTATTTTCATTCTTTCTGTTTAAAACTTTTTTTTCATAAAACTTAATATTTTTCACAAACCTTTGATTTTTCCTCCTAAACTCGAATAATTAATTTTAGATTTTTTTAATTTAATTTTAGGTTTTAAATTAATTTGTGATTCATCACCCACCCCTGACATTTGCATTATTTTTATTTTCTAACCCTATTTTTTATTGATGTTTCTTCCCCTATCTATTTTTTGGCAAACTTAATTCTTTATTATTAATCATTACACATAAACTTTTTTTTCAAAATTAACTTTTTTTAAATAAAATTAATTAGGTTTTAGGTTTTTTAATTAACCTTTTTTTCTTTCAAAATTAACCTTTTTTATTAATTAATATTAATTAGGTTTTTAGATTTTTTTAATTAACTTTTTTCAAAATTAACCTTTTTTTTTTTAAATTCGAACTAATTACTATTTAGGTATTTTAATTAACATTTTCAAAATTAACCTTTTTTTTAATTAAAATTAATTAGGATTTAGGTATTTTAATTAACTTTTTTCAAAATTAATATTTTTTTATTAATTAAAATTAATTAGGTTTTTAATATTTATTTAATTTATTATCACAAATCATTTTTTCATAAAAAATCACCAAAACATTTTACTTTTCTATTTTCATCTTATTTTTATTTTCCTAGATAAAGTGTATAGGACGCATTCAACTGTAATAGCGTAACTTTATTTTCCGCTTTTTTTCATTATCATGTAATTGCTTTCGGGATGTAATAGTTTTAGGATTTCTTTTCTGCACTCTTCACTATTATGTAACTACCCCCAAAGCTCTATAATAGCTTAGGTTTACATTTTCTCCTTTATCTACTGCTGCTATATTTTATGCGATGCTTAGATTAATAAGATTGTATGGAAAGATAAAAATAAACGATAGAAAACCCTAATTGCAAGATAAATATAACTGGAAAAAACACTGCTGCACACTTGCACCTTAAGGGTATGCCTCACTTGGTTGCCTCGGAAAATAATAGTCATGTCCCTCGAATGTAGGGATATCCTTAGCAAAGACCCTCGGTTAAAGTCATCCGGTTAAAGTCATCATAAAGATCACGGTCCTTCAATGTCCCTCGAGTTGCCTACGAGAAATGATCTTGTCCCTCGATGTTGCCTACGAATATATGATGACAGTCCCTTCGAAATGCTCAGGTATCCTTACATGTTGCCTTCAATGACCATTTCATCCCTTCGAATGTCCCTAAAAAACTCCAACGACGGTGCTACCTATTTCTCAATAATGGGATAGCATTATCTAAAAGGAAAATGAACAGACTTTTTTCGAGTAGGTAGAAAACTCTTAAGTACTTGCTCAAACAAACAAACTTTTTCACACAAACACTTTTCAAACAAAGTTTTGAAAAACAACTCCGTAACACTCTTCAGGACAGAAAAAAGGGTTAAAATAAATTAAAACAAAACTTTTCAAAATTAGCAAGTACCTAAGAGCCCATGGAAAACCATGGATAGAAAGGGTGCTAACACCTTCCCTTTCTATAATCTATCCCCCGTACTCAGAAACATCTCGAAAAAGTTTTTTTCTGTTCTTTTTCCTTTTCCTGATTGGATAAAATAAAAGTTGGTGGCGACTCTTGCTTACCGCGACATTTTGCGAACAAAAAACGTAAACCAGTATTAACAGTCGGTTCTGCCACCGTATCACACTTTGATCCTTGTGTGGAAATAGAAGCGGTGAACTATATGTTCATATTGGTGGGATTTGGTCTTATTCAAATCGGAAGCGTGGCTCTGGTTCTAAATATTGAGTCGGGAGCAAGGTGAACTTAATGTTCACGATGGTACCACATGCATGAGTCGTATTGAGTTTCATTGGAGTCATATTTGTTGTTATGTGATGTTTTGCTTTGAATGTGTAATGTGTGTGGTATTTGGTTTAACCGTGACTTTGAAGATGATTATAATGTATGTGATGATTGTATGAATTATTCTACTTGGATATAATTATCTTGGTACTTGTATTGATGAAGCCATGTTGTATAGATAATTATATGAAGTGTGATGAATTCTTGGAATGTATGCGTGTTATATACATTTTTTATATTATATATATATCCATAATGATGTGAATTATCACCCTTCTGTTGTAATGATGTTCTATATGACATCACGCAAGTACCGAGGATAGCGGTGATACTTGCGAGGATTAGTCAGAAGAGCTAGATCCTTATTTATCTTTTTTATCCCTAGGTAGTGAGTCATTGCTCTGGTCTATGTAACACAGGGGAGTTTGAACTCATGCTTATTGAAAATATATTATTATTTCTCTTATTTGAATTGTATGTTAAGAGTTTATGTTGAGTGGCCTCATTGCATAAGGATTTGTGATCCATGACTTGTTATGAGGATTTATGATTATAGTATCGGATATAATCATTATTATTATTATTTTAGTAAAGAATTATTCCAAAGTGATGTGCATGATTTTGAAAACATGAAGTTTGAATACGTGTTATGATCATGACCAATATAAATGTTTGAATTTCTTGGATATTTTGTGAATTCAACATATGGCGCCCTCTTTGAGATGCACATTATTTTACCCTGATTATGCTATTTATGCTATGTGGGGTTAGGGGTGTTACATTAGTGGTATCAGAGAAATGGTCAGTCAGATTGGCCAAGTTACTAATGAGTTTAATTCCTGTTGTATTTGATTTGTGTATATGACACAATCAATACTGTTTGTCTAACGAGTGTTGTTGGTTGTTTGTTTGGTTGGAATCTTAGGATGATGGCTGCCGAAAGGAATAATGAAGCTCTTGCTGAGGCCTTGAGATTGTTGGTTGGATCTATTGGGTAGATTCCTCAGGTGAATGCTGGTAAAAGAGATGAGGATGATGCGTTTCGTGCTTTGGGGAAATTTTAGAGGAACAATCCTCCAACCTTTGAAGGAGATCATGAACATGACAAGGCGAAATCATGGTTGAAGGAAATTGAAAAGATCTTTCGAGTCATGAATTATACTAATGCGCAAAAGGTGCAGTTTGGTACTTACAAGCTGGAAAAGGAAGCTAAGGATTGGTGGAACAATACTGTTCAGAGGTTTGATGAAGATGGTATTGTGGTTACTTGGGATATTTTATGTGATGCTTTTCTGGAGAGTTTTTTTCCAGAAGATGTGAGGGGAAAGAAAGAGGTGGAGTTCCTTGAGCTGAAGTAGGGTAATGGGACGGTACCTGAGTATGCGACTAGATTTCATGAGCTGATTAAGTATTGTCCTCATTACAATACCACTAATGTTGAGAGGTCTAAGTGTCTGAAGTTTGTGAATGGTTTGAAACCTGATATCAAGAAAGCTATTAGTTACCAACAGATTGCTCGTTTTTATGAGTTGGTAAACAAGAGTAGGATTTATGATGAAGATAGTAAGAATAATGCTTCTTACTATAAGAGTTTGAATGATGGGAAAGGAAAAGGTCAATTCTGTGGGAAGCCGTATAATGATAAGAGGAAACAAAAAGCTGGTTATGGAAAGAAGCCAAGTGGGGGAGGGGCTTCTACTCTGATTTAGTGCTTCAAGTGTGTTGTAGAAGGACATCGTGCTTCTGAATATGGGAAGGGTGCTGGGAAGCGCTTTAAGTGTGGTAAGCCAGGTCACACAGCTAATGATTGCAGGGTTGGTTCGAGTGTGACTTGCTACAACTGCGGTGACCAAGGTCACATTAGCACCTGTAACACGGTGGGAGAACTGACTTGGGTGTTTTGCATTTGATCGCAATTTTTGCGGATAGCAAGAGTCACCACCAACTTTTCTTTTATCCAATAAGGAAAGGTTGAAAAGAACAGGAAAGACCTTTCGAGATTATTTCTTGAGTTCGGGGGGTAGTTTATGAAAAAGGAAGGTATTAGAACCCTTTCCATCCATAGTTATCTACGGGCTATTAGTTACTTTCTAGATTACTTGCTTTTGTTTGAAAATGTGCTTGTGGTGTGTTTTTTGAAAGTATTTTGAAAAACGTCTTTGTAATGGTTTTCGTTTCTATAAGAACGCGTACAAAGTGCTGGTTTTGAAAATAGTTCAAAGAGGTGTTTGTGGAATGTATTTTTGAAAGTGATTTTGAAAAGGTGTCTTTGCAATGGTTCTCGTTCCTATAAGAACGCGTACAAAGCTTTGTCTTTTGAAAAAATTTCAAATGAAAGTGTTGGTGTATAAAATGTTTTTGTTGTTAGCAAGCGTGCAACTAAGAGCATCCTACCTACTCAAAAGGTCTAATGTTCTTTTCCTCCTTCTTTAGATGTTGCTATCTTACCATTGATTTGGTAAGAAGTCCCATCATTGGATGTGAAGGGACGGGCGTGGGACGTTTGTATAGTCATAGAAGGCAACCAATGGGACGTTTTAGCAATGTCGTTTAGGGACTAGATCATTTATTGAAGGAATCATTAAGGGTCATTGAGGGACTACAATCTTTTATCAAGGGTCTTTGCTAAAACGCCCATATTCGAGGGACATGACTATTTTTCCGAGGCAACAAGTGAGATTAGCCTAAGGGTGCATGTGTGTATAGTGTGTTTGATTGCATGCATTTTTTATTTGATTTTTAGGTTGTCTACTTGTTGGTTTTTATCTTGTGAAGCATCCTAATTACTAACATTTGTACAAAAGCAATAAAAACGCAAAAATAAATCCTACACTATTACAACCATATTGAAATATCAAGAAAATATAAAGACAATCAAAAAAGAAGAAAAATGAGCTCTTTCGATTCAGGCAGGAGCGTCCTTCATTATGCACTTTTTGATTTCTTTCGATTTGGGCCTGGAGTCAGCAAGATTATGTCCTTCGATTTCACCCGTTGCTTGTTCCTTTCGATTGGGAGCTGGAAGTCAGCAAGGTCATATTTCTGGTACTTCCTTCGTTTGAGGCCTGGAGTCAGTGTGAGGTGAACTCTACTGGCTACTTGTTGACTCCTTCGACTGCAAGCATGCTAGGCCCTCAAGTTGAGATTCGAAAGGCTTGAGCACTTAGCCAATCAAAGGATACAGTGAAACTGTCTTAAATTCTTAAAATGAAACATTTAAGTGTAACTACAGGCCATGGGTTAGCACAAAATTATTGGGTCTCAAAGTCCAAAGCCTAACTAGTTAGAGTTGAGATTTTCAGCATATGGGCAGTCAGAATCGAAGGTTAAAACATGGTGAAGCTCCCTATATGAAATATCTACATTTTCTTTATTGGCATGCGCACATGATATTTAAATAAATAAGTTTCAAGTTTAAAGGAAACTTACCTCTTGAAGTTCTTAAATCGAAGGAAACCACAAGTGTCTTCCTTGGTGGTGAATGGAAGTTCGTTGGGGCCTTCCTGAGACTAATCCAGTAACTACTTTATGTAAGCAGTCACTGAATTGAAGGAGGGTGTGGGAGTGGATCGAAGGTTCTTTCTATAATAAGTAACAAAATGAATCAAAGGGTTACTGTATTGTAGTTGGGGAAGTGGGTCGTAGGCTAGTTAGATAGTCACTTGGGGGTGAATTGAAGGATTCACTTAGTGTACAAAGGGAGTTGAGTTTTTAGAAGTGTTTGGAGAAAAACGTTGGGAGGTGTTTGAGAGTTTTGGGAATTTTCACAAGAGTTCTCTTGCAACTCTTCAGGCGCTCTTAACATGTGTGGTGGGGGATCATATTTATAGATGGCCTTGGATGATGTTTTAGGAGGGAAAACAAAAAGTTTAAACAAAAAAGGCATGATGTGTTTTTAGCTTTCGAGGGACAGTGTTTGTATGCCATTTTGGTGCAAGGAATAAGGAAGTGTTGCAGGACTGCTGTGCAACCGTTTTGGAGTTTTATGGCCAGTGTATCTGGCCTGAACCTGGAAGCGCATGGGACTTGGTCAACAAGTACCTTTGGGCATCTCAACCTTTTGTCTTGACCCCCTAGCCCTATCCTTCGACCAGACTCTTCAACAATCATTTCTTTTTTCAAATCAAAGTGTCCTTCAAATGGCTCATGTGGGTATCCTTTAAAGGGGCCCAAGTAAGTGTCTTTAGACCAGGCCCTTCATGGGTTCCTTCGAATGGTCCAAATACATGCTCCTGGGGTGGGTCAGCAAAACATGTCATTCAATTTGGATATTCAGACATGTCTGGCAAGTCCTTCGAATGGGCCACCATGGTACTTCTTTCGCACGAGACAATGGCATAGTGTAGAATTTGAAGTAAGCTACTTCCAAGAGAGATACTGCCTACTCAAACTTGCCTGTAAGGGGTCATATGGCCAAAAGATAAGGTGTATGTAGGAGGTCCATGCTTTGTGACTTTATGCAAACATGCAAGAGATTTTTGCTTAAGCAAAGGCTCGTAAAAAGAGAGCCACATGCTCAAACAAAAGGTGTGACAAAAAGCTTGTACTGAAGGATTCACACGCCCCAAACAAAGAACGCTTGCAGAGGATAAAGGACACAATCGAAGCTTGCAACAAAAGAGGGTCACATGCCCCAAACAAAAGAGGCATTCAGGAGCCCCAACGTGCAATCGAAGGAGACCAGAAAAGGGGCCTTTGCCTCCGGAATTGAAGGACATCTATTAGGAGGATTTTTTCCTTATGGATTGAAACTAGTTAAAGATAAGTGTTGCCCTGTCGATGCTTGCAACAAGTTGTTTCAAAGGGTGACTTTGGCCTTGTGCATGCTAGCATGGTGGGGGAATTATGCCTTATAAATTTTGGCTAACATGCAAGTGTGATACGATGGGAGAACTGACTTGGAATTTTGCGTTTGTGTTCGCAAATGTTTCGGTTTAGCAAGAGTCGCCATCGACTTTTTATTTTATCCTAAGGAAAGGTCAAAAAGCACAGGAAAGACCGTTGAGATGTTTTCTTGGGTTTGGGGAGTAGATTATAGAAAGGGAAGGTATTAGCACCCTTTCTATCCATGGTTATCCATAGGATCTTAGTTACTTGCTTTAGATCATTTACTTTGCTTTTCAATTGTTTGAAATGGTGCTCTTCAATTGTTTGAAATGGTGCTATGTGTGTAATTTTGAAAGATATTTTGAAAAGAGGCCATCGTTGTGGCAACCTTTTTAATGATTCTTGTTTGAATGTTTACAAAGGTATTTTTGTCTTTTGAAAAGTTTTCAATGTTTTGAAAGTAGGGTTTTGAAATTGTGTTGTGAAGTGTGTTTTGAAGATAGCAAGGATGTTTTTGCAAGCTTTGATCAAGTAACTAAGAGTTGTCTACCCTATTTTACTCAAAGATGCTTCCTAATGTTTTTAACCCTTTTAACAATGTTGTTTCACCATTGCATTTGGTGAACAACCTTGTGTTAGGATGTTAAATGGGACAGGCATGGGTCATCGTATAGACCAAAATAACAATTGTGTCAAGTATTTTGGCAATTTTCTTAAGGGACTTGATCATTTTGTTTAGGCAACTCAGATAGCGCCATCGAGGGACTATGATCTTTGTTTTGTTTTTGTTTTGCCAAAATATTTGACATGCATACCATGGCCCATTTTTGAAGGCAATAAGTGGATTGAAGCCCTAGGGGTGCAAGTGTGCATTGTGTTTGTTTTTTCATGCATTTTTTTGTCTTTGATTAGGTCAAACTATTTGTTGGTTTTGATTTTGCATACAAACCCTAATTCTAATCATGGCATAATTGAAAGCTTTAAGGTGCGAGAATTTAAATTCTACACTATTACAACATGATATAGGGAGGGGGGGTACAAATTTGAATAGGGGATTATTTTGATAAGAAATTAAACCCTAAGTTATTACAACCACATTGAATTTGCAAGGCATAACAATTAACTGTATAATATTTAAATAAATACAATAAATAAAGATTAAATAAAATGTATTATGCAAAAAAAGTTTTTATTTATTTATGTATGCAAAAAGTATTTTTTAATGTGAAATGTAAAAAAATAAATAAAAAGTCAATTTTAATTATTTTTGTTTTTAGGGCAAAAACCCTAATTTCTTAAATAAATAGTATTATTTATTATTTATATACAATAATGTATCAATTTGTACAAAAAATAAAAGTATAGTTAAAAAAGGTATGTTAAATATGTGAAAAATAAAATAAATTATTTACAAAAATATACATATTTCAAGGAAATATTTTCAAATGTGAATGAAAATAAAAATGAAAATAAAAATATTTCTTACATTATTTTTTTAAGTTTAAACAAAATAAATATAAAGTATTTAATCAATTAAATGGTGGAAATAATTAAAATAAATACCAAATAAATGTAAAAATTTATGAAAATATTTTTTAGACATTTTTTACATTTAAACATAAAATATCAAAATCAGAAATAAAATAAAAAAATGCAAAAATGACAAATATACAAGAAATGGGCCAGGGGGTCTGAAACTGAAAAATGGGGTGTGAAAAGCAGGAAGTAGCCAAGCCCAGTCCAGCTACTTCATCTTCTTCCTCTGTTCAAACAACAACGTGCTTTCTGTGTACAAAATGCTATCTCTTGATTTTGTGTTTTTTTGACAAAACTCAAAACATGAAACTTGTAGAGCATCAAACAACGAATCTAATCATATAAAAAACTTAAGCTAACTCTCAAAGACGAGAGAGAATTTCTCTGGCCCTAATTTCTAACCTAGTTTTTTCAGAAAGTTCATGAATGAAATTCTCCTAGCACAATTAATATAAATGAAAACTAAGCACATGTATGGTTTCAGAGCTATGAATACAACATCTTTCACTCACAAACCTGAGTCTAACTATTCCTAAATAGAGAGATAGAAGTTCATGAAATACCTGTTTCAGTTGAGTTTGAGTTGGACAATGCAGCAACTTCCAATGGTGCATGAGGTTCTTTTGAGCTTGCCTGATGTCCACTGAACCTTTCCCAATGCTTAGTGTGTTTTGAAGTGGCCTGAATCGTGCTACAGAACTCAACCTACAAAGCTTCCAAACAAAAATGGAAATGTGTGTTAATGGAGTTACAACAACTTGTAAGTGGTCTGGATAGGTCAGGTATGTTGGTTGGAATGTGTTTGAAGTAGCTTTGGACAAAACGCACGAGGGAATTTGATGGTGGCTTGCAAAATGCAGAACTGGCCCTGTTTTGCAAGAAAACAGGGTTTTGGAGTATGAGGGTGCTTTAGGGGTGAAAGGCTCGTGCTTCTGACTTGTGAGGATATGCAAAACTTGTTTGCAATGTTTGTGTAAGCTGACTATGGCTGGTTTTTGAGTTGGGAGGATTTGGACAAATTTCTTCTTTGTGAAGCAAGAATGTGTAACTTGTTCTCACAGGCCTGCACCAGTCATGTATTATGCTGCATATAATCTCCTTGATACTTGCAATTTTTGGATTTGATTTTGCTTCAGAGATATGGCCCCATGCTTCAAAGATCATGGTTTGACATAAAGCATATCTTTTCAAAAATGGCAATGTACCTTTTTCTAATTAAGGAATAGTTTTTTGTGTAATGTTCAATTGGCCAAGATAAAGCATTAGCTCAATGGATTTGCATTCAATTATGGAGTGTGAATTGGTTTAGAGGCCTGTAATTATGCACTAAGCTAGTTTGGTCAGATTTGGCAAGTGGTATGAACATGTATTGGCCATGGTTGCAAAGTGAGTTTTTGCCAACTTCAAGCATTCGATTCTCCCTAACCACAAAGGTGTTTGAGGAGTTCCTGGACAATTCAGAAAGCTTGCAACATGTAATATAATCCATCTTTAAAATGCAACTTAATACTCCAAGTGGAACTATGTGAAAAATGGCCAAGAAGATGGGTCAAAATCCTGCCTAAACTAGGGCAAAAAATTTCTAAGTTAAAAGTTTTAGGTACCCTTGTTCCAAAAATCATAACTTGAGATCCAAGCTTCTTTTGAGAAAACTTTGTGATTAAAAGTTGTAGACTTTGTGATGGACTACAACTTTCATGTTATAAGTTTTGTTTGAATCCATTTTCATCTTGGTGAAAATGTGGGGTAAAGTTAGGAAAAAATAAGAAAATTTCATAACTTAGAAAATTTCTAAGTTATGAAAATTTTCCATTTTAAACCCTAATTTGCATTTTTCGGTTTCTTGATGAAAAATGACCCTTGGCACTTGATTTTTACCAAAAAGTCAAAGTTTGACTTTTCAGTATACAGTCAAATTTGATCAGTTGACTGAAAAATTCATTTGTCAATCCTATGCATTTGAGATCTTTTGAACTTGTTGAATGGGTCAATACAATGTCATTGAGTCCTTGTGTCCATGGTTGAGCTTGATTTGCCATTGGCTAGGTCAAACAGTTAAAAATTGCCTTTGTACAGTCAAAACCCTAAAAATGACCACTTTGCCCTTTTGGTGATCTGATCAAATTTCTTGTGGAATTGTGATCCAAACTTGATCAAATGGTTCATATGAGTTCATTATGTTGATGTGGGTCAAATATCATGAGGTTTGACTGTCAATTGGCCACAGTTGACTTTTTCCCCAATACAACTGATTTCTAGGTCAACTATCCAATTGACTGGGCAAAAATTTGATTCAAGGATTAAAACTTGGTATGGACAAACTTGTGAGTCCAACATGGAGTATGAAAGTCACTTTGGGAATTGCGGGTCAAAACATCCCTGTGCAAACTCAAACCCTAATTTAGGTCAACAGTGTAAGGAGGTGTCTTGAGCAGAGCAAACCCTAGCTTGATCTTGAGTTCCAAGAGTCTTGTGATGAGAAATGTTGATGAAATAAGAGGGCAAATTTTGGGGTACAACAGTTGCCCCTGTTTAATCTTCTTGAACCTGAAGAGTTAGATTGGCAAGTTTGCCTTTCGCGACTCGAAGGTAAAAGAGGATTGGACACTAGAGTGCCCGTAAATTTGCACTCATCAAAATATAGCTGAGGAAATGGGCTTAAAGATGCCATTTGGAGATGGTAGAATCTTGCTGGAGATGGGCTTAAAGATTCCATCCAAGAATGTTTGTTGAATTTGTAATGTTGTAGGTCAGAAGAATGAGCATCAAAATGGTATCCGTGTTTGGAATGCATTTGAACGGTATCTGAAGACTGAGTCTGTATGAGCAAAAGAATGGCGTCCGTGTCTGGAGTGTATCCGAGTTGTAAATGTATTTGATTCTTTGAATGAATATTAGAATGACTGTTGTGTCTGGAGTGTATCTGTATTGTATCTGAATTTTGGATATGCGACAGAGAAACATCTGTGTATGGAGCATCTATGGGCTGAGGATAAATTCTGAAGAGTGACAGAATGGAAACCGTGTCTAGAGCGTATATGAACTGTATCTGAAGTTGAGATCTGTATGAGTAGCAGAATCACTTCCGTGTTTGGAGTGTATCTGAAACTGTAACTGGGATCTGAATAAGTGACATAATGACTCCCGTGGCGACTGCACCGGGGAGAATCAAACTGCTGGTGTAAAGGCCAGAATGGCATCCGTGTTTGGAGCGTATCTGAACTTGAAGTTGATAGTTGAATCTGAATGAGAGATAGAATGGCCGCCGTGTCTGGGGCGTATATAGTCTGTATCGGATTGCTGAAGTCTGAATGAGTAGTAGAATGACCGCCGTGTTTGGGGTGTATCTGTACTGTATTTTGACTTGAAATTGTGAATGAGTAATAGAATGACCACCGTGTCTGGGGTGTATCCATACTGTATCAGGAAAATTGTTGATGATAGCCTTTTAATCTTATCCTGAAAAAGGGTAAAATGTTAGCTAAAACACAAGGTTATGTTGCATGATATGTATGATGCAATGGACTGTGTTTCATCAATGTTTATGATATATGGATGTAATGGTTATGCACGTAAGCTGAGTAGTTGTCTTGCTGAGGAAAATAAATCCTTAATAATTGGAGATAATGAAATCTTTGACTGCTGTTAGGGAAAGTAAATCTTTGACCAATGTCGAGGATTCAAAAATCTTTGATTGCTGAAGATGAGAAATCCTTGCTGACTGCTTGGGGATTAAAAAATCTCTGATTGTTTGAGAAATGAGAAATCCTGGGACCAATGCTGGGGATTGAAAATCCTTAGTGACTTGTGGGGATTTACAAGGGTTCTGTCAACTTCTACGGGGAATGAGGATCCTTCATGACTTTCCTGGGAAATAAGGAAAACTCTGAAAATCTCTACTGGGGAATTAAAACCTGGGAGGTTTCTGCTTGGAGAAACGGGATCGAGAATCTTCGATCTGCTGGGAGATAACTCTGTGGGGAGAATGTTTACTCGGCCGGTGAAATCAAGAGCTTTGGGTTGTATGCCAAACTACTGGGGAAGTTGGGGGAAGTTGAACAGTTCCCACCGAGGGTTGATAGTTGGAAATTTGACTTCGCCGGGGAAGAAGGTTTAGAATACTCTGGCTCTGCTGGGGGATAGGTTTTTCAGGGTTTTCATGCTCCATTGGGGATCGGGAGTTTGAACTGTGATGGGAACTTTGAAACTTAACTCAGCTGGGGAATCCAGTTTAGAATGTACTGGCTCTGTTGGGGATCTTGAAGCTTAACTCCGTCGGGGACATGTACTCTGAGGTTTTAGCTTTGTTGAGGATCTGAACAAAGTATTGCAGGGGATTTCTTCTGGAATGGCACAAAGATATCTTTCTACACCTTCAACCTATCAGTAATTATCTTTTCTCAATTTCGTTTTATTTGTAAGCAGTGATTATATTCAAATGCATATGCCTATTTAACAAAACATTGGACGTTTTCAAATAAAACATAAGCGTAAAAAGAAAAGAGAGGTAAACAAATTTATGCACTTTGAAGTATCTTTGTATTAACTTTTGTAAGT
The DNA here is from genome assembly GCA_948472305.1 of Vicia faba. Lineage (NCBI taxonomy): Eukaryota > Viridiplantae > Streptophyta > Magnoliopsida > Fabales > Fabaceae > Vicia > Vicia faba. Next base: position 752,201,655 of record OX451735.1, on the reverse strand, counting down.
ATCTTTGTACAAAGAAGACAGACATCCTAGTAAGAGAATGTTGTCATAAATTTGAGAAATTTTTTTTACAACAGAAAGATGGCTATGTGTAATAATTCCATGGGGTTCCCATTCTGCTATAGCCTTCACAACTCTGAGTGTCTTGTCCATTCGTTGCTTCGTCCATCGATGACTGGATTGATCAGTAGCTTGGAGTTTTGTTGGTGAAGAGATTATCCTTAAAGTGATCCAACGAGACATAGTCATACGCTTTAATTCCCTAACTTTTTCCTGGACCTCCCTTTCGGGTTTTCGATCCACCGGGAAACCCTTTATTGCCCAAGTCGGCCTTTCGGGTTTTCAACTTGCCGGGTGTACATATTTTTTGTTTTATCCCTAATTTTTTCCTGAACCGCCCTTTCGGGTTTTCGATTCACCGGGATGCCCATTTTTGCCGAAATTTCCCTTTCGGGTTTTCAACTTGTTGGGTCGTTTTATGCGTAGTATCTTTTGACTATGTCTGTGTTCGCAGGGTGCGGTAAGTCATCGCCGTCCATGGTGGTCATAATCATTGCCCCATCAGAAAAGATGCTCTTGATTACAAATGGTCCTTCATAAGTAGGAGTCCACTTGCCCCTGGGATCACTTTGCGGTAAGATGATTTGCTTGATTACAAGATCTCCGACTTGATATACCTGACGTCTGACTTTCTTGTTGAAAGCCTTGATCATCCGTTTTTGATACATCTGACCATGACAAACAGCAGTAAGTCGCTTCTCGTCGATCAAGTTAAGTTGATCAAACCGGGTCTGAATCCAATCATCTTCACTCAATCCGGAATCCTTCATAATCCTCAAGGAAGGAATCTGAACTTCCATGGGTAGAACAGCTTCCATGCCATACACCAAAGAAAAGGGGGTTGCCCCTATTGAAGTACGTGCCATAGTACGATATCCTTGCAGAGCAAATGGTAACATCTCATGCCAGTCCTTGTAGGTGACTGTCATCTTTTGAATGATCTTCTTGATGTTTTTGTTCGCGACTTCAACAACACCGTTCATCTTCGGCCGATAGAGAGATGAATTGTGATGATAAATCTTGAACTGTTCGCATAGAGCGATGATCATGGTATTGTTCAAATTTGTACCATTGTCTGTGATGATCCTGTCAGGGATACCATACTGGCATATGAGGTTCTGCTTGATGAAGCGGGCAACCACATTCTTTGTAACTGAGGCATAGGAAGCTGCCTCGACCCATTTGGTGAAGTAATCAATAGCCACCAGGATGAAGCGATGTCCATTTGATGTCGTAGGCTTGATCTCTCCAATCATGTCAATTCCCCACATTGCGAATGGCCAAGGAGCTGTTAGAACATTGAGAGGAACAAGAGGAATATGTACCTTGTCGGCGTAGACTTGGCATTTGTGACAGGTATGGGAATGTTGATGACAATCAGCTTCCATGGTAGACCAGTAGTAGCCTGCCCTTAGAATCTTCTTAGCCATCGTATGTCCGCTCAAGTGGGTGCCTAATGTGCCACTATGTATTTCGGTCATGATCAACTCTGCTTCAACCTTGTCCACACAACGGAGTAGAACACAATCATGGTTGCTCTTATAAAGGATGCCATTGCTTAGGAAGAACTTGGCAGAAAATCTCCTTAAGAACTTTTTATCATTGACTGAAGCTCCTTCAGGATATTCTCTAGTCTGGAGATGCCTTTTGATTTCATGAAACCATGGTTATTCCATTACTTCTTCGGTGTTAATCTCGTGACAGTGCGCAGGTTCGTCCATTCGCTCGATGGTAATTTGGGGAGCCTCGTTATCCCAGTTAAGTTTAAACATGGAAGACATTGTAGACAGAGCATCGGCTAACTGATTTTCTTCTCGCGGGAAATGCTCGAAGGTAATCTGCTCGAAATGAGGCAACAATGTCAAGACATGTTCTTTGTATGGGATAAGATTAGGATGTTTGGTGTCCCACTCTCCTTTTACTTGACTGATAACCAAAGCCGAGTCCCCAAATATGACCAAAGATTTGATTCCCAAGTCTATAGCAGCCTTGAGACCAAAGATGCAAGCTTCATATTCAGCTATGTTGTTGGTACAGCTGAAACAAAGTCGGGAAGTGAAGGGTGTATGGCAACCTCCTGGAGAAATGAGTACCGCACCGATACCATTTCCAAATGAATTTGAAGCACCATCAAATTACAGGGTCCATCGGGATCCTTGTTCAGGTCCGTCATACGGTCCGTTATCTTAAATGTTGTCCAATGTCATGATGTCCTCGTCAGGGAAGTCGAATCTCATAGATTGGTAATCTTCGACGACTTGATGAGCTAGATGGTCAACTAGTACACTCCCCTTTATAGCTTTTTGGGTAGTATACTGGATATCATACTCAGTCAGGATCATTTGCCATCTAGCGATTCTTCCAGATAAAGCAGGCTTCTCGAAGATATACTTGATAGGATCCATTTTGGAAATCAGCAGAGTGGTATGAGTCAACATATACTGCCTTAGCCGGCGAGCAGCCCATACCAAAGCGCAACAAGTTTTCTCGAGCAGCGAATAGCGAGTCTCACAGTCGGTAAACTTTTTGCTAAGGTAATAAATGGCATGCTCTTTTCGGCCAGACTCGTCATTTTGGCCCAGTACGCACCCCATTGAATTGTCCAAAACAGTCAGATACATGATTAACGGCCTTCCTTCGACGGGTGACATCAAAATAGGAGGTTCCAATAAATAATCCTTGATCTTATCAAAAGCAACTTGACAATCATTGTTCCATTCAACTACCTGGTCTTTCTTCAACAGTTTGAAAATTGGCTCACAGGTAGATGTCAGGTGAGAGATGAACCTCGCAATATAGTTTAAGCGTCCCAAGAATCCTCTAACCTCCTTTTCAGTGCGGGGGGAAGGAATTTCTTGATAGATTTTACTTTAGCTGATCAACCTCAATGCCTTTGTTGCTGGCAATAAATCCTAAAAGTTTACCAGACCTAACTCCAAAAGTGCACTTACATGGGTTCAGTCTGAGCTTATACTCTTTCAACCTGGCAAACAGCTTTTGCAAATGATGAAGGTGTTCTTCTTCTGTCTGTGATCGAGCTATCATGTCGTCTACGTAAACTTCGATCTCATGATGTATCATATCATGAAACAAAGCTACCATGGCGCGTTGATAGGCTGCCCCTGCATTCTTCAGTCCGAATGGCATCACTTTGTAGCAGAAGGTACCCTATTGCGTGACAAAAGTAGTTTTCTCCATGTCCTCGGGGGCCATTTTGATCTGGTTGTATCCCGAGAGTCCATCCATGAAGGAAAAAACCTTGTTTTGAGTTGTGTTGTCAACCAAGATGTCGATGTGTGGCAGTGGAAAATCATCCTTAGGGCTAGCCCTGTTTAAGTCCCGATAGTCCACACACATTATGACTTTTCCGTCCTTCTTAGGTACGGCCACAATGTTAGCAACCCATTATGGATAGGCAGTAACAGCCAGAAATCCATTGTTGAATTGCTTCATTACCTCAGCCTTGATCTTCTCAGACATGTCGGGCCTCATTCGGCGGACCTTTTTCTTGATCGGTGGACAGTCTTCTCTTGTAGGGAGTCGGTGAACCACGATATTTGTGTCCAATCCTGGCATGTCTTCATAAGACCAGGCGAAGATTTCAACATATTCGTTCAACAACTGCACTAAGCGCTCCTTGACATTTGGTTCCAGGTTGGCACCCACTTTTACTTCTTTCCTGTCTTCCTCTGTCCCCAAGTTGATGGTTTCTAGCAACTCTTCATGAGGCAGAATAGCCCTCTCTTCTTGTTGTAGAAGTCTGGCTAACTCTCCTGGCACTTCACAGTCTTCGTCAACTTCGTACTCAGCATGATTGACCAAATCTTCAGAGTTATCGAAGGCTAAAGCAGAATAGTCACCCATGGAATCCGGAGTGGATGGGTACCTGCATTTGTGAGTGTGGGTGTGTGTAAGGGATAGCCATCCTTAAACAAAATAAAATGCAAAAGGAAAGAAAATGAACATAACAGTTTAGATAAAGACGTCCAATGATTCATGAAAACATGGAATATGATAATGAAGAAAATCAAACCCTTACAAATGAACCTACATGCCCTGGGCAAGGCATGAGGTGAAAATAGTGTGCGAATTGTTTAGTTATTACAGACCAACAAATAGGAAATTGTTCAAAGATAAAATTACTGGTTGATAAAGGTGATGGGAATAAAATCCTTTGCTTCCCAGTTGCTTAGACCCCCTTCGACGGTCGGAAAGATCCAACCTTCGAAGTTGTTCTCTTCATCTTCATCTTCAACAACAATAACTTCATGGTGAGTGATCCTTACAGGTGGCCTTCCAGTCTTGGAGCGACGCATAGCTTTTTTTCCTGCAGCTGTAAACCCTAGTCCAAATTTGTCCGTCTTATGGGGAAAATCAGGAAATTGCCCCCATACTATACTCTTACCTTCTTTGATCACCACCTCTGCGTCCTTGAGAGATGCCATCCTAGGCACATGCTTGGGAACGATAGGTACCTCAACCATTGTCTTCGCAAGTGCTACCTAAGGAGAAACTTCCTCAAAATGTTGGAAAGGCGTTTCGATGAACTCGCCATCCAACTCCACATAGCGGAAGAAATTGAGATGACTTATCATGTACTCTTCCTCTCCGTTCACTGTTATAATCTTACCCTTAACAGGATATTTCAGCATTTGGTGCAAAGAGGAGGTAACTGCCCCGGCATAATGGATCCACGGTCTTCCTAACAAACACGAATATGACGGACGGATGTCCATCACATAAAAGGTGGAGTTGAAAACTTCTGTGCCTACCTTGATAGGAATAACAACCTCTCCATGAACCATTCTTTTGGACCCATCAAAGGCCCTAACAACGATGTTACTGGGTTTGAGGGTCAATCCTTCGCAATCCAAACGGTCTAAAGCTTTCTTCGGCAGCACATTCAAGGAAGAACCAGTATCAACTAAGACATGGGCGAGGGTGGTTCCCCTGCATTCAACTGAGACATGTAACGCGTTGTTGTGTTTCCTTCCTTTGGGAGTTAAGTCAGCATCGGAAAAGCCAAGGCCATTATCAGCAGTAAGACTGGCCACACACTCCTGAAACTGGTCAGTCGAAGTCTCTTGGGGTACATGTGCCGCCTTCAAAAATTTTATCAGGGCCTTAGCATGGGCCTCAGAACAGAGTAGAAGAGCCAACATTGAAATTTTAGAAGGGGTCTACCCTAACTGTTCCATGACGTCGTAGTCACTCTTTCTGATTATTTTCAAGATTCCATCCATTTCTTTCTGGGTGGTTTTGGGGATAACCACAGCATGAGCCTTCGTCCTGACAGGCTCTTCCAGTATCCCCTTACCCTTATTGGTAGTATCAACATATGGTCTTACTTCAGGAGTATCCAATTCTTCAATTACCGGGTCTTGCACATATGACCTAACAGGTGCAGAAGCTTTCGAGGGTCCGAAAACTGCTCGAGGGGGAGCAATCTCCGGAGAAAAGATCCGGTCGCTGCGGGTTATCTTGCTTGTTCTTGCGATGTTTCCTATATCAGGGTTTTCTTCTTCAGAATTCTCTTGGACTGCTTCAATCTGTTTGATACCATGATAGAAGATTTCTCCTTCATAGTTCCATGGTATCGTTTTGCTAGATTGATACGGGATGGATCCCGTCATGGTGATTTTTAATGGTACAGATTTAGGGTCGGGCGTAATCCTGACAGGCCTTTTGCAAGCCTTGGGAGGATTGTCGGAAATGGTTATGATTTCAATATCGTTGGTTGAAGTAGCAAAAGTAATAGGAGTAACAGGAGTGAGGGTATCAACAGGGGTTTTTTGGAAGAGTATCTCTTGGGTATCCATCAGGCGTTGGACACCTGATTTCAATATTGGGCAGTCAGCTTGTACGTTCAAACAAAAGTAACAGTCCTTCCCACAGCCTGGGAATATCTCGGCTCTCATCAAATTCTCTTTAATCACTAGTAACAGAATCAAAAGATCAGCAACATCAGTAACATGAAGGTCTTCCATAACGGCATGAACATTATGGTCGTGCTTGGGCATCAGAGCAGATATCACATTGGGCTTCTCCAGAGCATCAAATTCTACTTCCTTGGCATCAATCAGGTCCTGGATTTTGTTCTTGAGCGCCCAACAATTATTCGTATCATGCCCAACACTGTCAGAGTGGTAGGCACACTTGGCATTGGAGTGGTAGTATGGAGAGGAGGTGTTAGGGTTCTTTGGCACTTCCTTCAAATTGGTCAGATTCAGCTTCAATAAATGAGGGAGTACTTGAGCTGATGTCATGTTGATTCGGGTGAACTGCCGTTGTGGCCTTTCTACCCGTTGTTGATTAGGCCTTGACTGATTGTCGCGAGGTTGATCATTTGAAGAGTTTTGAATCATTACAGCCCCTAAAGTTGGTCGGCGCTCGGTTCTTCCCTGACTTTTCTAAGAGTAAACAGCAGAGGCTTCCTTCTTAGCCGGGAAGGCTTTCTTAACAGTGGTGGATGCGGAGGCATCTTTCTGAATCTTACCACTTTTAATACCGGCCTCGACCCTTTCGCTGGTCAAAATTAGTTCAGTGAATCCTGCGGAGGAACTCCCGATTAGATGATTGAAGAAAGGGCCAGACAGGGTCCCCAAAAACATGTTAACTAACTCTCTGTCCGATAATGGTGGCTGCACCCTTCCAGCCAGATCACTCCACTTCTGGGCATACTCTTTAAATCCTTCATTGGAAGCCATCCCCATACTTTGTAACTGAGTACGAGTGGGCGCCAAATCAGCATTGTATTGGTATTGACGGTAAAATGCAGCACCTAAGTCTTCCCAATTGTGAACCTCTGATCTCTCGAGTTGATAGAACCAGTCCAATTGTGTGCCTGACAAAATGTCTTGGAAAAAGTGTACCCAGAGGTCTTTATCAGATGAGTGGGGTTGGATCTTTCTGACATACGATCTCAGATGCATCTTTGGACACGACAGACCGTCATACTTAGCAAATGTTGGTACTTTGAATTTGGGAGGGATGACGATCCCAGCGACCAACCCTAGTTCTTCAAAATCTAAACCAGGTACCCTCTACAACTCCATGGCTACCAATATATCCTCAAGATTCTTATATTTATCATCCGTCGGGGGATATTGTTGTTCGGAGTAATCTTCGTCTTCTTCCTCTTCCTCCTCTTTAACTTCAGATTCAGACGGTACCGTAGCCCCTTTTCCTTTACCAGCCCCTTCATCAGACGTTGAGGGGAACTCAAGAACTTTTCTAGCATTGCTTTCAAACCTTCTTCCAAAAGTGGCTACTCCGGGCCTCTTCTTCTTTTTCTATTTATTCTTCTCCAACAGTGCTTTGAGGTCCTCTTGAACCTTTGCTAAGGTCATGAGGAGTTGCTGGAATTGAGAATTCTGCGCTTGCAGATCCTTAACCGTCTGCTCCAAATCCATCTTGTTGAAATAAACAGCAGAAAGATAAGGAAACCTGGTGTGAAGACCTGTTTATGCATATGATGAATGGTATGTTATTTATGTAATGCATTCAAGGATTCAGAAATTCAAATTTGTTGTAAACAAAAAAGGAACACACGTCATATTAAGAAGAAATTTTTAGTACATAAGTGCCCCATGAGAAAAATATTACAAAATTCTTAATGTAAAAAGACATTGCGCATCCTCTTTGGTGCGATGTAAGTGTTGAGAGTTTCCTCCTCATGAAGTCGGCGGGTAAGCTCAAAAACCTTCTTCTCACTGGCGTAGAAGCTGGCTTCAAAAGTATTTCGTTCTTCCTTGAGTTGGATCCAACTCTTTTGCATTTCTTCCCATGATGTTGGCATGTCCGGATGTAGGATGGTGTATGGAACCTCTCCTTCCATAACATGCACTTTGACCAAGGGGAGAATGTGAGGGTATGGCATCATAAGATTCTGGGCGCGGGTTCGCACCCACTTGAGGTAAGGCTCAAGGGGGATGGAATTTTTGTGCCCCAGTGTCTTACTATCCACCTTGTTGGGCATCCTCCAAGCTCTGATGAACCTTTGTCGAAGTCCTTGCACATCGTTGTCGAAGTCAAAAACTAGGTCAGGAATCAGCATGTTATGAGGGCCATCCCTCCGAGCATATCCAAACTATCTTAGAGCTAAATAGGGGTTGTAGGTAATGCCTCCCCTAATTCCAAGTAGTGGGACATTAGGGAATTCCCCACAACAATCAATGATGATGACATTTTCTCTGGACCGAGAACACCAATGTACATCAGAATGTGTGAGGGTCATCAATCGTTGCGACCACCTTAAACCCTGCTCATTCTTCAAAACTGATTCTGGAAGGTGAGAAATAAACCACCTTTCTAGGAGAGGAGTACAACACATGAGAACACCTCTTTTCCTCATTGTTCGTGTGTAAAATGAGTGTAGGATGTCCCCAAGCAATGTAGGTATAGGATTCCTGGATATGAAGATCTTGACAGCATTCACATCTATAAGTTGATCAGGGTTTGGGAACAGGACCAACCCATAGATAAGGAGTGCCACAATCTCTTCAAAGGCTTGTAGATCAAGAGAATTCTAGCAGTCTTGTGCCTTCTCAAACAGAAACTTTGCCAAGAAACCCTTGACACCACTTCTGGTTTCCCAATGTCCCTTGATGTCAGATGGTTGCAACTGTAATGCTTGAGCAACATCTTCAGGCTTTGGTTCTTTTTCCATACTGTTGTAGGGTACTTGATTAATAATAGGAATTCTCAAGAGTTGAGAAAATTCCTCCAAAGTAGGTACTAGTTGGTAATCAGGAAATGTTAAATAGTGGTGTAGGGGGTCAAAGAACTGGAAGAGAACTTTCACCATGTCTTCTTCAATGTTGGAATTGACCAAGTTGAGAAGTCTACCATGTCTTTCACTGAAGAGAGAATTCTCTGGAATCCTGGAAGTAAGCTCCTTGAGTTGAGGAGGGATTCTCACAAGGTTGACTTGAATTGTTTTCCTGCGAAGAGATTCCATGACCTACAAAACAAGAACAAAGATGAAGATCCAAACCCTTGAAATGGTTAGTGGATGCACATGATGCTTTATGATGTTCATGATGTATGCACAGACACATGTACAAGCAAGTCACATAAAACCCTAGTTTCATGCTTGCACGAGGTTTCATAGGTAAGTACCCTCTTGAGTTTAGTTGGCTCAAACTTGTCCTATAAATAGTAGCCGGGTTCTAAGGAGCTCAATATCACTAGATTGTTTTCTATGTTCATTGTTTTGGTTTAGCCACTTAACTAGCGACCAAAATATTCGAAGAAAACAACCCTCAATGAGTGTAGTATCGAGTATCTACCAACTTCGGACTGCACCAAAGCCGGTCATCTCACTACCCCTAATAAAAGGACAAGATGGTTAAGTAAGGTTCTAAAAGTTCATTAGTGCTTTATGACATCACTCAGCGGCCCCGTATTCTCTTTGATTGACTCAAAGGCTACCGGTACTCACAAATATGTCGCACTAATATAGTTATTGCTTCAACCATATCGGTATACCCCGCACAGTTTCCATAACGTGTTGCTATTTACCTATGAATGTTTCCCAAATCTGGGTAGATGATTCAAACCCAAACAAGAGAACCAAATCTAAAGAAATCAAAGCAAACAATATAATCATGCAAAGGGTGATCTAAGCCCTAAGGTTATTCCACTTTTAAAGTTTTCCCCAGCAGAGTCGCCAGCTCTGTGATACAGTGGGAGAACTGACTTGGGATTTTGCGTTTGTATTTGCAAATGTTTAGGTTTAGCAAGAGTCGCCACCGACTTTTTATTTTATCCTAAGAAAAGGTCAAAAAGCACAGGAAATACCTTTGAGATGTTTTCTTGGGTTCGGGGAGTAGATTATAGAAAGGGAAGGTATTAGCACCCTTTCTATCCATGGTTATCCATGGGATCTTCGTTACTTGCTTTAGATCATTTGCTTTGCTTTTCAATTGTTTAAAATGGTGCTCTTCAATTGTTTGAAATGGTGCTATGTGTGTGATTTTTAAAGATGTTTGGAAAAGAGGCCATCGTTGTGGCAACCTTTGTAATGATTCTTGTTTGAATGTATACAAAGGTGTTTTTGTCTTTTGAAAAGTTTTCAATGTTTTGAAAGTAGGGTTTTGAAATTGTGTTGTGAAGTGTGTTTTGAAGATAGCAAGGATGTTTTTGCAAGCTTTGATCAAGTAACTAAGAGTTGTCTACCCTATTTTACTCAAAGATCCTTCCTAATGTTTTTAACCCTTTTAACAGTGTTGTTTCACCATTGCATTTGGTGAACAACCTTGTGTTAGGATGTTAAACGGGACATGCATGGGTCATCGTATAGACCATGATAACAATTGTGTCAAGTATTTTGGCAATTTTCTTAAGGGACTTCATCATTTTGTTTAGGCAACTCAGATAGCGTCATCGAGGGACTATGATCTTTGTTTTGTTTTTGTTTTGCCAAAATATTAGACATGCATACCATGGCCCATTTTTGAAGGCAACAAGTGGATTGAAACCCTAGGGGTGCAAGTGTGCATTGTGTTTTTTTTTCATGTATTTTTGTCTTTGATTAGGTCAAACTATTTGTTGGTTTTGATTTTGCATACAAACCCTAATTCTAATCATGGCATAATTGAAAGCTTTAAGGTGCGAGAATTTAAATTCTACACTATTACAACATGATATAGGGAGGGGGGGTACAAATTTGAATAGGGGATTATTTTGACAAGAAATTAAACCCTAAGTTATTACAACCACATTGAATTTGCAAGGCATAACAATTAACTGTACAATATTTAAATAAATACAATAAATAAAGATTAAATAAAATGTACTATGCAAAAAAGTTTTTATTTATTTATGTATGCAAAAAGTATTTTTTAATGTGAAATGTAAAAAAATAAATAAAAAGTCAATTTTAAATATTTTTGTTTTTAGGGCAAAAACCCTAATTTCTTAAATAAATAGTATTATTTATTATTTATATACAATAATGTATCAATTTGTACAAAAAATAAAAGTATATTTAAAAAAGGTATTTTTAGTATAGAATATTAATAAAAATAAAAATGTATTATTTTTGTGTTTTTTGTTTATAATTATTTAATAAAATATATATATATATATATATATATATATATATATATATATATATATATATATTATATATATATATATATATATATATATATATATATATATATATATATATATATATATATATATATATATATATATATATATATATATATAATATATATATATATATATATATATATATATATATATATATATATATATATATATATATATA